>JANFCV010000241.1:0-616738 GCA_024500475.1 Phthorimaea operculella
AAAGCTCCGGGATCAGATGGCCTCACAGCAGATATTTGCGCTGCGGCAATAGTAGCAGAAGAGAAAGTCTTTTTAGATATTCTAAACAAATGTTTACAACTCTCCCATTTCCCCAAATGTTGGAAAGAAGCGACAGTCATAGTCCTCCGCAAACTGGAAATCCGATTATACCCAACCAAAATCATACCGACCGATTGACTCCTGCCGGTGTTGGGTAAAATCCTCGAAAAATGCTAGTAAGAAGATTACGGCATCTACTGCCAAGAATGAACCCCAGGCAATACGGGTTCGTACCACAGCGAAGCACAGAAGACTCTCTACGATCTGATCCAGCATTTAAAAGAAAAATTACAGCAAAAATTGTTTAACATCGTGGTCAGTCTAGATATAGAGGAGCTTTGATAGCGCGTGGTGGCCCGCCATAAAATGTCGCCTCACAGACAAAAAGTGTCCACCAAATCTAAGAGCTCTGGTCAGCAGCTATTTAAGTGAAAGGAGCGTGACGACGTCGTCCTTGTCTTCACAGGCAAATCATCCGCCGAAGTGGAAGCACAGGCTACAGCCATACTCCAACATGTATACGAGTGGGGAATCAGCAACAAATTAAAATTTGCTCCCCACAAGACCAACGCAATGATAGTCACAAGAAAACTTAAATATGACCCACCAACCGTATATATGGGCGAGCACCAATACAGATTGTGGAGGAAATAAAACTACTAGGAATACTCATAGATAGCAAACTTACCTTCAACAATCACGTGAAATATGTTTGTAGAAAAGCTATAAACCTGTATAAACCACTAGCACGATCGGCAAAAATCAGCTGGGGACTCAACTCTGAAATCGTCAGAACCATCTATGTAGCAGTCATAGAGCCCATCATAATGTACGCATCAAGCGCATGGGCTCCAGCCGCGGGAAAAATAACTGTGCAAAAATGCTTGAATACCGTCCAAAGGGGATTCGCACAAAAAATTTGTAAGTCATATCGCACAGCCTCGCTAAACTCAACTTTAGCGCTCGCAGGACTACTCCCCTTAGACATGAGAATTGAAGAAGCAGCCCAATTGTACGAAGCAAAACGCGGAAAACCACAAGAAATGCTCAGTGACCGAGAAGTTGAGTCCCGAGTCTGTTTTCTCAAAGCCATGCACCCAGCCAAGGAGATGGAAGTGGAATTTACATGTCTCGAGAATGTAGACGCAGAAACAGCAGAAAAACATCAAATAGAGGGCATGAGGATTTTCACAGATGGCAGCAAAATTGAAGGAAGGTGGGTGCTGCCCTTACCTGTTGGAAGGACAATAAAGAGATAAACTACAAAAATTAAACTGGAATCGTATTGCACGGTCTTCAAGCCGAATTGTACGCACTCCAACAGGCAACGGAAATTGCACCAAACCACCGAAAACGCCACTCAGAATATCTTCAGCGATTCAAGATCGTCTTTAGAGCTGTTGAAAATCCAAACTGGCTTCCATCCCATAGCGTTCGCTGTGAAGCAAAACTTAACGTCACTCAAAAACAGAGGAATAAATGTGCGTCTCTTTTGGATACGAGCGCATGTCGGCGTAGAAGGGAAACGAAAGGGCGGACCAGCTTGCAAAGGAAGCGGCAACGCCAGTAAGGCAAAGGCAAGCTACGATAAATGCCCAATATCATTTGTCAAAAGACAAATCCGCCAAGCAAGCGTGATCAAATGGGACCCGCTACAAAAACAGCGAAACAGGAGCCACAACAAAAATGTTCTTCCCAACTATAGACGTAGCATACGCCGTAATCAGAAAATAAAGTTGACACTCCACCAGCAAATACTTACGGGACATGGAGGATTCGCGCAATATTTGCACAGATTCAAATGCAAGGAAAGCCCTCAATGTATCTAGACCGGCTAAAGAGGAATCGGTTCCCATATACTGACCGAATGTCCGAATTTTGGGCGGTCTCTTGCTTTGAACTCGAGCAGCAGATACAAATGAAATTGAGTGTCGAATCCATTCCGAGCATAATAGCTAACAAAAACAAGAAGCGACTTTATAGATTACTGTAAAAATAGCAGCAACTAAGACTATACTAAGAAATAAAACTAGATGATAAATGTAAATGTTACGTGATGCGTACTGTGAAACGCACAATGACATCAAAAAAAACAAAAGATAAAAACATAAAATGTAGAATAAGATAGACATAAGAAAATAATGTATTTATTATATTCCGAGGAATATAACCCAAAATGCATTAAATGTAAAAAGCTAATTATGATAAGACTTAGTAGTAGAATATTGTAGTAAGTGAAAACAACAAAACCCAGTATGTGTAAATATTGCATGCGATATTAAAACCGGCTGCAGGGCTCCCGAACTTAAAACCCGGAGCTCTGTACCACCTCCAAAAGATAAAGGACTAAATAAAGAATAAAAAAAGAGTCGTCGAAGTCCGAGTTGAGCTTCAAAAGTCTCTGACCACCATGTCAGAGGAAAAGTGGCAAACTTACAAAAAAAAAAAAAAAAAAACCTAACCTAACCTAACCTAACCTAAACTCCAACCTAACCTAACCTAACCTAACCCAATCCTAACCCAACCTAACCTAACCTAACCTAACCTAACCTAACCTAACCTAACCTAACCTAACCTAACCTAACTAACCTAACCTAACCCAACCTAACCTAACCTAACCTAACCTAACCTAACCTAACCTAACCTAACCTAACCTAACCTAACCCAACCTAACTCTAACCTAACCTAACCCAATCCCAACTCTAACCTAACCTAACCTAACTCAACCTAACCTAACCTAACCTAACCCAACCTAACCTAACCTAACCTAACCTAACCTAACCTAACCTCACCAAACCCAACCCAACCCAACCTAACCTTAACCTAACCTAACCTAACCTAACCTAATCCAACCTAACTAACCTAACTCCAAACCCAACCTAATCCAACCCAACCTAACCTAACCTAACCTAACTCAATCCTAACCCAACCCAACCTAACCTAACCTAACCTAACTCTAACCTAACCTAACCTAACCTAACCTAACCTAACCTAACCTAACCCAATCCCTAACTCAACCTAACATAACCTAACCTAACCTAACCTAACCTAACCTAACCTAACCTAACCTAACCTAACCTAACCTAACCTAACCAGTCTGCACTCAGCTCTCGCCGAGAGTGGCACGGAGTCATGCTTCCTCTTCTGCAACGGTGACATTGGTGACTGGAAGCCGGATGCGGTGACATTGGTGACTGGAAGCCGGATGCGGAGACATTAGTGACTGGATGCTGGATGCGGTGACTTTGGTGAAATCGGTGACAGTGGTTGCATCTGTGACATCTGACGGTGGTGACATCGGTGATCTGATGCGTTGGTGGCGGTGACGCCAGGCACC
Source organism: Phthorimaea operculella (assembly GCA_024500475.1). Lineage (NCBI taxonomy): Eukaryota > Metazoa > Arthropoda > Insecta > Lepidoptera > Gelechiidae > Phthorimaea > Phthorimaea operculella. The sequence goes on from JANFCV010000241.1 coordinate 3,398, forward strand.
TGATTCTGCTCCTACTTCTGCGACCTGTTATCAACATGGCGCCTGATGAACCTGAAAAAGAAAGAAAGAATTAACGCCTACTTACCGGATACTGGAGGCTTATCATGCCAGACGACTACTTCTCCGACAGCGATATTGAACCTGACGATACCTCTGTGGCCAAGGATCCAGTAACTATATACAATGAAAAATCTTAAATCTCACAAAGAAATTAAATCAAAGCTAACAGAAGGAAAGCCTTACAAAAACTAATAAAACACTATTCTTCAACTCCTGATTGATATTCAAGAAGCTACTACATCCCACTGCATCGAGTGTGCCGTTTCGAAGTCTTCTGATACTCCAAGCAGCACAGCACTTGATCGTAACGATTGCGGTAATTAATGATACCATCAAGGAAGAAGTCGCAAAAATACAAAAGACTATTGAGGTTACAAGCAAAGACCTAAAACCCAGCTACTCCTCCATTCTCAAGAATACCTGCTTGTGAAACCCAAAAGTTAAAATTCTACAACTAAAACCAGCTATCATAATAAGTCCGACTAAAGAAGTATTCAGCTCTGCGGAAACGCGAAATAGTGAAGAAAAACATCACCTTCAAAGACACAAATTTTGCACCAGCTAATCATCAGGTACGTCTCAAATAACAAAATCAGCATGGAATTCGATGAGCTCGAAACAAGTTGAAACTACACTCAAGAAAATCCACGAATCAAACTGTCCTATTAAAGCAGAAAAATCCAAAAGTTGAAACCAATGTTCATACTGAAAGGGATATCAAAAGAAATAGCAACAGAAGAATTGACAGAACTAATAACAGACAAAATGAAGCATCAGAAGGCCATCACCAGTCAGGAGGACTTAGTTTTTAAATTCAGGCGTAATAACGTAAAAGAAGACTTAAACAATGCCGTATTCATGACGACACCGACAATCTGGCGAGCTGCCGTGGCCACCGGCAAGGTCAACATTGACCATCAAAGAATTCACGTCGAGGAGTACACACCCCTATTACAGTGTTACAAATGTCTTCAGTTCGGTCACTAGGCTCAGATGCACTAACGAGAACACAATATGCTCACACTGTTCTGCAATGACACATAATTTTAAAGATTGTCCTGTAAAGAGTGACAAAAGCAGTTAACTGCTACAACTGTGACAAACACCTCAAAAAACACAACTGTAACCTCGATGTACCAAACCACGCTGCCACGTCAAAGGATTGCCCGAGTCATCCAAATGACAGAAAATCTGCGAACGAGGATTGATTATGGACAGTAATAGTTTTCCTAAATAGTTAAGCCTATTTATAATTGTAGTATACTATAAGTCTAACAATGTATAACTATGTCGAATTCAGATTATTTCTCTCACATCTTTGGAATTTCGTGTAATAACTTAAATTGGCCTCGATAATAATTTTTACATGTAACTAGATTAAAGAAACTTGGCAACTTGACGATTTTACGACACGGCGACTCAGGTGACATCAGGGACTGGATGCGTCGGTGACGGATGCCGGATGCGCCCATGTTGCATCGGTGACATCGGTGACCGGATGCCGGATGCGCCCATGTGACATCGGTGACATCGGTAACCGGATGCCGGATGCGCCCATGTACATATACTTAGTGACATTTGTGACTGATACCAAGTAACTCCAGTGATATTGGTGACAATAGCGATCTCTCGTGACTCCATCGACTCGGCGATTTTATACATTATCTAATGTATCTTATTTGTATTTAAAACTAACTGCTCGTCTCACATGTCTAGGGTCAACAGTTATATATAGACAGAGACAATAAGCTTACATTCAATAAAAAATATGTCTAAAAATTAGCTGATCAACAAGTGCTTTGATATTTAAATATGTATAGCAAGAAATAAATATTTGTAAGGAAATTAATAGATAGTAAGGCATCTCTTTGTACTATGTGTATTAGTTGTGTAGACATAAATTATTAGACTTTTAAACTTAACAAATGATCAACAAATGGAGACCAAACAGGATGTAAATAGGATGTTTATTCATTAGTGTATCCCATTAGCGCTGTGGATAAATGTTTGTTAAATACTGACAATAAACTCCTCTCGTGAGCGGATCGTCAATAGACTTCAATGGAGTCTTGGCAATGGACAGAAGCTCTCTCCCTACCAATACGGGTTTACGCCACAAAGGAGCACAGAGGACGCATTATACGATGCCTTAACAGTCGTGAAAGACTATACGGCAGAAAGAGATTGTCGTCGTGCTGTCGCTTGACATTGAGGGAGCGCCGACAAACGCATGGTGGCCTGTCATTGTAAAGGAACTAAAAGCGGAAGGGAAGTGGACGATGGGCTCCTAAGACTGTGTGTAATTATCTGTCGGGAAGAAAAGTAGCAGTGCAGTATGCTGAGAAACCGTAACCAAGTCTACAAACAAAGGTTGCATTCAAGGTTCGACATGTGGGCCCATACTATGGAACGTTCAGCTAAATCCACTGCTGGAAGCCACACAGCACCTTAAGTGTCATGTCTGCTTTCGCTGACGACATTTGATCATCGGAAAGGAAAACAACACAGGAAGTAGAAAGAGAAATAAACCATACACTGACAATCGTTTCAGAATGGGGGCGTAACCACAAAATGAAGTTTGCACCACACAAAACCCAAGTCATGTTAGTCACCAAAAGCTAAAATGACTACCCCAAGATCATGATGGAGGGAACAGCTCTGACCTACGCAGACGACCTAAAAGTGCTGGGTCCACACCAGACCGTAACTTGTCTTTCAAACCACACTTTGGACAACGCATGCCAAAAAGCCTTAAACATATATAAAATGATCTCTAGAGCTGCAAGAGCGCAATGGGGCCTAAACTCGGAGATATTACGTCTTCTTACATTGCAGTTAGAACCAATAATCCTTTATGCGGCTGCTTGTTGGGCAGACACTCTGAAGAAAGCTTGCAATGAAAACATCCTCAAAAGATGACGAGAATGTTCAGCATTAAGATAGCAAGACCCACAGAACTGCATCACTAACATCGAGCACCTTCTGGCCCAGATCCTACCGCTTACCCTTAGAGCCAAAGAGAATGCAGAACTCTTCCAAATAAAGCGAGGGAAATCAATAGATTCCCTGCCAGGGAGAGACTTAGAGAAAAGAGCGAGCCCCTTCTGGCTACCACATCCAGCCCACAGATCTTACATCCCCTATGGCACGATAGAGAGCCAGAAAGACATCGACTCTATATCTAACGGATACTTAAATATCTACACTGACGGCAGTAAAATAGAGGGCAAAGTGGGTGCGGCAGTATCATGCTGGAAAGAACCAGAGGAAACAAAGAAGTTCCTAATCCGCCTAGAAAGCTATTGTTCCGTCTACCAAGCTGAATTGTCGCCATTCTTAGGGCTCTGGAATTTCTGATGGAAAATAAAGTCCACAAAGAGGCAATATTATCAGCGACCACGATCCTCACTTGACAGCATAAGAGACCCGTCGTCGTTAAACCCAATAGTTCTGAAACTGGAAAAAATAGCGACCCTAAAAGCAACAGGAGGTGACGTAATTATTCTGGATCAGAGCTCATAATGGGATTGCAGGAAATGAGCGAGCTGATGAATTGGCTACAAGCGGCACTAAAGTAAAAACACGATCTGCTACGACAGATTCCCTATCTTATGCAAAGCACCTCATCAGGGAGGAAAGCATCAGCAGATGGCAAAATGATTACATCAACTCAACGACGGGCGAACACTAAAGTCTTTTTTCTGGAAGTAAACCCGCCTACAAGGTTCTCAGGAATTAAAGAACATAAACAACAACCAGCACAATTGTTTACAGGCCATGGAGGCAATAAGAAATACTTATATAGATTTTGCTGGCAACGGATTCATTCTGCAATTGCGACGACGAGACCGAACAAACCATCACACATCTTTTTGTTAGATTGTCCACGATTTGCAAGACAGAGATTCGAATGCGAATGCAGGATGGACTCATTTTAGTATAAACATTAAATATTATGATACATGATGACGATCGCCGCTCAGCTTTTCTGAATTTGCCTTAAGGATAATGAATGTAGTTGGTATGAAAATGGTACAAGTGTAATGGTAGCAAGTAAGTATAAATAAATGTAGATCGTAGCAAGTAAGTAAAAACTGTGTAGGGACGCAACTGTAATTATATGTATATATTTTGCATTATTTTAAATTATTATAATTTTAGTACTTTTAGATTTTTTGATATATGTAATATTTTTCTAAATGTAAAATCTGCATGTCTAGAGAAAATAATATTAATAATATAATGAATAAAAAAAAAAAAAAAGTAAATAAGATGTAATGATACTTATTTGATACGAAAGTACTGCATGTATAGTAGTAGAACCAATTGTAAGGAGGAGGGTTTAGTCCGTAGGTCGCTGGGTCACCTTCCCAGCGGAATCGGGCATGCCATAACGCTCGGGCCTATGGTGGTATCTTTGAAGATTACCTCCTTCCACGAAACAAAAAAAAAAAAAAAAAAAACCTAACCTAACTAACCTAACCTAACCTAACCTAACCTAACCTAACTCTAACCTAACCTAACCTAACCCAACCATAACTCAACTAACCTAACCTAACCCAACCAACGACTGACCTAATATATACGTAATAACATAGACAATAAAAACTTGTAACAATGGTGTCCTTAGACACAGGGAGCCTGATAGCAAAATATGGTGGCTGGCCATTGTGGTACGATTGGCCGAAGAGAAATGCCCAAAAAATATGGGAAGGATAATCCAAAGCTATCTCCAGACCAAAAAAGTTAGCCTCAGATACGCCGGGGAAGAGTACACAAAAGCACAAATAAAGGCTGTCCATGGTCAACGATACCGATCCGAACTGCCCTGACCCATTATTGTTGACTGGAGCGGAAGGTTATTACCATCAGGCTTTGCGGATGATGTCGTCTTGGTATTTGATGGGGAAACTGCACTTGACATTGAAAGACAGCAAACACTGCACTCGCTCATGTCCGTGGGCATACAAACAAGCTATGCTTGCCCCACAAAACTACAAAGCCATGACCATGACGAAAAGCTCAACACGACCTACCACGACTGAGCATGGGCGAGTGGAATCAGCATGTCAAACGAAATAAAATTTTGGGATTACTATTGACCAAAAGCTAACATTCAACAGTCACGTGGCAAATGTATGCGCAAAAGCCCTGAATATATACAAACAGCTCTCTAGAGCATTAGAGTCATTGGGGCTACACCCAGAAGTCATCCGCAATATATACACAGCTACAGTGGAACCAGTAATACGTATGCTGCGAGTGCTTGGGCCCCCTGCAAAACCAAGAAATTAGGAGTGCAGAAACACAGGTGGTCCAGCGAGGTTTGCACAGAAACTTACAAAGCTCATCGCACGGTCTCACTAAATCTCGGCCCTGGTGCTGGCGGGAATACACCTCGACTTGAGAAATACGGAGGCAGCCAGTTTATATGAGGCCAAAAGAGGAACACCAGCCAGAGCTAGGAGATAGATAGTGGAAAAAATGGTTTCTTTAAGGAAGCACCATCCGGCTGAAATCTCAAGCTTGAATTTGAATGCTGCCTAACAAATGAAGAGGATGTAGAAAACCACAACGGCCAGGAAGTCAGAATATATACTGATGGTAGCAAATTGAGGCAAAGTCGGCGCAGCACTGTTCTGTGGGACGTGAAGCGGAGACTAAAACTAGAAAGCTCAAACTGTCTCCACATTGCACAGTGTATCAGGCTGAACTCCTGCTATTTGCATCGCAACTAAAGAAATTCTCAAGCGTAAAGAAACCAGTTACGGCATTCACAGCGATTCGCGATCAGCACTACAGACACTCATAAACCCTGCAGCCGACATCCACTAGCAACTGAAGCACGGCAAAACCTAAAAACATGTAGGTTCCAGGACAAAGTGGCATCTTGTTCTGGATCAAAGCACACGCAGGACTAGAAGGAAATGGAGGAGCAGATGTGCTGGCGAAGGATGCAGCTCAAAACAGTAAGAAAAACCAGACTAAGACCTATGCCCAGTGTCTCTTATAAAGCGACAGATTCGCATGAGATCACTGACATATGGAATCAGCAGCATAAAACGGAAGAAACAGCATCAAGTTACAAAATATTCTTTCCAGATGCTATTCGAGCATACACCGTAGCAAGAAAACTTAAAACAGAAAGTGTAACCACAATAAATACCACAGGGCACGGTGGGTTCTCCGAATACTATGTCGCTTTAAGTTAAAGGAGGACCCATCTGTATTTGTGAACCAGGAAAGAAGAACGGTTGCGCACATCATCTTTGAGTGTCCTGTCTTCTCAAGACAAAGGTATGATGTGGAGCAAACCATGGAAAGAAAACTGAAAATGAATGAGGTGCATGAAATTATCGCGGATAAGAAAATAAGGTCAAAATTTTTTGAATACTGCATCAACATAGCAAAAACAGTAATAGAAAGAAACAAGTAAATAAAAATGTATGGAATATATATTGATAAATATATACCACCAGCATTAAAATAAAAGGCAAAATAAAACCGTAATGATAGAAATAAGTAGTAATAAGCGAGCAAAATGCACATGTTAAAAATTAAATGGTGATGGGTAAATATAATCATAAAATAAGAGTATAACTATATATAGAAAGTAAAAAAGTCGTAAACATCATTAATTTGTATTAGATTGTTTTTCATAGATGAAAACAAAAGGCAAAAAAAAAAATGTAATGATAGAAACAAGTAGCAATAAGTAACCAAAATATACATGTTAAAAATAAAATGGTAAAGGGTAAACATTAACACAAAATGGGAGTATAACTATAACATAGAAAGTAAGAAAACTCGTAAAGATCATTAATTTGTATAAGATTATTTTTCATGGACATTGTAAACATAAATTATTGTAATAAGAAGAAAAACTGTAAATAAAGTCTCTGATCCTGTCAGAGGGATAAGAAATGCAGATAAGTTTTTAGTCAGTAAGAGTCTGACACTCCTGAGTCCTCCATTCTCAGGGTCCTATGCAGGATTTTCCTTATCTGGCAAAAAAAAAAAACCTAACCTAACTCTAACCTAACCTAACCTAACCTAACCTAACCTAACCTAACCTAACCTAACCTAACCTAACCTAACCTAACCTAACCTAACCTAACCTAACCTAACCTAACCTAACCTAACCTAACCTAACCTAACCTAACCTAACCTAACCGAAATTTACGCCACACAAGACGAACGCAATGATCGTTACAAACAATTGAAATACTCCCCAACACATCTCAACATGGGAGGGCAGGATATACAGATGTCGCGAGAGATCAAAATATTGGGCCTTACGATCGATGACAAGTTGACTTTCAATGCTCACGCAGCAAATGTGTGTCGCAAAGCATTGAATTTCTACAAACAGTTAGCAAGGGCGCCAAGTTCAATGGGGTCTTAACCCGGAGATAATCAAAACCATATACGTCGCAGTGGTAGAACCAATTATTATGTACGCGGCCAGTGTATGGGCATCACAGACCCACAAAATAACTATTAAGAAACAATTTAATGCAGTGCAGCGTTTCGCACAAAAATTGTAAAGCGTATAAAACTGTATCACTAAACTCTGCCCTAACACTCGCGGGATTGCTTCCGTTAGATATAATAGAGAAGCAGCAACTTTATTTGAAATAAAGAAAGGTTATTCTCAGCGGTGGTAGGAGACAGAGAGGTGGAGAAACTGGTGCCTTTATGGAGTCACCACATCCGGCTGAACAGTCAGAAATAGAAATAGGCAGCGTGATGGACAGTACAGAATTGGACCAGCATACCGAATATCAACTGCAATATTTACTGACGGTAGTAAAATTGAGGAAGGTTGGCGCAGCACTGACCTTGAGGGACGGTGGTGTGGAAACACAATCCAAAAAATTTAAACTAGAGCCCTTCTGTACTGTTTTTCAGGCAGAACTCTATGCTCTCCTGAGCCACAGATTTAGCTTTCTAATCATAAAGCAACAAAATGCAGCATATACTGTGACTCCAAATCAGCATTAGAGTTAGTTGCAAACGGCATCTCTCCACCCGCGGTCAAAATAAGATCCAACTTAACCGCGTGCAAAAACAGAGATAAAGAAATAAAACTTTTGGATCAAAGCACATGTGGGATGGAGGAAATGAAAGAGCAGACGAGTTGGCGAAGGACGCAGCACTGAAATTGAAAACAAAACCTCACTATGACAATGTCCTCATTCGCCAAGAGAAATCCGAATGGGCTCGCTTGGTGAATGGAATAGACGCTATAAGATGGAAGAAACAGATCTGTGACTAAAAATATTTCTTCCCAAACGCCGACGCGGCATATAAGATAATGAGGAAGATAGACATAGACCCCGTTATTGTATTAGGTGATGACAGGTCACGGGGATTCTCGAGTACTTGAACCGGTTCAAGCGCAAGGAGAGTCCGTCGTGCCCATGTGATCCCGTGAAGGAGGAGAACATTGTCCATATTTTGACTGAATGCCCAATATATGGTCGCGAACGCTTCGACTTAGAAAGCCAAATTGATAAAACCATAAGTGTGGACAATATATCCGACATAATGAACGACAAAACCGTGAGAAATAAGTTTCTGAAATACTGTAAAGAAGTAGCAAAACAGGTAATTGAAAGGAACAAGTGATAAACTGTTGTATGTATTGTATATAGAAATATAGAGAATATGTATTTAAACAGATATCAAGATATTGACACGGAATGTAGACAAATTGGAATTGTTATTATATTTATTGTATATGCATTTTAATGTATAGCGAATATATATAAATAGCAATAATGAAAAAACGACAAGAAAAGAAAATATGATGTATTATTATTAGATTAGATAAGAAAATTATGTAAATTTTGAAAAGAAATGCAAACAAAAATAAAAAAGATATAAAAAGGCCTTGATCCGAAATGTCAAGGGTTAAAAGAAATAACGACCAAGGGTTTTAGTCAGTAAGAGTCTGACACTCCTGAGCCATCCATTCTCAGGGTCCCATGCAGGATTTTTCCATTGGTTGTTAAAAAAACCTAACCTAACCTAACCTAACCTAACCTAACATAACCTAACCTAACATAACCTAACCTAACCTAACTTAGAGACTTTATGTTATTTATTTTATAATTTTGTGCTTTTTAATTACCGAGATATAGCTGAAAACCTATATTTTCAGGATTTTCAGCCATATCTACCAAAGGCGTTGATAATTTTCAAAATTTGTGTTTAACGTCGTGTGCCCTTGTTTTGTTGTAATTGTCATATTTTTCAAAATTTTCAGGCGTAAGGTTACTGAGTAATCGATTTTTAATGTTTATTGTTATTAATTCGGAAAATACAAGTCCTAAAATTATTTTGACTCTATTAATGAGTTGTTTACCACTTTTGGTCTAGATTAACCCCAAACACCGTTCTAACGTTTATAACAACGATTTTGACATTTCCGTACATTTTCTAAAAATTTGGTACTAAATTTGAAATCTCGATTGCTCGGTTACCGGAAGTCTTAGAGATTTTTGGTTTTCAATATTGTTCATCACGACACCTATTTTTAAAGATTTTCAAGTTTCAGGCATTTTCAGAGCCTGAAACTTTTACCCGAAAGCCGCCTCAATCGAATTGGGTGGTCGAGCCGAGCCACCAGATACCCATATTGTGTCATTCGACCAGTAGTCTCGGCGCAATCGACGCCCAAAGTCATCATCTGACAGCTCGGCGGCCATCTTGTTTTACTTGGGGCTGCTGCAATTCTGGAACCTTATGTCCCAGGAACCTGAAATTTTGTATTTAGGCTTGTTTATTGTTATCTACCTATCCTGTAACTTTCAGCTGTTTCTGACGCCGAAATTTTCGGTCCTGAAAATCATATCAGGGCTAGAACTGCAAAGAATATCCGAAAACAACCCAAACACCAGGGTTCTCCGACCACGGAACCGGCGCTACAGGCCCCAAACACACGGTTTGACATTTCGGCGGCCATTTGAATTTCTTTAAACAGCCATAGCCCGAACCAGGCGTCGTAGAGACCTGGGGTTGGCACCATTGTTTTTGGTTAGTCACCTCTTCTGAAGCGCATAGGTCAATTCTCTAGGACCATTTTCGGAAACTGAAATTTTCAGGTGCTGAAACCCAACCAATTAAGTTTAATAATTAGGCCCTCCTTCAGCTAAAATTCAAGACCAATATCATAAAATCGGTCAACCGGTTCCGAATAACAGTCGGTTGTACATTTTCGGCGGCCATCTTGTTTAATGTACGGATATGTACGGATGGGCATAGCGCCGGAACCATAAGGGCTAGCGAAACCGAGAGAGGTGTCATTTTGAAGGACTTGCTGTGTTCTTTCTGAATATTGCTTTAAATTAGCTCACCTAGAGCCATTAATAAGGGCCTTTATCTCTGTATGTGTTTGAGATAACCGAAAAATTTTTCGCTGCTGTAATTTGGGAGTCATTTTTGTGCGAGCCATCAGAGCAGATAACCAGAATGTCAACAGCAAGCTCCACGTCAGCCAGCAGCAGAGGAGGAAGTTGGGGAAATGTGGCTGGCCCTAAGGCCAAAAACAAACCTCAATCCAACAAGCTCAAGCACAAACGGCTAAACCCAAAGCAAAACAACAAGCACAAAGGAAGCCGGAGAGCAACCCCACACCAGGAATAATTACACCAGTCAAACCTAGCGAACCTAGTCCTATCACTGAAATAGTAAACATGGAGCTATCAAAGACTGAGCACCAACGTAATGATGTCGAAGGGGAAAATAACCATCGCATCGCATGAGAGCATGGAGAGGTGTCCAACATAGCCCAGACGGAACCGGGCTGCTCAATTAATTATGACGGGCCCCCGACCCTCTACCGACCACGCTACTCACCTCGACACCATTCCCTAGAAACCCGGAGACCACAGACGGACAGAGCTGCCACTTCCCTTGGACGGATAATGGTGACAATGAGTTGGTTCTATTTGGCTGAAGACTCTATCTCTTCCCAGGACGGAATGGCAAAGAACAAGGAGGAACAACAGCGAAACCTCTAAGGCGAGACTCTCTCCTTCGAATAAGAACTCAAATCAAACAGGCCAAAGCTGTAGAAGGGCTGCAGAGATGAGTGATGATGACGAGGCTCAAGGAAATGAAACAGCGTCAAACAACTCGGGCGCCGCCCACTATTCGGACTGCTCAACTCGTACAGTAGCGGGTAACCGCATGATCCTGAGTGAATTCTCGAATGCTAATCGTATACCCAGGAAGCCAAGGAGAAACTAGAAGCATCCGGGAACCTAAGAAAGGACATAAGAGAGGCAACGGTTTCAGCTCTGCATACATTGTACGAAATGATCCTTCGTCTGGCTGACTTCGGGCACACCATATAATAGAATATCAGAGGTTAAAGCAGGAGGTGGCAACTGCTACTGGAAGGTTAGCTCAAAATCACTCCTGAGCCTTACAAAAGAATTTGGACAACATAAGCGAGCTGAAAACTGAGATCAGCGCTCAAAAAGGACCAGAACGAAAACCAGGAGGCAATTAGAGCCATAATAACTAGAGATCTCTGCAATCCGCTAAACGAATTAAGGAAGCGAGCAGTCGACACTGGAGTAGCTGTAAACTCGATGTCCTCATACCTGCACGACTGGAAAACCACATCCGCATCAGCGTCAGTGACAGCCCTCGTGCAAAGAAAACCTCAGGATGGTATTCAGGCACCTGTGGAGGAGGGCTTACTCCTGGAGCTGCGTGCTATTCACCAAGACATTGCTCGGCTTGAGCGATCCATCCAAAACAGCACATATTCGCAGAAGATTATGGAAGCGCCATGCCTTGACCTGGAAGAAATAAGGAGACTATCCAAGAGGTCCTCGTCACCACACCAATTACGACTATAGCTCCAAATTTACAGCCGATTATTGAAAACTGCAGAGCTCAATGATAACCTAAATAAATGGGAATGCGCCTGGGCGACTTAATCCAAAAAGAAGTGCAAATTTTACAGAGAACAAATTCAGCGAGTATAGATGCTCTAAGATCGGCATTGAAACGCTGAAAGAAACCATTGTTCAGGTAAATGGACCTACACGAACGGCCATAGAAGAAATGCGAAGGGAGCTTTGAAGGAGGCGTACAGCATGACACCTTAAATGGCGAGGAACGATCACTGGACCCAAAGAACAGTACTAAAGAACCACGAACAAACCCACTCAGACAGGAACATCACGAGAAGGAGAAATCTGAGCCTCCACTAGTCAAAGCAAGGCATGACAACCACACACGTTCGTTTGCTGAAGTACTGAACAGACCAAGATATCTTTGATTATAGAGTCAGCCGACCCGAGACACAAGCAACGACGTTGTCCAAAAGATAAAAGACAAAATCGACGTAGTCCAATTGGGTGTCGGAGGAACGGTTTACGCAAAATGCAACACCAAAAGGTACTCATCACCTGTGACACAGACAACGATCGAGGTATTCTTGGTGAAGCAATAAAGAACGCTGGAGAAAAGCTCACCGTCACCAGCCGGCCACAAAAATCCTCTGATAAGGCTCCAGGAGTTGCTCAAGACCTTAATGACAAAAGGATCGAAGAGGCAGTTCTGAAACAGAATGACAGAATAGTAAAAGGAGTAAACCCAGAAGAAAGAAGTGTGAAGGTGGTACGAAGAATTAAAGGTCGAATCCAAAACTTAAATAATGTCATAATAGAGGTGAGTCCAGCTCTTTGGAACAAACTTAGAGACCAGAAATTAAGAATTGCGTACCAAATCGTAACCGCAATCGACCAGTCACCAATTCTCCAGTGCTATAGGTGCCTCGAATTTGGACACAAGGCCCGAGACTGCCAAAGCAAAGGAGTCTGCTGTGGCTACTGCACTGAGGAACACGACACGCGGCAGTGCCGCAACAGAAACAGTGCACCTCTGCATTAAACTGTAGCGAAGGCAACAGACGCCATCCAGCGTACTCACCTGAATGCCCTGTGTGGCAAAAATGGGACAGAGTGGCAAGAACAACAGTTAACTACTGTTAGACGAGGTTGACTCTAGTATCCACACAGTTAGTCAAAACAAAAAACTAAATGAGGATGAATCAACAACAAAGTACAAATACAAAATAGGTCAAATAAATCTGGGACGGGGATTCGCAGCAATGAAAGAGTGCCTAAACGAAGCAGTGAAACAAAAATACTCACTTCTACTCATACAAGAACCATACGGTGGATCGAAAGCACATGTCACCATTGGAAGCAACTTCAGGGTAATACAAAGGATAACCGGTACGAGCGGCCATAGTCCTAATCGATCCAAACATACAGGTGATCGATAACCCGGACTTGGTTAGTGAAGATATCGTGGGGACAACTATTAAAAGAGCGAAAGATAGGCATAATAAATATGTACCTTCATGGTGAGGCAGACACACGTCGACCTGCATAAGATACGCGATATCATCCAAAAACTCAACACAACCGATACTATTATAGCCGGTGACGTAAACGCAAAAAGCTTTTGGTGGGGTAGTGACATGGAGGATAAACGAGGTATAGAACTTGCAGAAACACTGGCTGAACTAGACCTCAACGTCCTAAATGAAGGGAACACACCTACTTTCAGAACACTCAGACAAGGCATATGGTGCACAAGCATAGTGGATGTCACGGCATGCTCTACAAGTATACTCGATAAAATACATACATGGAGAGTTAGTGAGGAACTTTGTACACTCTCAGATCATAATGGCTTGGAGTTTACTTTAGAATTTAGCTCAGAAAAGCTAAACATAACTGTTTGATTCCGAAGCTGATCTTAGCGCAGTGGAAGCAAATTAAAGTTATCTTAAAATCTAAAACTAAATGGTCGATCAGCCTCGGAACAACATTTGACTACGATTCGTAGTGCTCTTTACTATAGCTAAATAAAATAAATTTAATGAGAGAATTTTGCCCGGAAAGTTTCCGGCCGAGAAATTCTTGTTTCCAAAATCTACTTAAACAGGGCCCAGCAACGAATTGCTTACCGAGCGAACGATGACGCCGTCGTTCCTTGTAAGTCTAGTTTTTGACAGGAAAATAGGTATCAGGTTTGAGGAAGACTTTGGATTGGGACTTAGGTACTAGACTTACTGCACCTGGCACCAGCTCGTGTGGCACTCCGTCCTCCGACAGTTTTGGCTTCACCTCATTTCATAACTCCACCAATCACCAGAACACAGTTCGACATCAACAATGTTTTAACACAAAAACAACTAAAGATTCCTCTCCGAATGAGAAATCGGCCCGTTGGCCCCAATCAAAAACAATCAAAAATATATGGCTATCGGCAGCCGCGACGCGAGCGACGACTCAAAGTGAGGTTATGTTACCGGCGACCACGTTGGCCTCAATCAAAAGCCGGAACCAAAATCACTTGGTTCACTTCCCACCGAACAGGAAAACCACACGAGAAAACCGAAAGCACACTAAATTACTTATTTATAATTAAACTTCGCATCCACGATGCGGGCGACGGCAGAGGACGTGACAAGATGACAGAGCAGTGTTGCCAGCACCGCGCGCCCATTTTATACGAAAACTAAACATTCACCCGCCCCGGACCGACCCATCGGTCCGCTCTATGCATGGCAGGCGTGATAATGTAGCTACTGCTCGCTTAAGGACTGAATCCCCCCCCTGAACTTCTGCAACTCGAGGAGTGCCATCACTACCCGGAAACAGGTTGAGAATGCGCCCCCGGCGCCAACGCAGTGGCGGGAGGTTGGCATCCTTAACCAGAACGAGATCCCCAATGCAGGGGGGGGTTCAGTCCTGTCCGTCCACTTAAGGCGTTGCTGCAGAATGTGCAAGTACTCAAGCGACCAACGCTTCCAAAAGTTTTGAGTCATTTGCTGCAACAACTGATAACGCGACAAACGATTGCTATTCACCTCCGTATAGGGATATTCCGGCAAGGCGTTAAGTGGGCGGCCAATTAAGAAATGCCCTGGCGTCAGGGCCTCTAAATCATTTGGGTCTGAGCTGAGCGGACACAAAGGACGCGAATTGAGTACAGCCTCAATTTTACAAAACACGGTCGCCAGCTCCTCGAAAGTCAAAATTGTTAACCCTACAACGCGCAACAAATGCGTCTTAGCGGACTTTACAACCGCTTCAAAAATACCACCCCAGTGAGGGCACGCTGGTGGATCGAACACCCAGGTAATGCCCTGACGGGAGAGGCCCGTGCTGATGGCTTCTTCGTTCTCCTTAAGAACGTTACAATTTCCTTCATACACCGATCAGCACCCTTAAAGTTGGTACCACAATCCGACCTGATCAGCGCTGGTCGCCCTCGTCGCGACGTAAATCTCTCCAGCGCTGCCAAAAAGGCCTCCGTAGATAGGTCGGCCACGAGCTCCAAGTGGACGGCCTTGGTGGCTAGGCACACGAACACGCACAAGTACGCCTTGATAGACTTTGCGTTCCGCAGGCGTGATGCCTTTACCATGAAAGGGCCTGCGAAATCCGTTCCCACACCTGCAAACGTCCAGGCCTCCGTCACCCGGTCCGGTGGAAGATCTCCCATCTGTGGCTGCATTGTGGCTGCCTTCAAGCGGTAACAAGGCAAGCACCTAAACACAACGCTACGTACCGTTCGTCGTCCCGATAAGATCCAGAACTCGCGCTGTAGGATGGCCAATAGCGCATTACAGCCCGCGTGCGAGTTTTTCTCATGACGATCCCTGACTAAGAGCTCAACTAAGGGTCCCCTTTGGAAGTAACAGTGGATGCCGCGCCGAAAAGGGCAGGCTAGCGTTCCGAAGTCTGCCTCCAACCCTGAGCATACCTTGCTCATCCAGGAATGGGTTGAGGCGCACAATTCCTCCCTTCAGCTTTCCACGTCCATCCCTGAGCAGCCTGACCTCCTCTTCAAAATGTTCCGCCTGGACGACTCTAACTAATGAGCATAGAGCCGCATTCCGTTCCGCAGGCGAGAGGACAGGTGTAAAGTTCCGTTCTGCTTGAGGCTTCCTGCAGTTGTTCACGAACCGTTTGATCCAACCTGTCACCCCAAGAAGTTTGTCGAGGAGCTATACCGTTCCAGCAAGAAAGCTGGGTTAGGCTTCGGTACGAGTTGCCCCACGTTCACTCGCAAACCTCGATCAGGTGGCCCAAGCGGCGCCCTGCACTCGTTGAATGGCCATTCCTGCGGCGACTCAGTCAGCCATTGAGGTCCCCACCACAGTGGGTGACTCACCAAATCAGGTGCCCTGCACCCGCGCGAAGCGCAGTCCGCTGGGTTCCATTCTCCCGGTACGTGCCTCCACACTAACGGAGTTTCCGACCCCGTAATCTGTGACACCCGATTTGCCACGAAAACCTCAAGTGTATGTACCGACGTCTGCAACCAGCACAGAACTATCCGACTGTCAGTCCACGCGTACACCGTTTCATCCAAGTTGATGGTACCACGCAGATTGCAGGTTACATGATTTAGCAAGCGCGCTAGAAGAGCTGCCCCTGCCAATTCCAATTTGGGGATGGTCCATCTAGTTCTGACTGGTGCCACCTTACTTTTGGCCATAACCAGACGCACGTGCACAGTTCCCGTTGAACTTGCTGTCCGAAGGTATACAGCTGCCGCGTACCCTCGCTCCGAGGCGTCACAAAACCCATGTAGGGTAGCCTTACATCCCACCGATGGGACTAACTTGCGGGGTATCGCGATGTGCACAATCCCTGGTAAGGTGGTCACAAACTTGAGCCAATCCTTCAACAACTCTCCGGAGAGTTGGTCGTCCCATCCTAAGTTGGCTAGCCACAACCTTTGTAAAAGCACTTCGCCATGAACGTAACCGGGGCGATCCATCCGCTAGGATCGAACGTTCTAGCGATTGTCGACAGTACCGACCGCTTAGTCCAAGTTTTCTCCAAAGGTCGGGCTCGATCTTGTACGTGAATACGTCATGCGTTGGCCTATATTGCACCCCGAGGATGCCCAACGTGTTTGGATTGTCCGGGTTCTCAAAGAGGTGCGGGTCCTGATGGAACTCGCCTGGCAAACCGGCCAGGAGCTCTGGGCAACTGGACAACCATTTCCGCAACTCGTAACCTCCTGAACCCATGATCGCGATCAACTCGTCTCGTAGAATTAGCGCCTGCTCCACGCTATCAGCACCCGTGCAGATATCGTCCACGTAGACGTCGCGATCCAGTACTGCTGCGGCTCGAGGATATCTTACCCTTTCCTGTGCGGCCAACTCGCAGCGTACGTACTGCCAAATACGGACTTGGCTTAAGTCCATACGTCACCGTGTTAAGTTCGTATGTGACCATCGGCTCATCTGGGCTCTCACGCCACAAAATCAGCTGATACCGACGGTCATCCGGATGTATCATGGTTTGGCGAAACATCATTTTGACGTCTGCGACGAACGCTACCTGGTGTAACCGAAAGTCTGTGAGAATGTCCACAATGTCCCGGTTCAATTTAGGACCCGCGTGCAAACATTGGTTCACAGACACACCATTCGAGGTAGGAGCAGAACCGTCAAACACCACCCGTATTTTCGCCTCAGGTGACTTCAAGACAGCCAGGTGTGGAATGTAATAATGCTCGACACACCTCCAATCCAGGCTGGACACCGACATGTGGCCCAATTGAATATATTCCCGCATGAATTTATATACTTCTGCCGAAGTGCTGGGTCTCGCCTCATCTTCCGCTCCATTCCGAGTAGTCTCCGTTCCGCGAGCTGTCGCGAACTACCTAAAGCGGGCGGTTTGGGAGAAAAGGTAGCCTGGTCACGAATCTGCCTGACGGGCATCTCGCAGTGTTGTATTGATAGAACAACTCGCACTCGTCATCCTCTGGCTTCCGTCTGTCCGCCGTGGGCGGCTCTTCAGACTCCCAAAACCTCTGCAGCACCTCTGACAGCACACTACCATAGAGGACCGGATCCCTTCTGGTAGGTCCTGAGGTCTCCAAACTGGGCCGAAAACAACATACCCCCCTGTGGTATCTACGGCCACCAAACCAGTTTCCTGGAGTACCTTCTTCCTACCGCACCATAATCTCCCGAGGACGTCTGACCCGAGAAGTACGTCCACCGTACCAGGAGTATCAAAATCAGGATCAGCTAACTCCAACCCTGTGGTTAACCCTCGTACCGTTGGTGGTAACCTAACCTGAGGGAGTTTCCCAACCACTTCATCCAGCACCACGGCTGAGACTTGATAGCTGACCCCTGTACATGTGCTACCTAATGTGAACTCAAAGTTCGTCTGACCCCGAATGTCAGGCACATTTAGGCCCCCGATGCCTACAGCTTCATCCTCACTTGGCTGTACATTTAGGCCTAGCCTACTCACCAGCTTACTCGATACAATACATCCCTGAGCCCCTGTATCCAGTAGGGCTCTTACTTGAATGGTCCGGCCACCGTATCCCCATACCCAAATCTTAGCCGTTGGCAAAAGTACCGTGATTGGACGGGGAGCCGAAGCTGATGAGTAGGCGGCGATTACCTAGCGGGAATCTAAACGCGGTGAGGCCGCGTCCCGCGGGGTATCCTCGCTACCCAAACCTGTGTATGGGTCCCACTCCTGCTGGTAGGAGGTCTGCCCATAAAGGCCATGGCTGGAGTTCTATAGTACCCCGACGGCAAACGTCCGTACCGAGGTTGCGCCTGTAGCCGCGGGTACTCAGGCATAGGCGGAGGCATGCGTGGGTCTTGAGACCCAACCAGGTGGCTCAAGCCCGCAGAATACTGCATGTACCCTGGTGGCTGCCTAGTGCTCCTGACACCCGCCCGTTGAATCCCGTACCTGGGATGGGTGTCCTTGGCCACGTTCCTGTGCCGCTCTTCCCCAATCCGGCACCTGCTGCCGTGGTGGGGATCGTCCCCACGTCCTTGGTAAGTGGGCTCCGTCTGTTGACGTCCCCTGCCTGTCCCTGTGACCGATGCGGAGGTGGGCTCCTCCTTGAGGGGTGGGAGCGTTCTCCCTTGGTGGGCAGGCTCCTTCGCTGATCCGATCCAGCGCTGCCCCGGCGCCTCCGGAGCGATTCATGCAGAGCAGCGGATGGTGTGCACCCTGGCAGTACCTACAGTTGGTGCTTGAAGGGCACTCGCACCTGATGCGGCCCCAGGCACCGAAAACACCAACGCCTCTGCTGTGCCACACCCCGTCTCCTCTGAACCCGCTGCGCAGCAAACTCCTGACACGCTGCCACCCCGTGGCCTGTCTCCTGCAGTAGGCACACCCTGATTCCAATGCGATGTTGTACCGCCTGGGTTGCCCACTGTTGCCTCCTCGCGCCGGTGCACCCGGCCGTTCCGGGTGGCGAGGGGCAGAGGTCTCCTTGCGAGGGGCTTCACCAGCCTGGACGTCCACTCGCCTGCTTTCGGCCTCGAGGAACGACTTCAGATCCTCGTAGGTCGGGAGGTGGTCCGAGGACTTGCCCCATGTAGCTGCTCGAATCGAGCGACCATTTCGCTCGGCAGGCGGCGAAGCACTGTGTGGACCAAGATATAACCGTAGCCCGCCACTGGCAAACCCTGTCGCTCTAGTGCGCTGACCGCGACACTGACTGGGTGGAAGATTTTCTCGCGGAGGTCCGTACCTCGCGTTATGGTTGGTATTGACAGCCACTGGTCTAACAGCCTGTCTACAATCAGGCGCTTGTTTCGATACCGGTCGGTAAGGATCTTCCACGCCACCTCATAATTGCTATCCGAGACAGCCAAATGCGTCAGCAATTCATGAGGCTCTCCATGTAGCCTGGACATCAGCTGAGCCATCTTGTACGCCGGCGTTATGTCCGTCCGTGTGTGGACCACACTGCTATACAGGTCCTCAAACGCCGGCCAGTCGGCGTAATCGCCTGCAAAGACTGGAACCGTAACAGGCGGAAGAGGCACCTGTAATCCTTGTCCCACTTTACCACGGAATGGCTTTTCCTTTCCGTCACGTCGCCTAGATATGTCCGCAGCTGCCTGCGCAATGTCCTGTGCCAGCTCCAAGCACTGGCTTACATCGCCCTCAACCAGCTCCTTATCTTCAGGGTTAGGAGCTTCCTCAAGGAGCATGAGGCACTCTGTGAGGTGTTCCGACACAACCCGAACCCGTTCATCTGCCTGTAGTGCACTTTTCAAGAGCGCGTCCTCCCGGTCCTCGCGGCCGATCATTGCCGCTGTGGTAGTAAACCACCTTAATTCTGTCTTTATAGCAGCCTTATACCTGGCGATCGAGGGAGCCATGGTACCAACTTTTACACACTCGACTTAATAAAACGAAAACCAATAAACAAATACCACAAAATAAATGTTAGTTGACTGGCCTAGACCTTACCGATAAGGTACCGTTCACTAGGCAAACAATACAGTCACAAAAAAACCGAAACAATATTTTCCAAAATTAATAAAATATGTGGGTAATATAAAAACACGCTTAATACTAAATTACGGCTAACTATGTTGCAATAAAGCAACCACGCTCTGCTACCAAAAATGTTTGATTCCGAAGCTGATCTTAGCGCAGTGGAAGCAAATTAAAGTTATCTTAAAATCTAAAACTAAATGGTCGATCAGCCTCGAACAATATTTGACTACGTTTTTTAGTGCTATTTAATATATATAAATAAAATAAATTTATTTAGAGAATTTTGTTCCGGAAAGTTTCCGGCCGAGAAATTCTTGTTTCCAAAATCTACTTAAACAGGGCCCAGCAACGAATTGCTTACCGAGCGAACGATGACGCCGTCGTTTCCTTGTAAGTCTAGTTTTTGACAGGAAAATAGGTATCAGGTTTGAGGAAGACTTTTGGATTGGGACTTAGGTACTAGACTTACTGCACCCGGGCACCAGCTCGTGTGGCACTCCGTCCCTCCGACAGTTTTGGCTTCACCTCAGTTCATCACCCACCATTCACCAGTTCACAGTTCGACATCAACAATGTTTTCAACACAAAAACAACTAAAGATTCCTCTCCGAATGAGGAATCGGCCCCGTTGGCCCCCAATCAAGAAAACAATCAAAAAATATATGGCTATCGGCAGCCGCGACGCGAGCGACGACTCAAAGTGAGGTTATGTTACCGGCGACCACGTTGGCCTCAATCAAAAAGCCGGAACCAAAAATCACTTGGTTCACTTCCCACCGAACAGGAAACCACACGAGAAAACCGAAAGCACACTAAATTACTTATTTATAATTAAACTTCGCATCCACGATGCGGGCGACGGCAGAGGACGTGACAAGATGACAGAGCAGTGTTGCCAGCACCGCGCGCCCATTTTATACGAAAACTAAACATAACCAAAACCACAACAAGGCGATTTAACACGGCAAAGGCTGATTGGGCACTATTCTCCCAAAACCTAAAAGAAGAGCTGCGGGGAAGGCAGATCACTGAGGACCATATAGCCAGCATAAATATCAACGAGGATATAGAAAACGTAGTCAAGGAATATACGCAGGCAATCAGCACAGCCTGTGAAAAAAGCATTCCTAGCATACCTAGTACGACTAAAACTCAGGACAAAGGTCTCTGGTGGACTCCAGAACTAATTGCAAAGAAAAAAGAGGTAATCAGAATCAGAAAGCGAATCCGCAAAGCAAATCCGAGAAGGAAGAAATTCGTAATAGAAGAATACAATGCAGCAAAGGAGGACTTCAAAACTAGCATTGAAAAAGCGATCACACAAAGCTGGATGGACTTTTGCTCAAGGCAAGAAAGAGAAAATGTTTGGCAATGCTCATACCGGATTATAAAACACTGCTCGAGGAAGAGTCATGACCAACTACTCCGATCAAACGAAACTGGAGGCATGTTAACGCCGGAGGATTCTGCAAAATTACTGGCGGATACGTTCTACCCGAGGACACAGAAGTCACTGACTCGCAGGAACAGAAAGAAATAAGAGAAGAATATCTCAACATAATACACAGCCTAAATCAGGCAGACAACTTGCCTAAAGAGTTTATACCTTTCACCGAACAGGAGGTAGGCCAAATATTCTGCAGAATGAATCCAAAAAAAGCCCCAGGGGGGGATGGATTAACGTCGGATATCTGCCAAAGGGCCTATAATGTGGACAAAGCTATCTTCCTAGCCATTTATAATAAGTGTTTCGGAGCAGGTTATTTTCCCGACATATGGAAGAAAGCAGTCATTAAAGTAATACCGAAACCCGGGAAAGATGACTACGCAAAACCAAAGTCATACCGCCCTATTGGACTTCTACCAGTCCTAGGGAAGATACTTGAGAAACTATTTGTAAATAGGCTTCAATGGCAGCTGGGAAGTGAAAACAAACTGAATGGTCTGCAATATGGATTTACACCTCAGCGCAGCACGGAAGATGCCTTATATGATGCAATGACCATCGTATACCGCGGTCTCTCTAGTAAGAAAATTGTCGTTATAGTATCTCTTGACATAGAGGGGGCATTTGACAATGCCTGGTGGCCAGTCATCGTTCGTGAGCTTCAGGACAAACAAATCGATAGATCGATACTAAAACTGATTACCAGCTATTTGTCGAACCGAGAGATACAGCTGAACTACGCGGGAGCCACAATTGGAAAATCCACTAACAAGGGCTGTGTTCAGGGATCAACATGCGGACCAATTTTGTGGAATGTCCAGTTGGATCCCTTACTTAGACGCTCGTCACAAATGCCGGCACATATTCAAGCATTTGCTGACGATATTTTGATAATCGGCATTGGAAACACCGGAGAAGAGGTAGAGTGCAAGATCAACGAGACTCTGGCAATCGTAGCCGAATGGGCAAGGCACACAAGATGAAATTCGCACCACATAAAACTCAAGCCATCCTCGTCACGAAAAAGCTCAAGTATAACGTTCCCAAAATAACCATGGAGGGGACTACAATCGAGTTCACCGACTCCCTAAAAATCCTTGGTCTCGAAATCGACAGGAACCTTAACTTCAAAAAACATCTTGAAGGGGTGTGTAAAAAGGCTCTCAACCTTTATAAAATGGTTTCTAAGGCTGCTCGAGCACAATGGGGACTGAACTCGGAAATAGTGCGGACCATCTATTTGGCGGTAGTGGAACCCACTATCCTGTACTCTGCCAGTATATGGGCAAAAGCCACTGAAAAACAACTCTTGCTAAAACTACTGAATAAATTAACAAGGCTGTTCTGCATAAAAATAAGCAAAGCGCACAAAACAGTTTCGCTAACATCTAGCACCCTTCTGGCCCAAATAAGGGGAACCACAATGCACGACATACTCAATGCACAGCAGGTTAAGGCACGGCAGCGTATTGTACAGCAGATCATTGTACGCCATGATGGATGGATGGTCTTGAAATACGGGCCCGGACCGATAATGTACAGGGGTGGAAATGGAATCAAAACAAATGACGTCACAGCGGATGTAGTGATGTGACAGTGTTGACTTTGATCGACTTATCGATTAATTATTCGAACATGACATGTAAGGCAACCCACGGAGGGGGACGGGGCAAGCCCCACAGGGGCTTGGGGCGCAGCCCCGCAGTAAAAAACACATTCAACGAAAATCCGACACAGTAGGTTAGGTTAGGTTATAACTGTGACCCCCTGGAGCGAACGAAGTGAGCGACCAAGCTTACTTAAGAACATATTTCATATAAAAACAATATCGAAACATAAGCTAGAAATGCATATAATATTATTGATCTAGTCACATCACTATTCTACCACAACACGTGATGTCTCCAACCATCATGTCGTGCAATCCACCCCGTGCACTTTCGGTACGGGGTGATGGATGGCGACATTGTTTTGATTCCATCCACCATGTCGTGCTTCATCACGTCGTACATTACTCTGACGGCCAGTATTATGGTGTACAATACTATGTTGTACAATGTAGGGACTCCCAAATAATACCGTTGGACCTAAGAGCTAAGGAGCAGGCAGCCCTGTACGAAGTCAAAAGAGGAAAACCCATGGAGGAACTTGCAGATAGACAGTTAGAAAAACGAGTGAGCCCATCGATGCTGCCACACCCTGCAAAAAGAATAAGGCTTTCTTACGAGCATATTAACTCAGAGGAAGACATAGCTGCGATTAGTAACGACTGGCCAAAATTATACACGGATGGAAGTAAGATAGAGGGTAAGGTAGGGGCAGCGTTGTCTTGCTGGAGTGGGGAGACGGAATCGACATCATTTAAAATGAAATTGGATAGCTTCTGCTCTGTTTACCAAGCCGAGTTGGTGGCAATAGCCAAGGCAGTAAGTCACATGACTAAATACCAAAAATACAGGAAATGCAATATAATAAGCGACTCAAGATCGGCACTAGATTGTTTGTGTGATCCTGACTCTGTGCACCCCATCGTTGCTGAGATACAGACCTTGATCAATGACATCACGATGCTAGGCGGCGAAATCAGACTTTTCTGGATCAAAGCTCATGCTGGCATCCCTGGAAATGAAAGAGCTGATGAATTAGCGAAGCAAGCCGCTTTGAAGAGCAAGACTAAGCCTGTGTACGATAAATTCCACTATCTCTGCCAAAACGGCTGATAAGGATAATGCCCTAGCCAACTGGCAAAGTAGGTACACTGACTCAACGCAGGGCGCTATCACTAAAACGTTCTTTCCCGACATTAAACAGGCCTACAAGGTTTTGCAAGCTTAAATGACCAACTCTCTGGCACAGATATTCACAGGGCACGGAGCATTTCGTCAATACCTGCACCGCTTTAAACTGCTTGATAATCCATTCTGCAGTTGCGACAAGGAAACGATACAAGATGTAATACATGCACTTGTAGACTGCCCAAGGTTTGGGGCAATGCGTTTTGACTGTGAATGCAGAATGGATACCAAGTTAACCATAGAAAACTTACCTGCCATTGTCAATGACGGCGCTTCTTGTCAAATATTCCTGGAATATGCTCAAGGTTCATGCCACATTAGGCAAAGAAAATGGCTCAAAATTGATTATATAGTTTAAGCAATAGAAGTAGTTAAAAATAAGATACTAGAAATAACATGCTAGAAATAAGATTCATGTAAAATTAGTCAAGGAGGGAAATTTATTTAATTTATGTAACTATAAAAAAAAAAAAAACAATAAAAAACAAAAAAAAAAACAAACAAACACATATCTATGTAATATAATTAGTAAGTGTTAGTACACATCGCATTTACTTAACCAAATGCGACGTGTACGTGTATGCGCTAGTTTAGTAACTTTCGAAATTGTAAAGAACAATGTAAAAATATCAGAGTCCCATTATGCATACCAGACCAAATCGTTGGATTAATACTAACGATAATCTGAAGGGGAGGTTTAGTTCGTAGGTCGCTGGATCATCTTCCCAGCGGAGTCGGGAATGCCATAACGCCCGGGCCTATGGTATCTTTGAAGATTACCTCCTTCCACGAAAACAAAACAAAAAAACCTAACCTTACCTAACCTAACTTAACCTAACCTAACCTTACCCAACCCATTATTTTGTTATTGCACAATTTCATGTGTTTACGTGCTGTTGACACATCATTACTGCGTTTTAGGAAACTAACAGTGACATCTAGCTCATTTTTTGTTAACGCTCTGGTTTCATCTATTTTATTTTCCGCATTTATCCACTATGTTATGATGTCCCGAAAACAGATGAGCCGACAAAATCATGAGTAACTTACCTCATTTCTTGTTTGTTAATTATCAACACCCTTTCTTTATATGATTTGCGCAAAACTCATTTTTTTCTGAGCCCCATTTTAGTTCTAGTAGGTTTTGATAAGTCTTTGCAAGGTCGTTGCTAATAACGTCTCGATCGCGGTTCTAGAACACTTCTAACTCACGGATATGTTGAGTCAAGTTCATGTCCTTGTGTTTATGAAATTAAGCTACTGTGCAGAGAGTAGTGTAGTATTTGGATGTCCGATTATAATTTTGTCATCTTGACACTATAGTGAATTAAAATTTACTGACTGTATACGCAAGTGATTGGGAAACCACATTATGAATTAACGACAATAACTAACAAGGAAGAATGTTTTAAATCAGTTAAACCTTGGGCAAATTGTACTGGATACCAAATTGTACCCGACTGCCTCAAAAGGAGGGTTATGTTACGTATGTATGTGGATAAGAAAATTCTTTTTCACGGGCTACAGCCCAAACGGATAGTTGGATTTTAACATCTCAGCAGTGCGAGTGACACTGGCTTTTTTAAAAATTCATTAATTCATAATGGCGAATTTGTACAGCAAAATACTACTTCAAAATTACCGCAGTCGAGTTTTTGTTTTTTAACACATCTACTTGTCTATGATACGGTTCCTGATTGACCTTACAAAAAACATTTTTATGAAATGAATTTTTTGGTGAAATCAACTGTAAATAGAAAATAAAATAAAAAAAGTACTAGAAAAGAAAAACTTGTTTATTGAGATTCTTACTTATAATTAAATAGCAAAGTAACCTATGAAGTCAGTATATTTATGTATTTACTATCCTACCATTTGGTTTCATTGATATTCACATCTCATCATAACAGGCACTTAAATGGTTTCAACTTGACTAAACATTAGAATAAAATACAGAATTTAAACAAATGTTGTTAATATTTTAAGGGGTGAAAGGTGAGCCCATGTATGTAACATATACAAGTTTCATCTCAAGACACGCCGAATAATGAAAAAAAGTAGAATAATGGACCTCCCATACAAAAATATTTTAGATAATCACATTTCAAAATTATTTATATATTATTTTATTTATAATATTTCTGTATTCTTATGAAAGTTTCACCCTTAAAATATTTGTAGCATTTTTTTACACCGTATAAATTATAATAACATGTTTTCTTATAATGTAAATATCACGAACATTATAAATATTATAGTTAAATAATTTAGAAACTCTTGTTTTAACGTGTGTATAAAATATTACTTACGAAAATATTTAGTTGAGATTCATAAAACTTTACAGCGCAACTTTAACATTTTGTGACTATCAACTTAGAACTACCTAGTAGGTACAAATAATCTCTTATAACGTAATATTTTGGAATAGACTTTGAGAATGTAAAGAAAATGGAAAAACATAGGTGTTATTCTATAAATGCTTGAAACTGAAAACTAAGTTTACATTGGTCAAAATACAAGAAGATGGAAAAATAATTCTAACTCTTTCTAAAAGTGAATGAAAAGATCCTAAGCATAACTTCCAAGGCACAAGAAAATAATATGTTAATATTTAGACATTTTATTATATTTTGATCCATGTTTGTTCGATAGAGTTGTTCATAACCAGCTCGTGACTACTCGTCAGTATCGACTCGCAATGGGGCAGAGCCGCACTGACACTTCTAAAAGTTTTTTTCTTCGGTATAAACAAAATAAAATAAATTCTAATGGTATGACCCGTACGAATCAGTTATTGCACGCTCGCATTTCCAGTCGTCGATGCAAGGTGTCCAGTAAACGTGTGTGGATAGGTGGTATAAATGGACAAACTGTTTGGAGTGCGACGCGTACTGCGCACTAACTATCACCGCCGGCGGTGGTGGTGGCGGGTGCGAGCGTGCGGCAGGCGAGGTCGTTGTCCTGCCGAGCGCGAGCGTCCTCCCGGCGCGGCGCGTCTTGTTCCCGCGGCGCCTGGTGACGCGCCACTGCCGGTCGCCGAGCGTCGAGGTGAGCGTCGCGTTGCGCGAGTACGCGTGAGTCTTCACGCGGGCGCGCACGCAGAGAGACACCTGCAAACACAACGATCGACTGTTACTGACATGCTAAAATGTGTGTTTGAGCAATTTCATTATAGCAGAAATGTAACAAATGTTTATTTTAAAATATATACTAATTAAATTTTTGCAAATAGGTGCGTTCACATCAACGAGGGCATACACTCATGTGCAGATGGCTCAAATTTGTACACCTCAATAAACTAATAGCCAATAGCGCGTTAATTTCGACTCGGCCCACGTGCATTTGTCCGAGCATGACCTTGCACTGTCTCGGGTGAGCCACGTAATTTTCAACGAGACAACGAGGCTGCTCGCTTGTAATAACGAAATAGTTACCTTATCGTAGAAGTCGAGGTCTGCGTTGATGCGCAGCCTGGCGGGCGCGTCCGCGTACACGCGCACACGCAGGTGCCCCCACGGCGCGGACACGTACACCGACGCCTTTGCAGCCACCGCCGCGCGCGTGTCCAACTTCGCCGCCGCCGTGCGAGACCTATAACATACAAGGTTATTTTATCATTCACTACTTGACTGGGTCATATCATCATATTCTTGGCCATATCCCAATTACGGCGCAACATGTTTTGTTTGAACACAAAATCATGTTGCAAAAAGATTTAGCCAAATTTTACGATCAACCGCTTGCCCGACGACAATCGCCTTTGGAAATGCTATTGTAGGTGGTATTATTATTATGACTGGGTCGTATATAAAATACAAAAGTTGGATGCTTAAATTGTCTTGAGGCGAATCATTACATCATACAAATTAAAATCTAAACTTAATTAGAGTTAAACATCAAAATTATTTTCATAAATTATTTTTGTGAAACGATGAAGAACACGTAAATTTGTCGCAGAACTGCTTATGGTAAAAAAAATATTAAGTATTAACTTCACAAAAAAATGAATGTGTTTATTGCAGCAGTAACTCCATCCATGTTCATTAAAGTGGCGAAACAGATTTTACAGAAAAAATATTTGTATTATATTGCGAAAAATTTATAGAAACATGTGGCTTCCCATTAAGTTTTTAGGGTTTCGTAGTCTACTAGAAACCCTTATCATTTCGTCAAGTCTGTCTGTCTGTCTGTCTGTCTGTCTGTCTGTCTGTATGCCGGGCCCTCATAACTTCGTCAGTTTTGGAGCTATCGACATCAAATTTGGTGTGAAGATAGATTGTGTTGATCCAAATTTAGAAATGTTGAGAAAATAATATTTTATTTGTTTTTTGAACCCCCTTCCCATACATGTGAAAGAGGACCAAAAAAATTTTTTTTTTACTGTAATATTGAGTAATATTATCGTTGAATAGGTCTTTTAAAACTAAGGGGAGGTTTCTTAGAAACAAAGTATCTAAAATGTTTCTGTCTCGAGATATTTGCTTTTAAAAGGGGCGTTTTTGAGCCATAATTTGTTCCAGCTGTAACTTCTAAGATATAAACATTAAAAATCTGAAATAAATATGGAATATAGTTCTAATATGAATTTACCATGAAAACTATAACGAATATTGTACCACTTAAGATTAAGGAAATATTAAAGTTTTTCAATTTGCGGTTGGTAACCATACAGCTGCAAACAAACGAGCAACAAAATTAACTTTGTAACGCTGAAAGATATTTAAACGTTGACTGACTACGAAACCCTATATGTGAGCGTGCCTTACACGCTCTTGGCTGCTTTTTTTAAACATAGTACTATTTTTGTGTCTTTTAAAGACGTAATTCCATTAAACTTTTGTATGGAAAGCGATCCACCTTAAAATACCACAGATTTCATTATTGATTTAAAAACATATTACAAATTAAAATTCACAAATAATTAGTTGAATGTATACCGACCACAGGCTAACGGTGGCGCTGGCGTCCATCGCAATAGCGGTCGCCGCTGCTGCGCGCAGTCTCGCCGCCACCCCGCCCAGCAGCGGCAGCGTGGCCGCGCGCGAGGAGAGGGGCAGCGCGGCGCGCACCACGCGCGTCGGCGTGCTGCCCGACCCCGACCACACCAGGCTCACCAGCTCCGACTGCACACGGACATTACCACATTCAAAACTATATAAACAGAGGCGAAAGCAAAAACCCTATCTTTGATGGACATAACAGTGTTGGACTGGTAGCCCGAGTTTATTTTAAGCATGTCCAACGGCGAATCCTACTTCAGTTAAGAACCGCGTTCCGCTGCCAAAAGTAGTGGGCAAGATCGTGATCTACGAAGTCTTATTAATCTAAAAAAGCTCAGTACTAAATTGAAGCACAAATTTGCCGTTGCCATAAAAAGCAAAAGCCTGTAAAAAAACACTAATCTAAATATCAAACTAATCATTTTGTGAATGCTTACTCAATCAACCTCGCTACGAAAAGTAAGCGGTTTCAAAACTGCGTACCTGTCCAGAGAACAGCGTGATGCCGGGCAGCCGCACGCCCAGCACCTCGAGTGCCAGCCCCCCCGCCACCTCCTCCTCCTCCTCCCCCTTGGCCGGCGCGACCGCCACCTGCACGGGCGAGTACTGGTCCATGCCGCGCGTCCACAGGTCGACGGCGAGCGCGGGCCGCGTGCGGTTGCCCGCGTCCAGCAGTGCGAGCGAGACGACACCACGCTTCAGCACTCCGCCCGCCGCCACCTGCGCCGAGTCCAGCGCCGCGCGCACCCCGCCCGCACCCCACCCCGCATCGCGCCACAGCACGGACGACGTACCTGCGATTTATTTTCACATTTTAAACAGAAGTTCACGTTGTCGAAGGAA
This sequence comes from Phthorimaea operculella, assembly GCA_024500475.1. Taxonomy (NCBI): domain Eukaryota; kingdom Metazoa; phylum Arthropoda; class Insecta; order Lepidoptera; family Gelechiidae; genus Phthorimaea; species Phthorimaea operculella. Next base: position 33,885 of record JANFCV010000241.1, read on the forward strand.
AAATAATGAGTGAAGCGACTTCATTTTAAAATGAATTTCATGAGTGCTTGGATAAAGAAACATGTAGGTAAGTATAAGATAACCTACCGGCAGTGGCCATGGCGTCCCAGTTGTGTAGCTGCGGTTGTTTAGCCACCGCGCGCAGCAGCACGCGCACCTGCTCGTGTCGGGGCGCGAGCGCGTGCAGCCGCTGCCAGAACACTCTGCGCAGCTCATGGTCGCCTGGTACCGACTGTGTCTGATAACCTACCGGCAGTGGCCATGGCGTCCCAGTTGTTGAGTTGCGGTTGTTTAGCCACAGCGCGCAGCAGCACGCGCACCTGCTCGTGTCGGGGCGCTAGTGAATGCAGTCGCTGCCAGAACACTCTGCGCAGCTCATGGTCGCCTGGTACTTCATGCAGCATCCGCGCTGTGTCTGCTAAAGCTGGAATATTTAAATCAAGAATATTAGTCTTCGATGGTTTTTAACCGAGAACATTTAATTAAAAGTAATTTTAATTAAAAAGAGACTCAGGCTGTGTATAATCAGTAGGTAGTGTATTACCCATGTATATACGTTCGTTACCCATGGCGTAGTGCGTGGACCGCCTCACAGCCAGGTCGAGCGCGGCGGCTCTGACAGTCAGCGGCTTGCTGGTGTTGGTGGCGAGCGACAGCAACCGCGCCGCGCGCTCCACACCACTGCCTGCTCCGGGGCTGAGTCTGCAGAAATGAGAAACAAGAAATTGAATTTGTGTAAGGAAATTAAATTAGGTTAGTCGCACACTGTAGAATAATTCTGACTAAACCATGCCTTTGTCGGGAAAGATTGATAAATGCTAATCAGTTGGTTCAAATCAGCATGATTGGAAGTCGTGGATTTTCTATTTATGGTGTTCTTCGGCAAACTTCGTGACCGACTTTTAGGCCTGAACTTCTAATAAGTTATTCTTCTATGACGAGTATGACGAATCGTGTTTACATTGTGCAGGCAGCGTGGGCATCGTCGCCTCGTCAGCAGTAAATGCGTCCAGCGAAGTCAGCATTCTGTGTATGTGCGGTCATCATCATTGGCCTCATACGTCTGTGTCAGATTTATTCAGTGTCTGAGGCAAGATTTTTCATGGCTGTATAAGCCGATACGGGAGCGGCATGGCTTTTTGCACGCTCTCCAGAGACACTGCGATGCCTGGGACGCAATTATGGAAAACACAGGGCTGCCCAGGACCTGCGCCGCCCTCTCGGCCTTCCTGGCTGACTCCACAGGAACGACGAGTCGATACGTGCGGAGCCAGGTCGGCTGCAGGAGTCTGCCGCACGTTTTGTAACCAGTCACTCGTGCCTGACGGAGACCCCGTTCCGGGTTTGTGTGGAGTTTTCCTTCTCCAGTATGTGCGGTGCGGGCTTCATAATTCATTACATTCCGCGCCGCTATATCGTAAAGACGATCGCTGCGTCTCACAGACCTGTGAAAAGTCCACTCACTTCAATGCATCTCGTGCCAGAATGCGTTTTGACCGCGACGTAGCGCCTCAGAAGAATAGAGAACCAGAGAATTATTCGTTGCCGACAATTCGATTGCAACAATGAGCACTGCTTCAGCTGGTCTCGGGCGGTGACGCGCGGAGAAGACTATACACTTGTAAGTGCAACTCACCTAGCGCGGTGAGGGCGGCGAGGGCGACGTCCTGCGTTCCTTTACACGCGTGCTCCACCAGCAGTACCCAGCTCGGGAGGCTGGGGACGGACTCACCTAGCGCGGTGAGGGCGGCGAGGGCGACGTCCTGCGTTCCTTTACACGCGTGCTCCACCAGCAGTACCCAGCTCGGGAGGCTGGGGACTCACCTAGCGCGGTGAGGGCGGCGAGGGCGACGTCCTGCGTTCCTTTACACGCGTGCTCCACCAGCAGTAGCCCAGGACTCACCTAGCGCGGTGAGGGCGGCGAGGGCGACGTCCTGCGTTCCTTTACACGCGTGCTCCACCAGCAGTAGCCCAGGACTCACCTAGCGCGGTGAGGGCGGCGAGGGCGACGTCCTGCGTTCCTTTACACGCGTGCTCCACCAGCAGTAGCCCAGGACTCACCTAGCGCGGTGAGGGCGGCGAGGGCGACGTCCTGCGTTCCTTTACACGCGTGCTCCACCAGCAGTAGCCCAGGACTCACCTAGCGCGGTGAGGGCGGCGAGGGCGACGTCCTGCGTTCCTTTACACGCGTGCTCCACCAGCAGCTCAACGGTGTCTGCGCGACGCAGGTTGCCCAGCGCTGCGAGCCGCACCGAGCGGCACGGGTCATCCTGGAAAGAGATAATTAGGTTTACAAACTTAACTAAAGAATCTTTGGTCCTCCTCTTAAAAATCTTTATGCAAGCCTTTACAAAGACGGTAAAAGTCGGAGGAGGTAGATTTTTAACGCAAAATGAGTCCGGTCATGGATTACTTACTTATGGTCAAATTTGGATAGTTTGAAATTCGTCAATGTTGATTATTAGTGCGAATCTTCGAGTCATCGCTTTCTTAAATCGGCTATTCTAGAAGGTTGTACATTGTAAGGACGGTATAGCACAAAGTAAGTATTGGCTAGCGCAATCTAGTATGAAACTATAGTACGGACGACGTTCGCATAGGCTATACCGGGTTATTTTTTAGTCAGTGCGCAAACTTTGCAGGGTGTTTCTACTCGTGATTCTGAACAACTTTTACTATGGGGCCACCAGCGAATTCGCAAAATAAAATTTGGTTGTTCCATAGAAAAATTCATACCTACTCGGCAAAAATGTATGGAACACCCAAAAATATTTTTTAGATTTCGCATGTGGCCCTATAATAAAAGTTGCTCAGAATCACGAGTAGAAACATCGTGCAAAGTTTGCGCACTGACTAAAAAATAACCCTGTATCACAGAATATATAATAGTACTCCTGTATTTAGTATATCTCGAAATCATGTTTATACTTTGCATATAATGTCTAATTTTCCTTTGTTGACATGTAATTAGGTGCGTCCACACCAAGCTAGCAGCCTCGCTGCCTCTCTGCCTCGCGAGGTGAACGACCAAAAAATTACGTGCCTCAACCGAGGCAACGCATGCTCGAACGCGTGTGGTCGAGCCAAAATCTACGCGCCTTAGAAGTTTGCCTATAATTTCTTTAGGCGTCCAAATTGGGCCGAACTTAGCTCGCTTGCGCTAGCCAGCGAGCAGCCTCGGTTGGTGTGGACGCACCTACCTATTTAGTTTGGATTTGACAGCCGTTAAATATAGCCTTTCGAACGGCGCGGCGGTACTTTAATGAGCAAAAAGAAAATCAAAACAAACTTTACTGTACCGATTTTTTGGTAGTCCTAATCTCATCGAATAAGCTGAAAAAGTTAAACCTTAAAATCATAGTGGAAATAATAATAACAATAACTGAAAATGTAAGCATAATGTATTGTGATTGTATGTGTGTGTACGTACTTTGCACCTGGCAAGTTGCTTGGCGAGTTCGTCCTTGACGTGCAGCGCGAGCGTCTCAGACACGCGCGGCGCGGCGGCCGCGGCGGCGAGTAGCGCACCTAGCGAATATAAATAACGGCTGATTATTCTGTTTACTCGAACATTATAACTTGGGCCTTTTCAAGGCAAAAGTGAATAGGCACCGTCTACGGTACGCGAACGAGTTCATGACTATACTGAAATATGCGAATCCTTGTCGCACACAATATTTTCGGAAGCGCATATTTCAGGATGGTCATGGACACGTTCGCGTACTGTAGGCAAGCATGTTCCAACATCGTCTGCATCATTCATCTCATCACTTACCAACAGGTGAGATAGCGTACAAAAGCGAGCCTATGTAGTTCAAAAGGTTTTTTAATTATTTGTTTTATACTTTTGTAATTAGATTAGGCTTCGAAAAGGTCGGTTGCCAGTTGCTGTGGTCACAAAATAAGCTGCTAAAATCCCTCAAGCCGCAGTAGGTACTCACCGGTCGTCAGGTACTTGGTCTTGTCGGCCACTGCGAGCAGCGCCCGCACGGCCCGCTCGGAGGGCGCGCGCGCGGTCGACACCGCCGACAGGTACTGGGGGGGGGACACTACTCACCGGTCGTCAGGTACTTGGTCTTGTCTGCGACGGCAAGCAGCGCCCGCACGGCCCGCTCGGAGGGCGCGCGCGCGGTCGACACCGCCGACAGGTACGCGTCCGCCGCCGGCTGCAGCGGGAACGCGCGCAACTGCACAAGCACACACACACGCAAGTTAGTAGGAGCACCACACAATTAAATCACAGACTTCTTCTTCTTCATCGAGTCGACGGTAACAATTATATAGTTTTTGTCCAATGCTTAGCCACAGAAATGCCTCTGGGGTTTGCTTCCTGCAGGTCTTGTAGCGTGCATGAGTTTGGGCAGTTGGGACAGGTTAGTAAATGACCCATGGTCTGGACAGCACCGCAATCGCAACTGTCGTTCACCGAGAAACCCCACTTGACTCTGTTTACGTGGCACCTTCCTACACCAGCCCGGAGTCTGTTGAGAGACTTCCAGACTGCCCAGGGAAGGTCACCACCAGAGGGGAGCCTCTCGGCAAGTGGCAGATGGCACTCATCAGGTGGGAACAACTTTGCCCAGTGCTCTAGTCGTATTTTTGAGGCTTCAGTTTTTTCCGGGTAAATCACAGACTTAGAAGTAGTTATAAATAACAAAACAAAGCACTCAATAAAAAAATTACTTGCGATAACTTTCGTCTTTATACCAATACGGGGTTATTTTTTAGTCAGTGCGCAAACTTTGCAGGGTATTTCTACTCGTGATTCTGAACAACTTTTACTACGGGGCCACTAGCGAATTCGCAAAAACAAATTGTATGTTCCATAGAAAAATTCATACCTACTCGACAAAAATGTATGGAACACCCAAAAATTTTTTTTACATTTCGCAGGTGGCCCCGTAGTAAAAGTTGTTCAGAATCACGAGTAGAAACATCCTGCAAAGTTTGCGCACTGGCTAAAAAATAACCCTGTATAATCATAAAATGGTGGTGTTATAATTACAATAATTAAAAAAATACCTGTAATACTGCAGCAGCGGCGTCGTGGGCGGCGGGGGACGCGAGCGCGCCCAACGCCATCGCCATCCCCGCCCTGCAACACACACATACTATTCTTAACGTCTGCAATTTGGCGTCTGCATGAATAAATTTACTACAACGTTTTTAACCTTGAGTTGTTGAACCCATAGAGCTTAAATTTCTGTTCTGTAAATGTAACATTTTTTACTTATACGGGATGGTATGTGAAAGTGCGCGATGTTTATTGTCGGACACACTCACAGGCGCTCCTTGTCCTTGACCGCCTGCAGCTGTTGGACCAGCTGATCAGCAGTATGCTCGCTGAGCACGGGCAGCACGCGCAGCACGGGGGGGGAGGGGGGGGTATACTCACAGGCGCTCCTTGTCTTTGACCGCCTGCAGCTGTTGGATCAGCTGTTCCGCAGTATGCTTGCTGAGCGCGGGCAGCACGCGCAGCACGGTGGGGGGAGGGGGATGGGGGGTATACTCACAGGCGCTCCTTGTCCTTGACGGCCTGCAGCTGTTGGACGAGCTGTTCCGCAGTATGCTTGCTGAGCGCGGGCAGCACGCGCATGACGGTGCGCGCGGTGGGCACGTCCCCCCCCGCGCCTGCCGCCGCCGCGCTCAGGTTCCCCGCCAGCTCCAGCGCGTCGGCGAGCGACAGCGGCTTCTCGTCGGCGTCCGCTGCGACCTCCTCCTGTAACACAGTCACCACTCACGTCTGCCCGGTGGTGTTGGAGGTGGCTCGGACAGTGCAGGCTGAACCACCTGATTCTCCGAAAAGCAAGATGGTTCCATGCTTCGGATGGGCTCTTAAGCCGTCGGTCCCGGTTGCTGTCTATGATCATTTAGACAGCAGTCGTTACACAACCACGTCAGAGGCCTGCTACTTGCAGTAGGCGGTTAAAAATCTCTGACACCAGGGTTCATCGGGTCGTTGGACGACTTGGTGTCCCACTCGAAGAAGAAGAGAACACAGTTACATTACAGCATACCTCTACAAGTCGATTCATACTTGACAAGTGCAGAAGCGATACTAAGCTGTTTCATCCATGGTCTAACTTTTATAGAGACTTGTCAACGTATGAATTAGGTCGTTCGTGACTAGATTATAAAGTATCAAATCCAAGCAATAAACTGATTTAGAGGCTCACAGTGACTAATCAAATCCTTAATTTCAATTTATCGTTATAGTTGTGCCCAACTGGATAAGAAAATTGCAAATGGATTTCAATACCTATCTATGTACAAGTAATAAAATTACATGAGTACATTTTGTCTCATTTATATTTAACGCACATGTGTAATGAAAGTATGATATGATAACTCGTTATCAGCTCGAGTAGCAACGAGGGAACTTTACGAGCGATAAGCGTGACCCTCGACCCTGACACTGACACTGTGTAAAATGGGGACACAACTTGTTACAATACAAACGATTATTGTAACACTACTTAATTTTTGGTATCATCAGAGCTTCTTGCCTGTGTGTGAAAAAAGTAGAAAGTTATGTGACGACTTTTTCCATCAATCTATTGTTAGTTTGGTTTGATACACTCCAATACTTACAATAGTAAGCGGAAGCGTGGTCTCCCTTAGGTTTGTGGGCAGCGCGTCGATGTCGGCGCGCAGTCCGGGCTCGCTCGACGAGCACTTGGGCGACTTCTCCTCGCCCTCGAGCGTCAGCCGCGTCCATGCACGAACCTTCAAGCACGATGACATTACATCATTCACAGGAACACGATGTAATTAAGATACGAATCAATGTATCTAGGCCGGAACGCTTGTAGACCACTAATGACACCAAATCGTGCCTGAATAACATGGTGTCGAACACAATTGCACACGCAATTTTGTCATGCGACTATGCGACCGACAAAATTGTTACAGTTATTTATACAGTTGTACTTATTCAAAGTTTCAAACAAGTTTGGAATACGAATTGTAAAATCTGCTACTGGACTTGTTAAAACATTTGAATGATACAAAATCTGGCAAGGAATTAATATAGTGAACCGAATAGGACCTACAGTAGGAAGATAGATATTCAAAGAATGCAGCAATGAAATAGTAATACTATACTATATCATGCGTTTTTAATTTAATTTTAGGAATGCTTCACGTCCATTGGAACCTCGTCATTCGGGTTGGACTTGCTGACCTAATGTTACCGATGAGTGCACTTACCTTGACTGCAGCGTCGTAGTCTGCGTGCACGCCGGCCGCGTGCAGCACGTGCAGCTCCTCCGCGTGCACCGCGCTCAGCGCGTCCAGCGCCGGCCGCAGCGTGTAGCGCGTCAGCCGCCGCGACACCGCGCCACTCGTAGCGTCGTCCGTGCTCTGCCACCGGCATGCCCGCTGCAACGCAACACTCGACTTAGCAGAAACCACACGACACAAACTACCAGAGACGTACCCCAAAAATATTGACAATTACAGTACGCGAACGAGTTCATGACCATCCTACAATATGCGCCTTCTTGTCATACTCACAGTTGTATTGGCGTGTGCGACAAGGTTGCGCATATTTCAGGATGGTTATGAACTCGTTGGCGTACTGTACCTTGATTTTCCGGAAGTCAAACTCGCCCAATGTCTCGTGAAGCACGCTACACTCGCCGGACACGTCCGTCTCGTTGCGCTCGCCATCTAGTATTTGGAACTGAAACAGATTCACACACCATTTATGAGGATTTACAGAAGTTGAAAGTAAATGAAGAATACCAAATCTTACTGAGATAAATTCTATCAGACCTGGAAGAGGCTGATAAGCGCGCGCTTGTACCCGGCGATGGCGGGCGGGTCCGCGGGGTCGAGGTAGGCGCGCACGACCTCGCCGGTGCGCCAGTGCGCGTAGAAGCTGGAGGTCTTGTGCGCGTCCCACAGCGAGGGCCGCGGGAACCACTCGGCGTGCCGCGCCGCGCCGCGCAGCTGCAGCGTCGGCTGGCGGAGCTGGGGGAGGCACAAGCAACATCAATTCATGGATTGCTTTATCGGATTACGGTTATTCCAATCGCCCGCCGCGGCTCGGACCCCACTGGTCCTTTTCTCTCAATGGCAGCCATTTTCAAACTAGAGGAGAACTGGTGGCCATTGGGAACAAAAAGTCCCAGGGCCCCACGCCTCGACACGCAACTGAAACAAATTTTATTCAGCAGATTTCAGCCCTAGGCTGTCAAATACAGTTTATATGGGCAGTAATGAACAAACATGAATTACTTTTGCAAAAGAGACTCCTCATTCTTACTGAATTTGATCAGATTATATTATAATCAGTTAACCTACCGATAATGGAATGGCATCTTGAAAAGTATACCCTGACCATAATCACAAAGTAAGTATTGGCTAGCGCAATCCATAATCTGCATTCCAGATGTTTAGATGACATACTTACAATCGAAATTTTAAGAATATGGTTAAATAGGTCAAAATATAATTTGTGTTTGCTATCAACTCATTTTGAATAGTATTAACCGTTGATGATTATAACAAAAAGTCCTACCAAAGAAACATCTCATCATCAATGACACGTTTCTTTCAAGAAACATCTAGCTTTGAGATATTCGGTAGCATCAGCTTACTCATAGTTTAGTTAGTAAGTAATTATAAAACTAATTTCTTACATCTTTGTATGACTACTATTTATTTATGCATGATTAAGATAAATGAAGACTTTTGCATTACTTTTGTTCTTATCACTAAGAAATTACTTAATGATAAGAATTACTTTGAAAGTAATAATAGCACAGTTAAGTTATTAGTTTATTTACCTACTTGATGGTGATAACTAATTTATATTAATGTGGTAAATAGGACCAGCCATCTACTGACAAGAAGATATTATTAATGAAATAAGTTTTCTGTTTTTCATACTCTAGACTAAAAAGTAATTCTACCACCCCGAAAAGTATACCTACTCTGACCTTAAAACTACACAGAATGAATATACTTGTTCTTTTGTGGGAAATTTAATCAAAAAATGACTGTTGAAATCAGATTTTGAACCCTCAATAAAGTTTAAAGTGGTTTTCAGCCAAATGATGAATGTAGATTATGTATGATACTATGGTAGACTGTTGTGCCGGGAAATGACAGGGGAATTAATGTCTTGGTGTCAGGCATAAAGACCAGCTTCATAGTCTTTCTGGCAGATCATGGATGTTGAAGACAGAGATAAGTTAACGTAAGTAGGTATGTAGTAGTAGCAGGCCCTCACCTCGAAGTGCAGCAGCGCTTCGTTATCGGCGCAAGCGGCGGCGCGCACGGCGAGGCCGGCGGTGACGCGCCACCCCACCTCCTGGTCCTTCCGCGCCGCCTCGTTGGCCAGCACGGCGCTGTCCACGGCGTACACCCGCGCGCCGCCGCTGCCCGCCGTCCACAGCTTCACCTCCCCGCCCGGCACCCGCGCCGCCTCCACCCCCGCGCCCGCCGCCGCCAGCAAGCTCAGCAGCAGCGCGCTCGTAGCCCACATCCGCCACCGCACACTCATGTTGTATCCGCCCGCTACCGGTACACGGTCACAGCTCACAGCTCACAGTCACTGCCCAACCGCCGCTCTTGGATTTCTACTTATTGCTATTCATCGGGTTTATTTCAAGTTTTTAAACTTTATTTGATAATTTAATTACTTCGAGCGGATGCGCCTGCACCGACAAACTTGCCGATTCCGATTGATTGACGTATAATGTGTTGCCAGCACTGTATTTGGAAAAAGAACTAATTGTAAATCACACATCACATTTTTAAAGAAAAAGTCGTTTCCTAAAATTTTTCTAAAACTGCACTCAAACATTTTTTTTAATATGGCAATAAAGACTGCATTTTTACGGCCGTTGAAGCTGCTTACGCTGCTGCTGGAGTAAATGGCCTGTTAAAAATACACCTATGCTTCTGGTCTTGTTTGGTTTTCCCTGTTTCCTTCATGATGAATGCCTCTAGACTAGAATAGAGCATGAGTTTTTTATTATCATTTTTAAAATGGGACCCAGCTTGCCTCGACTATTTTCTATTTCCCAAAAAAATAGTTATGTATGAATGAGAACTGAAAATATTCCTTTTTTGTATGGAAAAAAGTCTTCTCGTACTATTAAAAATATATATTGTTACTAATATGGGCGTGCTTACAGTAAACCATAATTTAGTAAAAAAACTAATTATAGCTCTAACTGCACTGCACGTTTGAAAAAAAAATCGGAAAACAAATGGGCCAGGCATACTCTTAAATAAGTGGCTTTGACCAATATGAAAATGAAGTCATATGAAGTTGATCATTTAAAAAAAAAACCGGCCAAGAGCGTGTCAGACACGCCCACAAATAGGGTTTCGTAGTCAACGTTTAAATATCAGGTTTTTCAGCATTACAAACTTAATGTTGTTGCTGGTTTGTTAGCAGCAGTATGATGACCAACCGCAAATAGAAAAACTCAATTTTTCCTGAAACCTTTAAGGGTACGATATCCGTTATAGTTTTCATTGTAACTTCAGATTGTAAGCTATATTCTCACCAAATTTCATGTCGATAGCTCTAAAACTGACGAAGATATGAGGCGCGGCATACAGACAGACAGACAGACAGACAGACAGACAGACAGACAGACAGACAGACAGACAGACAGACAGACAGACATGACGAAACTATAAGGGTTTCTAGTAGACTACGAAACCCTAAAAAGCGGCCAAGAGCGTGTCAGACACGCTTACAAATAGGGTTTCGTAGTCAGTCAACGTTTAAGTATCTTTCAGCGTTACAAAGTTAATTTTGTTGCTCGTTTATTTGCAGCTGTATGGTTACCAACCGCAAATTGAAAACCTTTAATATTTCCTTAATCTTAAGTGGCACAGTATTCGTTATAGTTTTCATGGTAACTTCATACTAAGAACTATAATCCATATCTTTTCAAATTTTTAACATCATACTTTAGAAGTTACAGCTGGAACAAATTATGGCTCAAAAACGCCCCTTTTAAAAGCAAATATCTCGAGACAGAAACATTTTAGAGAATTCGTTTCAAAGAAACCTCCCTTTAGTTTTAAAAGGCCTATTCAAAGATACCCTATTCAATATTACAGGTGGAAACAATTTTTTTTGCCCCCCTTTCATATGGGAACTATTTCATGGGAAGGGGGTCCAAAAAACAATAAAAATATTTTTTCTTTCAACATTTCTAAATTTGGGTCAACACGATCTATCATCACACCAAATTTGATGTCGATTGCTCCAAAACTGACGAAGTTATGAGGGCGCGGCATACAGACAGACAGACAAACAGACAGACAGACTTACCGAAATGATAAGGGTTTCTAGTAGACTACGAAACCCTAAAAAAGGGCAAATGGTCTTTTATTTTTAGCTGGCAACACTGATTGTCACTTTGACATTTTACTTTTTATAGCTTCTGGCCTGGATGCGAGTCTTTTTAGCCGCGTGAGATTTGCTCTTCGGATTTGCTCATACTACTTTGGCAGATGGTTTGCCGCATGAACCAGGCCTCAATGGCTTTCACAAGAGTTCGTGTGCTTAATAATAGTGGGACGAACGTAAACTGTTATACCATACCATACCATAACAGCCACAACAGTCCACTGCTGGACATGGGCCTTCCCCTATCGGGGGGTATTGCCATACTCACCACGCTTGGCAGGCGGATTGGCGAGCGCAGTGCATAATGTTGCATTGACAGGGAACGCTGCTGCCCATTCCCTGGATAAATATCCCTTAGACGCTTTTTACGACACCCACGGGTAGAATTGGGGTGATGCTATTCTAATGTATATGAATTAAAATAAATATAACACTTTCATGTAATTAGCGCCGCGAGGCAATTTTAATTCAAGTGATAGGCGCGAGGCAATTTTAATTCAAGTGACTACAATATATTCTATTTTATGAAAAAACAACCCGTGATAAAGGAATAAGTATTACCGTCAACTAATTTTAAGTTTCTTGGTAACTCGCTCTTTATAATTCAAGTGGTATTTTCCGTCAATTTTACTAAATTTTACGAAAAATATAGCGCTGCTGCAGCTGCTGTCACAGCCATGTCAAACTTTTGACAACTGAATAGAGAAGAGAAATCAGGAAAATGGAAATCAGTCATGTCCTCTGCCTCCTCTCCTCCATAGAATAATGAACCAAGAAGGTAGTGACCTCACCGCCGAGTTTTTACTATAGTCTACATATTTTTTACGGCAGAGTAGAATAGCCACAAGAATAGCACCACCCCCTCTCTTCCCGTGAGGGTCGTAAAAGGCAACCGAGGGATAAACCCGACCCAAACAGCCAGGGCCAACCGTATGGTGGCGGTTAATCCACCACAAAGCATTCCCAAGGAGGGTTGACGTCTGGTAGCGGGCCGGTCGTAAAATTCAGCCAAATCTTTTTGCAACATGATTTTGTGTTCAATGAAACGTGTTGCACCGACCCCAAGTAGATGATGTGTAGTATTAGCTTATAGTAGGTTAGAATTTCTATACAAAAAAATTTTGGGAGTTCCCGTGCGTGTTCCAGGTCGGTTCCGCTTTGGAAACTAATCTTTAGGCTATTCTTTACCTATGCCGAACCGGGGTTTTGCTGGCTAACTTACAAAAAAAAAATGACAACCGTTTCAAAATTTTTTCACTGGGCAAAATTTTGTTATTTTGTTATAATTCAAAAATGGTAAGAGCTACAAATAACTATTGTATGGAAGATATGTTAAGCGTAAATTTCTGCATATGAATGTTATCAATAACTTTTCATAATCCAATAGTTTGCGAGAAAACGTAGCACAACATGGCAGTTTTGCTGAAAACTCACAAATTAGAAAGTATAAAGTAAGTAGTGAGTTGGGGATTAAGAGTCCCTCGCCGTGTGGGTAGACCATGCTACAATATCCTGCCTGATATTTAGTAACAAGCTTTCCTAGCGATTTTACCCGCTGATATATTTTAAAGTAAACAAGTTAATTTTATACAAATTTTCGTCCTCTGTTTTACCACCTTAGGTGATGAATTTTTGGAATCCTTTCTTGATATTAATTAAGATTATTCAAATAACCTCTGTGCAAAATTTCAGGTCCTAGGTCAGTAGTATTGCCTGTGCGTGGTATACAATTTGTATGAAAAAGTAGAGTTTGTTCGTTGTTGCCACATTTTGTTCTTTTTGCTGTCCTAACAGGACCTTGGGTCAGAACTATTAAAGAACAGCCTCAAGGATTGCAAAAATAAAAATGTGGCAACTACGAACAAATTTAATATTTTTACAAATTGTAAATCTATGCACAGGCAATACCACTGGACCTAAGTTCTTGAAATTTTGCGCAGAAGTTATTTTGGTTGGGTGAATTAACACCAGGAAAGGAATTTAAGAAAATCATCTCATAAGGTGGTAAAACTCAGGTGTAAATTGGCAAAAATTTGCTTGTTTACTTGAAAATATATTAGCGGGTAAAACCTCTGGGCAGAAAGCTGTTACTGCTATCATCAGATACCGTAACAAGGTCTACCCACACAGTAAGTAATTTTAATCCCCAACTTCACTACTTAATTCATATTTTAGATTTGGTGAGTTTTAGAAAAACTGCCATGTATTAAAGCGTTTTTCGCAAACTATTAGATTATCAAAAGTTATTAGAGCAGGTGTGCAGAAATTTGCGTACCTAACATTTCTTCTATACAATGTTCATTTAAAGCACTTACCAGTTTTGAGTTATTACAAAATAACAAAATTTTGGCCAATAAAGTTTGAAATGGCTGCCATTTTTTTGTAAGTATGCTAGCAAGGCCCCGGCTCGGAATAGCTAAAGAATAGCCTAAAGATTCGTTTCCAAGGCGGGGCCAAACTCGGGAAAAAACGGGAACTCTCACTTAAGCGATCTTACCTACTATTAGCTTTGCCCCGCTTTACATTTGCTTTACCGTACTCACTACTCATCTCGCCACTGACCATCACCTGGTCACCACATCACCAGCCTTTATAAATACATACCGGCTTGGCCAGCGCGATGCCCGGCCAAATAAAACCAATGAATAATTAATACACATTTATCTTTTTAGCTACAATTTGCTACTCATTTTTCAACAATAACCATCAAAATAAAAATTAGATACAATAATAAAAATTATAATATTATCATCACATCAATTAATTAGGCATACCTACATCTAAATAAAGATTACAAAATGGTATAAAGGTACGTATCGCGTAAAATCGCTTCAGATATCTATCGCTAACATTTTAGTACAAATCTCTTGAGGTAAAATTGAAATTCTACTGTAATAAACTAGTATAGGAGAGGTAAACAGTCTTAGGAGTGGAATGTACGTTATTTATTGATGAGTGATTCGAGATTCGATAAGGACCATACAACTATTTACATGTTAAAAAGATAGGATAGGATCTAATATTTTATGCTACGATAGATGAGGTAAATTATGTAAACAAAACGGGCGAAGTACGTATTTTAATGCCTATATTCTTTCCAGTGCGGTAATGCAAAAGGAATCGCAAGCTGTAGGTGAACATTTTACTGTGAAATTAATTATCACGGTTCAGAAGTTAATAAGAACTATTAGAATACGCACAGCGACGATGTTTTACCAAAAATATACCTATTATCTACATTCTCTAAAAGCTTGTTCACATAATGCAACTCATCTGATAGATAGCGAAATATCTGGTTGCATACATCAACCAGATCCACCGACATTCCCTGAACCCCATTACGATCCCTCCGCGTCCGAGTCGTCGCTCTCCGAGTGCCTGTTGTTCACCTGCGCGGGGGCGGGGTCTGTGGGGAGGGGGCGGGCGGGGGGGCCCGGCCACGTCCCGCGCGCCGTCGTCGCAGCAGGCGGCGGGGCGGCGGCGCGCGGTGCGACTCCGGCAGCACGTGGTAGGAGCAGGAGGGCCGCGGGCCCCCCCCCCCCCCGCCCCCGCCGGTGCCCCGCCGCCCGCGTGCAGCAGCAGCACCCAGGGCGCCCCCGCCCCCCCCGCGCCCCCCGCCACGTCCGCGATGGACCCGCAGGAGGCGGACAGCGCGTCCCGGAGCTCCAGCCCGCGCGGCCCCCCCGCTCCCACCCCCGCCGCGCCGGCGAACGCGCCGCGACCGCGACCCACGCGGGGCATCGTGCCTGCAAGGTATACAAGCTTGATTCAGACATTACAATACAAAATTGAACATTACACACACATAGTTTACTTGTGTCATTTAGATTATACTTAATCAACCAACATCTTACGCAGCATATTTTGTGGTCTATGACTAAATGATATTGAAAGAATATACTGACATAGTTCTAGCGGCTGGTGCGGGCGGGCGTGCCTCCTGCAGGCCTGCACGCGCCACCACCAGTAGGCGCCGCCGCCCCCCTCGCCCCACCGCCCGCGCACCCCGCGCTCTCGTACACGGGCTCCTCCCCCCGCGCGAGCACGGCCCGCCACCGCGCCCCGCTCGCCCCCGACACGCCCGCCACGCCGTACACGCTCACGTTCGCGTAGCTGAAACAACGAAACCTAACGTAATTTTTTTTTATCGAGTGGGACACCAAGTCATTCAACTAATGTCAATGAACGAAGGATATAGGATCGGTTTAACTATCGACTTCGTCAAGCAAAACGGTTATGTATTAATCATATTCGTTATGAATAATTGCTGCTTTCAGGATCAAAACTGTAGTTCTGTGACGATATTACGACGTTTTCTGACGCTTCACAATGTGGCTAGGGAGCGTGTGGGGAACAATCTTGAATCATGTACGTACATACAACACTTACCCAGGTTCGATAGGTGGCGGCTGCACGGGCGCGGGCTGTGCTTGCGGCACGTCGTACTGCGGTTCGTTGGCGACGGCGGAGGCGGGGGTGGGGCGCGGGGCGCGGTGGCGGGGCTTGGGTCAGGCGACGGCGGGCGGCGGGGTGGCGGCGGCGGCGAGGGGCGCGCGGGCGCTGCACCACGCACACGCCCGCGTACGACCGCCCCACCGACATGGCGGCCGGCAGCAGCGACCACGAGTCCGTCGCCGGGTCGAACACCTGCAACACGCAGTCATTCAGATCAACAAACTGACAAAAAACAACACTCTTATATTTATAAGAAGGAGACATCTCTTCACAACATAAAAACATCTTTCCAAGAAAATTGCTACATGCAAAAAATCTCCATGGCTGATTCTCAACCTTTTGTCACTAGCTCTTGCTTGCCCTAAAACAGATTAGCAGGCACGTACCTCTACCGAGGCGAGGTTGGCGGCCCCGTCGTCCCCTCCTACTACATATAACTTCCCGTTGTGCGCGACCACCCCCGCGTTGCGCCGCGCGTGCGCCATCGGCGGCGCCGGCGACCAGCCCTCGCCCGCACGGTACCTGGGAAAACAAATAATTTTTGAACAAAAGAACACCAATTTCACAGACGTAGTTAAAGATAATCAGCTTTTACATCTTCTATCGTGTCCATGACTCAAATTTATTTCGAACATTGCCACGGCTACGGGACTGTCGGCGGCCTTATATCAGCTATAAAATCCGGAAGTTTTGTAAGCGTAAGTGGCAGTGGTAGGCTGATCACATCTGTCGGAGAAAATACACTCGGTACAGCAATCCTAGGGGAGGCCTACGTCCAGCAGTGCACTGTTGTAGGCTGATGCGATGTGTGGTGATGATCAGCTCTGAATGATTAACCTCTCCACGGAGCGGCGCACGGCGGGCCCGTCGTGTCCCCCCACGGCGTAGAGCGCGTCGTCCAGCACGCCCACGCCCGCGCCCGACCGCCGCGCCCGTCGTGTCCCCCCACGGCGTAGAGCGCGTCGTCCAGCACGCCCACGCCCGCGCCCGACCGCCGCGCGGACATCGCCGCTACACCGCTCCAAGTGTCCGTCACCGGGTCGTAGCTGCAACAACATAGTACACATACTATACTGTACAGATATGTTCAACTCGCGAAAGATCCTCAGATTCATTTAAAAAGATCAATACTCAAAAACGACAAAATACAGGATCTGAAAGGGCGTCGATAAAAAGTGAACGGTTAAATAAGGTGAAAATAGAAAACGCATAAAATTTCACTCAATATAAGGAAACAGACCAAAAAACTTGAAAGCGTAAATGCGAGCAACGTAATGGCGCGTTTTCTAGATTAAGGGAGGTATAGTAATTAGCTTTTCTCCAATTTGCTCGGAAATAGCTTCATTACTTTAAAAAAAGAATACGTCAATGGGCTCATTTATGTTGTCAAGGCGCAGAGGACTGTAATAGAAATTGCCGGACTAGGCCGGTAATAAAAGGGTTCTTAAACTTCACACTTTCGTGATTAGGTGTTTTATGGAACACATTTTGCTTGAAGTTTGAAGGCTGAATGTGAATTTCCCGCGCATTCTTTATGAAACGGAACGTAAGCAAAATCAGCGCCAAGGCTTTGCGAACTTTAAAAGTTACAAAGTGTCAATATTATCACGATTTAAATATTTGTTTCCTTGCAAATTGGAAAAAAGCACTATACAAACCTCGGCCGAAATAACAATTTCTGGTCTCGTTTACTTTAGAAGGCCTCGACTTCGTCTCGGCCTTCCAATGCCACTCGACCAGAACTTGCTATATACTCGGCCTGTGATGTAATGTACTATTTAAAGTAAATCAGTGTTAGGATAGACGACAAAGTACTACGAAAAAAGATAAGTACCTACTTTTTCGCTTGGCTGGTTATGATGACAAAACTAAAGAATATTTATACTAACCGCTCCACAGTGTGCAGACACTGCCTGCTGGCTCCATCGTACCCCCCCACCGCGTACAGCTGCCCGTGCAGCACTGCCACCCCCACAGAGGAGCACTCACCGCTCCACAGTGTGCAGACACTGCCTGCTGGCTCCATCATATCCCCCACCGCGTACAGCTGCCCGTGCAGCACTGCCACCCCACAGAGGACCGCCGGGTCGACATGGCCGCTATGGGCCGCCAGCCCGCCGACGGGTTGCGCGTGTCCAGCACTTCCGCCGAGCTGAGACCCGTCGCGCCGTCGAACCTGACAAACAGACACCGTATATAAGGTTACTTTAATTAAATGCCAATAATTTAAAGGCGTGTTCTACTCGCAAAACTGAACAACTTTTATTAGAAACTTTTCATCGTAAAATAAAAAACATTGTTTAGTTTCGTACCATACGCGCGTTGTTGTTGTTTCGCGCCATTTCGTCTGACAGACCGCGGCCTGTGACGTTGACGCCTCGGTCGGCGCCATCTTGCATTCCTTTGTACGTTCGGTTCGTTCGAGAACCACGCGACTGGCGATAACCTCACATTACTGATTCGCTCGGTTCCCGTGTGCCGGCAGCCGGCGTCGGGCCATTGTAAATCCTATACAATATCGGATTGTTAGGTGGATTTCTCGTGCGGGAAGAAATCCTTTAGTTTTCGCGTCCTGTACAGCAAACTTTTTTGCTGTCGCAAACAATAGTGAATAGTGGAGAAATCTTTTGTTATTTGCGTGTTAAAAACATTAAATTTAAACATTAAATGATATCTATATTTGATGTCGAACTGTGAACTATAGTGAATATTGGAGTGACGGATTGTGAGCCCAGCTGAGGGAAGGATTTCGAGATCGAGCTGGTATCCAGAGGCCGTGAGTTTAGGTTACTCTCTCTTCCTGTGTTCCTCAAATATCCTGATACCTGTTTCCTGTAATACCTAGACTCACAAAGAAACGGCGTCATAATTCGCACGGTGAGCAATTCGCTGGTAGTTGTATAAGTACCTTTGTAGTGATTAGCAACATTACGTGGAGGTCACCAACTTGATGACCTTTAGTACAACCGGAACTTTGATACATTTACCTTAGATATGAGCTGTGGTAGTACAGTAAAATATTAGTCATCTTGTAGGAGATTAAGGGCCGTCGCAGGCATTGGGAAACAGAAATTTCTCGAACAGAAATTTCTCGGTACAGAAAATTTTCTCATTAAATTTATTTTATTTAGCTATAGTAAAGAGCACTACGAATCGTAGTCAAATGTTGTTCCGAGGCTGATCGACCATTTAGTTTTAGATTTTAAGATAACTTTAATTTGCTTCACTGCGCTAAGATCAGCTTCGGAATCAAACAAACATACTTTGACCACCTCAAGGTAACAACAAATTAGAATATCAGCTCATATTCGTAACAGATCTAAGCATGAGCACGTATTAGAAACACACTGCATCATAAGATTTCCCAAACTAGACATTGCTACTTACCCTCCGACAGCATATATCCTGGTCCCGATGACTGCGACTCCCAGCGTGGATCTCCGCGCGGTGAGGGCGGGTCCGGCCGACCACGTGTCCGACACCACGTCGTACACAAAGCAGTAACATTGCTACTTACCCTCCGACAGCATATATCCTGGTCCCGATGACTGCGACTCCCAGCGTGGATCTCCGCGCGGTGAGGGCGGGTCCGGCCGACCACGTGTCCGACACCACGTCGTACACAAAGCAGTAACATTGCTACTCACCCTCCGACAGCATATATCCTGGTCCCGATGACTGCGACTCCCAGCGTGGATCTCCGCGCGGTGAGGGCGGGTCCGGCCGACCACGTGTCCGACACCACGTCGTACACGTCCACGCTGCGCACGCGCAGGGTGCCTGCAACACCGAATACAGGCGTCAGCCAACGATAAAATTTGAAAATAGATATACCACTGAAAGATATTTTTGAAATTTGTTGTTTTCCGACACTTTCTTCAACGCATTGCGCTGAACCTTGCGCTGCGTGCTTACCATTGAACCCCCCTATAGCGAACACGTGGTCGTCCAGCCGAGCAGCCCGCGCGGCACCGGCGCGTGGGCAGGTCGGCGGCCGGCCGCCAGCGCGCGCGCTCCAGCGAGTACGCCTCCACGTCGCGGATCGCCTTCGGAGCTTGACCGCCCACCTGGAAAAGAGACACGACTTCTTGTGAAAGTATAAAACAGATGGTCTTCACGGAAACAATAATAAGTTAGATAAAGTGAAGTCTCCGTGGTTGCAATAGTGTTGACCGTACCACGAGCAATTCCTGCGGCGCGCGCAGCGGCGCTCGTGGTCTGGCGCGCGGGCAGGCGGCGGCCGCCTCGGCTCTTCTCGCGCCGCGCATGAGGTGGAAGCTGAGCGCCTCGATGACGAGGTCCTTGACGCGCAGCCCGGCCGACGCCAGCGGCTCGGCGTGCGCGCGCGACACCAGCGCCTCCTGCGACACCAGCGGCAGCCGCACGTGCTCCAGCAGCTCGCCCAGGGACGCGCGACGGTTCTGCATTATACAAATTAGAGCATTCAGAGCGTATGAAGTACATTTAATAAATCTTCTCTTGTAAAGAGTTAAGAAACCATGAGTATACTTACGTCAGGGTCATGCTGCATCCAGCGGATGACGGCATCCAAGATCACCTCCTCGCTTGGAACCTGATAAACAAAAATTTTCCTCTAAGAGCTGAGTTCAAGAAATACTGTAGCGAGTTCAAAGGGTTTTATTTGTACCATTGAGTAGCACCAGTAGTGATGCTAGTGGAACAGTAAGATGTGTATACTTACGACGATCCTGTCGGAGTCGAGCAGCCTTGCGAGCGTGTCGGGCGCGAGGGCCAGAAACTCTTCGCCTTCAAGCACCTGCGGGAAGAAGCCAACATAGTGATCAGACACTGATAAACATGGAATATGACCTGGTGATCACAGGGAGAACTTAGTCATGAAATAGTTTCTTTCTTTTCGGTTCAAAAATATATTTGTGCCTTCCATGAACCTTGCTGAGTATCGCTCACCTCGACGAAGTGCACGTCGATGTACGTGGCGGCGTGCCTGGCGAGCTCGGCGCAGGCGTGCAGGTCGGCGAAGGCGCGGATGCCGAGCGCGTTGTCGGGCGCCAGCGCCGCCGCCAGGAAGGAGGCGGCCGCCGCGCGCACGCCCGCCACCTGCAGCAGCGACGCGCCCGACAGCAGCGCCTGCACGTTGCTCTCCGTGATGCGCAGCGACTCCGGCTCGTACATGTACTCCACGATCGCTTCCAGGGCTGCCGGTTCCACGTTCTGTACATACAGACAGTGGGATTATAGAGGTCTGGTACCGGAGATCCATTATGTATTCCACGATAAAGGTTTTTCTATTTTACCTGTATGGTGACAGTGGGCCTCGAGCGTTCCTCGAACTGCGTGAACATGGCGCGGAAGTACGGCGAACAGGCAGCCAGCACGGCTCGGTGAGCCCACACCCGCTATTAATAATCCGCCTCGACCGCGCCCGCCTGACCTTTATTTTAGCGACTTCCGCAGCGCCCGCGTCCGCAACGTCGTGCAGCGGGATGGGCTCGGGTAGCGCGAGCAACCTTACGTCGCACAGCGTGGCGGAGCGGCGCAGGCGAGCTAACGCCTCGAGCAGCCTCGCGGCGTGCGCGGGCGCGGCGGGAAGCTCGGGCGGCGCGGGTCGCTGCGACGACTCATCCAGCGAGGACTGCGACGCGCACCGCGCCAGCGCGTAGCGCGCCGCCTCAGCTTCGCCCCCGCCTCCGCCACCCGCACCCTCCCCGCCGTCCCCGCCACCACCACCACCGACCCCGCCCGCACTCTCATCAGCTGCATTATTATCTCTGCAACAAATAAAGGTTATGGATCTTGAGCCATGGTAGCCCAGTGGGTTAGAGTTAGATGGTCAGTCAAAAAAAGGCAATGCAAGCATGCTGATTGACCAGTTGTCATGGTGCTTGATATACATATTACCACTGACTGATCAAACACATGATCTTACATCAGGAATTTATCTGTATTGTTGCCAGAAAGTATTTTGCCTCAAATTATTAACCCGGCGACGTTGACGCCGGGTAATATTTACCCGAGGCGTTTTTAAAGGGGAAAATATATTTTTCCTGGTGTTCATCTTACTCATCCGTCGGTATAGCTGGAGATACAACAACCCTCTGTTAACCCCATTATTGACATTAGATTTGTGCCCGCCGTGTAGAGAGATACAAGTGTTTAAATCCAAACGGTAAGTTCTAATTTATTCATTGTCATGTAGTGTGTTCATGACATATTTTTGTTGTCTTTTTGGTAACTTTTGTAGGTAATTTTGTTTATTATTTTAGTTTAGGTTACAAATGGCTTTAAGTCACCAAGATCGCATTTGTTTAGAAGATAAGACGATTATTTTCGAAAATAAAGCTAAATATCCTCCCAAAAATGATGTTTTACGAAACGTCACAATTTTCTAGCTTTTATAAAAGATAGATAAATAAATTACGTGTATTAAAGTCTTATCTTTCATTATTAATAAAAATATAATGTGAATTATAAATAAAAAGTTAAATTTATTGCAAAAAAAAAACCGGGTAAAATTTACCCGATGTCATTGTCCGCGTAACTTTTTTCACGTCAATGGCGCTGGGTTAAATGAACAAGGATAACTGTCAGTCATTGTAAATGTTTTCAAACAACTAACTTTGTATTTTAAAGTCAAGGCAAAGCGCTACTTGATATTTCAGTATCTTAGAGCACCGTTTTCAGGAGGCTGACATATAAGGCTCTCAATTGAAAGTAAGCCACCTAGGCACAAGATCACATTTTCTGTAATTGATTACTAGATTGGCAGGAGAAATAAATAGAATATAGTTTAGTGAATTGAAAAGTTGGTGGTAGTTAATCTATGGAAGACTTTTGAGAACCCAAAGGCCACTGCAAGATCTGTTACAACTAACCCTTTTAGAAAAGACATTGGACTGCAGGCACAATGTACTGCGTTCAGTGGTCCTGCTCGTCATTGGCCAAGTGCATTTCAATTGCAAAGGCTGTACTCGGCACGGAACCTGTAGGGTGGGATTTCTGTCACCCTAGTCCCACATTATGCTTTTGTAGAATGGTGGTTGTGCTCTGTGTTACACAGGGTAAGCACGACGTTTCAAACCGTTTACATGTTATTCGTAATCGCCAAATGAACCTATCGTAGGTGAAGGCGGTGTAGTGCATAGCGGGTCCGCCACGTGGTCCTGTGGCGCATCCCGCTGCTCGTCCGGCATGGCGCGGTCGGTCGCTCGGCGCTCGGTCGCTCCGGCGGAGCGTGGTAGCTGGTAACCTGACCTCCGCCGACGGCTGGTGTCTACGGCACTCGTCGCGACAGCTACAGGGGCATCGCGCCCGCTCTTTGTTTCCGCACGGCAGGCCGTGTCGTCGCGGCAGGTTGTGCCCGCGCGGCAGGTGGTGCCCGCGCGGCAAACTTACGCGCGAATAACAGATAAAATTAGTTTTCGTCGCGAAAGGTTGTGCCCGCGCGGCAGGTGGTGCACGCGCGGCAGGTGGTGCCCGCGCGGCAGAATGCCCGCGCGGCAGGTGGTGCCCGCGCGGCAGAAGGTGCCCGCGCGGCAGAAGGTGCCCGCGCGGCTGGTGGTGCCGGCGCGTCAGGTGGTGCCGGCGCGTCAGGTGTGGCGAGTGCATCAGATGTATCAGTATTCACGGATGCCAAGGTGAACTCCTCATCTTCCATCAGCAGGTCCAGTAACTCTGCATTCTGTTGCTGTAGTTGTAGTAGCTCCGAAGTTAAGAGAGTTGCTCATGTGCTAATCGGCTCTCTGCATATTTAGTCTCAACATTAGCGAGCTGCGTTTGAAGATGATCAATATACAACTCGCTACTTGTGTGCAAGCTTTCTGATGCTGTTATCTGCATCGTCATCTGCTTGATCTTTATTTCTGCTTGATGGAACTTGCATACCCATTTTTATCATAATTTTATTCATTGCTTCAATAAATTGATTCTCTTAATTCTATTCGGTTGTTGTTTTACAGTTAATCTTAATAGTTTCAGGTTATGTCTAGTCTTTTTAATGAATTTGTTTAGTCTTAAATATTTCTTTATTTTATTTCATGTAAGAATTGTGTGGCGTACTGTACTTATTGTACAGAATTTATTAAGCGTGCAAACGCAAATCTTAAGTCACAGGAGGCGTGTATGTCCTTACTTGAAATACCAGCTGTTAATATCCACATGCAGGAAGTACTGCACTAGCGAAAGTTATCGATACCGCTTGTGTGGTACCAAGCAGGAGTTGCCTTCGTCGTCTTTGGAACGTCGCATGAACACCTTACAGTATAACAGTTCTAACATATTGTAACAAACATTGCCTGTACTCAAAATATTGCTGTGAACGTTTGTTATTACCCGTGTCAATTCTGTCCGTTGAAAACACGCTGAACTACTTGATACAACTTTAGAATAACTTTTTGCTTAGAACTGAAGCTAAATATAATAAAACTTGTCGATTAATATAAAAAGCTATTTTGTAATAAAACAATAAATTCAATAACTGACGCTTTGACTTACGTAAAAGACAACTGGCGTGAAGTCCATCAAACTCTCTCAATAAGTCTTGTACATAAATAGGTTTCGTTTGATTTGTTTTATATTTTGATCACCGCCTTGAAAAATACGAAAGTTTTCTTTTTGAATAGATAAGTCTAATCGCCGTCGCCCGCATCATCGCTCATAGCTGTTATCTGTGGTTTAATCTATGGGTTTAATAGGAATATGTCATCATATTGGCGTTTCACTATTAGAATATAAGTTACTAGTAATTAAATTTACTAAGAAATTATCAATTTATTCTGCAAAAAGCAATTTTAAAATTTTCTTTGAAAAATTTTCACCCTCTTGATTCAAATTCCCGCCCTGTGTGTGTCGATAATTTCGGCTGCGTTCAGATAAAAATTCAGATAAAAGTCGCTGTCGCTGCTGCTGGCTGTACTCGGTTGCTGTGTATTTCGTCGCGTTCGTGTTTGCTGCTCGTTCAGCTACTTTCCGAAAGATGGCGTTATATAGCGTCGATTATATGATAATTCAGCTACTTTTCGTAAGATGGCAGCGTAAAAAAAGTTTCTGTTTAATTTTATTTTTACCCGAGCCCGACTGCCTCAGGAGGGTTATATTTTTTTGAAATTATTCACAGATGAACTTAAATATGTAGACTAGAAATTATTTATGTATTCATAATTCAAGATGGCGGATTCATACCGCAAATTACAACTTTGAAATTACCACAGTCGGGTTTTTGTTTGTTTCAATTTTCAACATCTGCTTGTTGAGAGCTAAGATTTGTAGTAAGATGTTTCACTGTCCTTTAGTAAACTGAAAGTGAGATGACTCTGTGCTTCGGAGGGCTCGTCATGATGCCTTCTGTTGCAATAAGGCTCTAATGGCAGTGCCTTTGCACAGTATTTAGATAGAGGTGTAGGCTCGTCGTTCGTCGACTCAGCGTTGTACAAAACGTAAGAAAATAAGACAGACAGGAAGGCTCTAAACTAGGTAGGTACCTACTTAGTTACCTATCTAGGATTGCATTGGGCTTGAGGTGGCTTCGAGCGAGTCTTAAGCAGCGTTGCCTTGTATTGCAACCTTCTTCATCAGCTTCATTTTGCCTTGCAGCTTGCAGTCTGAATTTCACAAATTAGGTTTTGCAGAGTTGAATGATTGTGGCGAAACGTTACGTTGATAACATGAAAAGTAACTAGGCTAGGCATTGGGCAGGTAAAATACAGACCTGACGAAGTATTAATACAGACCAGTTAGGGTGTTTACCTATGCACGTCGTAG
This sequence comes from Phthorimaea operculella, assembly GCA_024500475.1. Classification (NCBI taxonomy): domain Eukaryota; kingdom Metazoa; phylum Arthropoda; class Insecta; order Lepidoptera; family Gelechiidae; genus Phthorimaea; species Phthorimaea operculella. The sequence goes on from JANFCV010000241.1 coordinate 59,461, forward strand.
GTAGTAAATTATGAATAATGTGTGAATGTTTATCCCCTGCCCTGCATAAACTATGCTATGCATGTGTTGTTCGAGCAGCGAGCGGAGTGGCGTGCCTCGGCCCGCCGGCACGAACTGGCGGGCGCCGCGCCGCGCCGCGCCGGGCGCCGGGTGCCGGGCGGCGGCGGCGGCGGCGGCGCTGTGTGCGTGCGGGCTGCGGTGCGGGCGCGGGCGCGGGCGGTGCGGGGCCCGCAGACAGGCCGCCCGCGAGCCCGGGCCCGCCGCCGGCGCGGGCACGCCGCACGCCGCCGTCAGTCCGCCGGCCGCCGCGCCAGCCGCCAGCCCGCGCCACGCTCGACGCTGCCCGCACGACCGACGCCGCACCGCCATGGAGCACTTGATCGAGGCGTGCGCAAGTACCGTGCCTGTGGAACACCACGGCCATCGAGTACCGCGACCAGGAGCTGAAAGACGCCGCGTGGGCCGAGGTGATGAAGGAGACAGACCTGTCCTCGGGTAAGCATAAGCATGTCCCGTAGCCGCTCGCCGAATGGCGTCGGTCGGGTCGGGTAGGTAGCGCGCGCTCGCCGCCGCGGGCCGCCGCGCCGCCGTGCAATGCAATGAGCCGGCCGCGCCGCGCCGCGCTCCCCGCCCCGCCCTGCCTGCCCCGCGCCCCGCCGTGCCCTAACTAACATCATCCATCCATCACATACTGCAAAACAATGGAACTAAATACAATAAAATCTCGGATAAAATACGCCAATACAATAAGTGTTTTGTTATGCAACAGTTTAATTTAAGCCTCAGGATTTAAGCATAAATTCTGTTTTACCCGCTGCAACTAGGTGATTTCCCGCGAGAAAATGGCATTTTCCCGGCATGTGTCATACATAACTTAAAGGAACCTAAATCTTCTTCATGAATCAATCACTCTATCTATTACAGAAAATGCCATTTTCTCGGGGGAAATTACCTACCTACCTACCTAGTTGCAGCGGGTAAAACAAAAATGTTTAAATCCTTAGGCTTAAATCAAACTGTTGTAATCAACAAAAATCACAACAAAATCCATTGCGTGGTTTAGGAGGAGGTTACTACCTAGTTGGTCCCTCCCTCCCAATTTTAGGTCACTGTGATGTGTGATCATGAGTGTGACAGAGTCCTTAGGTTTGAGAAAGTTAAGGCGTTGCTTAAATTTTTTAAGGTGTTTAATAATTTTTTTATCTAGCACTATACTCTACTTACTATAGCATTTTTGCAAAACAATTAGGTACTTTTTCTACCTACTTTGTTGTTAGCCAGACAGTTTTTGTTTCGTTGATAAGATAGGTACCTAACATAAGGAGCTTTTTAGGATGCCGTACCTACCGTACCGTAGTCGTTGAGTTAAAATGTAGGTACTGACGTAGTTAGGTACCTACCTATTAACTCAATGACCGTAGTAGGGTTAAATCGAAACGGGGCCCTATTACTGAAACTTCGCTGTCTGTCTGTCTGTCCGTCTGTCACAAGGCATCCAGCACTAGGCGACAACATATAATACCACGTGCGTGACGCGAAAAGTGAACAAAAGCCACGCAGTTCTAAAATGACTCTTCCTGTGAAACTTTAATAAAGAAACACTCTTGCTATACCTAGGTACCTAGGTACGTAACAAAGCTTTTGTTAACCTTGCACATTGTAAGCCTCAGATGCGTGATCTGGCCCACCCCTGCCCCTGCCTTATACCTACCTATTTAAGTTGATATCAGTCGATAGGAAGAAATGCGTGTCTGATGAAGAGTCGATAGATAGTAGGTATTTAGGTACCTAAGTATTTACCAACCGAAGTGCGATAATGTCCCCTCTGTGTTGCAGTGAAAGAAGTGAAGCTGAAATGGAAGAAGCTGCGCGACAGCTACCGCGACGCGCTGAAGCGTCAGGGCGAGATGCTGGCGCGCGAGCCGCACGCGGCCGGCAAGAAGCCCTACCCCTGGAAGTACATGGGGCTCATGCAGTTCCTGCAGCCGCACATGAACGCGCGCAAGCGGCAGGACCCGCCCCCCGGCCCCGCCAGCCCCCAGCCCCCGCCACCGCCAAGCAGGAGGTCAACGGCAACCACCGCGCGCGCTCCTCCTCCTCCAGCGACAGCGACGCCTCCCCGCGCGCTCCGACCCCGCCGCCGGCTCACCCCCGCCTCCGCCACCCGCCAAGCGGCGCGCGCTTGACCACATCGACCGCAAGCTGGCGTACCTGGTCAAGCGGCGGCGCTCGCCCCCCCCGCCCCCGCACTCCGCCGCGGCGCTGGCGGCGCAGCCCGACCCGCTCGACATCTTCTTCAACAGCATGTGCCAGGCGACGAAGCGGCTGCCGTTCCTCACGCAGATCAAGATCAAGCGCGCGCTGTTCGAGGTGGTGACGGCGGGCGAGGAGGCGCTGCTGGAGCAGCAGGCGAGCTACGCGGGCATGTGGCAGGCGGGGGCGGGGGCGGGTGCGGCGCGCGGGGGGGACGGCTCCTCGTCCAGCAGCGAGGGCGGCGCGCCAGACGAAGACGACCACAAGCCGGCGGTGTGACCCCCCCGGCCTCCGCCCCGACCCCCGCGTTCCTCCAGCTCGTCAGCTTCGTCATCATCATCATCATCGTCGGCAGCGTCCGCCGCAGACCGCGCCAATGGAAGGTGTTGATCAATGTGATAGAGTTTGAACGATTGGCAAATCGGTGGCAAAACTTGTTTGGGGAAAGGAAAAGTTAATGTAATGTGATTGAATGATTTTACGACTTGCGGACTTGATATTTTAATCCAAACCTCTCTACTATGTTATATGAATCCTAGCATTAAGTATGAATGTGTACCATTTGTGTTGTCCTTGTCCCTGTGATAGAGTCATGTTTGTATAAACTCTACATAAGTTCGTATAGGTATTGAGGATCTCCTGATTGAACCAAATGTTATGGCTAGTTCTAGACTATTTTTGTAAAAAAGACTGACCTTTTTATTTTTGGATATTATTGAGTAAGAAGAACGAGTAGGATTGTAAGCAAAGCACAGACTAAGGGCGGGCTATTCATAAAAATCCGTGCCGTGCCCTGTAAAAATAAACATTAATTGAAAGCGTGGAGTTATTTTTATTTGCACCCTCGACAAGTAGCGTAGAGTCGCCCCACGAGACCGCGAGACCGAGAGCAACATATCACCCCACGACCACCACACTAACCGACTACGTACGACCGACCTTGGAAATACAAGTTTACTCAGCTAAAATAATATCGGGTCTCTTTTAAAAAAAGACATTTTACCTAAATGATCTACCTAATAAAATATCACGGCACCTACTGGACTTAACACTGAAATTTAAAAAAGCTTGTGCCATCCATGAAAGTGGTTGTAGCTAGGGTAAAGCCTCTAATGGGACAGTTATTATTTTTTCTATCATCCCTCCCCAATAGTACCTACCTATACTATAAAAATACCTAATCATAGTTTACATGCTTGACTGATAATGATAAGTCTTAGTACTCCATACGGTCTCTACATCTCATTTTAGGATTTGCTACGCTCTACGGCGTAGCACTCGTAGCAAGACTACAGGGCATAGTGAGCATAAAATTTTGGAAAGTTTTTAGTTGTGAGTCGTTCGTTGTGATAAGACCTGGTATTGTGCCGAAATAAATAATCTCGCTAGGATGTTTGTGAGTGAGCGTTCGCTCGGTGGCTCGAATCGATACGTTTACCGTAAGTTTATAAAAATGGCCGCCCCGAGTAGCCGGCCGGCGGCGGCGGCGGCGGCGCGCGGCGGGCGTCTGCGCTCTTGCTTGTACACGTGTCTCTGTGTCTGCCCCGCTCTATGGGCAGCGCGCGGCGGCGCGTGCGAGCGGGACGACGCGATGCGCGCGTGTTCGCTTGCGTCGCGCTGCGCGTGTGTGTCTGCCGCTGTGCGCGCCGCCGTGTCGCCGTGTCAGGCTGTCAGCCCGTCACGCAGCGCGCGTGATCGTGTGCCGCGCCGTCCGCCTCCCCGGCTCCACGTCTCACACTCAAACGTTTCTGAATTTCGCGCTAGTATTTGGGCGTATTATTGCCATAAATACTGTTATCAGAATATTTGCTGATTGATAACGAACGAGCGGTTGGTGCACGTTAGAAGCGGGGAGCGGGTAATGTCTCGTCTTAGCGATATGATGAATATGAGTGAGGAGCACTCGGGCGACGATGTGGCGGGGAACAAGTCACCGGCGGAAGCGGGCGGGACGAGCGGGGGCGGGGTGGTGGGGGTGGGGACGCACGTGCCGAAGGCGGTGGGGCGGCTGGTGGACTCGAGCCAGGCGGACGACCGGCGCATGATCGCGCTGGTGCGCGCGCGCAGGCTGCTCTACGCGCGCAACAACATGCCCGTCGCCAGCTACTACGCTCAGGTCAAGCAGCTCTGGGAAGAAGTCGCCAATGAGATGGGAAGAAGTGGTACGTTTATTATTACCTTAGTATTTTTTAATTGTAAATAACTGAGTATGAAGAATTTTCTACTATATTTTTCTGCATGCCTTCCAGTGGCGGAGGTGCGTCGCAAGTGGTCGCACATCCGCAACTCGTACTCGCGGCACCTGCGCAACGAGGTGGCGGGCGCGCGCACGAGCCGCGGCCGCGTCGTCTCGCGCTGGTACCTGGCCGAGGAGCTGGACTTCCTCAAGGAGCACATGGCCACTGACACGTAAGTGGTCCCAACGAGGTGGCGGGCGCGCGCACGAGCCGCGGCCGCGTCGTCTCGCGCTGGTACCTGGCCGAGGAGCTGGACTTCCTCAAGGAGCACATGGCCACTGACACGTAAGTGGTCCCAACGAGGTGGCGGGCGCGCGCACGAGCCGGGGCGTATCAGCGCCGACTTAATCAGGAGTAAAAGTGGTCGCCATGGCCGAAACCGGCCGGAAAGATCTTCATCAAAAAGAACATAAGTTCATTAGTGACTCCTTTTATATTGTAAAGAATTTAAGGCCTCGTTATTAACATTTCCTATTTGATACTTTCCAGACGAGTGCTATCCTCAACATCGCCATCATTGTACGCGTACCAACCAGCGTCGTACCTCGAGATGGACATGTCAGAGGCGGGGCGGGCGGGGCCGCGGGCGCGGTGGCAGAGGTCGACGTGAAGCCGTTTGCGAACTCTTGGCTCGGGATTAATGGCGTCAACCCTCTCGCTACTCCAGTCGGGGAGCCCAAGCAGGAGCCACACAGCGTCTACAGCGGCGGTGAAGATAGCTGCAGTTCCATTGCTGCGGCTCAAGATGAAGAGAGTTCTTATTTCCAGGTAATGTATACATCATGTCACGTATCGCCTAGTAATGTCAGCTATTTACCGAGTTTTTTTTCCAAGGGTGTCGTAAGTGGCGACTTAGGGATTCGAAAACTTCATTTTTTCTGCTATGTCCCTTGAATATTTGTCGGACGTGGTGAGACACCCATATTTTTACGGCCGTTACCGCTCTAACTAAGCGTTTTTAACTTTTTATTGCGCAAAGGATAAAGGCGTGGCTTGAAATTATGCGTAATAACTTACTACCTAATCTACGTAAAGTATGGCCAACGAAACGAGATAATTTAGTATGGATGGCCAACGAAACGAGATAATTTATGTAAACAACTTTTGTATGACTCGGTGACAGTTATTTATTACAATCTGTCCTTATCTGTCATATGGTATAATGTCAGCTGTCTCTTTCAGATTTGTTTACACTTTTTATCTCGTCTGGTTGGCCTTACATGTTATGTTTCAAAAAAACTAAAACTATTTATTTGTAAATTTTCCAGTTCTTCCGCGGCCTGTACGGCGACTACAACGAGCTGTCCCCGCGTCGACGGCGGCTGTTCCGGCGGCAGTGCCTGACGCTGCTGCACTCGTTATTAGACGAGCAGGACGGCTCGCCCGCGCCCGCGCCCGCTGCCGCTCATGACGCGCACCACGCGCACCACGCGCCCTCGCCCGACCACGTCGACGCCATACTGCCCAACGACTGATCTCTGCGGAACTTTGCGTAAGGGTTATTTATTATACTGGGTTATTTTTTAGTCAGTGCGCAAACTTTGCAGGGTGTTTCTACTCGTGATTATGATAAATTTTTACTATAGGACCACCTGCGAAATCGAAAAAAAAAAATTTGTTCCATAGAAATATTCATACCTGCTCGGCAAAAATGTAGGTATGGGACACCTAAAATATTTTTTAATTTCTCAGGTGGTTCCAACTTTGTTGTTCAAAATCACGAGTAGAAACATTCTGCAAAGTTTTCGCATTGGCTAAAAAATAACCCTGAATTTGTGTAATGTCTAATGTGTAAAGTGGGTTCTTATGGGGTTGCAATTAGTTAGTGCTGTGACTGTGCGTGAGTTCAGTGTTTAGATCATATGGACGAATTTAGAATAAATACCTAGTTCTTCTATGTTCTGCCGTTATAACTGTTTTGTTGTAGTATTTCTTAATTTATGGTCAACCTACGAATTTAGCACTATGTTTTTAGTTTTATGTGAATTTCATGTGACCCGTACTTACCTGTGATAAACGATTTGTTTACCAAGTTCCTATTGAACAATAAATGATTGAACATGAACCAATATTGACGAGGATTTAAAAATGTTTCATTGATTTCATTTTACATGGTTTGTCCAAAAGTTTTCCTTTGCTGGTATTTGCTAGGAATTTTATCTTATTTTTGTATTAATTAGTGATATCATGGAGCATGGGCACATAGTAAAGACTGGATTTGAAATTAACGTGTGAACGGGTCTAGTTTTGAGCATTACCTATTTATAGAACTGTTAAGGAAAAGACATCAACGTGATCTCCTTTAATTTGAATTCATGATTGCTGTACAACGTATTACAAAACAACAATAAATCTCCCATACAAATTGAGTTTATTTTGTTTGGGAGGCCCATTTTTCGTATTTCGGCCCATGTTCCATGGGAAAGTTTTCAGTTTTATGAGTACCTTGACCTTTTTCAGCTTTATTGGTTGTTTTGTAACACCTATATATTAAGATGTTGAATTAACGCCACAAAAGGAATAATGAGAACACATACACTTCAAAGTAATGAATTCTACTGAATATTTGACAGCGTTTTAGTTACGATCATCATGCTAGGAGATTCTGTTAGCTAGCTAGCATGCGGTGTGGAGTGGAATTTTATTGTGGAAGCGATATCATATTGTGGTAGTTTGACGCAAGTCAAAATGTTGCAATTAGGAGTACCTGCCTTTACGTATCGATCGACTAGTACTATGTGCGTGACATGCAACCGTCTCCTGACTAAAACCAGATACCTATCACTTGGTAACAGTTGGCTCGTGTACTGAATTACGTGGAATCAGTACAGTACCATCCCTGAAGGGTGGTTGTCAGGCGGGTGCGGGGTGGCGGCGCGCGGGAGGTGAGGAAGCATCGATCGCCGCCGACCTTGGCACTGAGCAGCTACACCCCACCCCCGCGCCCGCGCACACCCCGCCCCACCCTCTCCCCGCTACACCCTACACCCAGCAATATTTTTGGTAAAGTGCACTCTAAAATAAGCAGGAAATTGAACTGTCAGAATTTTATTTGAAAAGAATCTGATGCTGCGTCTGCTGGCGTAGCCAACCGTAGCACCGCTACGGACATTTTATGAAAATCGGGTATATTATTCTCATACTTTTGTAACTTAACTTTGGGCAAAGGATAAAAGGGTCGACAGGTAAGTTATAAATCATAATAAAGAACGAGTGTTTGAAATATCTAATTATATTCCTATATATCTAAACTTACCTATACCTACTTAAATGTTAATAGGATCTACATTCCAGCAGTCATGAACTAGATTGTCAAAAAGTTTCACAGAGGCATCGCTGTTGAATCAGTCAGTGAGAAACGAGAGTCATTCGAGCTCGCGCCGCTGCGGGGCAGGCAGGCGGTCAGTGGTCGGGGTCAGCCTCCGCCTCGCAGCGCAGCAGCGCGTCCAGCACGAGGCGCTTGAGCTCGCGCCGCTGCGGGGCAGGCAGGCGGTCAGTGGTCGGGGTCAGCCTCCGCCTCGCAGCGCAGCAGCGCGTCCAGCACGAGTCGTTTCAACTCACGCCGCTGGGGGGCAGGCAGGCGCTGGGAGCTCGCGCACACCGACGCGAAGAACAGCTCCAGCGAGTCTGCTTCGGCCGGCGCGGGATGGTCCGCGGGGGCGGGTGCGGGGGGCGCGGTCCACGGCTCGTACTCCTCCCCCCCGGGCTCCGACGCCGGCTCTGCGTCCAGGTCCAGCTTCACGCTGCGGAGCGGTCGTACCCTGGAAATGTTAGAAATAACATGGTCAGTAATTCAAGTTCGGAGATAGGTACAACTAACTATCATAGCTTTCGCATGCCCATTTGGAGTGCTCGATCGGAATAGCTCTAAACCTACCTATGTTGTACCTAGGCTAGCTGAATAGGCACCGAAAGTTGAGTAGTGTCGAGCACCAAAGGCCTCTCCCCATTTAATAATCAAAGAAGGAAGACTGGGTATTTGGAGGAACCGCTTCTTGGACTGCAAGCCTCGGGGGGTGTCACCAGTAGCGCAACATCGCTCACCTCTTGGTCATGTGCGGGATGAGGAAGCCCATGCGGTGCGTGAAGCGCCAGGTCTTGGCCTGCAGCCCGCTCTTGGCCGCGTTGCGCGTGTTGCGCAGGGTCTTCCACTCGCTCACCTCTTGGTCATGTGCGAGATGAGGAAGCCCATGCGGTGCGTGAAGCGCCAGGTCTTGGCCTGCAGCCCGCTCTTGGCCGCGTTGCGCGTGTTGCGCAGGGAGTCGCGCAGGGTCATCCACTCGCTCACCTCTTGGTCATGTGCGGGATGAGGAAGCCCATGCGGTGCGTGAAGCGCCAGGTCTTGGCCTGCAGCCCACTCTTGGCCGCGTTGCGCGTGTTGAGGGTCTTCCACTCGCTCACCTCTTGGTCATGTGCGGGATGAGGAAGCCCATGCGGTGCGTGAAGCGCCAGGTCTTGGCCTGCAGCCCACTCTTGGCCGCGTTGCGCGTGTTGAGGGTCTTCCACTCGCTCACCTCTTGGTCATGTGCGGGATGAGGAAGCCCATGCGGTGCGTGAAGCGCCAGGTCTTGGCCTGCAGCCCGCTCTTGGCCGCAGGGTCTTCCACTCGCTCACCTCTTGGTCATGTGCGGGATGAGGAAGCCCATGCGGTGCGTGAAGCGCCAGGTCTTGGCCTGCAGCCCGCTCTTGGCCGCAGGGTCTTCCACTCGCTCACCTCTTGGTCATGTGCGGGATGAGGAAGCCCATGCGGTGCGTGAAGCGCCAGGTCTTGGCCTGCAGCCCGCTCTTGGCCGCAGGGTCTTCCACTCGCTCACCTCTTGGTCATGTGCGGGATGAGGAAGCCCATGCGGTGCGTGAAGCGCCAGGTCTTGGCCTGCAGCCCGCTCTTGGCCGCGTTGCGCGTGTTGAGGGTCTTCCACTCGCTCACCTCTTGGTCATGTGCGGGATGAGGAAGCCCATGCGGTGCGTGAAGCGCCAGGTCTTGGCCTGCAGCCCGCTCTTGGCCGCGTTGCGCGTGTTGGCAGGGTCTTCCACTCGCTCACCTCTTGGTCATGTGCGGGATGAGGCCCATGCGCTGGGTGAAGCCCCAGGTCTTGGCATGCAGGCCGATCGTGGCTGCCGGGTCTTCCACTCGCTCACCTCTTGGTCATGTGCGGGATGAGGAAGCCCATGCGGTGCGTGAAGCGCCAGGTCTTGGCCTGCAGCCCGCTCTTGGCCGCGTTGCGCGTGTTGAGGTCTTCCACTCGCTCACCTCTTGGTCATGTGCGGGATGAGGAAGCCCATGCGGTGCGTGAAGCGCCAGGTCTTGGCCTGCAGCCCGCTCTTGGCCGCGTTGCGCGTGTTGGCAGGGTCTTCCACTCGCTCACCTCTTGGTCATGTGCGGGATGAGGAAGCCCATGCGGTGCGTGAAGCGCCAGGTCTTGGCCTGCAGCCCGCTCTTCGCCGCGTTGCGCGTGTTGGCAGGGTCTTCCACTCGCTCACCTCTTGGTCATGTGCGGGATGAGGAAGCCCATGCGGTGCGTGAAGCGCCAGGTCTTGGCCTGCAGCCCGCTCTTGGCCGCGTTGCGCGTGTTGAGGGTCTTCCACTCGCTCACCTCTTGGTCATGTGCGGGATGAGGAAGCCCATGCGGTGCGTGAAGCGCCAGGTCTTGGCCTGCAGCCCGCTCTTGGCCGCGTTGCGCGTGTTGCGCAGGGACTGCCGCAGGGAGTCGCGCAGGGTCTTCCACTCGCGCTTCAGCACTTCCGCTGGGGACAACGCAACAAAACGGAGGTTAGAACATCAGAAGCATAAGAAATTAAGGTTGTTTATAAAAAATGTATTTGTAGATTGTACTTATACTCAATAAAAAATTAAAGTGAACAAAAGTCTGAGAGAAGTACACTATGTAAGGATTGCGGAAAGAATTACCTACATACTTAGTCTCTGCCTACCACTCCGGGAAAGAGGAGTGATTTATGTATGCGAGAACCTTATATTCATTTATCTTACTACTTGTCGAAATGTGCATCGCCCTTTAGGAGTAGTTACCATATACCTACATCAGACAGAGCAAAGCAAATTGTAAGCAAAATTGTTTTGAAAGCGTTTTTATTGTTGTTGTTTGTAATCGTAACTGTTTTCAGAGCAAAGTTAAAGAAAATATAATTAAGTATAGGAAGATCACCTAGAGCCATTCAATTCGTCAAAAAAATAGGAAAGATGGTTGGTAATTTAGGAAGTAACAGTCTTTATCTACCTGGCTACACTACAGTACAGGTTATCTATTATGTAAACGAACGCGCCGTTTATCACTGAAAGCTACGATTTCTACAACCCACAAAGATATCGTTATCATTATCAGCGTACGAGTTATCAACCCACGAAACCTATAGATATACAAAGAGCTAATTATAAATGCATAAAGAGCTAATTATAAACCTACGTAGCCTACGTAGGTATAAATAAAATAAACAAAAATAAAGTAAGGACTCAATAGAAAAGCGAAGCTATAACATTGAGGTTATAAAGTTGGAATCCACTGACTGCTAGTGTCGAGCGTGGCGGCGATCTGCGCCCAGCAGGAGTCGCGCACCTCGTTGTCGCGGTGGTGCTCGTGCCGCGTGTCGTACAGCACCGGGAACGCCTTCACCTGGTCGATCAGCTGCTCGCGGAAATCAATCTGCGACGACATTATCACAACCACACTCCTCACTAAAACAACCGAAAATGCCGCCAAGAAGACGCTATCTTTCTGTCACATTTGACGTAAAGTTGAATGAATGATGCGTGGCGATTAAAAAGGTTCGCTATAATATTCAGAGCGAAGCAGTGCGGTGCGGTGCGAGCGCGGAGCGATACTGCGCTATGTGTGAAGGAGAGCGTGCAAGCGATACGACGCGATGCGACGTTGCCGCTCCGCTCGGCGCTCGCTATCGCGCGGCCGCCGGTGGGTGCCGCGGTTTATTCCTATTCGTTGTGTTTTTTTCTGTGACTGTGTTGTCGAGTAACTCTTTGGTAGAGCATGAACATGCTTGAGTGAGAGTTTGTACCTATTTGTGTGTAATTCGATTACTTTGATTAACAAAATACAAGTTGAGTTTTGTTGGAGGCATAGGTAAGTTAGGTATACCACGTACCTACCTAGCTCTACCTTATTTACCTAGTATACGTTTTAATTTTAATTCCTACTTTACAAGACAAAGGTAGGTAGGTATTGCATTAAAATTAGGTAAGTACCTACTACCTAGGAATACTACATACATATCGCTTTTGTACCTACCTTGCTTTTTAATGTGAAACTCGACAAATAGCATCCTATCAATAGCTACTAGGTAAGTATCTACGCTTAAGCACTTTAATCTTTAGTGTTGCATTGCTGTGATTGCCTATAAAAAGTATTGTCAAGGGCGTGATTGAAGCGTCCGCCACTTTACTGAAATAAGACGTTTCTCTCCGCTCAGTAACAGCAAAGGCTCAGCATTACCATAAAAAGCGTCGCGGGATTTATTCAGTTTACGAGCAGTTGCAGTATCTTAATACGAGTCGCGATAAAATTGCATGTTCCCTTCACCCCCTCACCACCCTCCCCCTGCAACCGCGCGACCTTCCGCCCTTCCGCCCCCTCCCCTCCTGCCCTGCCGCGCCAACCCTACAGGAAGCTGGTATTGCTACATCGCTTAAGATACTAAATAGGTAAGTATACGTACCTACGCTATTGGTAGAGTCATGCATAAGTTCTGCTAATTTGCTTGAAATTGTGATTGCTATATTGCTAACTAAAAGATTTCTTTACCTGCATGTTCAAACTTAACGCAGGACAGAAGTGCTTAGGGTAAGGGCCATTCTCCGATAGTCATCGATACGGAAAGCCGCATAACAATGATACCAATCAACAACAAAGAACTTGATCTTAATGAACCATAACACAAAGATCAACAGAGCAGTCCGCTGCTGGCTGATGAGCTGAATGTGACCGATAACCGGCATAAAGCGCCCATTGTAAACCAGTGTTTTCCCACTAAAACCCCATTATTCAACCACGGCTTCGTGCCAGGATTCGTAGCAATCAACAGTAGCAATCATAGCTCGTAGCCCTCGCTCGTAGCGTTCCGTTTTTACGACCTCTACGTACGACCTACGAGCAGTGCACTTTAGGTCGTTCCGTTCCACACGGCACACCCTGACACCCTGACACCCCGCGCAGCTGTCAACTGTCAATATCACACGATATGTCAAGCCGACTCCGCAATTTATTGACAATAAAAAGTTGGGGACGCGTCCTTTAACGCATTACTGCCTGACACTTATCCCAACAGAGTGAGAACATAACTTTTACTAAAAATATACACTGAGGCTATAAAACTTACAGGGTGTTAGGGGAAAATGCATTTCACGGTAAAGCAAGGCAAAAGGTTCTTTTTCTAACACCCTGTACCTATAAATTATATTGTGCGAAGTTTTCTGGGGTCTTTAGGCGCAAGCTCCACAGTGGAGGCGTGCGACGTGACGTGTGGAATGGCATCTGTCAGACAAGTGATCGTCAGTCGTTATAGATGCAACGCGCATCTCACGTGTGTAGCGTTGTCTTATCTGTTTCATACATTTTACCTATATGGAAATGATGATGTCATTTTGCGTCTGAAGTCACACGTCTCATATCTGAAGCTAGCGCCTTATGTATAGTCGAATTTCTAATTTAATGCACCACCAAAATGACGTTTGGTGATAGGATGCAGGTAGCTAATAGTGTCTAGTGTATGAACGTAAGGACATGTTAAAAAATATATTAAAGCTATCATCCACCATAGGTATTTTAAAGGGTAACTATCGGTGGTAACTATAAAGTATTTAACTTATTAAACCAAGACAAGAGTTGATAATTTGGTAGCCAGATGTTTGAAAATGTTTCAATATTGAACTTCAGTTCACCTACAGTATGGCATAGTCGTTACTGCCGTTGATTAGGGTGTGGTGGGTAATGGGTTCGACTCCCGGCGCGGGCTGCGGTAAAGCGTTCATTAAAACTAACAGTCCTTTATTAAAATACTTGTGTTATTTAAAGGGTTCGCTTCTGGGACTGCCCCGTGGCCTTTGTGTTAATCAGGGAGTCAGGGACGCTACGGCGGTAATGCAGTTACGAAGGGAAATTACAAGGTTCTTTGTCTAAATGTAGAGCATCCGCTCATTTATTTTTCAAATATTCGCTCATTAAAATGTGCTGGCTCGAATCTTATAGTAACAATCGGAGTTTCCTTTCAGAGCCAACACTTACTGTGCATCATAATTTGATGTCAGTTGCGAAAGGGTTAGGCAGGATCCTGAGTAAATACAGACCTCGTTTTTGGCTGGAGGCTGGACCAAAACACAGTCTTTCCTTAAAATAACAAGCGCCCGTCTAGCCCCTCGCAGATACCCTGCTGTGCGCAACAACGACTTTAGAACTTTGCACCATCTCCTATCTTTATGAAAAACTTAAGTAGTAAAACAATTTGGTTGTAGCCCCGCGGGGCGGCCGCAGGAGGGCCGCTCGTCGGCGACGATGGTGCGGGGTGCGGGGTGCTGGGGGATAGACACGCACGCAGCACGCTACGCAATGTCGACTCTATGGCTCCTGATCACAGATACCTACCTTCACAAAATACTGAGGTTTAGGGGTATCACAAAATTTATGCTTCCAGGAAGTAGGATGCTATAAATACAGAGGGAGGATTGTTTTTAAAGAAAACATTAAAAGAAAAATTCAGAAAACTTAGATCTAGAAGTAAGCAAAGTCGGCCTTATCGGTTGCAGCGATCTCTTCCAGGCAGGAGAGTTTCAGATCTTTCCTTGATGCGGTAAGTTTCTAAAAAAGGTCAAAATAAGATTGCGAGCCCAATACTTAACCAAAACATCAACTAATTTGTTTGTTTGATATCGAACTGTTACCCGAAAAGTGAATTTTGTACCATGTTCAACCCTACTACGTGTATTGGCTGTCTCCCCCCGTTGTAGGTATAACATGAACGCTATCAGAATATATCGTAATCTCATTACAGCACACGCCACTTTACAGCTTGATGAGCTATTACAGGATCCAATAAACTAAATCGAAATTGAAAAGTCAACAGCCCACTGAGTGGCAACATCGCTTAGCTTATCAACAGAAAACACTTTTTACCCGACTGCCTCAGAGAGAGGGTTATGTTTTTCGAGAGTAGGTACCTATGTACGTATAGTATGTTGATTGTAGATATGTAGGTATGTGGACAAGAAAAATCATTTTCAGGGGCTACAGCTCAAACGGCTAAGCGGATGTTAACATAGGTTTAAAGTGTAGTTAGATTAGATTAACCTCAGCAGTGATGAACCGAGCTGTGCGAGTGACACTGGCTACCTAAGTACATTAAAAATTTCTTATAAATAATATTAAAATATTAAAGTGAAGAATAACTGAACAACTTTACCCAAGGAACAAAGCGTCGAAATATTATTATGAAAAACATGACTTTGGACCTCCCATAAAAAATGTACCTACCTACCAGTTGACCAAGACAATTTAAGTGGGAAGACAAATTTTTTATGTTTCGATCGATGTTCCTTGCGATAAGTTGTTCAGTAAGTTGTTGGGGGACGATTCTAGTTCGCGTCCGCAGGAGTTCACCCACCGTAACCCTGCACGTGTCCCCTGGGTGGTGCTAAACGAGCTAGAAACTTAAACTTACAGGCCAACAAAGAAAGAAAGACAGCAAAACCAATTATGGCCCATACAAATTTAAATGATGGTCACAGACCACGAGCAAAGGCTCTTTTCAGAGCCCTCTGACTAAGAATGTGGGACCATCTGTCCGCATTTTACAGCTAAATATAGAAGGCATTAGCGCCGCTAAAGTGACTATCTACTTAGAGTATTAACTGACCAAAGATTGACATCGTACACCTACAGGAAACACACAGGATTCAGCAGATCTTGAAAGAGGGGACAATTACCAGGCTACAACCTTGTTAAGGCTATCCACCACCGTCAATATGGCATAGCCACTTACGCAAAATCATCTCTAAGTGGTGTCCAGCTCCTAAACACATGTGATGACCACCAGATATTTTCCATAACCATTAAAGTCGACGACCTGACCCTTACAAATGTCTACAAACCTCCTAACGCTGTTTGGCCTCAAACCTGCCTGCCTCAGTACGCGCATCCCTGCCTGTATACGGTGACTTCAATAGCCATCACACTAACTGGAGGTACCGAAAGTCAGACGAAAACGGGGAACTGCTGGTGCAATGGGCCGAACTCCTCGACCTTCACCTAGTGTTCGACGCCAAAGATACGGGTACTTTCCACTCGGCGAGATGGGGTAAGGACTATAACCCTGATCTCACATTTACATCAAAGGATCCATTGGAACAACCACTACCACTACCCGCCGAATATTGTCTGCTTTTCCAAATAGCCAACATCGACCCGTAATCCTAGATGTAGGTATGAAAATACCGATATCGAACTCGATGCCACTACCTAGATGGAATTTTGGACGAGCTAATTGGGAAGAATATAAAAAGAAGCTTGATACAGACCTCCTGTCCGCGGACCTAGAACCCACCGTTTCAAACTACGATAAATTCGTCAACTTTATTTTCCGCTCGGCTAAGGAACATATTCCCAGAGGCTATAGGAAAGAATATATCCCGGGCTGGAATGCTGAAAGCGAGAATCTGTTCAAGGAATACAAAAATACCGGTGATCACAGTAAAGGTGCTCAGCTCCTCCAGTCTCTTGACTGTCACAGAAGCGAAAAGTGGAGGAATGTAGTCGAGAAAATGGATTTTAAAACTTCAAGCCGCAAGGCCTGGAGGACTCTAAATAGTTTAACTGGTAAATTCCATCCGAATAATGTGTGCAAAGGAGCAAACCCTGATGCTATCGCAGCCCGCATGGTCCAGGTGACTGAGCCAAGCGCGACAAGTTGTTCACCAAGAAAATTAAACAAGTCTTAAAGGTCTCAAGAGAGTGCTCCCACAAACCAACACATATCCCGACCCTTTGAGATAGCGGAGGTGATGCACGGAATCAAACTCCTAAAAAATAATAAGGCTGCCGGTACAGATAATGTCTTCAATGAGTTCCTCAAGAACATGGGACCAGTAGGAGTAAGCTGAATCACCGCTCTTTTCTCGGACATATTGGCTAACAACAATTTGCCCAAAAGCTTTAAAACAGCAAAAGTAGTAGCAACTCTTAAACCTGGAAAGTCAGAACACTCGCCTGAAAACTACAGACCCATAGCCCTGCTTAGTTGCATATACAAACTGCTAGAAAGGGTCCTGCTTGGTAGAATCGAACCATTCATTGAGGCAGTCATACCACCAGAGCAAGCCGGCTTTCGAAAAGGAAGAAACTGCACAGACCAGGTCTTATCACTCACTAGCTACATCGAGGCGGGTTTCCAAAAACAGCTCAAGTCCACTGCTGTGTTCATCGACTTAACTGCAGCCACTGTCTGGAGACAAGGTCTTATTTACAAAATCCTGACGGTAATACCAAGCAGGGAAATAGCAAATCTCATCTCAAATATGTTGACTGAACGCCAATTTAAGGTCCACTTGGGTAACGCTAAGAGCCGTACCCGAATATTAAATGATGGATTACCACAAGGATCAGTGTTAGCCCCCCAACTGTTTAACCTGTATATTCACGACATCCCCCAAACGAAGGGTACCAAGTTTATGTACGCCGACGACATCGCGCTTGTCACACAGAGCCGTGATTTCAGTACAGGAGAGTCAATCTTGGCTGCTGACCTGGAAATCATAGGTAAATACCTGCTGAACTGGCGTCTGATTCCCAGTGCGAGCGAGACGGAAGTGACATGCTTTCACCTAAACAATAAGTTGGCAAACTACCAGCCACAGATACCTTTTCATGGCCAGATTCTAAAATATAACCCCTGCCCAAGGTACCTTGGAGTCACTCTCGATAGATCTCTGACTTACAAGGAGCACCTGTTGAAGCTATCTCAGAAGGTCTCCACAAGGAATAACATCATCCATAAGCTCTGCGGTACTACTTGGGGCGCTACTGCCAATTGCCTGCGTACGTCCAGTATATCCTTGGTCTACTCTGCTGCCGAGTACGGCGCCCCAGTCTGGCTTAACAGCGCCCACGTCGAGAAACTGGATGTAAAGCTTAACGATACCATGCGGTGCATTACGGGAACTATCAAATCGACTCCTACTCACTGGCTTCCCGTCCTCAGTCACATCGCCCCCGCAGACCTCCGTAGAAGATATGCTTTACAAAGAGAAGCTGATCAAATCGTTTCCCAATCTCCCGGCACACGACCACTTTTGCAGGCCACCGCCCCATCGGCTCAAGTCCCGAAATCCACCATATTGCTCAGCCAAAAACTCACCTGAGTTCAGCCTAGCAGAAAACTGGAAATCGGAGTGGAGTAGAGCAACAGTCGGGACAACCGCGCACGACCTTGACCCTACGGCCAAGTTACCGGGTTTCGAACTACCACGTAACCAATGGTGTCGCCTAAACCGCCTACGGACTGGACACGGCCGTTGTAACTACTTCCGCCACAAGTGGGGCTGGAAAGATAGTGCTATGTGCGAATGTGGTGAGGAAATTCAAACCGTGGACCACATCATCCAGCGCTGTCCATTGTCATCCTACAAGGGATCCCCCAGAGATCTGTTTGACCTTCCCTCTGACGCTGCCAACTGGCTTAAAAACCTAAATGTCTTTCTTTAGATTATTACTAGACTGTAAGCCATACGATTAAATAAATAAATAAGTTGTTCAGTTTCACGAGTAGAACACACCCTGAAATTATTTAGGTACCTAGGTATATTTCTTTGAAATTAACTGCAGTCGGGTTTTTGTTTTTTAAAAATCTTGGCTCGTCTTTCATGTAATACCTACCTATTTACCTACGGACCTACCTACCTATCTAATTGTTGTGATGGCAAGGAACTGATTAGGTGGTGATGCCTAGTAGGTGTTAGTGTCATAGTCAGAGTAGGTAGGTAGGTATGTAGGTACAGCAATGGGATACTGCTACGCTACTGATACTTCAGGGAGGCGGCCGGTCATCATATCAATAAAACATAGCCAAATCAATTAATTTGCTGCATGATTTTGTGTTCTAACGAAACATGTTGAAGGGCAGGAAAATGATGGTTGCGTATTTACGATATTGGTCAGGAACTTCATTCATTCATGCTCAAGATTATTATAAAAGGCACTGCACAGGGTTTTAGCCTGTAATAATTATCAAACTCTACATACCTAATTTCTAATAATAGTCTAATAATACAACTAGCAATAACAGTGATCTAATAAAACTACAGTTCGTACCTAGGTACCTATTCGGTATCAAAATGCCAGCGTCGGTGAAACGTTTGGAATCAGATAAGAGGTTAGCTAATGAACGCCTGTCATAATACTTTTGCGAGTACCTATTTTCTTTGAAACAATGAACGCACCATCATACAAAGGTGGTTATTAATATTAACTAAAACACGACGCACACAAAACAAAGCAGGCCCGGTACCGCTAGCGAGTGTTTAATCCCCAAACGCACGCTTCATACAACCTCGTACAACTCATAATATCATACATCGCTAACAAAGGAGCGTCCTTATAATAACCACCGAAAAAAAATCTATTACGGACTCAACTACACACAGAAACTAAACTTTATGTCGTCGGCAGTAGCACTATTCTGCAACGACAGCTACAGTTGAGCCAATTAATAAAATAGTACATTTATCGTTTGTAGGCGATAAGTAGAGAACTTTTTCGCGTAAGCTCCGATCAATACGGGCGCGCATGAAACCTGAAATAGACTCTATATTGAGGGCGTAGGGTGGGTAGTTCCGCGCCGCGAAGGGACTGCTTTCATTCGCTGTTGCCAAGCGAGAGCCAGGGGTCGCGCACATTTTACCTTTGCAGGATTACCTTGCTTCTTACTGCTTTTATTTCAAATATACATAGGTATTTAGACTGTGATTCTGTAGCTTTTCTGAATTCATTTTTGGAAGATTAGTTCTATTTATACAGGAGATCATGATTTCATTTGATTGTGTTGCAATGTTAAGACGCAATGCATGTAGTTTTAAAGTCCTTAAAGATTATCTGTAGGTATGTAACTGTGCCTTTTGCAACATTGCAGATGTTTATTGAAATTTTATTTAAATGCATTTGTTTGTAACCTCAACTAAATATGTATACTTAGTACTTATTTCAGAGTATCAAATTGGGTGCATGCATACAAGGAAAGCCTGGGAGTATGGGCGTGGTGTCGTCAATCAGGCGGACGGCACACGTCTATCACATCAACGCAGAATCGAATGGACTCTACGGTTATTTTCACAAAAAATATTGCCGCAAAAAAGGTTGACAACATGAGTGCGCTGCCATAAATGCACTCTCTAGCGCAACGGGGCTATTACAAGTCACCGGTTACACATCGCCGTAACCGGTTTTAATATCAAAATTTTATTTTAGTTCTTATTCGGTGGGCGATAGAGTTGACGCGTACGGAGTTTTCTTTGTGAAGGTCGCTGTCGGTTGCGCCGTTTCACTCGGCAGCGCGCACTAACCGCTGCCGCGCGCGTGTGCGTGCTGTAAACTGTGTAAGCATTTACATCTGGGTGTGCCTGTGTGCGTCCCCGGTCACGTAGGCTCGGTTAATTGCACTACACAAGAGTTTTTAGGACATTTAAGAGATTTTTCGCCGTTCTTTGTTAGACAGGTAGGCTTTGCATGTATATTTTTAGGCAAAAATAATCTGAAATGTAGGCAGTCGAGAGATAAACTAATATCAAACTTTGACATGTAGTTTTGCGTTAAAACGCGCTATATTTTCTTCGATTTCAGCTTAGGGTCAATTTTATAATTTTACTCTCAATACCCTTAAAGTAACTATCACTAAACTGTATTTCAGCCCTTTCACCACCATAAACAGAATACGTTTCTTTTGTTAAATGTCCGTTCGACGCTTGTGCAAGTGCACATAGCAACAGATCGCGTCAGCTGTGCCGGCAGGCAGGCAGGCTTGCCGAGCGCGGCCGAGCAGCGGCGGAAACAGCCGAGCGCGCCCGATTGATTGCCCGATAGCCTGCGAAAGTTCGCTCAAGCTTCACTCGAGCTGTTCCAAGCTCGAACTGATCCAAACCAGACTAGAGGTAGGTAGGTAGGAATAGGAACCTATCTATTATAGAAAAGTTTCTAGGACTTCAACTACAAGCTTGGCAGTTGTAAGGATTTCAACGTTGCATTACCTACGAAGAAGGTTTGCATTTCTCAGAACGGTCTTATCATAGTATTTCAAACTCAAACTAGATTCAGGCTGAATCTAGTCTATCTCTACCTATCTTCCTACTGTGTAATTGTTTTTTGAGTGTTGTAGTAGGTACTTACCTATCTACTTGTTAAGTTAAAACGATTACTTACCTACACGCACTACAGCCTACTAGGTAGGTACACGATCATCTTATCTTGCACTTAAATAAAAAGCTTAAACAGTAGCATCATAACCGGTTTTGTCGACTCTACCATGCTTGTAATAAATAAGTGTGTTTAAATGGTCTCTGAGTAATATACTACCTAATAACATCTAAAGATTAAGTAACAAAAAACAAAATGAAGGTATTGTTAGGTAGGTAGTTAGATACCTACTTAATCCATTAAGTACAAACTTTTGGAAATACTAGCATCTGCAGGTTTTAAGGGCATTACCTACTTACATAACAAAAGAAGTACCTATTAAATTAAATGTATTTTAGGTCCTATGTAGTTATAGATAGATAGGTAGTAGATAGGTAGGTAGGTACCAACTTGTGGCACAGCACGTCTAAAATGGGTTAAATAAAATGTTCTTATAGTCCTCCTAACTGATAAGAATGCATTTTAAAAATTGTTTACCTATTACGAGGTAGGTAGGTAGTCGTTCATGTTTCAGGAGGTTTATGAACCTTCCGCTGTAGGTATTCACTATTTAGGTATGTTAGGTACCTGCTTACTTACCTACCTTTTTATCTCAGGTATACAGGGTGTTAGGGACGGTGTAACGAAAACTTTGCAGGCGTGCTCAGACGATGAAACTGAACAACTTTTACTATGGAGCCAATGGTGGGAAACGAAAAAAATTTTCCGGTCTCCCATACAAAGTTAGTCAGCTGATCGTGAATTTTGTATGGGAGGTCGGAATTTTTTTTTCGTTTCCCACCATTGGCTCCATAGTAAAAGTTGTTCAGTTTGATGGTCTGGTCATGCCTGCAACGTTTTCGTTACACCGTCCCTAACACCCCGTATATCTCTAGAAGAGCAAGTTTCACTAAATAGATCCCTCTTTACCTGCCTAATGAAAAGTAAAAATCATTCCTCTGGTTTCTTTTTTACTTTATGTAGGTACTTAGTTTACCTACCTACCGTTTTCAAATAAATGTAGGCGGAGTAGCGGAAAAATACTGACAACTAACCGTAACAGGTGCTAGCGAAGATAGCGAACGATTTCAATTTCATATGATGCGTTTTTTGTCAAATCGAAATCTTAATAGAATTGGGTCGTATTCGAAGTTGTGTAGGGGAGTAACAAAGGGCGAACAGCTGATCGAGTGTTCCCCATCCCGCGCGCGCAGCCCCCTTCCCGCGGGCACCCTCACGCTGTGGGGAGCGAGTGCGACTAATAATAGCAACCTTGCAGGAACATGCACCGTCTTGCACGTCCCGTATTGTGTGCAAGGAACGCTGCTTACCTGTCGCGGAACTAACAGGTACATCCTCAGCCTATTGTGCTCAGCCGCTGCCACTGCTCCACAACACAATCATAATAAAGGCACCTAAATACAAACCAGTCGACGCAAGGAAAGCGGGGGTTGCATCAGCTGATTGCTGGTGTTCTTATATGAAAATATATTGTTTTGCTCGTTAGGATCAAAGTTGTCAAAAGAATATCTAATGTTTATTATGTAATAAAGTACAATTATAAAAATAGTCAGTAACACAATACAAAGAGTCTTATTCAATATGCGTACTAAGTTCGTTACCTAACGCGTGACTCTACATCTTCTACTGTCAATTAAGCCGCAGTCCGAGGCCGTATTTATGTCAATGCGCCTAAAACTCTCATTAACATGCCCATATATTCTAAAACCTATTACCGAAACACCCACACACTTTATTTCTCAAATAAAACGACTTGTAGCTTCACAAAAAGTGTAGGAGTTTGGTTACTTCAGGGTCGGGTCGAGAGAACTGGTCCCTATAAAAGTTTATGGTGTATATTCAGCCCACGTCGTGACGGGCGCGGGCCTGCGCTGCGCTATCGTCGTAAATAAAATAAATCCACTAATTCTATTCAGGCAGTAGTGGAAGGGTTATACTCATTGTGCGAGCGAGTACGGGCAGCTAGCGAGCGGAGGACGCAAAAAACACAGCGCTATTGTTGGGGTTAAATCGACTGTTTAAATGAAATTATTGTTAAGCTAGCTTTAGCAGTATTAACATTTTGCTTTTCAAGTAGGCAAGCTACATATAAAAACTCTTTGTTTTAAAACTAAGAATTTACCTATGTTTTTATAGATTGAGATTGAGAGCAAGATGTTCGAGTTAAAAATCGTTCCTAGAAAAAATGTTGCTGATCTCTGATTTTTTAATTTATCTTTTGTTTTCTGGTTTTGGGTTTTATAGGACTTTTTGATTTAGTCACTGTTGATGCGTAGCACACCGAATAGATGAACGACCCGATGAACCCCGTATTTTGAGGCAGTAAGCAAGTTATTATTAACCTACCTACCTATGTAACCGTTGGACTCATTTTATTTTAATCTGCTCTGTAATGTAGAGGAACATAATTGCTTTGACTGTTTAAACTATACCTAGGTAGCTATACCACCTTATTATCTTGGTTTAGATGTCTGACTCATACCTACTTACATAACACGTTCTCATAATAAATCTGTTTTCATGTAAAAGCAATTTACATCAACCTGATATCAACTTCTTAAGTTTCAATTTGCACGAAAACCGGTTTTAATGTTCTTTTTTGTTCGATATTAGATGTAAAAATATCTGAGTCGGTGAATAAAAATAGGAACAAACGGACTCTACTTGTCGGTTTTAGATTTAGATTTTCGTGCACCATTTGACTTTCCACTCAATTTTACACCTATGAAAAGTCTGATAAGAACTATGATTTTCTTAAGTAAGTATAAATTCATACCTTTTTTTGCGAATAATCACACAAAGTCTACGGCAATGTAGAGACTCCTACAGGATGATTGACTGCCTGAGCCTCTACCACTGTTATTTCGTATCATCAAAGATAATATTAACTTTTGGCCATTACGAGAATTATACAAACCAACAGGAACAAAAACCATGCAATTTCACGGTGTATGGTTAATAATTTTCAATCCGTGTGTCCGTGTAGGGTAGGCAGGCATTAAGTGGGTATTACATTAACCTGCCGCAATGCCCGATTCGGCATGCCTTGCTGGTAACCTTGATTTGATTGCATTGGTGCCCCTGCAATAACCAGCGATGTAAGCCAAATCGGGGCCTTTTTGCAGAGTAGTGTAATACCAGCTCTACCGCATTTACCTCGTCAGGATTCTGAAAAGTGAGCTCCGTAATTCGGGAGCCACTCCCAGTGCAATCTCAGTGGATGTGTGCTCAACAAGCGGCTTCCACCGTTATCACCAGCACATAAGGTGCACCTAGCAACACCAGCGCTGCGTGCATTGGGGTGCACGCAGCTCGGGCTATCATTACGTCATAATTTAGCCCTTTTTGTGGATAAAAAGAGACGTAAACTCTCCCTGTCCCGCTCCCCTGATGGAAATGTTCCAGCGACCCTTCCTTTGTTCGCATGCTTTATTTTTGGGAATAAGCTCGTTTCGGGCCCGAACTGAAATTGTCGAGTTAATTTATCGCAACCGTATGCTCTACAATCTACATAAATTAATGGGAACTTGTAGGTGCCTTCACACTGAATGTTCTTTATTACGGAGGGCTCGCTGACACACAATAAACGCTTGCGAGATGTTTCCAACGTCCATTTCAGTGAGAATGGGACAACGAATAAGTTGGGATTCTTATAGGGATATCAATTGGGAAATGCTTTGATGTCAGTGCCTCGTTATTTTCACACGCGACCGCCTGAAGCCTGAAGGCAAGTTTCTATTTGCGCGTCCGTTGTCGGTCGCCGGCGTCCTGCCGCCGCTTCCTTTCAATTCCTCGCGTTATTTCCTGGCCGCAGCCTCTTTGTGCCTCTCGGCTGTCGGCCCTCGGTCCACCACTTCCTCTGGCCAGTGACTGACCCCTCCCCGCCCCCCTGCTACATACCCCGCGATCCTTCCTATCCTTTGATTTTCCGCGCGACCAGCTCGTCTAGCCTTTCGCACTATTTTCGCCGGTTTCCGCTTGACGACGCAGCCGCTTAGACGCTTGGTTACTCCCAAACTTCAACTATGCTTTATCTACTTGCCAGTACACATTCATCTATTCAAGAGTTGTGTTTTGTTCCTTTGTATAGTCACGGTGAGGTGGTACTTGCTTACCTGCTATTAAATACTATTAGACTGGATTACATGAGTAGATGTGTGCGCAGGCAGTGTAATCTCGTTTAATCTGTAGGCTTTGCGGGCTGCGGGCTGCTCGCCTAGCGCGCTCTAATCCTGCCAGTAAATATTCTAAAATCAGCTGCTTCTAGCGATGGGTGTGGCTGTCGGCTGTGGGCCTGTGGGGATGACGTGAGGTGTTGTGCAGGAAACATAAACTTGCAGAAACGCAGGAAGCCGCTTTACGTTATCTCAGAGTGAGGGCTGACAGAGCCTGCTACACTCTTGCTTGCCGGTTGCCTGTAGGTTGTAGGAACTCCGCTCGGCTCTCCTTCATTATTTGAAAAAATAATCTCGTCTCCTGTTACACATGTTAACTTTACAAAAAATCTTAAATATAAACACTTAACCCATTTTTTCTGGCACCACAAAAAGCAAACATAAATCTCGAGTTTTTGCCTCTAGTAGAGATACCTGCGCGTGGGTGCGTCAAAACATCTGACTCGGGTGCGACCGAGCCAACATACAGCCTATTCCACTCGTGTTATGGTTTATTCTTGTACGGAGATTTGGTTTTAATTGACATTGAAAATGATGCAAGAACTATCCTCAAGTGAAGTTGGATGTTACCAGCTCAGCGATAGAGTTCACATTAGGGTTCTTGTTGCGTGTTTTGCTATTAAAGGGTGTATCAGTATGTGTTGCGGTCGAGTGTGTGTGTGTGTGTGTGTAGTGGAGCCGGTTCATGTGTGATGTTGCTGTAGCAGGCAGGGCGGGGGTCGGGGCGGGGTGAGGGGGGCGGAGGCTTGCAGCTCGTTGCTATGCGCGCTCCACGCTCAAACCATCATATTTTTGACGATAACAATGTTTACCCCGATGACACTCGTGTGATCAAGGGTAAGATTTCAACAGGGATAAAATATTATAGATAAAGGGTGACAAAAAAGGAATGGTGAAAGGGTCTCTTCATTTAACCGCGGCGTTGAATCAATTAGGTTTGATTGTAATCTGAATGGGTTTAACGCGAAACTTTCCACGCGATCGCATCGATTAGCCGGTGACGTCACGGAGCTGCTACCGCTACTCGGCGTCGTCGCCAGGTGTTTCCTTTCAGCGGTCAGCTCCGTCGGAGTGTCCGTGCGAATTTCCGTCCGCCGCTCACCGGCCGCCGCTCACCGGTCGCTGATCAGCGCACCGCGCGGCGGCGGCGCACTCAGCCGCGAGCACCAAATGATGGTAATTAAGGATGCTCGCTGTGGGACGGGAATTCGGCGAAACGGGCGGAAACCTGCGCGGCGACAGCTGCCTCACATCACCTACAGTGGTATTAGCAATGTAGAGACATTCTGTGCGGGACAGCCGGCCTTCCATGTACATAGCTCACATAGGATAGGTTAGGCTAATAGGATAGTTTCGTAGATAGATAACAGTTTTCTTATTGTTTCGTTCGATAGGTATAGACATAGCTTTATTCGTTCGTTTATTATGTTTGTATAACGTAAATAGGTATAGTTGCGGTCAAATTGTACATAGATAGGTCGATGCTAATAGGATAGGTTCGTTTCTATAGGTAATAGCATTGTAAATAGATAGATAAGTCGGTGCCACAGTCACAGGATAGATAACAGCTCGTTCTTTGTATTATATAGCTAATAGATAACAGAATAGGTAGATAGTTCGTTCGTTCTTCTTATTATCGTATTGTACAGTTCATAGGTCGGTGCTAGCTATAGGATAGATATTATGTAAATCGATAACAGATTGTAATAGATAGGTAAATAGAGAGCTAATAGCGTGTTAATATGTAGGTTCCTAGTAGGTAAACCTAAATAAACTATAGCCCTTACTGTGTTTCAATGTTAGGTACACAGTTAGGCCACAGCACACGGTTAGATAGTTAACAATAAAGTAATGCAATCACACTTGCATTTGACAGATAGCTTACAGACATAGCACATGCACTCCGAAGCACGCATACAGCTCATAGAAGCTAATCTTATTGGATTCCAACTGGTTTCCAATAAGATTAGTCCCGTTCGACAGGCAGTTAGATTCTTATTGGATTGTAAGTTCTAATAAGACAGATAGAACTTCTAGTTAGATTCTAATAGGTATTCAAATAGGATTCCAATAAGATTCCGATAGGAAATACAGTTTGTAAACAGGTTTGATAGTAAATAAAGATATCCGAATCGCAAAGGCAGACGACAGAGCTTCCCCCCGCACGCCGCGCACCTCCCCGCGTTCGTCCTCCTACCGCGCGCGGTCCCCGCGCACCCTATCCCCTCAAAATGGCGGAATTTGTATAAATATAGGGCCGACTGCACCGAGTCGGCGCGCATTCTCGGAAGAGCCACCGAAGCGGCAACTAATAGAAGAAGCTCTGCCTGAAGCCCCAGCGAGGAGGAAGCCTACCACCGCATACAGTGGTTTTATTCCTCGCCCCCATCGACCTCGTCGTGTGCAAATCATCGTCCGTCGCCCTCGTCTCTCGCCCGCCGTCCCGTCGCCGTGGAAACAGCCGCCGTCAGCCGCGTCGCGCCTCCGCACCGCTCCGTACCGTATACAGCGACCGCCGCGCTGTCCGCGGGTCCACAGCGAAGCCCCACGTCATAGTTTCAAGTGGCTAACAGCCTCCCTTAATAGTTTCAAGTACAGGACAGGGTTTCGCTTGTGTCGACCATTCGCGAGTCTGCAGTCCGAACCGCCTTCGACTTTCTTCAACACACCCATCGAGTGGAACCGGGACGTCTCACACCGCATCGCTACATCGACAGGGGCGTCCCGTTCATTTTGGTCCTTCGGCAGCCGGATATCGTCGTGTAACCAGCGTGTTGAAGTAAGAAGATTCAAGAATGGAAGACGCAAGATTTCATCGTTCATCGTCATCGTCATACAGCCAGGCGCCGAGGGAATTCA
Source organism: Phthorimaea operculella (assembly GCA_024500475.1). Classification (NCBI taxonomy): domain Eukaryota; kingdom Metazoa; phylum Arthropoda; class Insecta; order Lepidoptera; family Gelechiidae; genus Phthorimaea; species Phthorimaea operculella. The sequence continues at coordinate 87,403 of JANFCV010000241.1, forward strand.
TCGACACGTCGAGAGCTCCATCGCCTAGCGATCGAGCGCCCATCGCACAGCTGAATGCGTCGCATACAGTACAGGGCGGCGAGCGGGTTACTGCCGCGCCCCTCGCCGCCACCGTCACCGCCGGCCCAGCCCGCATCGTCATCGCATCGTCCACCGCACCGGAGGCTGCGCCCGGCCACAGCGCTCGGCTAGACATCGTGTCGCCAGCGCATCGTGACGTCAAGATCCCCGAGGTGCTCCCCCTCGTCGAACCCGACCTACTGGAACGGTTCCCAACTCGACACCTATTCAGCGAGGGAAATACACCGGAACCAACAGTGATGCAAGTCAACACGGAAGCCATGACAGAAGTAAGCCACGCCCACCGACCGCTGATTGGTTTTGCAGAGCCGACCGAAACTTCTGAAAACAATCCCACCCAAAACATAAATGTGAAAGGCTGCCAAGTTCGATAATATTGGAATGCTTCGCCTATAAAAGAAGTGAGATCTAAATAAGTACCAAGTTCCATACACAGACCTCAGTTAAAAATAGTTACAGGAATGCACACTTGATTTTTCGCAGTTTGGAAATAAGAATCTACTTTCCAAACTGCGGAAAATCAAGTGTGCATTCCTGTAACTATTTTTAACTGAGGTCTGTGTATGGAACTTGTACTTATTTAGATCTCACTTCTTTATAGGCAAGCATTCCAATATTATCGAACTTGGCAGCCTTTCACATTTATGTTTTGGTGGATTTCATTTATTTTTGTAAGGTTTATTTTCTTCTTCTTATGATTAAGTGAGTGAGTCAGTCAGTGAGTGTATAGTAAAAATCCCACCCAAAACATAAATGTGAAAGGCTGCCAAGTTCGACAATATTGGAATGCTTCGCCTATAAAAGAAGTGAGATCTAAATAAGTACCAAGTTCCATACACAGACCTCAGTTAAAAATAGTTACAGGAATGCACACTTGATTTTCCGCAGTTTGGAAAGTAGATTCTGAATAAATATCATATTAATACCTAAAATTCTAATACTTACAAAAACGCAAACCTGTTTTTCAGCAGTTTCCTTTCCTACTTTTTAATGATATAACTTGGCAAGTTTTCACACACTTTGTTATTTATAAACCTACAAAACGCAATGAGTCAAGTATATAATTTTCTATTAAAACTTGCCAAGTTATATCATTAAAAAGTAGGAAAGGAAACTGCTGAAAAACAGGTTTGCATTTTTGTAAGTATTACAATTTTAGGTATTAATATGATATTTATTCAGAATCTACTTTCCAAACTGCGGAAAATCAAGTGTGCATTCCTGTAACTATTTTTAACTGAGGTCTGTGTATGGAACTTGGTACTTATTTAGATCTCACTTCTTTTATAGGCGAAGCATTCCAATATTGTCGAACTTGGCAGCCTTTCACATTTATGTTTTGGGTGGGATTTCATTTATTTTTGTAAGGTTTTCGGTCGGTTGCAATTTTAGGTCGGTACGACCATTGGAAGATATAGATAATTTTTTTGTATTAGTTCCTTAGGGGTATGAATTTACACCTTCATTATTTTTAAAACCGACTCACACTTGGCCATTTTCAGATTTTTCCTTTACCTTGACCTAAAGACCTACCCCTATGCCAAATTTCAAGTCAATACGACCACTGGAAGTGGTCTAGGTTTTTGATGAGTGAGTGAGTCAGTCAGTCAGTGAGTGTATAGTAAAAATAGCGATTTTCTGACGTCAATATCTCAAGACCTACAATAGGTACATTAATGAAATTTTGTATTTTAGATGAGTAAGTAGATCTCAACAGATACTAGAAATTTCATATGCGTAGATAAAATAGATTTTGAGTTATAGGTGGGTCGAACTTGGCCCGAAATGGTTCGTGTAATATAACCCACGGCCGGTGTGTCGCTCGAACTTGGCGGACACACTGCCGTGTGTCTAGATAGCGATTTTCTGACGTCAATATCTCAAGACCTACAATAGGTACATTAATAAAATTTTGTATTTTAGATAAGTAAGTAGATCTCGACAGATACTAGAAATTTCATATGCGTAGATAAAATAGATTTTGAGTTATAAGTGGGTCGAACTTGGCCCGAAATGGTTCGTGTAATATAACCCACGGCCGGTGTGTCGCTTTTTTTGCTCGAACTTGGCGGACACACTGCCGTGTGTCTAGATGAAACCGAAGAAGATGTTCGAGCCAAGCTGCATGCATCGGAGCTTCGAATACTCGAGTTGACTTTGCAAATCGAACGCCACCTCGCACTGATGGAAGACTTCGACGATCGCCGCTGCACATCATCGCCACGTTCATCGAGCAGCGAGTCGACCTACAGCTTCGAAGGGGATCTACAGCTACAGTGGGAGCACACAGCCGAGTCGACGGTCGTCGCGCGCCGCACACAGGACAGCCGCGCCGCGCCTCTACCGCACCGTGACCGCGACTCAACCGACCGCACGACGCTGCCGCCGCCGGTACCCCCGCGCCGCAGTCCGCCGTTACCGAGTCGTGCGCCTCCGTCCACGCAGCCCGCGAGCTGCGACCGACCGCTACCGTACTGCGCGGCCCCTACGCCGCTGCACTCGCGTCGCGATCCGCCGTCATCGATCTGCGCGGCCCCTATGCCGCTGCCTCCGCGACGCGATCGTCCGCCACCGTATAGCGCGGCCCCTCCGCCGCTGCCACCGCGTCGCGACCGTTCGTACGCCGTGCTGTGCTCCCGCCACCGTCCGCTACCGGGGAGCCGGCATCCGCCGCGCCACAGCCGCGCCGCGACTCACCGTACGCCGAGCTCTCGCATCCGTCCGCTACCGGAGAGTCGGCCGCCGCCGCGCTACAACCGCGCCGCGACTCACCGTACGCCGTGCTCCTACATTCGTCCGCTTCCGGGGAGCCGGCCACCGCTGCGCCACAGCTGCGCCATCGTTCGCCTTCGTTCGTCGCCGCGCTCCCACCACCGTCCGCTTCCGGGGAGCCGGCCACCACCGCTGCGCCACAGCTGCGCCATCGTTCGCCTTCGTTCGTCGCCGCGCTCCCACCACCGTCCGCTTCCGGGGAGCCGGCCACCACCGCTGCGCCACAGCTGCGCCATCGTTCGCCTTCGTTCGTCGCCGCGCTCCACCACCGTCCGCTTCCGGGAGCCGGCCACCGCTGCGCCACAGCTGCGCCATCGTTCGCCGTTCGACGCCGCGCTCCCATCACCGTCCGCTTCCGGGGAGCCGGCCCAGGCTGCGCCTCAACCTCCGTCCGCTTCCGTGGGGCCAGCCAGCGACGTGCCGCCTCATCGGGTACGCCGCAGCACGCCACCGTACGCCGCGCTCCTACCTCCGTTCGCCTCCGAGGAGCCGGCCAGCGACGCGCCGCTACAACAGCCGCGCCGCTACCCATCGGATGCTGCGCTTCAACCATCGTCCGCTTCCGTGGAGCCAGCTAGCGACGTGTCGCCTCATCGGACACGCCGCACTTCGCCGTTCGTCGCCGCGCTTCCAACATCGTTCGCCACCGGGAAGCCGGCACAGGCTGCGCCTCAATCATCGTCCGCTTCCGTGGGGCCAGCCAGCGACATATCGTCTCATCGGGTACGCCGCAGCACGCTTTCGTATGCCGCGCTCCAACCTCCGTTCGCCTCCGAGGAGCCGGCCAGCGACGCGCCGCTACAACAGCCGCGCCGCTACTCATCGGATGCTGCGCTCCAATCACCGTTCGCTTCCGTGGAGCCAGCTAGCGACATGCCGCCTCACCGGGCTTGCCGCAAATCATCGGACGCCGCGCTTCTACCTTCGTTCGTCTTCGAGAAGCCGGCTAGCGACGTGCCGCCTCACCGGGTACGCCGCAGTACGCCATCGGATGCCGCGCTCCTACCTCCGTTCGCCTCCGAGGAGCCGGCCAGCGACGCGCCGCTACAACAGCCGCGCCGCTACTCATCGAATGCTGCGCTCAATCATCGTTCGCCTCCGTGGAGCCAGCCAGCGACGTGTTGCCACATCGGACACGCCGCACGCCACCGCACGCCGCGCTCCCACCTTCGTTCGCCACCGGGAGCCGGCCCACACCGCGTCGCCGACACAGCCGCGACACAATCCACCGGACGCTGCGCTCCTACCTCCGTCCGCTACCGAGGAGCCAGCCAGCGACGTGCCGCCGCACCGGGCACGCCGCCACTCACCGTTCGCCGCGCTTCCATCTCCATTCGCTACCGGGGAGCCGGCCCACGCTGCGCCGCCACAATCGCCGCAGCCCTACAGCACCGAATCGCAACAGGAAAGCTGCCCTCCATCTCTACCGTTTGCTACCGGGAGCAGCCATCGCATCGCCGCCGTCGTATACATCAACACCGGCGGGAGAAGACGCCACGCGGGATTTCATCGTACGTAACAGCAAGCTCCGCCTCCCGCGCCGGCAACGACAGCTACAGTACGTCAACACGACGACACAGCGCGCGCCGCAAGAAGAAACAGCACCGAAGCGACGCGCCCCCGCTAGCGCCGCGCACGCACGCCGCGCCAAGCACAGCACCGACGACCGACAGTTTGCCGCCACCGCACCGCAAACATGTATCGTATGCGGCAAAGAACAGCACAGCGCAGGGAAGTGCGCCCAGTTTACGCAACTCGCCGTAGACGACCGCTGGGCCACCGCCAAGGCAAAGAAACTATGCTACCGCTGCCTTCGGCGACGAAACAAGAAACACAGTTGCACCGGACAGCCCTGCGACACCGACGGGTGCACCAAACTGCACCACCCGCTGCTGCACTTCGTAAGAAACGCGACCGCCACCGACCGTCGACGGGAAATCGCCAGCCACGCGCGCACCGCTACGAACTGCCACGGTCTATTGAAGATAGTCCCAGTCACCGCCGTCGGACCACACGGATCGGCGAAAACATTCGCACTGCTGGACGACGGGTCAACGACCACGTTAATCGACGCCACCGTGGCTAAGAAGATCGGCGCGAAAGGGCCTATCGAACCGCTGCACATACAGGCCCTCGCTAGCGACATGACAGACGAAACATCGCAACACATCGAGCTCGAGCTGCGCACCGACGTGGGCACCGCCAGAATCGACGCCCACACCTGCAGCGACACGAAGTTCCCGTCACAGCGCGTCACAAAACAGGACTTCGAGGGATGCGACCATCTCACCGACCTGCTCCCACAACTCATGAAAACCGGTGTGCCAACCATCCTCATCGGCCAGGACAACTGGGAGTTGCTGCGCACGACCGAGACACGCATAGGAGAGAAGGGGCAGCCGGTCGCATCCATGACGCCGCTCGGCTGGGTTCTGCACGGCACGAGACAGCGCGCCCAGCCGCACCGCACAGCAGCAGCCACAGACAGGAAGAACGAACAGCACCGACAACACATCGCCATCGAGTCCCTCGCCGTCGCACAGCAACGGCAGGAGAGCGACTACGCGCACGACACACAGTACGACCGCGTGCGCACACAGCAAGCATCGACATCGACCGCTAAACAGAAGACAGAAACCGCACATCGAGCCCCAAGCCGCCGTCAACAAAGAAAATCGCATGGCCAACATCGCAAAGGACGACCGCACCCACCGACAGCACCGGCGGGAGTCCACATCGCACCGGCAGGAACCCGCAACACAGCACCGGCGGGAGCCTGCGCTATCGCATCGGCGAGCGCCCGCACTACAGGACAGGCGAGCGCCCGCACTACAGCATCGACGAGCGCCCGCACTACAGGACAGGCGAGCGCCCGTACTACAGGATCGGCGAGCGCCCGCACTACAGGATCGGCGAGCGCCCGCACCACCGCACCGGCGAGCACCCGCACTACAGCACCGGCGGGAGCCCGCACTACACCGGCGGGAGCACCTTTGCAACCGGCGGGAGCGTCACAGCAGGCGACCCGCGGCATAGGTCATCGACCCCGCACTCGTCGTGGAGAGCACGCACCCACGACACACCGGGCCACGCGACACAGACAGCACTGCCTACCCCGCAACGGACGGCACCACGAGGACGGTGGGCATCACCGACAGGGGGCATCCCGCGACGACCGAGCACGACCACCGACCAACAAGCTGGTCATCATCACCGAGGCGCCGGCTGACCCGCCCCACGGACGAGATGCGTCGTCTGGAGCGGCAGCAGACGGCGCACGGCGGGAGTAATGTGCGGGACAGCCGGCCTTCCATGTACATAGCTCACATAGGATAGGTTAGGCTAATAGGATAGTTTCGTAGATAGATAACAGTTTTCTTATTGTTTCGTTCGATAGGTATAGACATAGCTTTATTCGTTCGTTTATTATGTTTGTATAACGTAAATAGGTATAGTTGCGGTCAAATTGTACATAGATAGGTCGATGCTAATAGGATAGGTTCGTTTCTATAGGTAATAGCATTGTAAATAGATAGATAAGTCGGTGCCACAGTCACAGGATAGATAACAGCTCGTTCTTTGTATTATATAGCTAATAGATAACAGAATAGGTAGATAGTTCGTTCGTTCTTCTTATTATCGTATTGTACAGTTCATAGGTCGGTGCTAGCTATAGGATAGATATTATGTAAATCGATAACAGATTGTAATAGATAGGTAAATAGAGAGCTAATAGCGTGTTAATAGGTAGGTTCCCTAGTAGGTAAACCTAAATAAACTATAGCCCCTTACTGTGTTTCAATGTTAGGTACACAGTTAGGCCACACAGCACACGGTTAGATAGTTAACAATAAAGTAATGCAATCACACTTGCATTTGACAGATAGCTTACAGACATAGCACATGCACTCCGAAGCACGCATACAGCTCATAGAAGCTAATCTTATTGGATTCCAACTGGTTTCCAATAAGATTAGTCCCGTTCGACAGGCAGTTAGATTCTTATTGGATTGTAAGTTCTAATAAGACAGATAGAACTTCTAGTTAGATTCTAATAGGTATTCAAATAGGATTCCAATAAGATTCCGATAGGAAATACAGTTTGTAAACAGGTTTGATAGTAAATAAAGATATCCGAATCGCAAAGGCAGACGACAGAGCTTCCCCCCGCACGCCGCGCACCTCCCGCGTTCGTCCTCCTACCGCGCGCGGTCCCCCCGCGCACCCCTAGCCCCGCAAAATGGCGGAATTTGTATAAATATAGGGCCGACTGCACCGAGTCGGCGCGCATTCTCGGAAGAGCCACCGAAGCGGCAACTAATAGAAGAAGCTCTGCCTGAAGCCCCAGCGAGGAGGAAGCCTACCACCGCATACAGTGGTTTTATTCCTCGCCCCCATCGACCTCGTCGTGTGCAAATCATCGTCCGTCGCCCTCGTCTCTCGCCCGCCGTCCCGTCGCCGTGGAAACAGCCGCCGTCAGCCGCGTCGCGCCTCCGCACCGCTCCGTACCGTATACAGCGACCGCCGCGCTGTCCGCGGGTCCACAGCGAAGCCCCACGTCATAGTTTCAAGTGGCTAACAGCCTCCCTTAATAGTTTCAAGTACAGGACAGGGTTTCGCTTGTGTCGACCATTCGCGAGTCTGCAGTCCGAACCGCCTTCGACTTTCTTCAACACACCCATCGAGTGGAACCGGGACGTCTCACACCGCATCGCTACATCGACAGGGGCGTCCCGTTCACATTCAATTACAGCCAATGCTTCAGGAGACACGCTTCCGGGGTAACACGCAGATATCATTTTGAGTTTGCTGAGAGCTATCGCTTGAGTTTGTTTTTCTAGCGCATAAAGAACATTTCAATATGATACAAAGGCTGTTGTTGTTGCGTGTGAGGTCTTCGACAGACAAGAAAAGCTAATAAAGATGACAATGCTGACAGCAATAGAGGAAAACACTTTTGATAGATTGATGGTCGTATTACCTTCTTGTTTATCGACCCATATTTATCTCACATTCATTATGCAAGCCGATGAGAAGTGTGATTATCTGATAACTAAAAGCATGATAAATCGCGATAACTCGCGCGTTATCGGGCAAACTTCCTCCACCACGCCCCACCCAACATCGTATGATTTCGTGAAACTTTAAGGAAAAGCTGGCAAGAAATATTCTTCCTACTTGCTCTATCATTTAATTGATTTAAAATACTCTACAGGAAAATCTTTAAGCAGATTTCAGACGAAAGCTGACGCAAGAAAATTATGTAAAGGTGTGTGTAAGGGTAGATAACGTACCTACGTTTGTGAAAAGACCCTTGAAATTTCAGTAGACAGCACAAGCACTCTGCCTAACCCCTGAAATCCGAGGACACAATGGCGCGCATTCTCGCAGTATCCTTCAAAGGATTTAGCGAGAGCTTCCTAGAGGATCCTACAGCTCCTCATTACTTAGCGAAACACATTAGCAGCGCGGTGGATGTCACTGCGTAATCTGCTTAGTGCGTCCTGTGCGGGGCTGTGCGGGGCTGTGCGGGGGTGAGGAGGGGTCCTGCGGGATGCTAATCACCAGTCTCGCTGCTGCTACTCAAACACTTTCTTCATTTAATGCAAATTTTAAGCGAACTTCCAAGTCGGACGGCATTAAGCTCCTTCAGAAATACAAAATGCTTTATGAGTTAATTCTGACAAGGCGACGGCGCGACTCGTTAAACAGTTACAGACTGTAGATAGGACAGAGTTCCTTACTTTGTAACTAATTTGCAGTTTGAGTAGAGTCCGTGATAAGCAGTCGGCCGACAGGCGCGGGCGGTATCGCCGCGGGGTTTCGGATGTCGTCGTAAAATCACCATATCGCTCGAAGTCCTTAGGTTTTTGGGTTCGCCATAAAATTTAGCGCTCGGGGTCAGCGGGGCGGGGGGTTGGGGCTGGCTTTGTCCCAAAACGATAAATAAACACGTTGAATAGAGCGTAATGTCCACGTGAGAGTTACGAGTGAGGCCGGTCGAAGGGCGGGTCGGACCCGGACCCTGCTATAGGTACCTACCCCCGTACGTTGAGCCTTTCTTATTGAAATTTTATCTTCGCATTAGGAACCTCTAATTGCTTTAATTATCAAAGCTATTAACAGAAGGTCGAAATTGTTCAAAGGGAACTGTACAATGAATAGGTAACTTAAGGTTTTCTTTGTTCACAAGGTTGAATAATGTAACTGAGTCCCAAAAGTAAATAGCTGGATTAAAAAACACAAAATCTGAACTTCTATGTAATTTGAGGGATGAAAGATGATGTTTTCAATCATAGCTTTTTCGCAAATCTGAACGCTGGGTAGGTAGCCTACTTACCTTTTTGCTGTATTTTGTGTGTGCAGGCTAAAATGAACAGATATAAGTAATCGCGAACCTCGGCGAACGAGATTGCACCTGGAGAAGGAAATACTAGTAATCCAATTTCAAAATTGGGCTCTACATTTGCCATGACCAGATCGATGGGTTTAATTCAAAATCGTTTATTTATTAGCTGAATTCACCTAACACCCATAATAATCAAGCACAGATGCGTTCGTTTTCTACCTGAAACGGAATGCAATAACTTTCCTAAAAGCGAGCAGGAGCAGGACGGGGTGAGCGGGGCGAGCGGAGGACGCTTATCTTTTTTAGGCGACGCAATTTATTGTTCATAAATTGTGGTAATTGGGGTCTGCGATATACGAGCCAGGGCAGAGGGTCGCCAGCCAACACCGACGTTGTCACACCGATCCACCGTGCCTGCTGTGTAAATGTGTTATTTACAAAAATGGAAATATTAAAGCCAAGCACCCTCGACTTAATTTAAATTTGAAGCCGGTGCTCGAAACACATTAAACGAGGAACAAAGAACGCAAGCTTCGGAAGAACGATATTCAAATGTCCGAACTGAAGAACAGCAGAATAATAGAGACCACTTGCACAGAAAGCACAAACTATTTTATGGAACCGTGGGAACAAATTGCGTATAACACAATTCAATAAAACAGTTTCCAAACAAAGACAGACAACTTTGTCTAAGTAGCCGCGGACAATGGGTGTCGGTGACGGGTGATGAGGTCCAAACTAAACACTGGTTATTTCAGTATTGTGTGCGAAGATAAAGGGCAATAATGGCGCAGCGTGCTCCCTGCAGTAAACTACAGTCGCTGCAGTATACAGTATACACAGCCGACATCAAGAATAGTCTGTAGCAATAATGGGGCACGCACAATGGTCGGCGGTAATAAAACACCCGACTTAAACACGAGACCACGGCATTCGGCTTCCAAATTACAATGTGGCATAAACACCAGCAGCCAGCGAACTCACATGAAATAAAAGACTCATGTTTTACCAAAATGCTTCGCAGAGCGGACTACGATAGATAATTTACGTAGTTAGGTACCTACCTACCTGATTAGTCCGTATCCTGGGTCTTTACTTTCTAGAGACATGAACATGAAAAAAGACTAATTTTGTTTACTACAATTAAAATCAAATGCCTCCGTAGGCTTGAATTTCTATTCCATCAACAACCTTCAAAATATGGTGAGAAGTCCACGTCACGATAGAAGTTGAGAAGCTCAGTCCCACCGCCCCACCGACAAACTTGTACACAAAGGAATGATCGAGCCCGGTCGATGTAACAAACTGTTCACTTATTTCCACGTTTCTTTGCCTAAATTACGTAGGCGGGTAGGCGTAGTCCAAGACGTTTCCGCACCTGATACTTCCATGGAAAACTTCAATTGCTTTTATCGGAAACTTTTAGTTAGAGAACTAGTTTTATTTTATTCTTTTAGTTGTCGTTGATACTTATAGTGCTGTAACGCCCGTATACATCGTTCCGGTACGTTTGGTTTATGCATAAGCAGTTGTGATTGTTTTCCGCTGTGTTTGGTCGGAATTGGGATTCGTCGAAACGAGCCACAATTGAATACAGGCGATTACATACACCAATCAGCGGCCGCATCCGCTTTGCCGCGCTCGTCACCGTCACCAGCATACATCCAATTAGTCTAATTAGCAGCCTGTGATGTGATGCTATTACTGAAAGGCCTGTAGTTGCCTATGTAAATGCATAGAGACAGAGAGGCTTTTGTTCAGCGGACGTACTTAGATATAACGAGTGTTGATGATGATTTATCTGCCTATCCTGAACAAAAACCGCAATCCTGCGAAAAGCACTCAGCTCTAACGTTTAATTCAGTTTTACGAGGTACACGTTGGTATTTCTGGCGTAGATGTAGATGTTTAAGTGGAAGGTGTCGGTGTATCCGCCCGCACCCGCCCGCAGTAGGCAGTGGGCTCGGCTCAGGCAGGATGATGATTGAAGCGGCGGCGGCGCAGCGAGCTGCCTCGTTATCCCGATTTGATTAAAACGCGCCGAAACAAACGACTTGCCTCATCCACCACCTCCCCGCCCCCCTTCCGCCACATCCCTCACCCTCCCTCGGATCAGATTGTTTTCCTTTCCTTATTATCCTCTTGAATGTTCGATACATCAGAGTGTTTGTTGTTTACGCTTACATGCCTACTATCTTTAGCATATTTCTTTTTCTTTCACCACATTTAACCTTTTCGCTGAGCAGCCGCATTCTAAAATTTCGGTGTGTTGTTTATTATGGAGAGACGGGCACCTGCTAACTTGCAAGATTGTAGTTATTATGTTAGAGTAGTTTACCCTAAGTGTTTTTACGTAAGCTGACGACTGCAAACGGCCATCTCCCCTCGCAGCAAACAGAGCAGTGGCAAACATGTTTACTGAACGTCATCAACAACCATCTTACACCCACTGGCAGGACTTTATCGCAGGGGGACACTTGCCCTAGCAACACCAATAACCATTAAAGTGTTATACATTAAAGAGATGACGGTAAAATAGATGAAGATGATGCTGGAAGATGTACAACTTATTATTGTTCTCCCATTGAGTTTATAGAGCCTTCGCAATCTAGGTTATTCCTGCCGACGACGAAGACATTTTCAATCCCTTTACCTGCGACTTAGGAATTGAAAATACAGTAAATACTACTCGTAGTCGCAGAATTTTCAAACCTTGGATTGAATACCTACTTTTGTATTATGTATAAAATGTAATTTTCTCGGAAAACCTTATAGATAGGTATTCACAACACAAGCTAAACTGCAGTGACTTCTCATTAGTTTCGTTTATATTTCATCGAAATCAATCCAGTCTCTTCTTAAAAACTTGTCGTCAGTGCAGAAAGTTTGAAAAAGCGTACCTAGTTGATTTTAATTATTTTGAATGTGATACTATGGTATGTTTTCTCATATCTGATTTCATAACCCGTAGCAAAATCTGTTGCTACTGTATTAACTAATGTCTCTCTTGTGTCAGGCGCTGCGCTGTAACCTTTGTTTGTATTGATTATTGATTCCTTTTATTCGGCTGGATTGTTTGTTCCATCCATCTGTTTTGTGAAACGCCTTTGATTCGTCATTTCATTACGTAATGTGTCGACGTGGCGACACCCTCGTCTTGAGGGTGAGACGCAAGGAGAGGGGCGCGGGAGGGGGATAAGGAAGCGATTTCCTTTCAATTACTGGGATTATTGGAGTAAACAACGAAACAGGCTCGATGGCGGACGGAGGACGGAGGACGGCTACTGAATCCGTGATTCGTCTCAATCACTCACAAAGGACGGCTTACATAGTGTCGTAACGCAACTGAACTGACCCATATAGAGTCCTTTCACCATGCGATGTGTTTACGAGTCCTGCAAATATAAATAGCAGTAAATTACCAACATCCTAGTGAGGACTTTAAGCATGTCTTCATTTGAAGCGAAACTATTTCAGTTGCTCTACTTTATCCACCACACATGCGAGACTAAGTACTTACTGTGCGTGCATGCAGCACACTCATGTGTTTGCAGTGTCATATCGTAATATGCGGTTCGATTTAAAGGATATGATGTGGTTAGGTTAGGTCCATATAGGTACGGTAGCTACGTAGAGTACACGACACGCCAAACTGTCTGAGCTTGTAGGTAAGGAAATCGCACCACAGTCTATAACATGTATTATATTTCTGTACCAGCCGACCAATAAATCTTATGTACGTATTTACATCTTTCATATCGATGGTAAATTATAATTCTTTCTAACTTGGTAGAGTTTGCTGCGTAATCAAATCACATTAATTCGAGAGCCATGGCTCACAGAGGCAGTCGTGTTTTGACTGAACAAGCAGCCAATCTGTAAGCAATCTAGAGCCTGTCATTACATAAATGATTATATTCGCCATTAGCTGCAAATGGCGGCTGTGGACGGTAGATATGTAACTATGGCGGAAGCCTCGGTTTCCTGCTGACAAGTGGACCCGGGAAGCCTGCAGCACCAGCGCCAAGCCAGATGGAGAGAAAGTGTATCAGATCGGCCATGTAATCAGACTAATCTAATACAACTTATCTGTAGGAATGACATTATAGAAATAATACAAATTAGTTGTGCGTGTGTAGCTTAGGTACCGCTGTACCTAGCTAGTTGAGTTAGGTTATGTCAGTGGCATTAGTGAATAGGAAACATTGCCAAGATTTATTTGTAGCGGTGCGTAATCAGAACTGTAATTAGGTAGGTACCTACCTATCAGGAGAAAAAGTCATCTACATAAATACTTCGCAAGAAACGAGAAACCCACTGTAAACGCTGGAAGCTGTAAAAAGGGCCATGCATGACAAAAGATATTGCAATTAAATAAGGGACGTAATTGTAGAGTCAGTCAGTCGTGTGTCATTTAACCACAAGTCTGTGGTTTTTGTTTGCCCCGTGGAAGTAGCATCCGGTGTCCGTGTCATCATCGGGACGATGTGTATCATTACAAGTGGACAGTCGGGCTGTCGGGCTCATCCCGCGGCGGCGCACAGGCCAGGCGCACCAGCAAACCGGTCTGAGCCGGTTCCAGCCAGCCCCGTCCAAGCCTCCAACAACAAACATACATAAAGTATCGCTTATCTTCCTTCGACCAACGAAAAAAACAACGCTCATTGAAATTTAATCGTAGAACTCGTTCCGAGCGGATGACTTGTCGTTTCGAATAAGGAGTTACATTTTCAATACTGTTATTTATCAAGAGTTTATAATTGGGTATAATAAAAATGGCAAGTTTAAGGTGAGGTTTGAGGTCGGCTTTCAGCCAGCGGGCAATTACCGTGCATAATGAGCTGGCACCGGCACGGCGCGCGCCACGTCGCTCTGCCGCAGACTGCTCGCCGCTGAAGCCGCCCACTTGCATCTCTACGCGGAAAACTCAATAATAATACCGAGTAATTTTCTTGTAATTGTTGGTTACAGCTAGAAACAGCTTCATACATAGTGGTGGTGGGTGTTGGTTGCGTCAGGCGCGCATGCGCGGCGGCGGCGGGCGTGCGGCAGCCGGCGACCGGCGACCGCCGGCGGATGGCAACAACACACAATGGCTCACAGTACTGTGGAAAATATTGCATCAGCTAGCAGCCGACAAGTCACCCTTTGAAGCCGTGGAAAATGCCATGTAGGACGAGTTGCCTATCTATGTATAATACAACGCTTTTCAGCGACGCGTGGCGTGATGCAACTTTATCTATTGTTTAGGTACCGAGTATTTACAACGTCGAATAGAAAACAGATCGAGCCATCTTCAAAGCTCGCTTGATAAATGAAGTTGTATCCGTGATTTATGTTCACATTTTTGCTTTCTTCGTTGCGCAACTTGTAAATAAGATTTATTCCCTGTCCATCAATAAAGAAGGAGGATTTAGTATGAAATCGTTTAGCTCGTCACGCTCTCGTGGAAACATTGTTGTTTGAAGTAAGTTCGGCATATCCATCACGAGGTACCTATCTACTCGCATGAAAACAAACTAATAAATAACCTCCCAGAAAGCAAACTTCGCTAAGAACTGGCGAAATTCATGCGGAAGTAAGCGTTATGGCCGAGTAATAGGGATGCTATTACGTTTAATCTTTTGGTGATCTTCTGTTAGTTATTGCATCATCATTTGGGATCAAGATAGAGGAGATTCATGGCCCTAGATAAGCTTATGGCTAATGACGACATGAGCACCACGTGCTCTCAATTGACACCATGGTTGATCGAGTATAGATAGTCTAATGAATGAATAACAACTTTTCCAGGTTTTGCTGACGCTTCAAAGTAGGCTTAGGGCGCAAGGGTTTGGTAATTCGCTGAGCTGACTTCTTATTCGGTTACGAGCACAAAGATTTTTAAAGTACCTACATATTATTATGAGAATGTCCAGTATGACATACTGTATGTGAATGTTTGTGGAGGGTGTTGTGTTAACGTCGGTTGCTTGCAAAACACCGGTGACAATAAATAAATAACGGAAACGGGACATCGACGTCGACGAGCGGTGCTATCGCCAAGCACCACCAGTCGATCTGCAGTATTATAACTGTGATCATAAAAACCGGGTAGATATATCTATTCTTCTTCTTTTTAACGACCCATTGAACCCTAGCGTCAGAGTTTTTCAACTTCCTATTACTACTTCACTTATTTTTAAATGTTTTCTTTACTTGATAGAAATATTTCTTAGCATCTCATGATTAACAGTTCTTTGCCATGACCAGTCCGAATAGCGACACTGCTATTGTCCAAATGATGACACCCAGAGATGAAACAAATTCATGAGAATGTAATAAGCAAATGCAAATGTAACAAACTTCAGTTACAGAAACCCTCAAACTCTCGTTCGGAATATTTATTTCGCAACGAAGCACCAGTTCAGCGTCCTCGATTACGAATGCAAAGAAAAGGTTTCTTTTGTGAAATGAGCACGTTTCGCGCGCCGTGTTGTGTCGTGCGGTGCGGCTGCGGTGCGGGCGCGGCGCGTGTGCGATCGATCAGCGTTTCTGTTGCTGTTGCCATGCGGAGTGCGGGAGCGGTGCTAATTTTAGCTCCAACACTCGAACACAGCTGCGCCTCTTCAACGCTCTCACACGTCGTTCGATCGCCGTTGAAATAAACTCCACTCTTTCATCATGTGTTTACCATTTACCATTGTTTTGTTCTACCAAATGCGAAAAACGATCAACAGTCCGATTAGCGCTGTGCTAAGTATGTATTGCTAATAAAACAGTCAAATTACCACCGCAAGGTGACGAACCCATTGTTTAGCCCAAAATGTCGAAGTACTTAGAGTTTTTATTTACAAATAATTACAAAAATCAGTAGGTATTTACAAAGAAATCTTAAAATTTAAAATAGACCCCCTAATGCGTCCCCACCAGACATGGTCCCCAACATGCTGGCAGCGTTCCCCCTTTGTATAGCCAGGCTAATACGCTGGGCAAGGTAGCTGCCAGCTCTGCGGTCGCCGGATGTCTTGTGGAGACGCACTGAGAGTTCTGTAATGACCTTTTTGGCCTCAGGGCCCCAGGTGCCTAGAGTCTCAAAACCAATAGGCGAGAAAATGTAGGTGTCACTAATTTGATCGTATTTCCGCGTTTTTTTGTGCCTCGGCACTTGCCGCTGCGGTGCCTGCTCCGGTGCTTGTTGCCTGTAGGTGAGAAGGGGCCAACGTATCTACGCAGGTAACGTCCCATACTAGGCATCGCCCTCGCTGCCATGGAATGAGTGTCACGCCGTCGGGTCTCTTGCCGTCAGAACGAACGATACCGTTTGGTTCCAACTTTGCCGGAACGTTCGCTGAGACAAGAGCCCGACGGATGACATCATTAAGGGCGCCGTGGCGAGATATGCGGCCAGCACTTCTGCGACATGATAAGCCGTGGTGACCAAATTCGTTCACCGAGGCGCCGCAAACACAGTCGTGGGGCTGGTTGGTCCGGAGACCCAATCGGAGGCCAATAACTATTTAGCGTTCGAAGTACTATTTAGCGTTGTAGTAATTTGCATTGCCATTGTTGTTGTTATTGAACTAGGTCTTCGTGGATTGGCATCGTAGATATGGCTGGCGGTATGTGTTTAGCATTAATTTGGTGCAGGAAGTCATCACATCAAAACACCACTGACTGACAACCGGCTACAGACTAGCAAAGCAGCAACGGTTCTAATCAGAGACTATTATGTATTCTGTGTCAGAGCAAATTTTCTGGGTCAGCTTGAATTTACCTGAGCTCTCAATCCATAAAGTTAAAAATAACTTATTGTTAGCCAACATGCTACGTAGGCACATGTGTCACCTCGCTGCATTCACCTCGATGACTTGACTTGTAATAAATTCATGAGCTGATACTGAAATACAGCGGAGTGGGGTGTTGTCATTGACCCGCGTGAGTCAGCCCCACCGGTGTTCAGTGCACAAACAGACAAACAGACCAGCAGCAGGCGATACCGATACCGCACAGTAAACAGAAAATCAATTAACGCACATGAAATAATCATGAGCATTGAACGACGGAGCTTGTTTACCATTTTACTACAGAAATAGCAACAGTTACAATCGCACTTTGAAAACAGAGGGTATTGTGATATTTGTGAAATTGGCCAGGTTTTTAATCTTCTAGGTTGATTGATGTCCAGAAAAACCCTGCGGTAGCGGTGCGGTGCAAGCAAACCTCCGACCTCCGGATTTTATTGGATCGTTCGTTGCTAGCATGATTAAGATGGATGATGTTGTAAAACCCAAGAGCAAGTCTCGTTTTCATGGAAAATACAACAGCATGATAAAAAACTTGTAATATCATAAAAATGATTTAATATGTTATAATAGTGCTTGCTTATAAAAGGAAACAAATCAGGAAAACTCAGAAAAAATTCCGCGTTTCCGCGAACGAGCAGGCGTGCGCAGTATTCATGTATTCAGCCATCGCATTGCTGATGCAGCCAACGGAAAATTGTTGCAGCAACACAATGCACTGACATAATGGAAGGCGTGACTTCAGCTTCAATGAGAACGCTACAGGAAAAGATAAAGATATAGACAAAGCTACTAAAGGTCGTAACATATAATGTTGCGGTTTGGGACAACTGCAGGTAACGGCTATTCATGACCTACAGGACGCTCTCTGCAACGCAATTTCTTACAGCAATAATTACTAATGTGCCTACTTAATGACCGTCTGATATGAAAATGTCATCCACATAAGCACCGTTACATGAATTCTCTATTACTGCAGTTTTATAGCAACTTGAATTAGTTTAAATTACATTCGTGCAAGAACACAATAATAATGATAATGGTTGTTGAGTCACCGTATGGAAACCTACCGGCCGTAGCCAGCCAGTCGCCTGCAGAGGACGAGGAGGTGACTTTTGCCTCTTTGACAGACATGCATTGTCATATTTTATTAAGGCTAAAATTACATGACTTCATTCGTGACTTGCAGATTGTTTGACTTGGTATTATGCTTATTCTATTACGGTCGGGTTGTATGATGTAGATCGTTTAATAGGCGGAGGTGTTTAGTTTGAGTTAATACATAAAAAGGTACCAACTACTTAGGTATTGAATATTCGACATTCGTAAGACATTAATATTTTGTACGAGGCAAACAAAGTCAATAGATTTTCTCTTTAGAAATTATCAAACAATCTAAGGCAGCTGAAAACGTTTTTTTCAATATTCCTCATGCCAAGGCATGCATGCATAATGCAAAATATTATACTTATAGTCAGATGAAATTTTTTAAACATTACGTGAATTATACCATTTTAACTCATTACATTACACCTATCTTGAATCTCAATAGATAACTGAAACTATAAATAAAACTAAAGTGTTTGTTGGTTGTATGTAATCCTTTGACTAGACAATGTGATAATAATACTGATACTGTAACACTCAGACGTTGATATAATTTAAGTAACAATAAGTGGGTCGTTTTACACGCGTTAGTTTCATGATTTACACGTTCCTAGACTTTGTTCAGCTTTCAACACAAGTTTGTTGATATGTATTTAGATATGTCGTCCATTATCTTTACCTTTGAACACGGAACTCTCTTTGAATCAACAGACATCTTCAAATACTGCAGCGTGTTATCTTGTAAAATTTAGTTTTCAATTGTTAGGTATTGTAGGTACCAAGTCATATGCCATATGCCTTTATCGCAAACATAAAACGTATTCTTCTTCGTCGAATCGATGTACAACTTCAAATTACTTTGCACCAATGTTTGGCGACAGAAACTCCATTTGGGTTCGCTTCCAGCAGGTCTTGCAGCATAAAACGTATTGACTGAGAATAACATGGGCATTGGTATCCAAAAATACGCTGTAAGCTGCAAGCAAGCTGGTTTCAGAAATAATTGGCAGCTTTACGAGCGCGACTGCTTTCTCGAGGATAAGTTTCATATTCTCAAAAAAATATTGCATTTGCGTCCTTTTCGCAGCTGAAGGAGAGTAAACACATCTTGTGAGCTGCGATCGTGCTTCAATATTTGCTTTGTTCTCGGTGTTGAAATTTTGTAGAGGACCTATCTCAGAAATATGCATAAACATACCTATTCAAAAAATACCCTAGTATTCCTCGACACAGGTGATAATCATTATTTTCAAGATATCGCTTTGTACAATTGCAATCAGGAACAGGATTTCCAAACCAACTCTCAATTTGTTTACGAGTCAAAAGATCGTTTTCCGTTTGGAGAAGCCGTTATTAAAAGTGCTACTGGTTCTGTCGTTCATTAACCGACTGTACGAGACTCGGAAGGGTAATGGCTTCATGATTGATCATGATCACACTGTTATCAAATTACAGATTCATTCGACCATCAATTACATCGTCGGGTACGAACATCATTAGTTCAGTAGGTTTAGCTTTGCGCCATTATTTGAATGTGTTTTTTCATCTCGCGTCTGTGGCAGCTTGATCAAACACTCCGCTGATATAGCACGGTGCTGCTAACTCTTTCTGCAAATATTTTGCAGAAGCAAGACCGACTTTATCAGCCCCTCCCCCTCCGTCCCCGTGAATCGTCAACATAGCAACAAGCGGAGGTTTTTGTCCAACTTGAGTTGTTTGTCGTGAAGTAACGAAGCAGGCGCTGAAGTCGGTGACTCACGTGTTTTGTGACCCGATGTTTTCTCAGCTGCTGTTATCAAAGTGCCTTCTTTGCACAACTTGTATGAAAAGCTGAAATGTTGAAAACATATTTTCGAATTGGTATAAAAATAACACTTCTTGTTTGTGTAACGAATAACTGTGTAGGTATGTATGCGAGTTTATTTCTATGTGAATAAACGTGGCTTGCGTATATACCTATCTACCTACCAAGCGTACAATTTATGTACCTAGTTTATTTCATTCACTAATACAGGGAATACCGATCGATGATAAATTAATGATGAATTCGTTGTTGTTCTATCGCAAAGAAAACCTGAACTACTGAAGCAAGTTATAGATGGGCACCCACTATCTACTAGGTAGATAAAACACATGTAAGAAACCAGTTGGGCTGGTGTAATCTTAAAACGAGTTGTATAAAAACAACAAAATTTTATCAAAATAAGAAACAAAAGGCGAAGCTAATTTTACAAAACCGGTTGTGAACAGCGTTTTGAGAGCAAAACGAGAAAACGAGCAGAAAGTGATCTTTGAATCAGTAGAAAACGAATACTGCAACGAGTGGTATAAACATTGTAACGAATCACATTACGTTAGGTAGGTAACGACTCGAATTCGTGCACGTTATGGCTTTGTGTGAAAAGATAAGGGCAGATGTATGATGTAGGTGTAATTTAAGTAGTAGGTACGTGTCATAAGAGTTGCGATCAGAAAATTCCTGGCAGACTTTCGCATACGAATTGAAATTCATAATTTCAAAATGCACCTCCTGGTTGCTTGCTCGTTACAACGGTCGTGATCGCGGGTTCGAAACAGAATATTGCTGAGCAAAATTACTGGCTCATTTAGGAGATACTATAGACTGGAGAGACAAATATGCATGACCAATGAGTAATGGCGAGGAAGCCTCACAAATCATCTCGGACGTTAATTCTGCTGACATCGAGCACCAAGCGACAGACCAAGCAGCTCAGGATACTTACTTTGTAGTTTTTATCTTTGTGTTTGAATCAAACAAAAACGACAATGCTTCATGCCTACATCGATGATTTGCTAACACTCGTTTTTAGAGGCATGGATCCAAAATTCAATAGCAATAAATTGATCTTTTCCCACAAAAAGAACAGGCATATCTGCAATTTTTTTCCATTGCAATGCCAGTGACACTCAGCTCAACTAACTGTCAATCTACCTATAGTCACTGTGATTTTCTGTACTAAAAACTGTTAGCGAAATTCGAAAGTCCCTAAAACATTCAAACTCAACTTGCATGCCGGCGACCCACAAACACATCTGAAATGATTTTCATTTAGCATACCTTGGCCTGAAGGTATGAAGGAGAATTTTACCAGATACCTATGCATTTCCTATTTCAAAGCTCATAACATAAGCTCTAGAATAAGATTCAAGGCACTTGCGCTCGTGTTAAGCTAGAAACTAGCACCTATTCGATATCATAAAACAGTAAACTAATAAACTTGTTTATAACTGGTTTAATGGGTTTAATAGTGTTCCGATAACTGTTTGTTGGTAACGGTTATACTCGGTAATCGCTGATAGACAATTATTTATAATTATTTCTCGATTTAAATTGGCAGTAACAGCAAGAGATTCTAAAACTCTGTTTCTATTAAGGACGCAAACATAAGTTTCTTCGGCGCTACGATAATTCTCTTTGCGTTTGTATCTTTTATTTTGTGAAATCGTCGTAAATATGTCACCGATGCCTCAGAAATGCTATTTAATCCTCCCATAACGTCAGAACCAATAACTTTTCGTGTTGTTATCCTTCAAAAGAGGGTGTCAAATTACAGTGTTTTACGAGGCTATTAAAACTGTTCAACTGACTGTTTGCTGGTACGTTCGACGCTAATTCTAGTCCTGACTAGGCAATAGGCAGTAAACACACGACACTAATACATGTAATAGCAGCTAGCGGGTAATTGGATGTTACCGAGTGAAGCCAGGCAGTCTGGCTTCACCACTCTTTATTTACGACACGCTGCAAAAACCACCTCTATTGCAAGGGTATTAAGTTTCACGACAGTATATCTTTTAAGTACCGACGAGTCGTGCCTAGGTATTGTATTGCCTATAAGTACCGCCTTTACTGCAATGAGGTGATGTATACGTTGATGATATAATGCTCCTAATGGCGAATGAATTGGACATTACGCTGATGAGTCGAGATCCTGCCGACCTCTGAGGAGTTCAACTCGGTGGAAAATTGCGTTTTAATACTGCTAAAGATAATGGTGCTGTCGAGGTACATTAGCCAGATTAGCGCTGCAGCAAATTTTCCATGATAATGGACAGCTGTATCCGAGTGCTTATTAATGAAGACAACTTAGAGCGTAGTACGAAAGTATCGTTTTGATTTAATTTAGAGAACTTGTGTGGAATCGGAAGGTTGTAGGTACACTTTTTCAAATCACAGTAAATAAAAGAGAAAATCATCTACATATCTATCAACGCATCAGCAAATTAACTTAACAAAAACCTCGCAAGCAAATGCGTGGTAGGCGTAATGTTGTGCGGATGCATGGGCAGCGACGCGTGACGGCTGCTTCTGCCTGGTGGTAGTGCCTAGCAACAAGAACCATTGTTCGCATCGACAACGGGTAGGTACTGTATTCGTGGTATAGTGTGGTATGAAAGGTGGTCTCCGGATCCAGAAATCCCTGGTTCGATTGTCAGGGATGAAAGAATTTGAGTGTGAGTTTGCAGGCTGAACCAAGATTATCTGTGATGGTTACGTGCTTCGGGGGCACTTTTAGTGTACGGCTTGCAACACGTCAGAGGCTTACCGCTGCTACTTACGCGGTTTAGTCAGGCTTCATCGGGTCGTCGTTGTCATACATAAGAAACAGAAACGACGCGGCAAGGGCGGCCATCACTGTTGCGTATGCTGCAGCCGCCAGCCGCAGCGACAATGATGGCGGTCTGTGTCAGTGAGGGGTGTCGCGTGCGCCCGCGCCGCTTGGCTGTTGAAGTCGGCTGTTGCTATGCCCATTGTGTGCCAATCGCAGCCATCGCAGCCAGTCACGGCAGTCGCGGCAGTCACGGCCCAAGCCATTGTTGTACCGAGCTGCTTTTTACTCGTCCGACGCATGCTGGCGGCACAATCGCACGGGTTAGTTACACTTTCTATAAATGGCAGCGGTTTTTATGTTAGCTCAGCTAGAACATGTCATTGTTTCCAATCCGCCTATTAGCACAGCATAATAATAGGAGGTATGAATGTAAGCACACCTGAGAGATTTTTTGTGCTCCTCGCTTTTTCAACCGTTTGCCTATTCTGCAACATGCCGAAAAAAGAACTCCAATCTGCAAAGTCATCAAACCATAATTGTTAGTTTACGTAAACGCAACACGATCAATTAAGGAGTTGTGATCGTTAACGGAAAAGGAAATAAAATCCATAAACGAATTCTTACGAAACCGACTCGTTATGTTCAGAAATTGCAAGTCGTCGCTGCGATTAGGAAGTTGGCAGGAACGCAAGGCGAGAACCCCCACAGCCGCAGCCGTCCGACCCAATAAAGCACCTTCGTCTAGGTAACGCAACGTCTACGGTTAGGTAATAATCAATCAAACCTTGCAGCCCCATCATAAGTCATGGCGTTGCGTACCTTCATCAGCTGTCAAATCAAACAAGAAGCATAGTGTAACAACGGCTGAGGATACCGACCGGGGTATCCAGCTCCGACACTGACACCGCCCACCGACAACCCGCGCCAACAGTCTCTCCGCGCAGGGAATTCAATTTAATGTTCCATTAATAATTCATCTTATTGCGATTTAAAGGACTTTCCTCTGCGATATTAAATTAGCTATCGTTTGCAACAAAACAAAGCTTACGAAAGAAAACGAAATTAAAATTGTTATTTTAATAAATCTTAAAAAAGGGTTTCAAGACAAAGACTGCTAAAAGGGTTGGGGTTATAATAATAACTTTTTAATTAGCTTTTTTAAATTAACTTGAAGCGAAGACGAGTAGGCGGATGTTTAGCAGGAAGAAAGGTCTACCCGACCCTACGACGAAGGAAGGGTTGTGTACACAGGCCGCGGGCTGAGCCGAGGGCTAGCTAGCAGGTGACGGCTTATTCAAACTACACACGGGGCTCTCTCTCGGGCCGGGGAGGGGAAAATCGATACCAGCTATGATTACGTATGCAGGTTTAAGGGCACTGAATGTCATCCACTGAATTATTTATCAGAGAAAATACACGTTCAATCATACGCCCTTCATCAAATGTCATTTCGTTACCAAGCGTAAAACATAGGGACAGGGAGTTGTCTTTGTTATTGTAGGTAGCTATTTCGTCGACAAGAATCAGGAATCTACGAAATACGTTTCCTCGGAAAAACATCGACATTCTTTCATCTCCGCGTCGCGTCGCCGTTTTCCTCGACGATAGAATTGATAAGATCAGTTTCTGATTCAGTTCGTATTGGGCCGTCTCATTAGGGAGTCATGGGCTCGTATGAGTGACGTCAGTCGCCGCGGGCGCGCGCCGGAGCCCTACGGAGCGCCATCATTGCCGAGTGGCGCAATATTCGCGACGCCCTCCAATAGTTGCTGATATGGCACTCCACCCCCCGCCATCGCACACACCCGCAGGATACTGTTTTTTCCAGTATACGCGGATTCTGGAGAATGTAGCCACTGAACAGAATGAAATAATTCAATCCCACCCAAAACATAAATGTGAAAGGCTGCCAAGTTCGACAATATTGGAATGCTTCGCCTATAAAAGAAGTGAGATCTAAATAAGTACCAAGTTCCATACACAGACCTCAGTTAAAAATAGTTACAGGAATGAACACTTGATTTTCCGCAGTTTGGAAAGTAGATTCTGAATAAATATCATATTAATACCTAAAATTCTAATACTTACAAAAACGCAAACCTGTTTTTTCAGCAGTTTCCTTTCCTACTTTTTAATGATATAACTTGGCAAGTTTTCACACACTTTGTTATTTATAAACCTACAAAACGCAATGAGTCAAGTATATAATTTTCTATTAAAACTTGCCAAGTTATATCATTAAAAAGTAGGAAAGGAAACTGCTGAAAAAACAGGTTTGCGTTTTTGTAAGTATTAGAATTTTAGGTATTAATATGATATTCATTCAGAATCTACTTTCCAAACTGCGGAAAATCAAGTGTGCATTCCTGTAACTATTTTTAACTGAGGTCTGTGTATGGAACTTGGTACTTATTTAGATCTCACTTCTTTTATAGGCGAAGCATTCCAATATTGTCGAACTTGGCAGCCTTTCACATTTATGTTTTGGGTGGGATTTCATTTATTTTTGTAAGGTTTTCGGTCGGTTGCAATTTTAGGTCGGTACGACCATTGGAAGATATAGATAATTTTTTGTATTAGTTCCTTAGGGTATGAATTTACACCTTCATTATTTTTAAAACCGACTCACACTTGGCCATTTTCAGATTTTTTCCTTTACCTTGACCTAAAGACCTACCCCTATGCCAAATTTCAAGTCAATACGACCACTGGAAGTGGTCTAGGTTTTTGATGAGTGAGTGAGTCAGTCAGTCAGTGAGTGTATAGTAAAAATAGCGATTTTCTGACGTCAATATCTCAAGACCTACAATAGGTACATTAATGAAATTTTGTATTTTAGATGAGTAAGTAGATCTCAACAGATACTAGAAATTTCATATGCGTAGATAAAATAGATTTTGAGTTATAGGTGGGTCGAACTTGGCCCGAAATGGTTCGTGTAATATAACCCACGGCCGGTGTGTCGCTCGAACTTGGCGGACACACTGCCGTGTGTCTAGATTATTTTGTAGTCACATCAATCTACGAGGCTATCGCAGACCATTGCTGGACGTACCTAGTCAAATATATACTTAGGTCCCTAAGTTGAACCTAGCGTAGCGATGATCATCACAGAAATCCAAACTCCAATGAGATTGTACTAAATCTAAATACGGGGTGTTAGGGACGGTGTAACGAAAACTTTGCAGGCGTGCTCAGACCATGAAACTGAACAACTTTTACTATGGAGCCAATGGTGGGAAACGAAAAAAATTTTCCAACCTCCCATACAAAGTCAGTCAGCTGATCGTGAATTTTGTATGGGAGGCCGGAAAAATTTTTTTGTTTCCCACCATTGGCTCCATAGTAAAAGTTGTTCAGTTTGATGGTCTAATCATGCCTGCAAAGTTTTCGGTACACCGTCCCTAACACCCTGTATGTACCTACAGCTAAATATTATAAGAGCTTCGCTTGGAACGATCATCAATAATTTGCTTTTTTTGTAGGTTGGTAAATGTTGGATACCGGCAGTTCAATTTGTAGAGGGGTGGAACGGTACTAAGTAGTTAAATTGCTAATAAATTATTGGAATGGGTTTTGTTCCCAAGCTTTATGTGTTTAAGTCCTTCCCTTACCAAACCAACCACCTCCAAATCAAACAGAACGCATCGATAACTTTCAACAGAGCGTTCTGCGTTCGCCAGCAGAACTTGCAAACTAAACAAAGCGGGCATTATCTGCTCCCCTCATATCCTGCCGTTCCCTTATTATACAGGGTGGTCGTAAAACGGCACCCACCTATTTTGCACTCGTAAAAGTGGGTCGTAAATTTCGCGTCACAAATGCGGCTCTTTGTCGCCGGTGGTGCTGGGCTGGCTGGGCGCTGCAGATAGCCGGAGCCGGGAGCGGGTGTCGGGGAGCCCTGGCCCTGGGCTGAGCGCGGCGAGGGCGAGTAATCTGCGCGATAACTCGCCGTCGATATGGCCGCATCTACTGTGGCACTTGATGTGATGTGAGCTAAGGATGAGGCGAGGGTGGGCTTCCGTGTCGATGCTTTCAAGGACGTAGGAACTAGGAAAATAGGAACCGGAAATTCTGGTATCCTACATCAATCATTTTCTCAAATTTTGATAAAAGTAACCCTGAATTACTTAGATAGGTACCTACGTACTAATAACTAAGTATTAGTATCTTAATACTACCTATCATGTCTATTTTCAAAAGGTAGTAGGTGTAGGTAGGTACTACCTAACTGTTTCTATAATGAAATTACCAATAGGTACTTACGCAGACGACCATAATTTGGGTGGAAAGCTTGTAGTTTGGTGCTGAGAAAATGTAGGTATCTTACCCAAAATAATAGAAGCTTATAGCCGTAGGTTCCAAAATTAAGATAGAGTACAGAACTACTGCAACGTTTAATGAAACCAAAAATAGGTACATATAATTCACAACTGTCGATGATACAATATGTAGGTACATTATACAAATACCAAGTGTATGTTCCCATCACTAGTTCCGAAAGTGCGTAGTCGGCATAATCTGAGCCCTCCTTTTGCGCCGCAGCCATATTGTTTTTAAGTTATGACAGTTTTGGAGAATGGTGCGGAAATCCTGGCTCGTCCCGCTCGCCCCGCCAGCTCCCTCGCACCAACAAACCACTCGCTCGCTGGAAGGAACTCGCAGTTTACTTCCCCACTTTATGTGCCGTGCTTAATGTAAGTAAATATACGGATGTCAGCCGCAGTCGGAGCCGCAAGCCGCAATTCACAAACACGGGAGCCGGCTTCTTTGTTCGCTACAATTTGGCGACAGCAGAAAACGGTGCGACATTCAAAAGCACGATTTACAACATTCGCGCCATTTGTATAACCGACAATGCCGACGACATGTGTACTATAAATCGATAAAACGAATCGACACAAAGCAATTTAGAATTCAATGAGTCGTAAGTTTTTTACGGGCACATTCCCGCATCGCCCTGCTCCCCCGACTAATCAGCTGGCGCCAGCACCCAGCAACTGCCTCCTGCCTCCGACACATTTAAATTTTTAATACGCATCTAACATCAAGCTCTCCTAACCATAAAGCAAAGTACATACTTACGTAGAATGGAATTTCGTTAATTTAATCTGAACTTGCAGCAACCCTCCCTCCTGCGAGACGCCCTCAGCTCATTGACAAAGCCTTTTCGCTTCTGAATGGGAGGCACGACCATTCAACTTGACCCTCACGTGTTGGGAAACACTCTTCGGCTGCGCAGAAAAGAAGAGGACACGAGAGGTCAAGATATATTGATCGAAAGTAGGGCTAAAAGGAGGACCTATCCATTGTAAGCAAACCCGAGCTTGTGGGCTCTCCGCGCCGTTTGAGGGATCTTGATAGTCTGGTGTCTTCGCAACTATACACCCAATATAAGCTGGCCCTTTGCCAATAGGACTTAGCGGGCTTTGGTGGGTCTTTCATATTAAGTGGTTATTTATAGCAGAACTCTCTTTGTCCCGAAACCACTAATTGTTTTGGGCAAAGTGATTCTGTTAGGCCGCCGCCATTATGAAGGTATTAGGGTTTGGAATTAGATTTCGGTAATTAATACAATTATTATTGTTATGCACAAAGAGTCTTTGAAACTGAATCGAGGACACAGATAATATAATGCTATTGAAGTAGACGAGGATAATGTAACCTGAATATTTATCGATTCTCCTTCAAAATAGTTACCTACCAATCTACCAACAGTTTCAAAAGTCTCAAAAGCTCACTCTGTGTGTCTACTCTGTTAGAATTCAAGGGGTGCTGTAGGTCCACATGCTCATATGCGGTGTGGAAATCGGGGACAATCATCCACGTAGATTTTATTTTGTCGTAAATACCTATCATAGCGCTATCGATGTAGCCGTAATAGCATAGGCGCCGAGTGTTGCTGCCGTGCCGGCTGCCACCGGCCGGCGGCGGCGGCGCGGCGAGCGAGCGCGAGCGAGCGTGTGGTGGCGGCGGCGAATGACCGCGAACTAGTCCGAACCCGCCCGAACACACGCCGCACGCCCGCGCGCCTCGCGGTCGACCGCCGCCCCCTCCCGCTCCCGCAGTGTGCTCGCGATCGCGCGTGCAGCGAACACGTGCCGAACGAACGCTCGCGCGAACAAACAATGGGGGACCTGGAGTGGACGAACGACCTGGTCATCCGGCTCATGCAGGAGTACCAGAAGCGTCCGGAGCTGTGGGACGCGTCGCACGAGATGTACCGCGTGCAGACGCTCAAGTACGAGACGTGGCGCGAGCTGGCGGGCTTGTTCGAGTGCGACATCGCGGACCTGCGCAAGAAGCTCAACTCGCTGTTCGCGTCGCACCGCCGCGAGAAGGCCAAGATCCGCGCCGGCGGGAAGACCTCCTGGTTCCTCTACCCGTACATGAGCTTCCTGCCCACGCATATTGAAGCAGATAGCACGCCTTCCGAGGCGCTGCAGGTAAGAAAATCTTCCTGTTTTCTCTACTGCTACATCATAGCTTCCTGCCCATGCAAATCGGGACGAATGCCCTCCAAACCCTACAGGTACCTAAGTAGGTATAAGTAATGTGTCGAATTTACTTCAATAACGATATAGCTTAATTTTCGATTTGCTACTGAAAACGGTTTACCTACTTCAAATCGCGATGGCTAGATAGATACGTGATGTGATGATATAACTTCCAGAAACTGAGCTACTTCGCCGAACATTAGAGCTTTTTTGAATTTTACCTAACCAACTAAACCAACACGAAGGAAAAATTTGTAACGCGGCGGCGAAGCGAGAATAACCGCTTTTTAAATCGACACTCTGCTCGATCCACAAGGGATATGGGCGTGATTTGATTAGTGCCAACTGATGTCGGTTTAATACAAACAATAGGTACCTCCCTATTTACTTACAGTCCGTGAAACATACTTAATTATTTTTGTAGTTAAATACTCGCAGTATGACAATGCATTAATGCTGTTTATTTAATTCACCGGAAAGGCTACTAATTATGTAAGGAAATGTTGAAAACAGGAAACGATGTGTAATACAATAAATCATAATAATATAATAACAAGGAGAGTAATGGATGATATCATATTTTGTGGTCGGAGCTCCCAGCCACAGATACTAATGCGGCAATAAACAATAGAATAGGTAATATTCCCCTTAACTTCTCTAATAAAGGTGGTTTCTAATCGTATCGCACGACATTACCCGTGACATTACGGTATTTCGCCGGATCCGGTATTATTGACAAAAGGATTTGTAAATAGTCCACTGATGTAAAACAAAGTATAAAATTTTTACCAGAAAAATAGCTCTGGAAAAGGCCTATTAATTAAGTCGTTGATAATTTTACCGGTTATTTCGGCTTGCGTGATTTTTTCTATCGTACTTAGCTAGTTCTAATTTAACCATGACATATGGCACTACACCACCTTTGTTTGCCTATGCGCGGAACAGCTGCGGTAAGTGACAGGTCTTGTTTCGACTCATTATTGCGGCGATTTCGAGAACTCGTTGTCAGTTCCATTCTGTTGCTATTGTTCTCGATCATTTGAATTTATTTACACGTGGGAATAAGTACATACTGGATGAGTTATGTTGTTCAAGTTCAGAACGATGTTTACCGTACAATAAACTCTGAAGAATATTATGTTATTCCAAAAGTAAGGCGCATTTACATAGATGATGTTTTAATACTTTACATTGTTTTTCTACAAGATTTATCATTGTCGAAAGGCATAAACAATATAATTTCAGCCAAAATAAAAAGAAGAGGATTGTTAACTTTTATCCGGAGTTAATAAAATAACTAAGCAGTAGTACGTCAATGTCATGTCAATTTTATTTTATCCCATATCATGTAGAATTTAATTGTATTTTGTTTTGATTTTGTGACTTGACTAACTAGAGTTTTTCTTTTTGTGCAGCATACCAACACTTCCACAAAGAAGAGACCACCGCCAGTGAAGGAAGTAGCCCCAGCGTCCGATGATGATGACCCAGACTATGCTGCTGAGACAGAGTTCCTAGAGGAAGACGAACAGCAGCCAGACGAGGTGTTGCTTATCAAGCAGGAACCTTCGCAGCCTATGATGGTGACTGTGCAGCCTATTCACCACGGGAGTGCAAGGCTCAAGCGCGGCAGAGAGCGAGCTAAACCCCGACTCACGCGCCCTGTACGACGCAGAGTGCTCAAGGACCCTCACATATCATCAGCCTCAAGCACGCTCGACGGCAGACTCGCTGAAGCCCTGAAGCTGCTCCGAAGGTCCGACCTGACGCGTCGGAAGGACGAATGCGACAGCTTCGGGGAATACATCGCGGACTCCCTTCGCAAGCACGACGACCGGACGCAGTCCATGATAAAGCAAGCCATCAACAACATCCTGTTCGAGCAGGAGATGAAGAAGTACAGCAGCAACCAGCAATACGTGGTGATCTCAGGACTTGACGAGAATCCGTTGATTCTGGGTGACGAAAGTGATAAATAGTTTAGTCAAAATATTGAGGTACTTAGGGTTTGGAATGAAAAGTTATGAGACTGAATTAGTCATTGTTGAACTTTAAAATATTAAAGAAGGATTGTTGACTATTTTGTTAAAATTATATTTAGTTTTTGCGTTATTCGGGAGCATCAACCGCTGCGTAAGTATAAATAGAACACTTTTGAGTATAATAAAGAGCACGTGTAAAGTCTGAGTGATTTATTTTGTTGTTTTTCACGTAGCATAACCGCGAATAATCGTCTAACATCCAACCAGGTTTCTCGGAAGCAATCAAGCTCATGAGACGTGCTATTTGAAGACCTTATCAAACGCGCCGCTTCATTTTCTACTGAAATCAAGATAGCCTCGGGTTGTCGGCTATGGCGGTGTTGGCGGCGTGTTAGAAAGGAATGGTTTCTAGAAAGGAGCGATAACGCGCCCGATAATGCGCAGCAAATGATGCACATTAGCACATGATCCGTCAACTGTGGCACGCATAATGACTCCCGATCACGCCACGCATCCACTCCAACATTTTCCTTATTTTTTTGTAAACATCGATCTTATATCTAGAACGTCTGTCTACGTGCCGCGTCGCACGATCTAGTATCTCCAACCCGCCGTCGCTATCGTCGGTGCGATCTAGAACAACATTATTTTCAACCCTTACTTCCATTTCTACTTTACCGATACCAACTACAACAGTATACTGAACCAACTGAGTAATGTATACTCGTAAAACGTTATTACCTTTTAGAGTTTCATTGATTCTAATGATAAAGAGTAACTGGTTGTCTATTGCACTTCTAGTTGCATTTATGGAAGTTTCCAATGGTTAGCGTTCGCTGGTGTTCGGGTTTGAAGCCGGTGTTGTGTGAGCTGTGTCTGGCATGCGTTGTATATTGCTCGAGCTGGTTTCCCGCTGGAGGTGTGTCCGCGTGTGGGTGCCGCGGTGCCGGCGAGGTGGTGCATTGGAGCGGAGCGCGGATCACGCCACCTCACGTCACTCGCACACTCATGGTACACTTAGTTTTTTGCTGCAATCCAGTAATTTGTATGTTAATTGCCAACTGCAAACTTGCAATCGATTTTGTTTATTACAGGCCGCGTTGTTGTTTTTTCTGTACCATTCTTATTGCAGTTGTTGAAGTCATCGTTATTTTTGCTAGAGAATCGTGCGTCAAGAGTTGGAGTGGTCCGATAAAATTGTCAAGACATTTGTTGTCGGCGGAAATGTCGCTTGTCGTGCAGTTCGCGCGCTGACCCTGAAATCACGACAATGTGTCGATAGTCGTTTCATATGCATGTAGAACTAGCTCGGTGGAATGGACTAGCCTTGAGAGCGCGTATTATCTTTGGCTTATGATGTCAAAGTTGGCTGCGGTTAGCCGGCCGGCTGTCGAGCGGGGGGCTGGTATGGCTGGCTGGTCGCTGGTGTCGTGTGGCGTGATTTTGTAGGATAAGAGTCGGGACTGTAGGTCTTCATCTTCACCTCACCTTTTCCACCTGTTTGCGTTGTATAAATAACCTAATTTGATTAAGTGTCTGGTTCGATATTCTAACAAATTATAACATCAAACATATTATCATCCCTCACCTTACCTACTCCTTTCCATTACCTACCTACCTGGAACTTTCAAAACCATAACGACTTATCTTGTAAACCCATTAGCGACCGTATCTGTAGGATGATACGCTCTCTATTGTTCGACAAAATCCTTTCAGCTTATCAAAGCAATAATGTACCGACATGATGGCGTGCCGCGACCATGAACTCAACACAAATTGATTTTCAGTGTTAAGGTTTCTTTATCGATCGAACACTGCTGTAGTTATTCTCAGGATTAGGTTACAGTCAATAAAATCCGCAAAGTCACGTGCAAGGTTATTCACGGTTTTATGTTCTGATAAGAAAATTTCCGTTTCAAGTCGAAAAAAATCTTGATGGAAGCAATTTCCATGGACTTAGGAACAAGATCGTTAAATATCTGTAAAATTCTAGACAGACTCTACCTCTTGCCCTATACACCTGGCAAGGGCTGTGCAGGGAGACGCGGTGCCAGCAGACGAGCCGTCGCCATCGCGCTCCCCTCGCCCCCGCTTCCCCGCGCCCTCCCCACCGCCCGCTCACCCCCCGCGCTCGCCCGAGCTAAATATACACCTTACGCAACTTTCAGCGCTATCGATGTATCCAATTGTACATTCTTTACACAATTCTCCACCTTATTCTTGAAACTTTTCAGTCGTTTTTCCGATTCCATCTCGACATGCTGATAAGCCGCGACCTCGAGCTATCGCTACGAGTATTAACTTTGTTATTGTTTTTCACTATATTTTAAAAGTTATCATAAATTCTTTTCTGGGTTGAGTGTTTACGATAGCGCATTTGATTTCCTGTTTATAAGATTTTACAGTAGAACATGTTACTAATTCAGTAAAACAAGGTATTATTAAGTATGATAATAATAAAGTTAATAGAGAAGGTTTTGTTTTTTTTTAGGTAAGTACCATTATGTTTCCTAGTAGGTACCTTATTTAATAATAAATTACATAAAATAGTATTGTTCAATTTAAATTAATCTGGTAATCAAATCACCATAATCTGTTAGGTTCCAACCTGTGATTCCAACCGTGTTCCTTCCACCTACATTGTGAACAACAGAACGGTTTTTTCCCAATTCCTATAGTTAGCACAGAACCAACTTGTACTTAGTTATCAGCTGATTGGTTGCAAAGGTGTTTTTTTCTGTACCCAAAAATAAATTCATCAGTTCCACAAATTTTTCAAAGAGCGGTGGAAGCATTGTAATCAGCTCGAGCATCTGCCATTGTTGTTGTCAACAACCGCCGGATATTTGACTCTTTCTGCATTGTGCGCGCTATTTAGGATAATTATGTCGGACTTGACGTGTGTAGGCGCACCTTTTGGTGATTTGCTATAGAATATATGGATGTATTAGTTTTTCAGCTGGCGGATGGAAGAGTGCGGGAGTCGCAGATGTGATCAGCTGATCGCCGCCCGCCATTGTTGCGCACACGTCGCGGCGCAGGCGCATGCAAGGATGTAATGTATGTAAAGTCCTTGGGCGCATGCGGGTCTAACGCATCTTTCGTGGCGTGGCACGCTCGATAAAGAAGCCAAGATGATGGTATGGCAAGGTGTGTTCCGACGACCGTTAGAGAAGGCAGGGCTATAAGGCATCTGATGACTGGAAGAGATCGTCAAAGAAGTAGGACTAGGAGGTTTTACCGAGTAACGCATGATTTTCTTCTGTCTTAGTTCAGAATCTGAACCTTGGATAGAAAATAAAATAGAATCCCACCAAAAACATTTACTTGTAAAAAGAACCAAGTCTAAAATAATTACAACAACTAGAATGACCCGGCCATCGCACTAGACAATCGTATCTCATAATAATTTAATACTCATATCGATATAGTTACTGTAAGATGATGTCTGTTATCTAATTACGCAATAGCTTAAGATGAAAGTTCCCTGAAGTAGTCCTTGAATAAATCAATAACCGACTTGGCATCACATGGATCTCACAACTTTTTACAGTATATGAACTGAGAGGCGAGACTTGGTTCTTTTTACAAGTAAATGTTTTTGGTGGAATCTCATTTCTTTTTGTAGATAGTCTTCCTCTTTCTCTTATCTGGAACTACTTCTTGAGCCTCAGCTACAAATTTCCTCAAAGCCCATCCGCAAAGTTAACTTTGTAATCCTATACATTTGTATGGAAATACAAAGTTAGTTATGCGGTTGCAACCGACTTTGCAGAATGTTATAGTTTTCCCTTTATTCATACACTAAATACAAGTTGTATTCTAAGTTTCAAGCTCCTCAGTCTGCTAGAAGTACCTTAGAATTTTGATGATCGGTCAGACAGTCAGTCAGTCAGTCAGTCAGGCAGAAAATTAAGTAACTTTGACTAACTATAACTTCTAAACTACTGGTCCAAATTAAATGAAATTTGAAACGTATCGTGTCTATGCAGTGCTTGATAAGATATTTTAAAATGAGGGTTCTAAACTTATCGACAAGGGAATTATGGGGGGGTCAAAAATGGCTTGAACTGGTTCGAGAAAAGGATGGTACGGCCGTGCCGCTGTCAGCTCGACTTGGTGGGGGCACTGCCGTGCCCCCAAATGGTATGGGGATGATGATGATAATAGGTAGTAAACTGATTCGACTAAATGGTCTTCACTAAATGTCACATTTTGTAAATAAATGTCTATTTCAAAACAAAATGTAACTCGAACTGTAACTTCTTCGAATGTGAATTATTAGAATTTTGATCGAAACCAAACTTTACTGTAAGTATTCATCACATCTCCCAGCGAAGTGAACTCAAAACAAAACCTCCTCGTGAACTGGCTGCATGCGCCGGCGCAGCACGGTAGCAAACCGGTTGGAACCGGCTCGAATGGGGCCTCAACACAACAACCAAGCCTTTGTTCACCATCCAGCACACAGAACACCCTCAACACATCATTATTCCTTCGAAACTGGGGTCAACAAAAACTGGTGGATCTGTGCACCAACACCCAACACACAAATAACTCCCATCAGATCAAAACTCCCTAAAGACGAAGGTCTCAGAATAATGGTCGGTCCTATACTCAGTTGTATTCTGATTAGAAGGCCAAACATGGACACCGGCTGATTGACTTACAATGATGCTTTCAATTCAAACCGAGATGTATCTGTCAAATCATCAGATGTGCTGATAAAAACGTTATTAATATTAGAACTTCGGTTATTGGATGTGCAGGTAATGCCTATTAATAGAACAATGAGTGTCTTGGCTCTAACTAGAAAGTTAACGAGATGCTTTCAAGAAGAAAGTTAAAGGGTTCATACTTACATTCAAAGAATTTTACAATATGTCAACATTTTATGGTATACCTACTCGTAAAGTACCATAACTATGTGGGTTCTAGTGCAACACCTGAGGATATTTTTATCGTGTTTACGACTTCCCTCGCTTGCGACGTGTACAACCCTCGACACACAATTCCTGATCCCTTATATCCGAACTAGCCGTTGTTTACAAAAGCTATGCATCCATAGAGGTACAGCTTCAGGAGTGGCTGACTGTATACCTAGCACAGGACGTGCCGGAAGGAAGTTGTGTATAGTGTTTTGCTCAGCTGTTTGTTTGTTATGCTTCCTTCGCCAGTCATACCGCCATGGAATTTTACTAAAATAGCACTGCAAACGTTCCATAGTCTAACTTCAAAAAGGATTTCTGAGAACCGGTTTGAAAACTCCATACGTATTTACTTAGCATGATTTTACTTCGACGTGTGATGCTGGCTTAGGTAGATAGCAATTTTCTAAATGTGGCTTTCATAGAAGACGGCAGAGAGAGAGAGAGAGAGAGACATCCTGGATACCGACAGCAAAATTCCTAACAACACCTTTGAGAGCCATATTGTTAGCCCTCATGTGCCCTCATACGATGCGCCGCGTGGTGAGATAAGTCTGGAATATGTTTGAAGAAGGTCGAAGTTCAGCAGTAGTAAATCTAATGATGGTGATGGATGATTCAGTTACTCACAGGTCATACGACCCGCTTGATTGAACGCATCTTTATCACAGTGACAGCAGAAAAACAAGTTAAGATGGATCAGGTAAAAGTGCGTGTAACAGTTTGCACACCAGGGATTGCCTGATAACAGCTGATAAGAGAGTCAACAACATACTATGACGTCATGTCATGCTCAATAACAACTTTTTTCAAGGAAGTATTTTAAAATAATTTAAAAGATATCGTAAATAATAAAACGTCCTGAAATGCTAAAGTTGAGAAAAGCGATTACATTTATGTAAAGTATCAATAACAAATTAATTTAGATTCTTATCTGGCTGCAACTAATAACATAACCATACTTGCTGATCATTATGATGAAGAAAAGGACATAATTATGACAGATGTCAAAAGTATTATCCTGTAATGGAATTGTTTCTAGGTTGGTAAATCCGCTTTGGCAATCTGGATTAATCTTGTTTTTACTTATTTATCAGCTGATTATGGCGATTTAGATTGCGTTACATCATTGCATAAACACTGATAAGTTGGTATTATCTTTGTCATGTTTGCCAAGTGTACGTGCACTTCAGCACACGATATAAACTCCCAAATAGAAGTACAACTAGATGTGTTGACCGACAATATCAAACACATAATAAAGAAAACAAACATATGTAACGTAAATGCCACTAATGTAGCTAGACACACCCTCTATTACGTATAGGATGAACAAGGACAAATAAACCGGGAAAAGCATACAAACGACAAAACAAAGTGATGGGAAATAATTAACAGATAAGAAGAGATGGTACTGGTACTGATCAAAATTATACCTACCTCCTTATTAATAATTACCTTGGTATAGTATCATCTATTACCTACGATATTAATTTATCTACCAGTTAAATGTTACTTCGTGGTCTAATAGCATAGCAACGAAATTTTTTCTGTGTCTTTTCTTATTAGTTTTTACTCTCCCATAAATGGACTGTTAGTCTGTTATGGCTTTTGTTGCTGATGACGTGATACTCTGCAGATACGCTATTTTGCAATCATGAAGTAAAAAGAACCCAAACGTATACACATTAGTGATAATTCTCCCAGTTATAACTTTCACATCAATGTGTATCAAAGTAAAGTCTACTTTGCAGTACCACGCGCGTGTACGTGCAAAGCTCCACGACGGCCAAAGAACGTGGAAGGAAGATATTATTATCTTAAATGTAGAGTTATTTCGGGCCGTGACTGCAGGCAGGCAACAGGCAGGCCTAACAAAAGAAAGCTTGTACAATACTCATTATGCCCATCGTAAAACAAGTAGACAAAAAACAAAATGGCCGCAAAAACAAATTATTGTCTACGTTTATTACCCCTAGCCCAAGCTATTGAAGTGATTTAAGTTTTTGTAATAGTAGTCCATGTAATTTGCATAATTTTATAACTTGCTGACCACTATTAACAATTTTCTTTTCAGGGTTGTATTTTATTAACCTACGTCAATATTATAATTAGATTTGCCCACCTACTTAATGATTATCAAACTTTCGATATAAATAATGTCACAGGCAGATTTAAAGTAGGTACCTACCATTCCTTTGGGTTACATTATTGTCTGTGCCCACATCAGATCGGTCGACGGCCAAATCGAATCTAATAATTCTTACAAAGGGATTTTTTATCAACCCTTCGACGATAAAACATAAAAACCTGCAGGTACAAGGATCTTGATCAGATCGCCCTATGACGGACCTTCATCGTGTTGCCGTCTTTTTCTTTCCCGTGGTTGTTCCCGTAGTTTGTTTCTGTCTACATGTCCGCCCCGAGCCGGAGTCACGTACGCAGCGTTGCCAAGGAAAGGTTCCCTAAAGTGGCCCAGTTTAGTTCGGCTCGAAGCCAACTGCAACTGCAAGATGCATATAGAAATTGGTGCTTTGGGAAAACCCGAACTTACGAGCTGCAGACAAAGAAACTGCAGCCTCGTGAAAACCGTCTCGGGAATATCCCATAGGATGGGGACTACTATGGGACTTTTACATCCCATAGGACCCTTTGTCCTCGTCATCGTAAGCATTAAGAAAAGAAGCTATGGTGTGTATTGTAATTTTGGGTTGTCGTTAAAACTTTATTGACAAGAAAACATGGAGCAAAAACTAAATCTGATCAGCTGAATGTTGTAATATGTACATAAATTATGCTTATTGCTTTTAAGGCAATAAAAATGTATGCCCTTACAAAATGCAAACGCATTAGGTAACATTTTCAAATAGGTACTATGAGCAAGACTCTACATAGCCAAGCCAAGCCACAAAAAGATTATGTAATCAAAAACTAAGTCAAAGACCTCTCACATTTTTTTAACTCTCGATTCCGTATCTCTACATATCTCAAAATACGCCATCAAAGAAATGTGCGTCAGCAAGCAAGTACCTTCGCTTCACCTCACACGTTTCTAAAAGTATTGTTCTTTCCGTCCGAAACTGTTGCTATGCTATCTATCTGCCGATGATGGCGATTATTTCGGGTAACAACCGTGAACAGCGTGTCGTTATCTGCCGAATCGATATTTCGAATCCAGTGGATTTCGCCAGTGTGATACCGTTATAAAAACATCACCCCAATTCTACCCATGGATGCCGTAAGCGACTGAGGGACAGAGATCCGGGAATGGGCTGCGGCGTTCTCTGTGAATGCAACATCTTGTACTGCGCTCGCTAATCCGCCTGCCACGAGTATGAGTATGCAATACCTCCAGATAGTGGAAGGCTCATGTTCAGCTATGGACTGTTGTAGCTGTTAAGGTTATGGGGTAGCACGTGTGATGCTAGCTTGGGATAGTATCATCTTAATTATTTTGCGTGGACCTTGCCCGTGTGACTCCCGCTTAGAATAGCATTACCCCATTTTGCGTGGGCGTCGGACGGAAGCGTCCCAAATACAAACAGTTTATTCAAATTACGTCTTCCTTTGTAGTTGTTAATTCGTTTGCTGTGATTAAAAGTGAATTAGTGACGAGTAATTGAATCGAGTTTCTTGTTCAGCAATTTGCTTTATTATCTAAGTCAGTGTTTTCCAAAGTTTGGCTTCAGTGAGCGAAACATCGCACCATTCCAGTCGGTTGACTAGTAACAATCGGTTCAATCAAAAGGGAAAAGAAACGATAGAGTTTACGAAAGAGTCTATGAGAAGAATATCTGCCTTCGAGTGAAATCACTCTTTAAGGTAACTTGCGCCCTTTTAAGTATCAACTTACATATAGAGTAGTAAATCGCACGAGTAGGTAGGTAGGGAAATCTCACTGTAGAGTATCGAGTAGACTCTACAATTTAAAAACCACTGGAGCTATTCAAATATTGTATGGTGGGATTGGTGGGTGCGATCGCAAGTCATTAGGCGACCATTGCGATGACGTCAGCTGATCACTGCTCGCCCCGCTCACCCCCCCGCTAGCCTCACTCGCTCTGCTCGCTATCAAGGTCACCCACAGCTCCATTACAAAGTAATTCTATTATAACAAAAACTCATTTAAATAAGGACAAGACATACATCATAATCACTATTAGAAGTAGTACTTCATTTGCATTTAGATATTTATTGTTATTAGTTTTATAACGAACGTTGAATGTCTTAACGGCCTTATAGGAATATTAAGTTATGTTAATACTTTGTAAGACACTTCTAAGCTACTCTAGGAGTGATAAAAACATATGTAAATGAATTAGCTGCTTTTCTTCTTAACCTGTCTGATAAATATGGTAAAAATAGAGAGTCAATAAAATTAACGGTGCCGTTGCAAAGACTGATACACTGATTTTTGAATGTTTCAAGCCTGAAGGAACCTGCAAGCGCTGAACTAAAAAGTCGCTGAAATGACAACCAAATAAAAGATTAAATTAAAATCATCTTTAACCTTCCTTTTCTTTGTAACGTAATGACTTCGATTCGCAATATAACGCACTTTTACATATCGCTGCCTGCTACACATCACCTAGTCTCAAAAAGGAAATACAGAGCAGACTATATTCTTATGTACATACCTACCTATGTGCTTTTACCCTATCCTTTACCTACTTAAAAGGTGTACTTATCCCTAAGTAAATACGTGTTACGATAGTATATATGGATGGTGTGTGAGGTACCTACCGGTGCCGGTGCCGGTCCGTCTGTCTGTTTGTTGGAGATAACGTTGTCTCGAGGACGCGACTCACGAGCTGATAGGCTGATACCGATAGCGATAGCCGCTGATAGCCAGCCCTTCCTGCGAGCTGTGACACCGCACGTGGGAACATTTCAATACTTACTTACTTACCTACATATGAAATGAACGCATATATCGTTCAAAAGGAATTAATAAAAAATGCTTTATCTTCCTGTAATTAAAAGGCTCATAAATAAAATTTTATTGCCTACCAATATAACCGACAGTTTCGCTCGAAAATCTCTCGACCAAAAGCCCGTGTAACCCAGAAGCCTGGCCGTCGATTAAAACCGTACAAAAAGCCATTTATAGCCGTAACAAAAAAAAAATTATAACGACCTCTCTCGCCCGTTTCGAAATCACATAAAGTTGGCAGGTAGCGCAGGTAGCGGGGTAGTCTGGTAGTTGGAGGCGATCAATAGTCGGGTCCTGTCCTGTGCTCACGGCAACAGGCGGCACTCGGCAGCGGCCCGGCTCCTGCTATTAATAGCTCCTACACCCTGCACCCCCCCCCTCCCCCCCTCGCGGAAGTCTATCTAGTCTAGCACATCAACCACCTACCTACATCTAGATCCGTTCGTATAGTCGACCCAATTTTCCCGCCGGACGGTCCTGAAGGGACGATCGCTCGGGAAATGGGTTTTAAATTCGAATTAAAGGGACAAAGAGAACCTTTAGGAGTAAAACGGTCCGAACACTTCTTTATGCACACTAAAGAGCCTATTTACTGGAGTAGAATTAGGTGCTAAATCATTTCCTTGGAAACAGGAAAGCGGAAACGCTTTGGGATAACGAAATGAGTGTGCAAAAAGCTTTCTTTTTTGCTTACTGAGGTAGAGTCACGTACGCACGCCTGACTTCTGACTTGACCTACAACTAATAACCACCTACAAAAAACTTGTATGAAATACATCAGTAACTTATTTTTATACTGTTACTGGGTGTATAGGAAAAACACTTATGAAGGTAATTCTACAAGGTTGTAGGAAAGTTTTTGGTGAATATAAAAGCCAGGAGGTTTTGTAGGGTGTCGGTACTCAAAGGGCGAAAACGGAACCCTATTACCTACTAAGACTTCGTTGTCTGTTTGTCACCAGGCTGTATTTTAGAGATAGATAAAAAGAAATACAAAAAACTAGAATATTACAAAAATACGCCCTTCGTGCGCGAGTCCGACTTATTACACTTGGTCGATTTTTATTGGAACTTCATTTCAAATTATCAGCGTTCAAACTGCCGCTCATGCTGTGCCTACTCTATTACGATGAATAGACTTGATTTTATACAATAAAATGAAATAATACCCCTCGACTGGTTTGCGATATCAGTAGGTAGGTACCTAGGTTTATCAGCGGCGATAAGAACATAATTATAAAGTCGGAAGAAACCACACGTGCTTTCTGAGTCACTAAGAGCTGATGCAATCCATCGAGCCGTTGGAGTGGGAAACCAGTATTGTTAAATAACCAGTAATAAAGATAGGGTGTAAGGGAAAATGTAACGAAAACTTTGCAGGCGTGCTCAGACCATGAAACTGAACAACTTTCCCCATGGAACATATGGTATTAACCGAAAAAAAACCGACCTCCCATACAAAATTTACGCTAAGCTGACTGACTTTGAATGGGAAGCCAAAAATTTTATTACGTTTACCTCCTTATGCTCCATGGGGAAAGTTGTTTAGTTTCATGCTCTGAGCACGCTTCCAGTTTTCGTTACACCACCGTCCCTTACACCCCATATAATAGTAAGTATATTAAAAATACCACTGGTTTCTATTTTTATTTTCGGGGTTTTAGCGCAGAATAAATGTTTGGTTTCGCATCATATACGCGCGCGAATACGATTTGAGTTTCGCGCCATTTCGTCTGACAGACCGCGCGGCCTGAACGCCAGCTGCTCGGTCGACGCCATCTTGCTTTTCGTTGTGCGGTCCCCGCGAACCACGCGGCTGGCGCTATAACCTCTTCACATTCCTCACTCGCTCGCCCGTGTGCGCTACCGGTATTGGGCCCATTTTAATACAATTTCGGATTTTTCGGTGGATTTCTTGTGCTGGGAGAAATCCTTTGGTTTTCGCGTCTTGTACAGCGAACGGTTTTGCTGTCGCGAACAATAGTGAATAGTGGTTTTGCGCTTTCGAACGTTTAAATGATATCTATTTTTGCTGTCGAACTGTGAACAATAGTGAACTCAAGTGCTTGTGAAAATTGTTGGAGTGATGGATTGCGAGCTCAAGCTGGTATCCGGTTGCCGTGAGTCTTAGTGTTTAAGTTTCCCTCCTTATGTGCTCCAAAATTCCTGATACCTTTTTCCTGTCACACTTTGACTCACAAGGGAACGGCGGCGACATACTTGCCAAACGGTGAGCAATTCGCTGTTAGTTTTTGTATAAGTACCTTATTTGTAGTGATTTAGCAACATTACGTGGAGGTCACCAACTTGATGACCTTTAGTACAACCGGAACTTGGTACTTTAGATATGAGCTGCGGTAGTGCGGTAAAATATTAGTCATCTTGTTGGAGATTAAGGGCCGTCACAGATATCGGAAACAAAAATTTCTCAACAGGAAATTTTATTTTCCGGAACAGAAAATTTTCTCATTAAATTTATTTTATTTAGCTATAGTAAAGAGCACTACGAATCGTAGTCAAATGTTGTTCCGAGGCTGATCGACCATTTAGTTTTAGATTTTAAGA
Source organism: Phthorimaea operculella (assembly GCA_024500475.1). Taxonomy (NCBI): domain Eukaryota; kingdom Metazoa; phylum Arthropoda; class Insecta; order Lepidoptera; family Gelechiidae; genus Phthorimaea; species Phthorimaea operculella. Next base: position 130,975 of record JANFCV010000241.1, read on the forward strand.
TAACTTTAATTTGCTTCCACTGCGCTAAGATCAGCTTCGGAATCAAACATTTTTTGGTAGCAGAGCGTGGTTGCTTAAATGCAACATAGTTAACCGTGATTTAGTATTAAGCGTGTTTTTTATACTACCCACATATTTTATTAATTTTGGAAAATATTGTTTCGTTTTTTCTTGTGACTGTTGTTTGCCTAGTGAACGGTACCTTATCGGTAAGGTCTAGGCCAGTCAACTAACATTTGTTTGTGGTATTTGTTTATTGGTTTTTCGTTTTTATTAAGTCGAGTGTGTAAAAGTTGGTACCATGGCTCCCTCGATCGCCAGGTATAAGGCTGCTATAGGGACAGGATTAAGGTGGTTTACTACCACAGCGGCAATGATCGGCCGCGAGGACCGGGAGGACGCGCTCTTGAAAAGTGCACTACAGGTAGATGAACGGGTTCGGTTTGTGTCGGAACACCTCACAGAGTGCCTCATGCTCCTTGAGGAGACTCCTAACCCTGAAGATCAGGAGCGGGTCGAGGCCGATGTAAGCCAGTGCTTGGAACTGGCACAGGGCATTGAGCAGGCAGCTGCGGACATAACTAGGCGACGTGACGGACAGGGAAAGCCATTCCGTGGTAAAGAAGGACAAGGATTACAGGTGCCTCTTCCGCCTGTTACGGTTCCAGTCTTTGCAGGCGATTACGCCGACTGGCCGGCGTTTGAGGACCTGTATAGCAGTGTGGTCCACACACGGACGGACATAACGCCAGCGTACAAGATGGCTCAGCTGATGTCCAGGCTACATGGAGAGCCTCATGAATTGCTGACGCATTTGGCTGTCTCGGATAGCAATTATGAGGTGGCGTGGAAGATCCTTACCGACCAGTATCGGAACAAGCGCCTGATTGTAGACAGGCTGTTAGACCAGTGGCTGTCAATACCAACCATAACGCGAGGTACGGACCTCCGCGAGAAAATCTTCCACCCAGTCAGTGTCGCGGTCAGCGCACTAGAGCGACAGGGTTTGCCAGTGGCGGGCTACGGTTATATCTTGGTCCACACAGTGCTTCGCCGCCTGCCGAGCGAAATGGTCGCTCGATTCGAGCAGCTCCATGGGGGCAAGTCCTCGGACCACCTCCCGACCTACGAGGATCTGAAGTCGTTCCTCGAGGCCGAAAGCAGGCGAGTGGACGTCCAGGCTGGTGAAGCCCCTCGCAAGGAGACCTCTGCCCCTCGCAACCCGGAACGGCCGGGTGCACCGGCGCGAGGAGGCAACAGTAGGCAACCCAGGCGGTACAACACCGCATTGGAATCAGGGTGTGCCTACTGCAGGGAGACAGGCCACAGGGTAACAGCGTGTCAGGAGTTTGTTGCGCAGCGGGTTCAGAGGAGACGGGGTGTGGCACAGCAGAGGCGTTGGTGTTATCGGTGCCTGGGGCCGCATCAGGTGCGAGAGTGCCCTTCAAACACCAACTGTAGGTACTGCCAGGGTGCACACCATCCGCTGCTCTGCATGAATCGCTCCGGAGATGCCGGGGGCAGCGCTGGATCGGGTCAGCAAAGGGAGCCTGCCCACCAAAGGAGGGAGCAATGCTCCCCACCCCCTCCAAGGAGGAGCCCACCTCCGCATCGGTCACAGGGACAGGCAGGGGGACGTCAACAGACGGAGCCCACTTACCCAAGGACGTGGGGACGATCTCCACCACGGCAGCAGGTGCCGGATTGGGGAAGAACGGCACAGGAACATGGCCAAGGACACCCATCCCAGGTACGGGATTCAACGGGCGGGTGTCAGGAGAGCACTAGGCAGCCACCAGGGTACATGCAGTATTCTACGGGCTTGAGCCACCTGGTTGGGCCTCAAGACCCACGCATGCCTCCGCCTATGCCTGAGTACCCGCGGCTACAGGCGCAACCTCGGTACGCACGTTTGCCGTTGGGGTACTATAGAGCTCCAGCCATGGCCTTTATGGGCAGACCTCCCTACCAGCAGGAGTGGGACCCATACACAGGTTTGGGTAGCGAGGGGATACCCCCGCGGGACGCGGCCTCACCGCGTCTAGATTCCCGCTAGGTAATCGCCGCCTACTCATCAGCTTCGGCTCCCCGTCCAATCACGGTACTTTTGCCAACGGCTAAGATTTGGGTATGGGGATACGGTGGCCGGACCATTCAAGTAAGAGCCCAACTGGATACAGGGCTCAGGGATGTATTGTATCGAGTAAGCTGGTGAGTAGGCTAGGCCTAAATGTACAGCCAAGTGAGGATGAAGCTGTAGGCATCGGGGCCTAAATGTGCCTGACATTCGGGGTCAGACGAACTTTGAGTTCACATTAGGTAGCACATGTACAGGGTCAGCTATCAAGTCTCAGCCGTGGTGCTGGATGAAGTGGTTGGGAAACTCCTCAGGTTAGGTTACCACCAACGGTACGAGGGTTAACCACAGGGTTGGAGTTAGCTGATCCTGATTTTGATACTCCTGGTACGGTGGACGTACTTCTCGGGTCAGACGTCCTCGGGAGATTATGGTGCGGTAGGAAGAATGTACTCCAGGAAGCTGGTTTGGTGGCCGTAGATACCACAGGGGGGTATGTTGTTTTCGGCCCAGTTTGGAGACCTCAGGACCTACCAGAAGGGGATACGGTCCTCTATGGTAGTGTGCTGTCAGAGGTGCTGCAGAGGTTTTGGGAGTCTGAAGAGCCGCCCACGGCGGACAGACGGAAGCCAGAGGATGACGAGTGCGAGTTGTTCTATCAATACAACACTGCGAGATGCTCGTCAGGCAGATCGTGACCAGGCTACCTTTTCTCCCAAACCGCCCCGCTTTAGGTAGTTCGCGACAGCTCGCGGAACGGAGACTGCTCGCAATGGAGCGGAAGATGAGGCGAGACCCAGCACTTCGGCAGAAGTATATAGAATTCATGCGGGAATATATTCAATTGGGCCACATGTCGGTGTCCAGCCTGGATTGGAGGTGTGTCGAGCATTATTACATTCCACACCTGGCTGTCTTGAAGTCACCTGAGGCGAAAATACGGGTGGTGTTTGACGGTTCTGCTCCTACCTCGAATGGTGTGTCTGTGAACCAATGTTTGCACGCGGGTCCTAAATTGAACCGGGACATTGTGGACATTCTCACAGACTTTCGTTTGCACCAGGTAGCGTTCGTCGCAGACGTCAAAATGATGTTTCGCCAAACCATGATACATCCGGATGACCGTCGGTATCAGCTGATTTTGTGGCGTGAGAGCCCAGATGAGCCGATGGTCACATACGAACTTAACACGGTGACGTATGGACTTAAGCCAAGTCCGTATTTGGCAGTACGTACGCTGCGAGAGTTGGCCGCACAGGAAAGGGTAAGATATCCTCGAGCCGCAGCAGTACTGGATCGCGACGTCTACGTGGACGATATCTGCACGGGTGCTGATAGCGTGGAGCAGGCGCTAATTCTATGAGACGAGCTGATCGCGATCATGGGTTCAGGAGGTTACGAGTTGCGGAAATGGTTGTCCAGTTGCCCAGAGCTCCTGGCCGGTTTGCCAGGCGAGTTCCATCAGGACCCGCACCTCTTTGAGAACCCGGACAATCCAAACACGTTGGGCATCCTCGGGGTGCAATATAGGCCAACGCATGACGTATTCACGTACAAGATCGAGCCCGACCTTTTGGAAAACTTGGACTAAGCGGTCGGTACTGTCGACAATCGCTAGAACGTTCGATCCTAACGGATGGATCGCCCCAGTTACGTTCATGGCGAAGTGCTTTTTACAAAGGTTGTGGCTAGCCAACTTAGGATGGGACGACCAACTCACCGGAGAGTTGTTGAAGGATTGGCTCAAGTTTGTGACCACCTTACCAGGGATTGTGCACATCGCGATACCCCGCAAGTTAGTCCCATCGGCGGGATGTAAGGCTACCCTACATGGGTTTTGTGACGCCTCGGAGCGAGGGTACGCGGCAGCTGTATACCTTCGGACAGCAATTTCAACGGGAACTGTGGACGTGCGTCTGGTTATGGCCAAAAGTAAGGTGGCACCAGTCAGAACTAGATGGACCATCCCCAAGTTGGAATTGGCAGGGGCAGCTCTTCTAGCGCGCTTGCTAAATCATGTAACCTGCAATCTGCGTGGTACCATCAACTTGGATGAAACGGTGTACGCGTGGACCGACAGTCGGATAGTTCTGTGCTGGTTGCAGACGTCGGTACATACACTTGAGGTTTTCGTGGCAAATCGGGTGTCACAGATTACGGGGTCGGAAACTCCGTTAGTGTGGAGGCACGTACCGGGAGAATGGAACCCAGCGGACTGCGCATCCCGCGGGTGCAGGGCCCCTGATTTGGTGAGTCACCCACTGTGGTGGGGACCTCAATGGCTAACTGAGTCGCCGCAGGAATGGCCATTCAACGAGTGCAGGGCGCCGCTTGGGCCACCTGATCGAGGTTTGCGAGTGAACGTGGGGCAACTCGTACCGAAGCCTAACCCAGCTTTCTTGCTGGAACGGTATAGCTCCCTCGACAAACTTCTTGGGGTGACAGGTTGGATCAAACGGTTCGTGAACAACTGCAGGAAGCCTCAAGCAGAACGGAACTTTGCACCAGTCCTCTCGCCTGCCGAACGGAATGCGGCTCTATGCTCATTAGTTAGAGTCGTCCAGGCGGAACATTTTGAAGAGGAGGTCAGGCTGCTCAGGGATGGACGTGGAAAGCTAAAGGGAGGAATTGTGCGCCTCAACCCATTCTTGGATGAGCAAGGTATGCTCAGGGTTGGAGGCAGACTTCGGAACGCTAGCCTGCCCTTTTCGGCTCGGCATCCACTGTTACTTCCAAAAAAGGGACCCTTAGTTGAGCTCTTAGTCAGGGATCGTCATGAGAAAAACTCGCACGCGGGCTGTAATGCGCTATTGGCCATTCTACAGCGCGAGTTCTGGATCTTATCGGGACGACGAACGGTGCGTAGCGTTGTGTTTAGGTGCTTGCCTTGTTACCGTTTGAAGGCAGCCACAATGCAGCCACAGATGGGAGATCTTCCACCGGACCGGGTGACGGAGGCCTGGACGTTTGCAGGTGTGGGAACGGATTTCGCAGGCCCTTTCATGGTAAAGGCATCACGCCTGCGGAACGCAAAGTCTATAAAGGCGTACTTGTGCGTGTTCGTGTGCCTAGCCACCAAGGCCGTCCACTTGGAGCTCGTGGCCGACCTTTCTACGGAGGCCTTTTTGGCAGCGCTGGAGAGATTTACGTCGCGACGAGGTCGTCCAGCGCTGATCAGGTCGGATTGTGGTACCAACTTTAAGGGTGCTGATCGGTGTATGAAAGAAATTGTAACGTTCTTAAGGGAGAACGAAGAAGCCATCAGCACGGGCCTCTCCCGTCAGGGCATTACCTGGGTGTTCGATCCACCAGCGTGCCCTCACTGGGGTGGTATTTTTGAAGCGGTTGTAAAGTCCGCTAAGACGCATTTGTTGCGCGTCGTAGGGTTAAAAATTTTGACATTCGAGTAGCTGGCAACCGTGTTTTGTAAAATTGAGGCTGTACTCAATTCGCGTCCTTTGTGTCCGCTCAGCTCAGACCCAAATGATTTAGAGGCCCTGACGCCAGGGCATTTCTTAATTGGCCGCCCACTTAACGCCTTGCCGGAATATCCCTATACGGAGGTGAATAGCAATCGTTTGTCGCGTTATCAGTTGTTGCAGCAAATGACTCAAAACTTTTGGAAGCGTTGGTCGCTTGAGTACTTGCACATTCTGCAGCAACGCCTTAAGTGGACGGACAGGACTGAACCCCCCTGCATTGGGGATCTCGTTCTGGTTAAGGATGCCAACCTACCGCCACTGCGTTGGCGCCGGGGGCGCATTCTCAACCTGTTTCCGGGTAGTGATGGCACTCCTCGAGTTGCAGAAGTTCAGGTGGGGGATTCAGTTCTTAAGCGAGCAGTAGCTGCATTATCACGCCTGCCATGCATTGAGCGGACCGATGGGTCGGTCCGGGGCGGGTGAATGTTTGGTTTCGCATCATATACGCGCGCGAATACGATTTGAGTTTCGCGCCATTTCGTCTGACAGACCGCGCGGCCTGAACGCCAGCTGCTCGGTCGACGCCATCTTGCTTTTCGTTGTGCGGTCCCCGCGAACCACGCGGCTGGCGCTATAACCTCTTCACATTCCTCACTCGCTCGCCCGTGTGCGCTACCGGTATTGGGCCCATTTTAATACAATTTCGGATTTTTCGGTGGATTTCTTGTGCTGGGAGAAATCCTTTGGTTTTCGCGTCTTGTACAGCGAACGGTTTTGCTGTCGCGAACAATAGTGAATAGTGGTTTTGCGCTTTCGAACGTTTAAATGATATCTATTTTTGCTGTCGAACTGTGAACAATAGTGAACTCAAGTGCTTGTGAAAATTGTTGGAGTGATGGATTGCGAGCTCAAGCTGGTATCCGGTTGCCGTGAGTCTTAGTGTTTAAGTTTCCCTCCTTATGTGCTCCAAAATTCCTGATACCTTTTTCCTGTCACACTTTGACTCACAAGGGAACAGCGGCGACATACTTGCCAAACGGTGAGCAATTCGCTGTTAGTTTTTGTATAAGTACCTTATTTGTAGTGATTTAGCAACATTACGTGGAGGTCACCACCTTGATGACCTTTAGTACAACCGGAACTTGGTACATTTACTTTAGATATGAGCTGCGGTAGTGCGGTAAAATATTAGTCATCTTGTAGGAGATTAAGGGCCGTCACAGACATCGGAAACAAAAATTTCTCAACAGGAAATTTTATTTTCCGGAACAGAAAATTTTCTCATTAAATTTATTTTATTTAGCTATAGTAAAGAGCACTACGAATCGTAGTCAAATGTTGTTCCGAGGCTGATCGACCATTTAGTTTTAGATTTTAAGATAACTTTAATTTGCTTCCACTGCGCTAAGATCAGCTTCGGAATCAAACAATAAATAATATGGTTTCAGTTGTGTTGTAATTGAAAAGGACATTTTTGGGGCAACAACTGTCAGCATCTATGGGATCAACTTAAACGGGTATTCATACAAATTATTAGAAAACCAGTATAGTTTGAACTCTTAGAGAGATAGATCGATGGGTTTCTGATAGTGCAGTGTGTGGAGAGGGATGTTTTGAAGGCGTCTTAAGAACTACTTAACTATATTTTAGCAGTAAATGAAGCCGCTGGGCGAGTCGTGTAAAATAAAATAATAACGTAATGTAGCCAGTATATAATATAGCACTTTAGGTATATTTATATAATATAATGAGTCGGTAATGATCTCGAAGGTCACGGGCGTCGAGATATTGAATTGCAAATTTACTCGAGTACCTACTTAGACTTGTTTTGTTTCCGCCTTAATTATATGCTAAGTGATGAAATTCTAAGTCATGTCTTGACTCACCTTCTAATTGTGTGTGCTTGCTTTTATTTATTTAAGTCTATTATTTTCGTGCCTACCTAATGGGAGCACAAAAGATCTTTTATGTGAACGAATTTTGCTAATTGACCATGTCTCCACGTGGAAGACATTTGACGTTACAAGTCATGTAAGCGTAGCATTGTTCATCTTTTATTAGCAGTTACGTGACTAATTTGTAGAAGTGTATCTCAAAAATCAGCCCGTACATTGGTACGTGACTGTAGTCGTTAGCTGTGACGGTGACATCCTTGACAGCGCCTAGCAACAGCCTGTCACCTTCACCGAAGTCATCGGCGCGTTTCACCCACATTCAGCGTTCAGCTCAGCCCCTTCACGGTCATGAATCATGATCGCCTGGTGCTCTGAGATCGGTTACTTTACGTCATTGCCTGTCGTTTTGTTACTATTTAAGGAGTTCTAGTAATTTCTGTCATACCTACTTTACCATTACTTTACAACAGGCGATAGAGCTAGAGAGCCCTATTTTAAAAGGTAGGTCCAATAAAATGACTCTAAAAGCAAGATAACCAAACAATTTCATGTCAATTATAGCCAATTCTAAGTACCTACTTACAATCGAAATAAAAAACAACGTTGATTTTATAGAAAAATAGATACACAATTCCTGTCGCAGTATATCGCATATTGCAACTTAGTTTTTGGAGTGCTGTGTCTCGCCCGTGGTTTCTTCATAATATTTCCTAGTTAACATCCTCTTCGCTTATGCCTGCCTAGTACTTAGCCCACAACTCATCAGCTGACCGCAGCACTAAGGCTGTCTGACTCACTGTCCTTATGTAACGAGCACGTGGCGGCCGCCGCGGCCGCCGCCGCCGCAGACTTGGCGGAGCCTGCGGACTGCGACTGCCAACACATGCTGCCCTGGTGATTGTGGGTCAAAGGCGGTAGGCGGGACTTGATGATTTTACATGATAATCATCATCATCTACTGAAATAGCTCTGTCGATGAATACACGTGTACGGCTTTTTGTTCGATTCGTAATACCAACTGGGTGTGTAACAAAAATCTATAAATATTCTGATGCAACATAGTAGAATATTCGTTCGAATGCAAGCATGAAACTTGGCATGTATGCCTTTGATATGCATTAAGTTATTAGGGGGAAGTGGGGTACACGTTGCCGAGTGCATATTTCCCCCCTTCCCACCTCCCCCTTTACGTCCTTGATTTCAACAAATAGAGTCTTGCCTTACCGACTTGACGGTTATGGCTTATTACCACGTAATTAGAACTAATTAGTATGTACACGTGGCTGCTCTTGAATAGGTATGTAATTCGTAGTGCCTAGGGTCTAGGGCTGCCTGTTACAAATGAGTTTGTGGTTCTGCATTTTAAAGAGCCTTTTGAATTTTCTCGAAAGTTTAATTATTTGTTAGCTGATACAGAAAATAATGACGAATTTCAGTCGTCTGTTTTCCAAAACTAACTACCCGTTTACTCTAGTTCATCATTTTGCTCAACTTATAGGTATCTACATTTAGGTTTTTAAGCTGGCAGCCCTGGTCTGTGACCAGTCTTTATGCTATGCCGTGCTCGAGCTGGTGCATGAAGCTGACCTTGAAGCGTCGTCGTCAGCGTCGCGTCGCCGCTTCGCTGCGCTGCTGCCCTTATCTCCTACACGTGCACCACTCAGACACTCAGCCACCAGACTACAAGGAGCCACTCTTCATGCAATCGTGCTATACTGGATGCTATGTAGAGCGTGCTTGCATATAATATTACAGGAAAGTATTCAACGATTGGAGGAAAATCGCACGTGTTTAAATATGCGTTACGCATATTGTATGCATCGTAAATTAAGTTTTATATCAGTAAAACATGATCTAGAGCAGTTAATGCATATAAATAATTATAATATTTTCCATCGTTCAAACTAATATCCTGCACAAATGGCACCATTTCCTTTGTGTGCTTCATCTATCATCATGCTGACAATATACCTTATTATATTGTATAGTATGTATAATAGTTAGTTTAGTAGATAGGTATATATAGCACACGTAAGTATAGCAGCAGCACGCACAAATAGCACTAACGAAAAAGTAATTTATAGAAATTGTTAATTTCGTGTTTAAAAAAGATTACTACTTAGGTATTTTCCATGGCCGACTAAAAGGCTGATTCCGTGACTCATTCACGTTACACTTTAACGTGAATCATAAACGGTTTTAAATAAATTTATATGTTACATTGTGTAAAGTTACACGAATTTAGAGCATTGTCTATTTTAGAACCATTCGTCTTTAATTTCACCATAACCATGTTAGTAACCTTTATCTCCCGAATTTTGCCTTAACTATGTTAGTAAACCTTTATCTCTCAAATAGTGGGATAACATTTACGACACCACAGTTAACCAGCACCCGTCCTAAGCTCCTCGTAATAGTTTAACTGTCGGCTGTATACAGGGGCTTGATTAAACCGCTGTACTTCATATACAGGGCGATTCGGTAACTATTAATCGGCTAACCATACAAATGTAACTCCTTTTTAAAATTTTGACAGAATGTTATTCCATTTAATTGTCATTCATTGAGGCATAAAGTTGCATGCTGTGTGGTTAGCCTGGCCAGCCCCGAGGCAGTGCCTTTATTTTTATTTTTTTATCCCGCCTGAGCCGCGTTTAGAGTAGGAACTCAAATTGTTATAAAAAAGAGAAAATTTTGCATTAGAAATTTTCTCTTTTTTAAGATTGTATTAGAATATGACTTTCTTTAAGAGAATCTTGTACATTCCTACAAAGAAATAAATTATTGAATTTTGAATTTTTTGAATTACATACAGATACAGAGGACCCGTAGCCCCGTAGCCATACGAATGTATTTTGCAAAACCGCTAGCGCTGGATGTCCGTTGCTCGTTTTGTCAAGCACCTGCGTCGCAGGGATAGATTTCGAGAAGCAATGAACTAGTGAAGTGTTGGAAATACAGCCTGTAAACCAAACCATGTACAATTGTACACCTGCGCAGGGAGGAAAGAGGGGGTGAAGGGGGAGGAAAGGGAGGAAGGTCGTAAATTCTGGAATCATTTGTGAGATTGTGACTATTCGGAAGGAAATCTTGGTGAGTGCAGACGAGCCCGAGGTAGGTATGAGAAAATGAATTGGATGGGAATCTAAGATGGGATTCGGTAGGCGTTTTCCTAAAATATAGCGCTCCTTTCCTTAAAAAATCTTTCTTAAAAGATTTATTCTATTCTCTGCTAACGATTTCAATGTTATGGATTGATGACCATTCATAGGTATTTAATGAAATGATCATTCATATTCCACTACTGTGTAAGTTATTATCAAAAGTAGGTAAGTCGGTAGGGGTCTATAATAAATAATAATAATATAGAGTATGCAAAAGAGGTCAAATCAACAGACACTGAAGTAACATCTGACGCAATCGCATCATGTTTTCCGCAACACTGTGTTTATTTCACTGGGTTATCGTAGGATTAAAAGATTTCGAAAAACATCAACAAAATACGTAATATTACATACGTTTACTGTAAACTGGCGTGTTAAATAAAATATACCTAAAGTTTTAGTTCGGTCTTAAACTCTAACTGGTAAGGTCACTTCCTTACCAGAAGAGATGAATCGAAAACAGTTGCCTACTTAGGATGTTGCAAATATTATACTTTTCGTCTCTCGTTCTCCCTTTATTAGTTCAGCATAAAAACTGAACTAAATTACATAAAGTAGGTAGGTACTATTAACTAATCGATGAATGAATATGGTTTGGTTATCTGTCGATCTATTTATCTATCATTATCAAAAACCTACGTCATTAGCATGACGTATTAAATCTGCTTTTTGCAATGATGTGTCAGTTATTTATTAGTGAGTGACGTCGTATATTTGATCAAAGATCTTTTATCAATATTTCACTCGTTTATCATAGTTGCCAATGTTAAATTTCTATGACTCACTTTAGAATTCGGTGTCAGGTGTCACCTCGTTACCCGACACTCGATGCTTCCGTGCTACGTAGTGTACTACCTAATAGGTACCTAGTTGCTATACACTACCCGATTCTGCGTACATTCATTATCTTCTAGTTATTCTATGAGTGTCTTAATATAATAAAAGTAATATGACTAAAGTTCTAGATCACCAATGTATGCTAAATCGTGCTCCGTCGGCAGGGTAGAGTAATAGATACCGACTTCTACACTGAGTCTACATCCGGTGCAGTAATCTCGAGGTGATGTTTTGATAAGATAAACATAATATCAACATCATCTGGAAGCCTGTATGGGTTATACAAGTCCGGATACAATGTTTATCGGCGGTGACGGATAGATGAAGTCATGCACCTATCAGGAGGACCTAAAGTAGTCTATTTAACGGATAAACTTTACAGATACAGATATGTCATGCTATGAAATGATCACTTGAAACGTAAAAAAAAACCTACATGGTTTTCGTAGTTCTCTCTGCTTTATATTAGTTTATGAAACCTACCTGAGCAATTTGTTCTGCGATTGAAGCCCAGACTTAGTAATTGAATGTTATAGAAAATGTCTTATTTTCTAGTTTCGCAAATCGTAGAAACTTATCAAGATTACGTAACAGTAGCTCAGGATACCTGTAATGCAATAGGTAATGGCGAGTTAGTATAATATTGCAGTGTAATGTGTGTGTTCGAGTGCAGCAAATGGTAGGCTACTGAAACTTTTATTATAATTCCCGGCCAACAAGGTCCGATTTGGCGTGCATTGCGGGTCATCCTGAGTTTATTGTAATGACGCCTTTTCTTTAACCAGTAATGTATTTCGAATCAAACCCAGACGGTAGACTACTGTAATAGCCAGTCTACGGGGCTGCGCGCGCGCCGACCGCTGACCATTTCCTACCACATTAACTGCGATTGAGCTGTTCCAGGTTATAGCTGTGCTAGGTACTTACTTTGTGCAATCTGTTGGCATCGAACATCTAGGTATAACATTTCCAAGGCGGCGCTTTATCAAATGAGAATTTTATTGCTAATGCTAGAAAGAGCTATCACTGTTTTTATGTAAAGTGGGTAGCCCTCGGAAAGCAAAATCGACGCCACTTTGCTACACACTGTACCTACTTGAAACTTACCTTACTAAATGCTGAGAAGTAAAGAAGATTTTTAGTTTATACGTAGACAATCTTTCAAAAGATGTGATCTGGCACAACATGGTAGGTACCTACTGCATGAAATGCGCTACCCACTTGTGATCTTGATGTTAGGATTGGTAGGAGAAAGCCTAGTCTACAGATTGTTTTATCTGTGGTATGTAGGTACTTATTGTAAAATTTATGCCCATGTTGCGTTGCACACTGTCTTGCAGTTGTGTAAAAACCCTAATCCTAATAATATTACTTGAGTTCCAGCTACCGGTTAAGTAAGGTACAAATTGATACTTTACTTTAATGTCTGAATTCATTGCTCTACATTATAGGTTAGCTGGTTTAAACCTAGGTATAATTGAGTTAGGTAACTCACCAGCTTAATTTAAATACCTACCTGTTTAATAAAGCAATTTATAAAGGTATAAAATTGAGTAGCCCTAAAATGAAATCCAATTATCTTCTAAGTATAAAATATAAGTGAGAGAGAGTGAATAACGAATGATTCCTAACCTTACTACTTAATACACACCACACACACATATCATACATACATGTAGATATCACGCATAGGTATATCCCTTGCGGGATAGGCAGAGCTTAAAAGGCCATTTACACCATGTTTGTTAAAAGTTTGAGAGTCATTCGGAAAACTGTGTAACGCCATAGTGGCAACTAGTGGCAAGTTGTCAGCCTGTTGCTTAAAATTGCAATAAACATCGACTCGCAAATTTCTTAGTCGCTTCTTACTACACTGACGTGAAAGATATGGGGTGATGCTATGCTAAGCCGGTATTACACACTTACCACTTCTAATAAATAAAATAATACGATCTAGTCAGTCTAGGTAATCAGACTTTGATATCTCGGAATCTGTCTTCGCGTGAAAATAGCTGACTATTCCAGCAGTAGGTAGCGAGTTCGTACAGTGACAAAGAGACTTGCAAATTGAATCGGACATGTCCGAGCAATGAGCAAAGCGAAGTCGACTGCTGGCGGGGCTCCAGCATTCGTGACGGAACTGCTGGGTAGGTATTGCTAGTTAGTTAGGACATCGGTCTTCTTTTCACAAAAGGAATATTGAGTGTTTGAACGATCCGATAGTCCCAGAAAGAGATGGGAGCCAGCGACATTGTCAGCACATGACGGTGTCTTAATCTGATTACCTACTTAGGATAGGTCGTACAACACATTTTTTTCAGTTTTAGGACTATGCCCTTGTAAGTAGAGATAGAAGGTGTTTTTATTTTTAATTCCTATTCTTGATTTAATTAACCATCAAAGAGACCATAACGTAAGTTTGTTTGCCATTAGTTCTACTACAGAAAAAAACTTGTACACCTCTGTGGGGCGAGAGATCGAGGCTAAAACGACTAGACCAAGCCAGACCAACTTTTTACTCTACCTCGCCAGAATTCGCGGTCGCTAGTTGGTACGAGCCGACACCGTAGCGGCGCACTATAGCCGGGCCTCAAGTCTGCTTTTTTACCATTTTAGAAATTATTAGAATACGAAATTACCATAACCATCCAATTAAGTTGACATCGAAACACAACCGAGACGACTTATATTTCGCAGACTTTTCGTCCAGGTATCTCGTCGCTTAGCGGAGCAGTACCTAACTATACTGGAGGGAAGAGCTCTAGGCTGACACGATAGCACCAACCAGCCAGTTTAGGCAGTTTTACTCTACCTCGCCATAATTCGCGGTCGCTGGTTGGTACGAGCCAGCACCGCAGCCCGCACTATGGCAGGTTTCTTGTTGCTAAGCGTTGTAGTAACTAAACCTAACTTACTAATCGAGAGAGTTCGAGGCTCACACGACTACACCAACAAGCAAGTTCAGGGCCAGAACTCTTCTAAATAAAAAAAGCGGCCAAGAGCGTATCTGACACGCTCACAAATAGGGTTTCGTAGTCAACGTTTAAATATCAGGTCTTTCAGCATGACAAAGTTAATTTTGTTGCTGGTTTGTTTGCAGCTGTATGGTTACCAACCGCAAATTGAAAAACTTTAATATTTTCTTAATCTTTAGTCGTACAGTATCCGTTATAGTTTTCATGGTAATTTCATATTACGAACTATATTCCATATTTTTTTTCAAATTTTTAGCATGCGTACTTTAGAAGTTACAGCTGGAACAAATTATGGCTAAAAAACGCCCCTTTTAAAAGCAAATATCTCGAGACAGAAACATTTTAGAGACTTTGTTTAAAAGAAACCTCTCCTTAGTTTTAAAAGACCTATCCAACGATACCCTACTCAATGTTACAGGAAAAAATTTTTTTTTTTGCCTCCCTTTTACATGTATGGGAAGGGGGTCCAAAAAACAATAAAAATATTTTTTTCTTAACATTTCTAAATTTGGGTCAACACGATCTATCTTCACACCAATTTTGATGTCGATAGCTCCAAAACTGACGAAGTTATGAGGGCGCGGCATACAGACAGACAGACAGACAGACATGACGAAACTATAAGGGTTTCTAGTAGACTACGAAACCCTAAAAATGTTTTAGTTGGGTGCAGGCTGTGCAGGCATGTCAGTTTGATGGTTTTGGTTGTTTCGTATGCTGGAACAGTTTTTTTTTAGTATGCAGTGACAATACAATGAGAGTAGAGTGTCACTGGCATTACAATGGCTTAAACTTAGCAGACTTAGGGCCCAGGCCGTTTTACTCTACCTTGCCATAACATAACTCGCGGTCGCTAGTTGGTACGAGCCAGCACCACAGCCGCACTATCGTAGGTTTCTTGTCGCTAAGCGATACAGATAGCTATTTCACTACCTTACCAACTAGGCACGATAATACATACATTGGTGGTTATCGTATGGGAGTCATTACAATAAACTTAATTAAGGTAACCAGCAATGTGGAGAGAGCTCGTTTCGGAGGCCAAGATCCTCTTTGGGTCGCTGAGTCAGTGGAGTTAGTTAGTTAACCAGCAATGTATGTCAAATCAGTTGTCGAAATAAGTGAAATAGGCATAGTAGCTGCCTAGGTAGCTGGTGGAGAAAGCGATAAACAGCCAAACTGGATGTTGCTACCTGTGTTACTAGGTAGACATAGGTTGGTACCTGTTTATAAACTTGATTCCAAGTTACCGTCTACAAATGGTAAATTATAGTCAGAATTAGCATTCTGTGGAATAGATTTATTAAAAGACAGAAGGATAAAATATGTAGGTATGCGCAAAGCGCGGCACCGCCGCCATTTCACAAAAAAGAAACCTTTGATTCGAAAGAAAAAAGTACGTACATTTTAGTCACAATATTAGCCATCTTTTTGGCGCTGCTTAATTGCCACCAATATGTAAAATGCAAAAAGTTTGACTATTTCTTATCTTTACTTAGCCTAAATGAAAGTGACAGCGTTATTCTTAGTTAGCAAGTTAAGATGGTATCGTGGAATAGAGTCCTACACTGGGTCTTGTAATTTAGATATCAATCACTATTACTAACTTTATTATAATGACTCGTGTATTTTGCTATCTTACTTAATAGTTGCTTAGATACGAGAACCACGTAATGTTTGTAATAATCATTATAATTATAAATGAAAGGAGAAAGTCCATATAAGGATTAGATCTCACGTGCGTATGATTCAGCCGCTATTTTTTTATGATTGTATGAGCATTAACAAAACAAGCAAATAAGTGATGTCGTATTTAAACGTTGGCAATTTAGGTCCCTTTTCATGACTGTATTCAAAATTAAACTCTTTCTTTATTTGCAGGTACGCTACGCTTTGCTACGGCGTAGCAGTTTCTAATCTATTTGCTACGAAAACGGAATACAATGAAAAAAAACACTCTACATTTAACTGTACAATGATTTAGCTAAGATACCTACTACTATCACTACAGCCACAAAAGTGTACTGCAAGTCATGGGCCTCCCCCTTTTGGGGGGTATTGCCTATTTACCACGCTTGGCAAGCGGATTGACGAGTAGATATCCCTTAGACGGTTTTACGAAACCCACGGGTAGAATTGACTGGCGCTGTTCTAGACTCACATGGCATGATACCTTATAACTACTTATTAGATCAGATCCCTAGGTAGTTCACATAGAAACTAGCTGCAGGTCCACCCTGAAATAGCTGATCGCACGCGCGTACTCCTGGCGCGCTGCCATCTCCTGATCGTCAGCTCCTCAGCAGACGTGCCAACCTGTCTCGCGCGGATTATAACTAATTGCTTTATTACGCAAACAACATGTTATTTACTTACCTACTATAATGTTCTATCACTCAAAAATTATTACGCAAGCTCTAGAAGTTTCCATCGTTCCAGCTTCACGTGCGTTTTGTTCATTTGGTTTGAATATGACAGGCAATTGTTGTCATATTTTATACTTACAATAAATTCTATAATGAAACTTTTGGCAGGTTATAAATTGAATAAAATACCTACCCACACCAAGAGTTACGGCGTGTCCACATACCTCCGGCACGGCGCCGGCGCCGTGGAACGTCACGGTGTACGCCGTGGCACGGCACGACGTCGTGTCGTGCCACGGCACGGCGCCATGCCGAACCACGACGCCGTGCCGTGACAATCCACGGCGTGACACAATTCTCAGTCACCAAAGAGATTGGGTCTCTCAAAAAGAGAAATAATTATTGGTATGCCATAAATTTCGGTTGTCGAATAAAAGCGACTTACGAACTATTTGGCCAACAATGTAATTACTTAGTCCGAAAAATAACATTGGGGCTGCAAATAACATTAAGTGATTATGGGGGCAGCAAAATAATAATTTGTCTCAAAGCAGCAAAATAATCTCTTATTTCTTCTATCCTACCTAAGGTACATTAGGTCAACGAACGACTTGACGAACCCTGATACCAGGAGACCTGTCAAGGTTATCTCAACGTTGACAAAGCCTCTAATACGGTAAAGTAGGCCTCCGACATGATTAAGTACATGACAAAGGCCAGACTTCTGACATATTTACAGTCCAGCAAAAAAGAGTAGAAATTAAATAAAATGGAACTAATAATTTTTCATACTAAATTGTTGCCATTCATAGTCAATGTTGCCATATAATTTTGAAATTTCTTACACAGTGGCGCCCTTATTTTTTGTCTAATCTTTTTTGCTGGACTGTAAGTATAGTTGAGCACGCCGATTGACATGGCCTCTGACACGGATAATATTGTACTTAGCAAGTACTTTGGCTTTCGTTTTATTAGGACGGAAGAGGAAGACTGCCGTAAGCAATTAAAAACACTACAATTGTGTATTTTTTTGATGCTCAACCTCGACATATTTGGCTGATTATTGAATTTCTATTTAAATTTTTAAAAAATATTTACGACGTGTTGTGTAATCGCATAACAAAATTTTTATACGTATGACACGCTCATTGGAGTTTTTTTACTACCTATGTTCACATGTCTGATGAAAAATATATTGTTGTTCAGAAATATTTACTGTCCAAGAGTTGCTTAACGAATAGCAATTTCTGCTTAACAAAGTCAATTTTTGGCATCACGAATAGCATTTTTTTGCTGACTGCTTAAATAACACCCAAAATATCTTGTTTTTCATGGATGAAAAGGATGATGGTCAAAATGTGCCCCAAAGCTAACAAATGGTAAAATATTGACCAACAGGTTTGTGATGTATGTCAATTAAGAGAATAAAGTAAGGAGTTCATTTATTACTATACTGACATTTCTCTAAGATGTAGCATAATTCCTAGAAAAATCAAATTTTGTAACTACGTATTCATATTACAACACAAAATACTACAAACAGCTGTATTTAAGCACTTGTTGTTTATTTGTATATAGGTACAGGATGTCCCATTACGGGGAGGTGTTGTAAATACTCTTTTTACATGTATGGTCTATGATGCAGATAAATCGTCTGTTCATTGGATGTTGATAGCTAGTACTGGTAGCTGATTGATGAAAATAAAAGAAATGACTTCACGACATGGAACAAAATCAAATCAAAATCAATGTATTTATTTCTCAGTAGGAATTACAAGATTCTCTTTAAGAAAGTCACATTCTAATTCAAACTTAAAAAAGAGAAAATTTGTAGTGTAAAACTTTCTCTTTTTTATAACAATTTGTGTTCCTACTCTAAACGCGGCTCGGGCCGGATAAAAAAATAAAAATAAAGGCACTGGCCTGGCCTCAGGGCTGGCCAGGCCAACCACACAGCATGTACCTATCCTTATGCCTTAATGAATGACAAGTAAATGGAAATACATTCTATAAATCTTTTTAAAATAAGGTGTTACATGTGTATAGTTAGCCGGACCCCCTGGACAGGAAAACCCCCCAAAAACCTGCCCAGAAGTGCACCTATTATAAAATTTACAATACTTTTAGTTCCTATGTTACCCTAGCTAAGTTAGAATATAAATTAATAGTAATAGCCAAAAACGGCTCAACAAAATAAAAAATACAGTAGATTATTCTAACTGTTTCGTCTATAAAATAATAAACTTTAATATTTGAGCAACAGAATGTCATAGCATAAAAATAAAAAGTAGATTTACAGTAAATGTAAAAAATTCATGTCATGAACAAGCTGTCACTATAGTGATACACGACAATACCTCAAATGGCCTTCAATATTGATAAAGGTGGCGATAACGACCGTATTTTTACGGCCGTTGAAGCTCTGCTTACCCCGCAAGGGTTTAAGGCGTGATTTATGTATGTACGTAGGTCTCTACCACCTGTAGGTACCTATTATATCCACCTAAGTGTACATGCAACCATCAGCAGTCACAGCATGTGCCGTCGGCTGTCGGCTGTTGGCCGATGCCTTTGGAATCGCATCTGCTGCAACTGCCGCAGCATGTGCTGCAACTGCCGATAGCTGCGGCCCTTGCAGTATGTGCTGTCGGCAGCTTAAAGTTGACACGCACGATGGTAACGGATTATTAGCTAACATAAAACGAAATTTTATGTTTTTCTTGTAGGTTAACTGTAAAAAAGACATAGTCTGAAAAACATAATTGGATTTAAGAATAAAGACACGACTGGCGAAGAGTAGAGACGACCCTGCGATGGTGGTCGCCGACGCCCATTAGAGATTTAAGAATATCCCCTATGCTAGAGAAATGTCGCGATAGTTAAAAATAAACACTTGAATGACTATGTTCTATGTTCATACAATTCAATTTTGCTGATCTTTATTTTTTATATTTAGTTAGAGGAAGAGCATAGTTCTCATACAAAAATGTTCCAAGTCCTTTAAAGAACAATATCTTGACTATTATGACTGACGTAGTTTGTCATGTGGCCTGACATGAGCTGTAACAAATATGCCAAAATAAGAAAAATTTAAATGTGATGTACACTCGCCCTCGATAACAGATTTGTCGATATCGATAATATTGGTGAGGACTGTTTTTCTTCTGAAGAAAAGTATGCTTTTTGGGAGTCTTTATGTATGTATGGGTTGCATAAGTAAATATATTCGTTAGATTTGTCTACATAGATTTGTCTACATTTTACTAGTGACCGATAGCGAAAACTCAAAACCGGCGAGTGATAAGGAATAACTTCGGTCGAAATACGAAAAAGAATTTTGGACCTTCCATACAAAATTGCCGATAAGCTGCATTGAGTTACTATGGGAGTCCACAATTTTTTTTTTTCGTATTTCGACCTATGTTCCTTGGGGAAAGTTGTTCCTTATCACCAGTTAGTTCTGAGTTTTTGCTATCGGTCACTAGTAAAATTTCCTCGTATATAACTATTTATTAAAATTATAATAATAATAAGCCTGTTTATCTGAGCCAGTTTCAATTTCCTTTCTTCTGTTAATACTACTTTTATATTACAAGATGACTCAAAGCTCGGTGTGCCTATTGGCATAGGCCTCCTCCAATTCTTTCCATTGATCAGACTTTCTGTTTTTCATGCATATTTTGGGTATTGGTTTGTGAATTGGAGGGTGTTGGTCTGATCCCCCGCGGCGACCACCCGTATTGGGGGATTGATTGGGTGCTAGCTATTGCTGGCTTGTAGATGCGGCATGCATATTTTGTTTATCTATTTTTTCTGCAGCTGTGGTAAACGGTTGTGTCTTCATTGGAAGAACTGATGGATTTGCGGAGGCCCCCCAATATTCTTTCATAGTATTTTTCTTCCCTGGATTTTTGTTAGTTTTGTTTTCTGGAGGGCTTTCCGAATGAGGACGCTTGTTGTTGTGTTTGTTTGCCTCTGCTGACTTTTTCTGTTTTGGTTGTCGCACCACAAGTTTATCATATTTTATATAGGCTATGTTGCCTTTTTCGTTCTCTTCTTTGACTCTTGGCTGAAGTTCTTTTCTTGTTTCTATAACTTTTGGAGGGAAATCTTCTTTTATGTAGTACCCTGTGTTTTGTAAGTGCTTTTTGTTTCTAAGTATTTCAATTTTTCGACCCATTGTTGTTAAGGTTACTTGAATTGGTCTTGATTTGTCAGACTTTTTTCCCAATCTTCGCGCATTTTGTATTTCCAGTTTTGAACAGTCCAATATTTCAAGCTTTTTGCAGAATTCCAAGATGATATGGACAACCTGATCATAGTTCCGTTCATTTTCTTGCACTCCATAAATGAGGATATTTCTTTGCCTTAGTTGCTTTTCAAAAAAGTCAATTTTATTTTCCTGCAGAATAGCAGTTTCCTCCAAGCATTTAATTTTTCCCTCAATTTGCTGGAACTTTGTGTTTATATTTTGATTGATTCGATTCTCACTATTTTTGATCTCTTTTTGGATGTTTTCAAGCATTTGTTTTAGTAATGGGTCCATTTTTCTGGATATTTTTTGTGAGGGTAGACTTGATTTTGTAATAGGTTCTTTATACTATTTGCAATGTTTTTTTTAGGTTAAATCGCTGAATATCTGATCAAATCACTGAACTGATGATGTTTTAACTATTTGCGGTCGAATTGTTCAGAAATAAGCACTTTTGTTTGCACTTTATAACTTGACAATTTGTCTTGTGGCACTGTTTTTTACGTCGGATTTTACACGTAAATCCACTTCATTGATGTGTAATTTTTATATTTTGAGGTGAATTAAGCTGTATTTAATCACTTTAAAAACACTTCAGGTTCAAAAGTCTAGAAAAACTATTTTTTAAAATAATAATTTATGAGAACAATCTAGTCGGCGTCAGTGCTGCCACCCAACCTTGTATTTTTGTTATGATCGTTTACACTAATTATTAATATAATGTAAAGAGGAAAGATTTGTTTGTTAGTTTGTGTGTCTTTTATCTATTAGAAAGCTACAACATTCTTAATTGATTTTATGGATATTTTTACTAAGGAAAGATAGCTAATTCTCCATAAATAACGGTTAACAATTAGAACAATTTATTATACAGACAAAGATCTAATTCCTAAGGGGAAACGGGTAGGTAGGTACCAAAGTAGCAGAGGGTGAAGTCGCTAGGCATTGATTGATTGATTTAATAAAGTAACATTTCATCAGGTTACACAGGAAGTCATGGATATTACTGGAGAGTATTTTTCATGCCCATACTAGTATTATATAGCATTTTCATTTGTATTTTTTTCTTCGACTGGGACACCAAGTCGTCCATTACTAGATTATCTTTATCACATTTTATACACACTCGTGTATACAAACAGGCTACTGGTAATATGCAACGATCAAATTGTTGGCTATACCAGCTCATGAAATTAAACATGTTTACAATCTGATTTGTAAATGAAAAACAAAATTGTTAGGTTTAAATAAATTAACTTTTGAAAGTACCAATCTATAGTTTTTTCAAATCCTATGCTAATTAAGTACTATCGGCTTGTCTAGCAGTTCCACCCACTGATACATAGTTGTAAATATTCGCAAGAAATGCTGCTGCCCAGTCTCTGGTTTCATGTTTTAGTCGCCTTTTACAACACCCACTGGTAGAAATAGGTGATGCCATATAGATCCGGCATCACAGGGTCAACGATATACTAACGCCAGCAAATCCACCTACTCATTTTTGGTTTCATCTAATACTGGTTTTCATATACATACTTAGAAAAACCAGTATACGTTGAACCCTTAAATGTGTAGGTAGATTTGTTGGCGACCTACTTTTTTGGTTAGATATACAGCAGTATTTTCGATGAATACCTTACCTATACAGGATAACATTTAATTAAATACAAAATCTCTTAAGGGGTCGGTCTACACACAAAACAGAACAACTTGGGTTAGAAACTTTTCTTCGAAATATAAAAAAAAAATTGGCTTCCCATACAAAAATGCTGAAAAAGTGTGTCACTTAGTATGGGAGGGCCAAATTTTTTTTCATATTTCGAAGAAATGTTTCTAACAAAAGTTGTTCAGTTTTGTGAGTAAAACAGAGTTTGACAGTGACATCTGTATTCTTATATTACTCATGTTTTACAAATAAATATATCTGTATCTTTAACACACCCTTAAGAGATTTTCACTTAATAAATGTAACCTGATATATCGATAAATTATAGGCAACACTATCGTTCCATTTTCAAAATGAAAACATGGATTCCTATTAAAAACACTTTCATGTAAAATGTCGCCGGGCAAGAGCATACAGTCAATTCGCAATCTTTGGGTCATTTTTTGAAGAAATGACATCATGATCAGCTATGCGGGAGGGCAAGTTACGGTATTTGGTAGATACTCTAATGGTTATCTTTGCATACATAAATTGGTTATGTGAAGATGGCTGCGGAGTGTTTATGGATACAAAAAAGGTATCTCTGGAGAGCGGTCGTATATCCGCAGGCGATGAATTGGGGGCCTGACGGAACTCATATACCTTCCTTCCTTTTTCCCGTTCACCGGAATCTCCATGATTATAATAATTTGTATAGAAATGCCTCAATTACCTATAAAAGAACTTTTGGGTTACATCTATATTAATAATATCGCGCAGGGGTAACGGTTACCCCCTGTTTTCTGTTTTCTAAATAAAAACATAAAACAATATTGTTTTTGAGTCGACAACATATATCTGAATTTAGATGATTATCGAGAATTTTATAAAATTCTAACGATGCTGACAGGCAAAATATAGAATAAGTCCTGTCATTTTTGTTAGTATCCCGTCGCTAACCTGTTGTCTAGCTACCACCTAGCTTCTGATTTTATTTTTATTTATTAACACGGACTTCTACCCAATTAGGGTAATTCTGCCAGTCTCAGTATAATAGGATTCCAGCGCTGCTGCACCGGACGGTAGGAGGCCAAAGATCAATGATATTTTTTAGTATCTTTTTTTGGATTGTCGTGTCATCCCAAAATGTCATCCTTCATTGTCACAAATTGTCAATACCTAAATAACACGAAAGATGTACAAAATCGTTTATATCGGAAACTATTGGTTTCTTTGGGAAAGTTGTAGGCCTTAGCGAGATCTACATGACAGATGTCAGCTGTCATACTAAAAAGTCGTTTATATCGGAAACTATGCGTGCTAGACTATCAGTTTCTTTGGAAAAGTTGTAGGCCTTAACGAGATCAACAGACCATCAGGTAACTATCCAGATCCTCGATTCCATGTGCCAACAAAAGTGGCTTATAAAAATTTGCTATGGCGCTATTATTGTACTAATCTCTTGTAGTTAAAGCATGCTCCTGGTACATCCGGTACTGCAGACCCTCAAGTGCTGACAAAAGTAGCCTCAGTTGTTCAGTTTCATGGGCTGGTTCATCCCTCGAAAGGAACGCAGTACTTTTCCTAACACCCAGTATAACTACCACAGCCTCAACAGTCCACTGCTGGACAGAGGTTTACCCCTATTAGGGAGCGGTTTTTGCCACAACACAATCACCAAGCTTGGCAAGCGAAGTACCAAAATACCAAAAGAACCGATTACAAATGAAGCAACACAAACATAATACAACATAAACATATTTTTTTGTGTATTTACTTGAAGTTTTAGTAAAACATTTATTTGTTAAACACAATGAAAGACCTAAGATATATCTTGCTATTTAGACACATGTTTTCTCGACACTATCTCAACTACACGCTATTTCGACACACGCTATCTCAACAAAAGGTTTATATCAATTTTTATTTAAATTTATAGATCAGTCATGCATGTCACGCTGGCTTTGAATAACGTCACTCCATTGCAAATTAGTGTGATGTCGGCTTAAATCAGCACCAACCCATAGCAGTTTGTATAATGATGGCTTAAATTAGTATCGAGTCACAGTAAATAGATCGGTTTTACTGGGCTCAGCAGTAAAGAATCTTTACCAAATACCTTCTCTGTCTCTCTCTCACTTCTCTCGGGTTGTCACTATGTCATCGCTATCACCGCGAGATTCCATGTAGCGGCGCCGTATGTTTGCGTGAGTGAGTTTGAGCGTTCGTATGAAATTTCTTTACTGCTGAGACCAAAGAAGCTATATATTTACTGTGATCGAGATAGCGTTCTGTCGAGATAGGGTTACGTCGATTTCACGCTATACACTCCTGCTTTGCTTCAATAATTTTGAGAATTACGCAAGTACGAGTTTTAATTCACTCTAGTATTACATTTTTTAAACACAACGTATGGGTCAATAACTTTCTAGATGATCACTTTTATATCACGAGCCACTTATTTACACTATGCTTGAGGTCTGAGTTTCTATGAACGCTAGAACTCAAGACATCATCTTCATAACAAAGTAGGCTAGCGCTTATAGGCGTGTAGTCTTAGTAGGCGTCAAGGCGCGATTTGTTACAACAGCCAGAGCTGTGGTGCATTTTTTCCTATAAAGCCATAGGTATTGATCATTATCCAATAATTTATATTTTTCCAAGAAATTGTTGATTCGATTTGCCATTGCCCGTTCGAATGTTTTTGACACTGATGGTAAAATCGCAATTGGCCTGTATTGACAGCTATTTTTAACGCGTCGGGAAAAATGCCTGATTCAAATGACTGGTTGATTAAAAAGGTTAGCGGAGGTGTGAGTACGCTTACGCATTTCTTTATCAGCATAGGTGGAATATCATCCACACCACTGCAATACTTGTTTGGCAATTTTTTTTATTATATTTGATACTTCCCGCTCAGAAACCGTTCGCAAGTATAGGGAGTTGATAGCTGGCGAGCAGGCCGGCCGCCCACGCGGCGCAGGTGGCAGCGGCCGCTGAGATGCGCTACCCCCGCCACAACTCAGCGTAGCATCCTTTGCCGGAGTCGGTGACTCACCCACTTGACTGTCGAGAAGTTCTCGCTTTGGGACATGCAATGGATTTGTTATTATAATTTAGTTTTATGTTCTGTATGCCGTTTTTTTTAGTTTTTCTGTTAATTCTGTTTATGATTGACCACATAGTCTTTGTTTTATTTTCAGACTGTGACATTATTTTGTCATAATTTAATTTAGATGATAGTCTCATACTTTTGATAATAGTCTCGTACTCAGACTGTTATGCTTTTGCCCTCGCAATATCTATTTTATATTTTTGCATGGCTTGTCTTGGCCGAAGCGCGACCGTGCCCCCAGATGATACTTGTCCGTCTTAGTGGCCAGTGTCAGTAGCAACAACCAAAGAATATAATACCCGCGTCAGCTTTGACGCCGTGACGCTAACGTGACGCACGCCGTGACGCTGACGTGATGCACGCCGTGCCATAGCACGGTGTACACCGTGGCACGGCACGGTGCATGCCGTCGCCGTGGCTTTTCACGGCGCCGGCGCCGTGCCGTAGGTCTGGGGACGAAGCCTTAGAGAGTTCTCAGAGACAAGATCGCCCTTCCTACCCTTCAAAAGATCTACATTTAATGTTTTTTATTCTTTCTTCCTTATAAGTGGCTGAATAAAGTATGAACCCGCACGTATCTTGCATACTCTCACACACGCACACGCACACGCACACGCACTGCATGCGGGTCATAAATAAACAACAAGGCTTATTTTTGCAATCGGCGCACACCGACTTCAGATTTGAATAAATTATTGGGTAGTTGTTCAGTTGGTGATCTGAATGCACCCTTTTAGGATTCCGAGGGCTCTCCCTTATACCCCGTATTATAAGCACTATTAAAAATATTTACGAATTCTGGGTCTTCTTTTTTAAGTCGGTTATAAACAGCCGCAAGGAAGCCCGCATACTCCTCGGAATTGGAAGCAGATTGCGCGAGAACCCTTTAGTGTTGGAATAATTAATAGCCGTGTGTGTGTGAGGGTTTGAAATAAAACAGTCTGCCATTAAACTTAACTCGCATAAATATCAAATTCTGATTTCCTTGGAGTTCTTAGAGAGCCTTAAAAATAAGAGTTTAACGACTTTATACAAATTTCAGAGTAGATTACCTACCTATTATCACACCAACTCATCAGATTGCCCGGATGTATAAGGAAGTGCAGTGTGCTTATGGCCTATTCAGTAGCTACACAATACTTGCAGTTTCTGGATAGTTCTAACAATACATATCAGCAGTGAGAAATGATTCACTGAGCTCCAAAACATCAGTTGTCTATAAAACAACGTTGTTGGATACTTTCTTCTTCTCCAAAAATATTTCGGTAGAGTTCATGTAAACAATAATTTTAATTTTTAACACATTCTACGGCTACGTCATTCCTATCGCTGAAAATTAAAGAGATTTTTGGCCAACGCGGTAACACTGCCCGGCTTCTAACGAACTTTCCTCTTGCTCGACAAAGCTTTTATTTGTAGTTTTGAAATATAATTTATCAAGAAACCCGTAACGGTACGAAGCGGAATAATGTTTCAGTTTTGTTTGCGCGCGCGCGCATAGCAACTGTTCGCTTCACACCGCAACCGCAAATGTTCGTTTATTAATTAATTTGTTTTACTTTTTTGTCCATAACTTATAGAGTAGCAAAACAAGAATTTAATTATTTTAATAGAATAGTATTTGTTGCTACAATGTTAGAATTAAGTAAAGCTTTTGTAAATTCGCCAACCGGCGCGTTGCTAAAGTTATTAAACATCGGTTCTAGGAAACGCGGGTGTGGGATCCGCCGAGCAATAATCTCATATCGAACCAATCAGAACTAACCATGTAGGTATTGTTCAAAAGATTTCTTTATCGAGAGTTTAATCGTGAAAATCGTGCATGAGTTTTTCAGAATTACTAATAATATCTGAGATTAATAAAACTGCCAGAATGCTTTCAGCTTCATTTTACCACTGAAGGTTTAAATTGGCTTTCCGGGCCTATTGGCAACTCGCTATCTTTTATTTACCTCACAATTTAGCATGCGTTAGATATGGAAAGGTCTTGGAAAGGTTGTCGTATGGACACTTCTATTATTTAGTTTTCTTTTCTTTTTTTCGTGTGGGACACCGAGTCGTTCAACGACCCGATGAACCCTGGTGTCAGAGTTTTTCAACCGCCTACTGCAAGTAGCAGGCCTTTGACATGGTTGTGTAACGAACGCCATCATAGACAGCAACCGGGACCGACGGCTTAACGTGCCCATCCGAAGCACGGAACCATCTTACTTGCGGACAATCAGGTGGTCCAGCCTACAATGTCCTAACCAGACTGGGATCAAATTCACAAAGTGATAAATATCAACTTTGTGAGTGACCCCACAGGGAATTGAACCCGGAACCTTTGCGTGGCAGGCAGGCGTACTAACCACTGCGCCATATCGGCTGTCATTATTTAGTGAACCGAACGAAAGGCGAAACAAACAAAAATTATCTTTTTCCTATACTTCACTATACTAGTCATACGTTCAGTTTGAAAGGTGACTACGTGTCTACCCACCACCTCTCTTACCCTAAACCTGTGCCAAAAATCCTTGGCATTACTTAGTACAGTAACCTTTTCACGGGCCTAATGTCAGTGTATTTGCATCCATGCCGTCACTTGTTTCAGGGGGAGAATTTTTAAAACAATAGCTTTCGTTGCCGTAGACTGCGACGAGTGCGTATCGGTCTCAAATCCAGTAATTAAAACTCTTCATAGATAGATCGATCCGTGTGATGCCGGCTTATAATTGCATCACCCCAATTTTACCCTTGGGTGTCGTAAAAAGCGGCTTAGGGATAATCAAATCATCCAGGGAATGGGCAGCAGCGTTCCCTGTGAATCTTGCGCTGCGCTCACCAATCAGCCTGCCAATTGTGGTGAGTATGAGGCCCACGTCCAGAAGTGGACTGCTGTGGCTGTTATGGTTGGTATGGATAGATCGCGATAGAAAAACGCGTGGTGCAAGTGGAAAGGCGACTCGTCTCAGTCGCATATGAAATCAGATTCCACTGCTTCAAAAATCCGCCGCCTGATTGATGTGTAGAGCGCGTGGTGTGCCAAGTCTCCTCAGGCGACGCTCTGTCTGCCGCTAGACTGTGTTTTCCTCCTACGATACACTTTTTACTACAAGCTTCTTGTAAGAATGATCTATCTACAAGATTGATCTCGCGCACGACGCGAAATTTCCAGGTACAGATAACACAGGATAACTTTTTAGAAACTCTCTTGATGTCATATGTACCTATCATTATCATAACTCATACGTAACATAACTTTTCTAGGACATGGCATGGCTGATAAATTGATAAGATTTTGATAATGTACCCATATTGTACAGTCATCAAAATGTTACTCATATCAGGTGTCCATCAAATCAGCTTGCTTTGCTCATATCACTACGTCATTATTATAAGGGAAGATTTAGATATTTTTTATGATGCAATAAATAATCTCTGAAACTATAGCATGGGTTTTGTTACTTTCATGACATGAATCTGCGAGTAGGTACATTATTCCTGAGTAACATAATAATACCCACCATACAACTATCTATATAAAACATATTAATAAAAGAGTACCTAAAAACTTTAGAATTGAGTTTATTTTCATAAAAAGTACTTAGGGTCGCACAGTAGAAAAAAAAGTAAAAAAATGCTGTCTTATGGAAAACGGAGTAGAAATACTTACTGGGTAGACTCTTGTTCCAAATAATTCTGTATTGACATCAGAGGTGTTCTGAAAAGTCTGGAAAAGCAGCCAACTCGCTTGACCGGGGAGGTGGGTAGGTTAATTGCTGTCAACAGTACATGTTGAGTGGATGTTGTAAAGGAAAATGATGCTACATTGTTGGCATTTCCGTCGCTGACACACGTCACCCGGGACGACTGTTATATGTAGTTGTAGTAAAAGTTTGATGGACATATTTCAATTTGTGAATAAATACCCCTTTTCTCAAAGAACTCAAATGAGAATGTGAAAAAAGTGGTTCTACGCAAAATAGCTAAATTTTAGATTCTGGGAATGTCCAAAAGATTTCCTTTGTCCAGAAGAAGACCTGCTTTGTAAAATGTCTTACATTATCTTGGGCAGTTTTATCAAAATCTAGCAGATCGTGTGCTGGATCATCAATTTAAGTACCATTTTCAGCAATTCGTGTCACATCCGCTATAGCTTGTCAGTCGTGCGAAATACCTCTTAGGGTTTTCTCGGTACCGCTGTGATCCCTGGACACCTGCCAGCCTCCAGACCTTGAACCGCCTAGCAACGGTGCTTGTTGGCTGACAGGCGACAGGCAAAAAAACAATGACGTAAAAGGAACGGTACACAACACACAGCTGTGGATAATTGCTGGCTGTGGACATGACAACCTCAGATGAGGGAATTTACCAGAGGGTACATCGAATGACCAGAATGAAGCCATTAAAACAATGACGTAAAAGGAACGGTACACAACACACAGCTGTGGATAATTGCTGGCTGTGGACATGACAACCTCAGATGAGGGAATTTACCAGAGGGTACATCGAATGACCAGAATGAAGCCATTAAAACAATGACGTAAAAGGAACGGTACACAACACACAGCTGTGGATAATTGCTGGCTGTGGACATGACAACCTCAGATGAGGGAATTTACCAGAGGGAACAGCGCGCAACCAGAATGAAGCCATGAAAACAATGACGTAAAAGGAACGGTACACAGCACACAGCTGTGGATAATTGCTGGCTGTGGACATGACAACCTCAGATGAGGGAATTTGCCAGAGGGTACATCAAATTACTAGAATGAAGCCATGAAAACAATGAAGTAAAAGGAACGGAACACACAGCACAGCTGTGGATAATTGGTGGTTGGGTGCTGGCTGTGGCCGTGCGGGCGACATGACTACTGCAGAGAGAGGAGTATTGAAAGAGAACAGAATGAAACCATGAAAGTAAAGAAGTAAAGGGAACGTCTGATGGCAATTGTGCTGAAAGCTGCACGTAGGGCACCAGAACTACCTAAAAGCATGTTCCATAGTTAAGATCCCTAAGAAATCTCTAAAAGTTCTTTGTAAAATGGATCTAATTTTGCAACCGACCACAGTAAAGAAAAACTTAGAAAGATAAATTCGCTTTGAGAGCAGTATTAAAAAGATCGCTATTTGGAGATAACAATCATAACTTTGATAGGTCAATTGACGGTTTTGTAAGGATGGCACTAATGTAATGCTACGATTAATACGACTTGATTCTGGATGTTCATAGAGTTCCCTCTGAACACACACCTTTTCTCTGAGCTGAGCTGAGAACAAATTTAGTTGACGTGACTGACGCAGAACAAGAGACATAATTTACCAATTCTTCAAAAATTTCATATCGTCCACAGTTTTAATTTTCACATCAAAGGGGACAAAGAAAATGTAACGAATGATGATGATGAAATAGGTAGGCAAGTCACTAACTACTGTATTATGAATCATAAAGTAAAGCGAAAGTAGGTATTCGGTGTATGAGTCGACAGCACGAAAATGATCCATTTGAGAGATCAATTTGTAGTGATTAATCTTTGTAACTGTATGGCAAAGCCAGTATAAGTAGATCCGTGAGTTTCTGCTGATGCAACAGGCGTGTTCAAGTCTATACTTGTCAGCATCGTGCGATGCGCATGCGTCATTTAAACGGCGGTTTCACGACCGATTGTGGATCGCTGTTACGTGTTGCTCGGCTGTTGCTAGGCAGATAAAGAATGAGTCGTTCCTGTAATCATGATGAAATTTGCTCGGCTTATCTACCTAGCTATATATGGATGTGTCATTTTGGACTTTGCGTTTTTGGGTAGGCCGAAGACATGGGTAGTCAGCGTTTACGGTGAAATAAATACTGCTGAAATTGCAAAATGTAATGTTTCCTACCTAATACAAAACTAACCTATCAAATGCAAAAAGTAATGTTTTAAATTGTTTTCATAGGTATACGCACGCAATGTTATTTTTTAATTTCCCAGTACCTACAAGTACCTAGGTACCTACAACACAAGCACAGTTAAAATATTTTTTCGTAAGGATAAAAGAGCCGTCGTCAAGACACTTAAAAGATCGATGCCTCGGAACCATAGCTATCAAAAATACATCGACTACTATTAATAATTCCGTGATTTAACTTGGTAGATATCTACTAGGTACTTGCCTTTATTTTATTATTAACCTATATTTCCGTGGTCACGTCAAAAATAAACCAGAATGAGGAAAACTGTACATTTCACACGAGTTTCTAGATGTAACTCGTGTGGGAACAACTGAAACGCGGAAAACCATCGGTTAAGGTCAAGATGCCGGTTCGTTCATGTGGTTTAAAAATACCGGTTGTTTTTTTCTCTAGCACATCAGTCCGCCAAGAAAATAAAATGAGGAAAAAATGAAATAATATAAGAACTTTTCAAATATTTCTACTAGCTAAAAACGACGAGATCTTGTTTTCCACACAGGCAATCTTGTAGGTAAATGACGTTATAATTAAATAACCCGCGGGTCGAGGTGATTCCGGCTTTTTGTTGGACAAGGAAATAACGTATGAATAGGTATTGTCGCAGCATACACATGTTGCATTGCATCACTACAGAGAAATCATTTCCACCCTTTTCAGATAACTAGTTATCTTATTGACCTTTAGATCACCTGCGCCCATAGGTACATGGCGTAAATGTAAAGCAATAGGTAATTTGTCAAAGTGAAAAAACCGGCCAAGAGCGTGTCTGACACGCCCACAAATAGGGTTTCGTAGTCAACGTTTAAATATCAGGTTTTTCAGCATTACAAACTTAATTTTGTTGCTGGTTTGTTAGCAGCAGTATGATGACCAACCGCAAATAGAAAAACTAATTTTTTTCTGAAACCTTTAAGGGTACAATATCCGTTATAGTTTTCATTGTAACTTCAGATTGTAAGCTATATTCCATATTTATTTCAAATTTTTAGCGTTTATACTTTAGAAGTTACAGCTGGAACAAATTATGGGTCAAAAACGCCCTTTTTAAAAGTAAATATCTCGTGACAGAAACATTTTAGTGACTTTGTTTCAAACAAACCTCACCTTAGTTTTAAAAGACCTATTCAACGATACCCTACTCAATATTACAGAAGAAATAAAAAAAATTTGCCCCCCTTTCACTTGTATGGGAGGGGGTCCAAAAAACATTTAAAATATTTTTTTCTTAACATTTCTATATTTGGGTCAACACGATCTATCTTCTCACCAAATTTCATGTCGATAGCTCTAAAACTGACGAAGATATGAGGGCGCGGCATACAGACAGACAGACAGACAGACAGACAGACAGACAGACAGACAGACAGACAGACAGACAGACATGACGAAACTATAAGGGTTTCTAGTAGACTACGAAACCCTAAAAAGGGCAGAAAAGATGTGCCAGAATCATAGACATTGGATTGGAATGATGTTGTCTCCACCTACCCCTCCGGGAAAGTGGCGTGATTTTATGTAAAATTCACTTCAACAATGTTCATCTCTATACAAATTTTCAAGATCTTGTACAGACTTCCCAAGGAAAATAAATACAGAATATTACTTTGTTAAAAAATTGTAGGTACCACCATACCCTCTTAGATAGACGAGTCAATTATCAGGGAGGTTCAAAATTTGAGAGACAGTTGTTCTGTTGTGTGGGCTTGTATTTCTTTACAGTTTTGTTTTCTGTGTTTGTTCGAAGTCGTAGAATTATCTATCTGATAGCTGTGGTAAGGTGATCTGTTGGTACTGAATAGATAATCTTAATCTGTTGGTCAGCGGTCGTAGGCGATGCATCATGATTGGCAGGTTGATAGGCGAGTTGCCTTTTAGAGATCAAAGCTGCCATTGCTGTTTAGATGCCTCGGTTCATGGCGAGTTGACCTTCACTGAGGTGGAGTACAAAGCACTAGTGTTTCTGGACAGAGCTGTATAGGTATCACAACATTATTACATACTGTACTAACAGATGTATACTTACTAACAGTTGGAAAACATACCTACCTACAGTTTTCATCGAGGGTTTAACCAGCTGAAAATTTGCATGAAATAAATTAACCACTTACCTACTTCTAGAACATCTGTAAATTCCAAAGCAGTGAATACCGAGTCGATAAAAATTACTTATCTGGAACTGTGACGAAATACCTTCTGGCAAGTTTTGTTTTTTTGAGAATAATGACGAAAATAAAATGCAATAAGTAAGGGTTACTTATTTGGTTCTTGAACTTTAGAGAGACCCATTTTGTGTTTTATTGTATTGACTCATCAAAAGCTATCAAAAAATCGAATAAAGTAAATATTGCAATGCAAAAACTAACCTTTGTAGGTATAATTTCATACCTAAGTTTAGTAGGATCAATTACTGAGACATTTGCACGTATTAGTACATTGCACAATATCTACGCTGTCATCAGTCTGCTACCCATTCCCTATCTTAACGTCCGTCTGCGCGTGGCGGGCGGCTATCTCCTCAAGTCCGCTATCGGTCTGCAGGTCATCCAGGTCATCCAGGTCTCGGCTCGCGCAACATTTCCTGTAGAGTTGGGCCGAATATTCGGTTTATGTTCGGTATTCGGCATGTTCGGCACATTTACCGAATATTCGGTTTCGGCCGAATGTTCGGTGAACTTTGCCGAATATTTGGCCGAATAAAAATGTATCCTTTTTATATAAATTGTGTGGTAAATTTTTATGTCAAGACAAGCAGTGAAGCAGATTTATTTTAATTTGTTGTGAAAGTTTCCAATGTAACAAGTTAGAGGGTAAAGAGCGGAGTGGTCTGGGGCGAATCAGCGCGTAATTCGTAAACAAGTGATAATCATAACTATTTTATATGGACATCATGTCCTGCCGAATTATTCGGCCGAATATTCGGCCGAATATTCGGTTCGGCAAACTTTTTACCGAACATTCGGCCGAATATTCGGATTCGGCAAAACCTGTGTTCGGCCCATCACTAATTTCCTGATGCCCACCACTGCCGTTTATTACACTACTCTGCCAGTGGGAACCGGTTTGACGTACATTGCTGGTTATCTTACGGGTGTCTTTACAACAAATCAAAAATAACCAGCAGCGTATGTGAAATCGAGCTCTTTTGGCAGCATTGATAATGTAATACCAGCTTTCCGTATGCAGACTTTCCAGGTCAAGAGTCACACGCGACAGATTGTAGACGCTGCGACGTGACACTTCGGAAAGGAAAAGGTTCAATATGACAGACATTAATTTCATCTGAATTAATATTGTTAAGACATTTGTTTATTTATCTGTCGGACAAAAAGTTGATGGACAACCCTATGAACCCTGGAGCCAAAGATTACCATTTGAGTGATCAATTTTATAGATGGAAACCGAGACTGTTTAACCTGAGTTTTTTGTGTTAGGAATTGATAGATTTAGATTTAGATTTAGATATTTTATTTCACATTATCAAATTCATAGTTACAAACAGTACTTAAACTAAATAAAAATGTCAAAGTATAATGTGATCGTCAAAAATAATAAAAATGTCAAAATGTTCTACAATAGTAGTATAAAAAATAAAATAAAAAAGGTATAAAAGGAACATAAACAATATGTCAATTTACAATATAAATGTCACAAAACAATGTTATATACATAAAAAAGCAATAATCAGAAACAAATTGTGAATATGTCAAATTTTAAAAACAGATAATGTCAAAACATGTCAAAAAGTATAATAGAATAATTTCAATACAAAAAGTATTGGAAAACAATCAAAGTCAAAAAACTTATAAAATTAATATGTGCTATGTCCAAAAATAAATAATAAAAATAATTAATAATATTCTTTTTTATAAATTTGAAATATTCACCTACACTATAGTACTCATTTTCCAATAAAAAGTTTTTCAGTCGGCGATAAAATGTTTCGTCATTTTGCTCGTTTTTAATATCTGTGGGTAGTTTCTCGTAATACGTCGGGCCTATAACGCGCGGGTTTTTGGTTGCGAGTTCTGTTCTCCGTCTGACTGTGCAGAGTTTCCCTACGCTACGGAGATTACGACCACCACCTGTCCGGCGACTGAAGTTTTGCAAATTTTGCCGAATATATTTTATAGTTTCGAATAAATACAGTGAGTGCAACGTCATGATTCCATGTTTTGCGAATAAGGTTCTGCACGATTCTTTCGGATCAATCCCGGCTAGAATTCGCAGAGCACGCTTTTGAAGCACAAAAACCCTTTCACTGTCACTAGATGCACCCCACAACAATACCCCATATGACATCAGCGAGTGGAAGTGAGCGAAATAGACTTGCCGCATAACTGTGCTTGACACCAGTGGGCGCAATTTACGGAGTGCATACGCAGCACCACTCAGTCTAGAGCAATGTGCTTCAATATGCGACTTCCAGTTGAGGTGTGAGTCCAGAGATATTGAATAGGTATTGTTTTAAGTGATACACACACAGGGCACGTTACATCCTAACAATGTCAACGGTCTGCTAGTTGTAGATGGTGGTTCAAAAACTTTGACACCAGGGTTAGACATTTATTAAACTCTGCATAAACAACCTTTGATTGAAAGTCTGCATCTGTTATACATTATTATAACCTACCTATCGAAGCCAATCTTCATTGAGCCTTTAAATTGCATAGACCTTCTCTCTCAATGGGTTGATATGATCCTCGCCCCTGATTCATGCGCATACGCAGCTAGTGGGTTCCTACGTGACCTCACAAAGAGCTCGGATCTAGGTCGTATACTTGTTACCAACCACTTATCTATAGTAATAATACCCGTGCGTATACATGGATGATATGTTGTCTTTATATGACGAGTTCATCTTTTGTCTTACAACTAACGTCATCTTGACGTTAATTGTATCGGGAAATGTTTTAAAATAGATGGTAAACACCTAATACATAGGTATACATAACGTAGGTTAGTGACTCATACACTTATTATTTTACAAATGGAAAACTATTCAAATACCAAGAGCGACATGACGAAATATTTGTGAAAGACAATAAAATTTATTACGGTATGTTGACTACCGTGAAGTCAGCAAGACTTAATTCCTAGGAAAAAGAAAATCTGAGTCACATAAATAAGTAAACACCTAAGTAGGTAACTATTGCGAATAATTGGAGGTGTTCTAGTATTCATGGAAACCGATTGTTACTAGCAGATATTTTCCATGATAGTTAGTTATAATGTGTTAGTTGTTCTGGCTAATGGGAGATGCCATTAAGCGATAATTTGCGCTACGTGACCGGCGGGCAGTGCACAGCGGCCTGCGGGCTGGCGAGCGCAGGGCGCGGGGTGGGGCGGGTAGGGGAGCGCAGGGCGCGGGGCGCGGGGCGGGTAGGGGAGCGCAGGGCGGTAATTGCACCTATTAGCTGCAAAACGGTTGTTGTTAAGCTGTCGGTAGGTATCTACTTAAAGTATGAGATGAGGAAAACCGCGCAGGAAAATTGTAGATTAATTTGTGCAGTTAGTTATTAGATATACTATCTACTTTATTTTGATTTAGGAAATTATACAGACACACAATCGTGCCTGCTGTAACCCTTGAGGCTGTGCGTCAGCTACAGTTAAAAGAGTTACGTATCTACTGTATTAGATCAGAAATTAAAATAAGTACTCCTAACACCTGTGCCTATATTGAAATAGTGACATGTTTTTGTCTTGTCATATTTATTTGATCGTGAAATTATTGTTTGTCATAATAATATGATAATAAAACAAATGATAACACTTGCATTTGCATGTACTTATGTAAGAACCTACAGGCTTTAGATTATTATATATAATCGTTCACCTGTTCTAGAATATTCTAAATCAGGGTCATTGTCACCTTTAATAATAAACCTAAAATAACAATTTTAATCATAGCATTTCTATCTGTGTGAAGTCCAGTCGCAATCAATACAGTAGATAAAGTATCTATGCAATATAAAACATTGCAGCTAACAAGTGAGACCCTTAGGCAACGACACGATACCTATCTAGGTAGGTACCAGTAGAGAAGGGTTTCGGACAAATCCATGCTCTCACGACTTCGTAAACTTTTTTGCTCCAATCGACCTACCATAAAATGTCACCCTTTAGGTAGGTACCTTATATCAATGGAAATGGCCAAGACTAACAGAATCCGGGAAAACTAACCTACTTACCAACAACAGTTTTTGCTGTTACACAAAACAAATAATTGTTATTAGAATATGTCATGCGATATCTACATGATTCACTGATTGTGCTCGATTCAACTTCTTCAGATGTACCTATACTGACGTAGATAAAAGGAATTGACGTAAGTACCTACCTACCTATGCATATTGCTGGTTCCGTCGTGGAAAAGCATCGCCCCATTTTTTTCGCAATCGGCCGAATAGATCATCATCATCACCATCATCAAGAAGCGACTACGGCATTTGAGAGTTTCATGGCATACTATCTTTGGTGTCATGTGTATTGCAATTTTATGCAATGGACTGACAATCTGTCACTTCACTGATTTGGAAGTTCTGAAATTGGACTCAAAGTTTCACAAGAAAATCTCTATCCAGAAATACTTACTCAAGAAATTATTATACAACTTTAGCACATACATCGTTAGTGAATCAATTAGCTATAGTAGTCTACTGAAACTATAGTACCGTCATTCGAATAGGCCATATTTGACAGCTGTCACACCCATACTAGGAAACATGTTAACAAAGAAAAATAGACCTTATGTCATAGCATCAACATGATTTTGACAGCTGTCAAATATGGCCTATTCGGATGGCGGTACTATAGACTCCACCAGTATCAATGTCAGTTTGTAGATCAATTGACATGTGACGTCAAACGTCGCACAAGACAAGGCGACGTTTGAGGTGCGCAAGAGTTCGTATCATGCAGTGATCATGCACTTCAGCAGTGATGCGTGTTGCTAGGCAACAATATTAAGAGGACAGACAGACAGCTCTATCTTGCCAGTTTAACAATATTTTAAGGCTCTACGAATCAAAAAATAATTTACTCTTGCACAAACCACTCTTCTAGCTTTTACCATTGAATTGAAATCCTTTGAGACTGCTTGGTTCTGAACCTTGGTTCATGGTGTCTGGTTTGGTGGACTGGATGGATGTCATGGACGTGACTGGTAGTATGCTTCAGCACTAAAAACGGAAATATGAACCATGGTAAAGATTAGACTTGGAAAAAATAACTGCAGCCACGTAGCTGCTGCAAACTGTTACGAGGCCTGCGGAAAAATCAGAAGAAATTACCATAAAAACTTGGAGTGTTTTTCATAATTAATATGCATGCAGGTACAGAAAGGCAATCAAAGCGGAGCGATATGCGCCGGAGTCGATCAGATCGCTATCGGCATCACGCAATGGAAGAGTGATGCCCGTGACACAGTAGATTAGAGTTGCAGTATAATCTCTTCACATCACGGCTTGTCACTATATAATCTGCAACAATACTCTCAACTTGAAAAACTCACCACAGAAACATACGTTGCAATAGGTATAAAGTTCGTTTTGGACCTGTAGAGAATCATCAGTCAATACTTTTGGGACGGGAACGCTCTGTAAAATAGGGTCTTGTTTTGAAGATGGTGTCTTTCTTAGTTTACATCGTATACTGGGTGTAAAGGACGGTGTAACGAAAACTTTGCGGGCGTGGTCAGGCCATGAAACATATGTTGGTAAACGAAAAAAAGACTTCCCATGCAAAATCAGTCAGCTGATCGTGAATTTTGTATGGGAGGTCGGAAATTATTTTTCGTTTATCGTCATATGAGCCATGGGGAAAGTTGTTTAGTTTCATGGTCTGAGCACGACTGCAGAATTTTCGTTACACCGTCCCTTACACCCTGTGTATGCTGTTTGTAACTCCTACTGTGGCTAATAGTAGATTGATGCTGAATAGCTGTTGCTAGGCGGAGAATGTGACTGATTGAACAAACATATTTTATCTTACTTAGATTTTTTAATACCTACGTGATTGACGGAAGATTAGATACGTTTGATGATGTAGAGTTTTTTTGTGTAATATCATCGTGTTTTCTTAACTAACTAAACTAAGCTTAGTTACATTTAATTTTCAATTTAATCGTAATATTCAAAGTTTTTATAATTGGATTTTTTTATGGTGTGCAATTGATTTGCTTAGTCTTACATAGACGACATAATGAATAAGCAGATCAATGGATTCATGATTGATGCTACATACTTTAATGAAAACGACTTATTTTACTTACGTTCGTTCTGCTAACCCCGAAATGTATAGGTACTTACAGGCGTGTGTGAAAAGGGACGTATGTACATATACGGGGTGTAAGGGACAGCTCTCCGAATACTGATGCAACCTATTCAGACCATGAAACTGAACGTTTCCTGAAATATTTTATTGAGGGAAGTTGTTTAGTTTCATGGCCCGTACCTATGTACCCTATCAGTATTCGGGGAGCTGTCCCTTACACCCTATACACATAATATAATGTTCGGTGCAGCAAACCGCAGATAGGTGCAGTGTGCATCTAACGTGGTGCATAGAACGATACGGCGAGGCGACCTTGTGTGCGGTGTCGCTTATCGCCTCGCGTTACACCACACACATTTACCAACCCTATATGTATGACGGTAGATACTTATATTTATAAAATAGTATTACGAAAATGAATAAAACCAAGGAATTACCTAAACCACGCCGCGTCTCCAACGCTCGGCAAATCTCTTGCCAAGCATGGTGGGTGATGGTGTGCTTGGAATATCCATACTAATATTATAAATTCGAAAGTAACTCTGTCTGTCTGTCTGTCTGTCTGTCTGCTACGCTTTCACGCCTAAACCACTGAACCGATTTTGATGAAATTTGGCACAGAGATTGCTCATATACCGAGAACGGACATAGGCTACTTTTGCTTCCACTTGAGGGTCTGGAGTACCTGATGTAGACCATCAGAATCACCACCAGCAGCCCAGCTAAACTATAGGAGATACAGATATGACTCCAATGCAAAAGTTGTTTTGAATGATGGGACGCTTCTGCTGATGTAAACACATCGAAGGTCTGGAGTACCTCATGTAGACCACCAGGTGCACCAACAGGAGCCCAGCCAAACTATAAGTGATTCAGATATGACTCTAAAGCAAAAGTTATTCAGCTTGATGGGACGCTTCTGCTAACGAACAGACATCGAAGGTTTGGAGTATCTGATGTAGACCACCAGGTGCACCAACAGGAGCCCAGCTAAACTATAGGAGATAGAGATATGACTTCAAAACAAAAGTTGTTCCGCTTGATCGGACGCTTTTGCTGGTGAAAAGACATCAAAGGTTTGGATTACTTCATGTAGACCACCAGGTGCACCAACAGGAGCCCAACCTAACTATAAGAGATTCAGATACGGCTCCACAGCAAAAGTTGTTCAGCTTGATGGGACGCTTCTGCTGGCGAATAGACAACGAAGGTTTGGAGTATCTACTGTAGACCACCAGGTGCACCAACAGGAGCCCAGGTAAACTATAGGAGATACAGATATGACTCTAAAGCAAAAGTTGCTCGGCTTGATGGGGCGCTTCTGCTGGGAATAGACATTAAAGGTTTGGAGTACCTGATGTAGACCTCCAGGAACAGGAGCCCAGGTTAACCATAGGAGATACAGATATGACTCGAAAACAAAAGTTGTTCAGCCTGATAGGATGCTTCTGCTGGCGGAAAGACATCGAAGTACATGATGTAAACCATCACGTGCACCAACAGGAGCCCAGATGAACAATAGGAGATACAGATATGACTTTCAAGCTAAAGTTGTTCAGCTTGAAGGGACACTTCAGCTGGTGAATAGACATCGCAGGTTTGTAGAACCCGATGTAGACCACCAGGTGCACCAACAGGAGCCCAGCCCTATAAGAGATATTGAAATGGCCTCAAAGCAAAAGTTGTTCAGTATGATGGAACGCATCTACTGGCATCTGTTGGCAATGCGATTATGGTTTGAGAAATGTAGTACCAACAATATTAGCGTGATGAATATCCAGAGTATAATTTTTAGGATGCTGGTGTGGAAATAAGAATTTTGCAAAAGTGTAATGAATGAAACGAAACGAAGTTCGCGGGTACCAGCTAGTATAGTATATACTAAAGGGCAGCAGTACCTACATTGTTACGTAGGTATGATAATCACAAAGTTTGCAAAAAGTATGGCCCCAAAATGATTCCAGCTGTACAATTTTGTGAAAAATAATATTTCTTACGCCGGGTTTTATATGGAGTTATAATTAACTTTCTTTGATGATCAATATACCTGATATATTGATCAATTTACTTAACATTACGGAAGAACATCAAATTACCAAAGGATACGACCGCTCGTAACATCCACGTTGATGTCTATAGTATACCTAGTAACCACGTTCAGTGTGCGCAGACCCTAACCGCCGCCGCCATCATGTCTGCCCGACTCTGCTACTCACACAAGGCCACGTGCTGTGTATTCGCAATTACTT
The DNA here is from genome assembly GCA_024500475.1 of Phthorimaea operculella. Classification (NCBI taxonomy): domain Eukaryota; kingdom Metazoa; phylum Arthropoda; class Insecta; order Lepidoptera; family Gelechiidae; genus Phthorimaea; species Phthorimaea operculella. Next base: position 173,181 of record JANFCV010000241.1, read on the forward strand.
ACCTTTATATACTTTTTGCACGTAATATAATATTTATCGTGTTTTCCTGTTCGAGTTTTTTGTACGGCTCATGTAATAAAGTCGTATCCAACGTTCAGATTACTCTGACCTTGGTCTTGACACAGACTTAATTATTTTAGCCATTTCTTACGAACCTATCTACCTACCTTTGGGGCTATCTTAAGGAACGTAGAAACTTGCGACGGGGGACGTAAGATGACATCTGTCAGACAAGTGAAGGTAAGCGACGTCATCGATGCGACGCGCATCTTAGGTGTGTAGACGGTGTCGCTTATTTTGTTTTATGCATTGTATATGACGGAAACGGTTTCAAGCGTCGCGATGTCGCACGTCTAACGTCTCTGCCTCTTATCTTACGTCTCGCCTGTGGAGTTAGCGCCTTGCGTTCTTCTTTATGACAATCCGCTGAGAATATTTTCTAGATTCATTTATGAATTCGCAAACCTCTGAGACCATTAATGATTTCTTATCCTGGGACATAGCCCTAAAAGAAGGTTAGAATGGCATGTACACATACATGTGTCTCTATCTTGTCTCTATAATAAAGTGGCCTGAAAGAAGTAATCAGAGGACGTTGACAGCTGTCGCTTTAAGGTCCTATATGATCCACTGCACCTCCACGCCAGTGAGAGTATAGTATTTTTTGCACTGCACGCACATCAAATTGAAAAGCACACTATGTACATATACGTACATTTTGTATCAATGTTCAGTATACAAAACGCTTTTGATTTACGTTGAATTCAATACTATATCACAGACTATAAATGACCTTTTTCTGCCTAGCGAGAACATAAAATGTTTCCCAGTTCTTGCTCTTGAAATAAAAGTCTCTTCTAACTATTCATCTTATACAAATAAGTGATGCTAAAACCCCTTCTTAAATATTATTTCTATCTCTAATCGACCACAAATTGTTTCAGGTTCTCTTAGCCAACCACGGGCCAGGTTTCCAATACGCTATGTAGTTGTGGTTTTCCCTAAGTAATGGTAATGTATCGTTGGCCGCAGAGGCGCGTGCTGATCAACGGATAGACCGATCGCTACAACACCACAGAATCACGTACAAACTATAGCCTCTTTACCTTCCCGACCCACAGTAGAAGTAAAGGGCAGTACATCTTTAGCCACAGAGGCGCACACTTACCTACGAATCGATGCATCGCTACAACACCAATCAACAACAATCACGTTCGAACTAAGTGTAGATGTAAGCCTCTTTACATGTGCCAAAGTAGAGGTAACGAACAGTAGGTACCTAGATATTTCCGCTCTTAGCACGTCCTTCGAAACGTTCGAAGACAATTCAACAGTAGCACGATTCGATTTAGCCAACGATTTAGCATATTCGATTTGTTCTGCCACTTGAAAAGAAGAAGAAGACCAGCCTTTGAAATAAAAATAAATATCATAATAAATAATATAAGGAACTCTTTCCATAAGTACAAAAGGCTCATTTTGGAATTATGCAGCAGCATTTCGTGTGGATTCAACATTTTAAACCGCACTCACCAACTCACCTAGTGAACTTGGTGAGTATACGACAAACAAGCCTCATCAGCCTATTCGAAAAGAACAGGAAGTCTATGTCCAGCAGTGGACTGCTGCGGCTCTTGGTGATCTTAATTATGCGATTGTAGTACTGATCAAGGGTGAGTAATGCGCAATATATGACAACCATGTCACGCTAGCCTCTTCTCACCAACTCCACTCCTGCCTACCCGCGGTGAACCCTGTTACGTCGAGTAACCTATAGCTGAGATTGTGGTAACCAACCCCTTTGGAGGCGTAGGTCGGCAAGCAGAAGGAGAAAGGGGGTCCGGCGTTCCTTCTACCACGTTCGGATGTCAGGCATTGGCAGCTGGATGCTATGGCTATACTATAATACCACAGCGGTCCAGTAGGCAGGGGAAACCACTGGACTATCTTCCCAAGAAATCCACAATGAGCACCAAGAATATAGAAAGCGAAGAAATGCGACCCAGGTATATCCTGGCGCCATGTTGAGTCCAGGTCACATGGTGTGAAATATGCTACTGGCCACCCTGGAGTGGCACACCAGGCCCAGAGTGGACAGAATGCTACTGGTGAAGCATCTGGTCTTCGTGACCGCGCACTTCTTCGAAGGATAAGAATAGGCACATGGAATGTTCGTGGCCTTTGCAACCGGGAAAGAGAGAGATCATAGATAAAGAGCAGACCAATTACAATCTCGAAATTCTAGGATTGACCGAGACTCATTTGAGAGGTTCTGGTTTTATGCAACTGCCTCCGGCCGCATAACATACTTTTCAGGACCAGTGGATGAAAGCAAGAATGGAGTAGCTATATCTGTATCACCTCATATCAATAACTCTGTGCTAGGCTACAACCCGATTAATGACAGGATCATGACTTTAAAACTAAACACCAAACCATGTCGCTTAAATATTGTTCTAGTGTATGCACCTACATCGAATTCCTCGGAAGATGAAATTGAACAGTTTTATGGCAAGCTTGATGACGTCCTACAATCAATGCCAAGAAGGAGATCACAATTGTGATGGGGATATGAACGCCAAAGTGGGCAATACCTCTAGTGATGATCACCTGAGAGGAACAGTCGGAAAGTACGGACTAGGCGACAGAAATGAGAGGGGAGAAATGTGGCTTCAGTTTTGTACAGAAAATTCTCTCACTATTATGAACACATGCTTCCAAAATCATCCAAGAAGACTCTATACTTGGATAATGCCAGGAGATCGGGCTCGTAACCAGATCGATTATATCGCGATAGCAAAAGGTGGAGATCATGTATCACGAACAAAAACCTATCCCGGGGCTGACTGTGGTAGTGATCACAAATTGCTAGTGGCTGAGCTGAATATCAAGCTAAAGCGCTGTCAACGTAATAACTATAAGTCGCAAAGACGTTTAAAACCAACAGAGCTTTTTGCCTTTGAGGAAAACTTTAATGAAAAAGTGTCTGAATTGGCAGCGAACAGCAACGAGGACAAAGAAGCAAACTGGAACAGTTTTAAAACCTTGTTATCACGACTCGCAAGAAATCGCAAATCAAAAATGATGAAGGACCCAAAAAGTATGGATAACTGAGGAAACATGGGACGCTATAAAGAGCGAAAGAATCTGCTGATGAATAATGTTGGTACCAGCGAAGATCAATATCAGATGCGCTCAGCTGAAATACAAAAATTATGTCGCCGTGATAAAAATGATCATATCAACTCTATCTGTCAAGATATCGAAGACCATGCTGCAAGTATCCATACGAGAGATCTTTTCATGAAAGTGAAATACATCACGAGAGAATTTAAGCCGAAGACCTGGGCCGTGGAAGACGATGCGGGTAACTTGATAACAGAAATAGACAAGGTTACTGAAAGGTGGCGGGCGTATTGCGAGGAGCTGTACAGGGATAATCGTGCAGAGTCGGTCGGACAACCTACGACATCTTGCAAAATCATAAAAGAGCTGGAACCAGATATTTTGGACTCCGAGATCAAATGTGCTATCAACAAGCTGAAAAACAACAAGTCTGCCGGATGTGACACTATTTTTGCAGAAGAATTGAAGCACGTAGGGCCAAATGGGGTGAAAGTTCTACGTGACTTATGCAACCAAATTTGGAAATCAGGCGAATGGATTAACGACTGGAAGAGATCCACTCTCATACCTTTACACAAAAAAGGATCCACCAAGGTTTGCAGCAACTATCGAACTGTGGCGCTTATCTCACATGCAAGCAAAATTCTTCTTTATGTCATTAATAGCCGACTAAATAGATACTTGCAATGGCAAATCCCTAAAGAACAAGCTGGGTTCGTCAAGGGCCGAGGCACAAAGGAACAAATAGTTAATATCAGGCAAATTATTGAAAAGAGTCGAGAGTTCAACCGACCACTATTGATGTGTTTCATCGACTACTCGAAGGCCTTTGACTGTGTCAGATGGGATTGTTTATGGCGCGTCCTAGGAGAGATGGGTGTCCCAGAGCATTTGGTAATCCTTATATCGCATCTGTATGAAAATGGAGAAACCGTAGTCCGAGTAAATGACTGCGAATCAAACCCATTCAAGCCCGAAAAGGCGTCCGACAGGGATGCATTTTATCGCCAGTGCTGTTTAACATCTACGGAGAGTACATCATGCGGAGAGCATTGGAAGGATGGGAGGAAGGATTTCGCATAGGCGGTGCAAAAATCAACAACCTGCGCTACGCAGATGACACCACACTGTTTGCGTCTTCTGAGAGTGAGATGGCTGAACTCATTCGGAGAGTAGAGAGAAAGTGAGGCTGTAGGTCTATCAATCAATCGGACAAAGACAAAGGTGATGATAGTGGACCGAGCCGGCGAACTTACAACTACTGGAGAGTTAAAAGACCTGGAGTATGTAAACGAATTTGTCTACCTAGGATCACTCATTAGTAACCAGGGCGGATGTGAGAAGGAGATACGTCGTCGCATTCAGATGTCAAAAACAGCTGTGACCAAGCTTATTAGAATCTGGCAAGATCGAAATATTAGAAATAATACAAAGATAAGACTAATGCGAACATTGGTATTCTCAATCTTCCTGTATGGAGCTGAGTCGTGGACAATACGTGCTACTGAAAGAAAGAAGATAGATGCATTTGAAATGTGGTGTTGGCGACGCATGCTACGTATTCCTTGGACAGCGAAAAGAACAAATAAATCTATTCTCGAGCAGCTGAGAATAAAAACTCGTTTATCCACCATATGCTACCAAAGGATCCTCAGCTATTTTGGACATGTGGCGCGTAGAGAACCAGACAACCTCGAAAAGTTGGTCATATTTGGGAAAGTGGAAGGAAAACGCTCACGTGGTCGCTCTCCATCGAGATGGGTGGACCAAGTGAAACAGCTGGTTGGAGCCCCTGTAACCGATGCCCTAAGAAAAGCCGAGAGCAGAGATAAATGGAGAACCTTGACTTCGAACGTGCTTGCGAAACTTTGTGGACACGACCTTCAGCAGTGAAGAAAACGACTCAGAAGAAGAAGAAGTAGTACTGATCTTTATTCCTACTGTTGCCTGTCTCTTTTGAGACTTAGGCTGATTCCGCACATTTGGTACTAATCGCAATTTTCCGTGTACCAACTACGGTGTACCGCTGACTGGCAGTTCCTGCTAACCCCGCTCGCCCCACTAGCCCCGCTCGCTCGCCCCGCTTGGCAACAGAACGCGGAACGAGAGGTGAAACACTGTTTCCTCACCTCACTTCACATTTCTCTTAGTTCGCTGTATATGGCTTTCTATACTGGGTGTTACAATCTATCAAAGATCATGAAACCAGAAAGTTAACGTAAATCTCTAGAATTAACAAATCTCTTGAAAATCGTGGTCTACAGAGGCTACTTGGAACAATCCTGGAAGAGCTATGAAATCTTAGTTACTTGGTAAAAGTCTTACAATAATTTCATCATCAAAAGGCTCTTTAACCCCTTGTATAACTAAGTATTGTGGATAAATGTCTCACATCGTTTGAGAAACACAATGAGCTGGTTAATCATTCGTAGTTTAGCGTGATGAGGTATCATAGCACAGAGAGACCGTTGATGTGGGAAAATAAACCACATTATAATTATTACAACAAGAAACGGGCATTTTTATAATGTTGTGTAGAGAGCCATAGTACTTGTAACTACTAGCTTCGTTTTACAATGTTGCAAAGAGAGCTAAGTGGGATAGATGTAACAGAATCGCATGCCCATTTCTGACTACTTTAACAAGCCTCCTGTATGAAATAAAATTTAATATTTAGCTTAGTTCAGCTTTCGTGTAAGAGGTACACTGAAACTTAGAGAAAACTGTATCAAGGTAAAAAATAATGCTATCTGCTTCTGTAAACTAAAAATGTGCTGGTGATAAGGATTTTCCTGAAATACTTAAAACAAAATTTAGTCCGCCCTCATAATATAATATGTAGAGGGTTAACATATTTTCATATTTCGACCAACAGTCACCTTTTGAAGAGTTGTCCATTCTTCTTCTTCCACTCCATTCTCTATCTTTACCACAGCACTCACTAGTAGAATTTCAACTTATAAAACACTCTGTATGTGACAAAGCCTGTTAGCAACAAGCTTGTAGCTCACAAAGGCCATACAAATGTAAAACAATCTGTGGGTACGTAGGTACCACGTACCAACGTGTGTAAATCGCTAGCATGTGAACCTACCCAATTATGGGACCGACTTATACTGGTTCTCCATACAAATACTAAGAGAAACCAGTGTAAGTTGATCCCTTAAAAGGTATGTGGATGTGCGAGCGATAGGACTAATGTCTTGTGGTATATTATTACGGCGTCAACGGCGTATTGTCGATTGGAAGTCGTCAAGCCATTGTTAGGCTTAATCGGCGGGTTAGAGTTAGCTAAACTATCTGCTATTACCGGCAATTGCGTCAGTAAATATGGGAAATTAGAGAGTGTAGTCATTTCCTTCCTATTTTCTTTAAATTTTTAAGAATGGAACAGTAATCGCTTTTATTCATAAGTAACTTGTGGGACTGTGAGCCGCGAACAACCCGATAAACCCTGGTTTCAATTGTTTTTGAAATACTTGATGTAATTTTGTGTGAAGTTCTTAAGGTTTCGTAGAGAGCAAATAAAATCGACAGCTTTACATGCCCTCTGATCAATAAATTATTATAGCAAGAAATTATCTGCGGGCAAAACAGTGTTGCAGCTTCAAAGTACCTAATAAATTGCCAGTCTTCAACTTTGTGTGTCCTTTGAGAATCGAAACATGGAGCTCCGGAATCCTGAAGTCCAGTAGAACACGGAGGCCAAAATACTTAGCTAAGAATTATCTATGACAAGTGCAAGCTAGAAATGAAAGGCACCCAATATCAGTAGTCAGTAACAGTAGTCTGACATGACTAGGTATTAATGGTTAAATCGATAGTACCGTTGAGTCAGCCCTAAATTTAACCGAAAGGTTACCTTTGTTCACAAGGTGACCCCTGCCTGAATATAGAGTTCTAGACTTTTAAACAAAAAAGTTTGTTTAAAAGTTTCAAGCTGCGTTAGAGACTACAGGAACCTATGAAACCAAAATAATTTTATTGAAGTTCATTCAGGTAGACGAAGAGATTAGACTTAGTGTGAAATGGCTTACGTACCTACTTTTACCACAGCTTTAATAGACATCTTGTGGATGACTATAGGTAAATAAATACCGTAGAGCTGGTCTTTATTGCTATGATACTTAATTAGTCTCTTGGTTAATCGTTCCTATACCACGACAGCATAATTATAATTAGTCATAGTAAAAGTCATCATTGGCCGTGTGATGCCGGCTTAGAATAGCATCACCCCATTTCTTTCCTGTGGGTGTCGTAAGAAGCGACTAAAGGACTCGAGGGTATCATGTGTATTGCAATTTTAGGCGACAGGCTGACAACCTGTCACTATAGCGATACACGACAATAGCTAAAACGGCCCTCAAATATGTGTCAGACGTGGCGAAAACGACCGTACTTTTACGGTCGTTGACGCTCTGCCTACCCCGCATAGGATAAAGGCGTGATGTATGTATGTATGTATGTAAAAGTCATCATACAATTTGTAATATTATTATGCAGTTAATAAAGTGTATAATAATGAGGAATTAATTAGGTCTTTAAAATTAATTTAAAATTATTATTATTATTTATTCGGATGTCTATTTTTACTCCTTTTTACAGGGATCTAAACCCAGTGACGCGGATTATTATTATTATTATTAATAATGAGATTAGGTACTTAAGTACTAATTATGATACCCCGTCGGAACATGACTATTACTTAGCAATCATTTAAGTATTCATCAATCAATCAAAGGGAATATTTTGGTACTCTTTACAAAACGAGGATGGTTACACATTTTCCTATTTTACCGAATACCTAATTGGTTTGTCGAAACCACAAATTACTGAGTTTTAGTAGAAAGTGATTGTTGGTGGCGTTTCGTCGATTTTGATTTGAAATTAACCTCTTTTGTAATTTACCCGACTGCGCCGGCGCTGGTGGTGTCATTGTTTCTTGTTTTTAATAATTAGTGGTTTTATACTTGTTAGGTTTTTGTTTGAGTATCACCTAACAAAGCAACTAACAATAGAGATGACAATTTGTCTGTAGAAAGCAACAACCTACTGCATTTCATAGCAGCAACTACCCCAACTAACAACTTGGTCCTATAAAAAACAGACTAAACGACTTTTGGTTATAAAAAAGTCGCATAGTGGTAAGCAGAATTTCACTGAGTTATGTAGTGGTGTCTTATTCGACCTTTTAGTCGTAGACGTCTAAAGTCGTATAATTTGGTCGAGTAAACGTTTATACGACTTAATTATACGACCATCGTATAAAGGTCGAATAAATTATCGCTATACGATTAAATTATAGAACTAATCGTCGCTGTTGGGACCTTTATATAACCTTCAGTCAGTCCACCGAGTGTTACTAGATCATAAGGTATATAAAGGTCGTATCATTATCTTTTATATACCGTGTAGTCGTATACAAGTCGCCAGTGCGACCGTTATATGACTTTAAGTCAGTTCAGCGACTGTTACCAAACCATAAGTTGTATAAAGGTCGTATAAAAGTCGAATAAATGTATTGTCTAAATGTCGCCTTTGCGACTGTTATATGACTTTTAGTCATGCCACCGACTGTTACCAGACCATTAGGTATATAAAGATCGTATTACTTGTAATAAACCTCGAAGTCATATAAAAGTCGCTATTGCGACCGTAAGATGATTCTTAGTCAGGCCACCGACTGTTACCAGACCATTGGGTATATAAAACTCTTATTATTTCCTTTAATCAACCACATAGTTGTATTAAGGTCGCCATGGCGATGCTTATACGACTTGAAGTCTGCTAGCAACTGTTATTAGACCATTAGTTATATAACGGTCGTATAAAGGTCTTACCGCATTCTCATAAAAACGTCGCTGTTTTGACAGCTTTATGACTTTTAGTCATGCCACCGACTGTTACTTGACCATTAGGTATATAAAGGTCATATTATTACCTTTAATAAACCGCACAGTCGTATAAAAATCATCATTGCGACCTTTATATGACTTTCAGTCAAGTCTACAACTGTTATGTGATCATTCGTTATATTATGATCATATTATTACCTGAAGCACAACGCAATGTCGTATAAACGTGGTGTAACATAACGATTAAACGACTAAAAGACCTAAAAAGGCTATTTATATGACTCTTAAAAACCTTCTAATTGTTTAGTAGTCGTACTAATACTTCTTCACAACTACTTGACCTCGCTGTGGTGTGAATTATTGTGGACATGGTTCTGTAGGTAATAAAATAGGAAATATATGTTCGAACGGACGGACAGACTGGATGTATGACGCATGGATGAATGAATGAATGGATGGACGGACGGACGGACGGATGGACGAATGGACAAACAGATGGACAAACAGTCGTAAAATTAAGCCAAATCCTTTGCAACACGATTTTGTGTTAAACAAAACGTGTTGCGCCGACCCCAGGTAATTGGGATGAGCCCTCATCAAGAGACTCTCAGGAAGATGGCATTGATAAGTAGGTATGTGAAATTAACGATTAAATCAGATCACTACTGCCAGCCTTGAGAATAGTTCATCATGTTGTGTAGTACACCCCCGTACATTTTTTGTACGGGGCTATAGTTGGTCCTGATTCCATTCATTATGTCGTACATTACTCTGTCAGCAATAGTTATGCTGTACAATACAATGTCGCACATTATAGGGACTAGTCGCATCAATTACGGCTGACTATCACTTGTCTGACAGATGTTATCTTACGTCTCACCACGTTTCCTCCGTGGAGTACATACAATGCACGATATACTTAATGCACAACACGATAATGCCCGACAACGTATTGTACAACCGAATAATGTACGGCATTATGTACAGTGCTGCAAATAGAATCAAAACAAGTTACGTCACAGCGGATGAAGTGAAGTGACAGTGTTGGCTGTAATCGACTTGTACAGGGTGTTGAAAAAAGTAGTACATTCCTTTAAACCACAAGTTCTGTTACGTAGATATAACATAGCGTCTTGACCATGTTTAAAAAAATAAACTATAAATATTTTATATGAAACATAATTTAAAAAAATAAATTGATATGTTCAACCCTATGTCTAAGCGTGATAGAGCACATCGTTACTGTCACGTTCAGCTGCGGTTGCACCGTTGTAGATCTTATTACGCGCTGTGGAACAGTGCATAGTTATTGGAGTGGTATTTGACAGTACATACACTGTAAAGCGCTCTGTGTTGTAGAGTTGAACTATTTTATTAAAAGATTTTAAAAATATTTTTAACTTCAAATATTTTTTACAAATCATTTGAACACCCTTTACATACTTTATTATACGATGGGACAGACTACTTTTCCTAACTCCCTGTAGATTCATTATTCGAACCTTACATACAAGGCAACCCAGCGAGGCGGGACGGTGGTTTGGGGGATGCAGCCCCCTACAATAAAAGACTACCTTTAACACAATTCCAAAACAGTAGGTTAGGTATGGTTAGAGTTGGAGCGAACAAATTGAGCGACTAAGCTCAACAAAGAATATTATATAATTATACTATTTTAAATAAAAACTATATCGATTTAGTTAGGAATGTATGTAAAATTATCGATCAAGTCACATCACTACGCTACTACTCACGTGATGTCTCCGATCACAATGTCGTGCATTACACCCCTGTACATTTTTAGTACGGGGTGAAGGATGGCGACATCGTTTTGATTCCATCCATATTGTTGTATTGTGTTCCTCTGGTGTGGTGTACATTATACTGTCGGCCAGTATTATGCTGTACAATACAATGTCTTTCAAGGTTTTCACTTTCTAAACGGTACCCTGAAAATGGCGAATAGAAAATGGTTTCTAGTCCTATAACCCGACCTTTAATCATAAAGTGTCCTTTAACAGTCGCGATCACGACATAAAGTTTTATAAACGTTTTATAAATAAATAATGAATTAATAACATAAATAAAATAATTCAAATCGTTATTATTTGTAGGGGGCATTAAAATTTTGTTTGAATAATAACACAAAATAGTCGATAAAACAATTTCCCACTTGAAAACTCAACACTAAACAGTTCCTAACACCATTCACAACTTTTCAGATTATATTTGATAACAAACATGGCAGACATTAATTATTTTGAATGATTTGTTTGTCTTTAACCTCACTTTCACTCGTTTGATAGCACACTGAAGTCCGTGCACGATAAAGTAACGCCGATGACCACTACACGATTTCAGGTCGTGTAAATGTCAGTAATACGACCACTACACGACTTTTGATCGGTTTAAAGACAATAATATGACCACTACACGGCTAAATGGTCGAATAACAGTCACCTATACGACTGTTATTCGACCATACGTCGCGAAACAGACTTGTATATGACTTTTACCAGACTTAAGCCCATTAATACGACCTTAATACGATCTTTATACGGACAAAAGTCATATTATTTGTGCCCAAATCGCGTTATATAAACGTTTACATAACCTCTATACGACCAAAACTATCCGACTTCAAGACGTAACGATAACGTTGTCCCGACCATTATACGACCAAAACTTGTCAGTTGGGACCTAAGTAAAGTAATAAAATGGCAGGCTGTCATACAACCAGCAATGATATTATGAATGCACACACTCGGGCAAATTACAGGTGTTCTTGTGAATGAGAGGGGAGGCAGTTCCCACAGTGCAGGAAAACGCACTCGATGTATAATGCAGTGGGCACATATTGCAATTAGCGGGCCTCGTAGTAATGCTCTAAAATAGCACTCAAACAAAAAACGCCCACTGGTTTGTGTGGACGAGACAGGAGGGACCAGCGGCAAAGCTGTACCACTGTAAGCCTGAATTTGATAACTCGTAAGACTACTGAATTCGAATGGAACACCAAGTCGTCCAACGACTGTTGATATAATTGGACTCTTATTAGTCTAATTAGATATGAGAAAATGCAAAACTAGTAATAAAAAAAAATCTGACTATTATTTCTAGAGATGCAGCGTTCTAAAATCAAGTACTACACTACACCGCACCGGTCGTGCCTCGTAACATCAATTAATAGCAAATTAAAACTATAAAACATGAAATCAAAAAATCAGAACGGAATCGTAAGATGCGGCTTAACGACTTGGGGTTTCATGTGCCGCTTTAGTAGCTAATACACGACTTTTCTGAAACGATCAGCAAAATAATTGTCCCACGCAGCTATCACGATCAAATTTTTGGGTTTTTAACGCTTCGTCTACCCCGCAAAGAGATAAAGGCGTGATGTGTATTTGTGCTACAAGACTTATGGAGATAAAGGAAATGAGGGCTGTTTGTTTTCGAAAAGCCCTAGAGCATTGCAATAATAAATGATTGAACCTCTACTAAGAACCAACTAAGAACAATAACTATTTAGTCTATAAACGCGGTGATGTGACGCCAAGTCGAACAAACAGTATCTTACCAGTAACCACGCATACAATAACACAACACCTTATTTAATATTTAGTTTTCCTTCCAAGAACAAAGCTAGCAGTAAATGATCAATTTACAATCATGCTTAAAGTTTATACAATCGAATAGATCGAAGGATACCAACCAGCAAATTCTCCGAAAATTCCTGCATTAGTTGATAAGAGGAATCAATCAGGCATGTAGTCTTTTCTATTCTCTACATATTTATCAAATGCTCCAAAGATGCTTGAATAAGTCAACCAGAGGTATCAATCAGGCATGTAGAGTCTTTTCTGCTCTCTATATAGATATCAAATGCTCCAAAGATGCTTGAATAAGTCAACCAGAGGTATCAATCAGGCATGTAGAGTCTTTTCTGCTCTCTATATAGATATCAAATGCTCCAAAGATGCTTGAATAAGTCAACCAGAGGTATCAATCAGGCATGTAGAGTCTTTTCTGCTCTCTATATAGATATCAAATGCTCCGAAGATCCTTGAATTAGTCAGTCAGAGGTTTCAGTCAGGCATGTAGAGTGTAGAGTCTTCTCTATATAGATATCAAATGCTCCGAACATCCTTGAATTAGTCAGTCAGAGGTGTCAGTCAGTAGAGTCTCTACTCTTATCAACGATTGATACCTCTTATCAACAAATTCAGGAATCTTCGGATCGGAGAGTAGTCTCTACCTATACATATAAATCCTCCGCTCCGAAGATTCCTGAATTCGTTGATAAGAGGTATCAAGGCGAGTCGTTTTATTTCACACTCTCCTGACTTGTCCCACGACCCAGCTACTGTGTGCTCACTTGCTCATCGAGATGACTTCTCAGTTATTAAGTGTACGAAAGAAACTGCTGTCGTGTGTACAGATGAGTCCGTTGACGAAAGAAACTGCTGTCGTGTGTACAGATGATCCGTTGTTTGTTGGTGAGGCGTGGGCGTGCTCGATGGTCCCGGGTTCGAGCCCCGACCGGTGTCGAGTTCAGTAGGCGAATACCACACCTGACGTTTGCTAGTACAAAAGAGATTGGAGTAATAGCATCTACCATAACAAGTTTTCGAGTGGGACACCGAGTCACCCAACGACGATAACAGATGCCCGGCAATGCAAGTTTTTGCATTGCTCCTGCGTCAAAGTCCGTTTTTAGTACCTATGGGGTATCCTGTGCGGAAATTTCCTTGTCAACGAAGTAGCAGACGCATGCGCTAAATATGCGCAGCAACGTACGTCAATTGTGGGAACCGCCTAACGGTCGAGCTGTTTATATGAAAATTATGATAATGTGTGGTTGTCTTTTAATGAAGAAACAACAGATGAGTACAGGCTTTTTGTTAAAAACAAAGTCGTTATTTGTATATTTATGACCACCAAACCAGTTCCACAGAATGTTTTGTTAATATGCATGACACGTGTAAGTGACGAGAGGATTCAGACCTAAAAACAAGGTGCTTCTAAAAACAGGCTTTTTAGGATAGAAATGGATACTTTCGAACAAGTGGTAGCGCTACCGTGGTAGCGGCTAAGAATCCTGCCACTCCTAATCTACTCAGGATGTTGTCTAAAAGGCGACGAAGAGTTTTCGACCTTGGCTGCAATATCTGCCGACTATGGTCAACCGTATGGTGGCAGTAATACACCCTACGATAGCATTCCCATAGAGGGTTGACGTTAAGCAGCCGGCCGGTCCCTTTGCAACATGATTTTTTGTTCAAACAAAACATGTTGCGCCAACCCTAAGCAATTGGCAGGAAGATGATGATGGTATTTTCGAACCCGATGGTACGAACGAAATAAAAATTACCTTTTACCCATTACTCTAAAATGAAAGTTGAGGAACTTTTGTAAAGAAAGTTTTATTATTTTGGCTAGAAACCAATAAAGAGTAACTTTTTCTGGGAGTATGTATGCAAACTTTGCGCAGAGATTCAATGCAATAGGTATAGTGAGCAACTTTTGCAACGGGACCTCCTACCTACGATATGGCGACAATGAAATCAGCTGTTCCATACAAAGTTTTTCTACTGACTAAAGAATAACTCTACACAAGTAAACACATTTCTTTATAAGCCATTGTTGCTCTTTGTCCCTTTCTAAAAATACTGGGAACGCCATCCAAAATTCCGTCCCCGCAATTATCGTGATACGAATCAATGAGTCGGCTTCGTCGATAAGTATAAAGTATTCACTACGATTGTCCACAAGGTTATTCGTGATAGAGGGACATACAGGGTGTTAGGAAAAGTAGGGCGTTCTTTTTAAGGGTTGAACCAGCTTGTGAAGTTAAACAAGTTTCCCCAAAGACATAAATAGGTATGAAAAATAAATTGGACCTCCCTTATAAAACTACTTGTTCACTACATCTACACTAATATAATAAAGAGGAAAACTTTGTTTGTTTTTTTGTTTTTTTGTTTGTTTGTTTTTTTGTATGTATGTAATCGATAAACTCCGAAACTACTGGACCGATTTCGAAAATTCTTTCACCATTAGAAAGCTACAACATTCCTGAGTAACATAGGCTACTTTTTACCACGGGAAAATTTCTCATTTCCACGGGAAAACGGTTAGCAGCAGGAAAAGCGGGAAATACAGCGGATATTACCCAAATAAGCCAAACCGCTTTACCGATCTTCGTGAATTATGGCACTGATATTACTAGCATAGTAAAGATGGACATGGACTAATTTTTGTCAGCCCTCGAGGATCTGGAGTACGAGTACCTGATGAAGACCACCAGCATCCCATCTAAACAATAAAAGATACGGTCATGGCTTCATAGAAAAAGTTGTTCACCATGACGGGCAGCTTCTGCTGGCAAATGGTCATCGAGGATCTGGAGTACCTGATGAAGACCACCAGCATCCCATCTAAACTATAAGAGATACGGCCATGGCTTCATAGAAAAAGTTGTGCATCATGACGGGCCGCTTCTGCTGGCACATGGTCATCGAGGATCTGGAGTACCTGATGAACATCACCAGCATCCCATCTAAACTATAAGAGATACGGTAATGGTTTTTAAGTTAAAGTTACTCAGCATGGCAGGCCGCTTCTGCTGGCACATGGTCATCGAGGATCTGGAGTACCCGATGTAGACCACCAGAATCCCATATAAACTATAAGAGATACGATAATGGCCTCAAAGTAAAAGTTATTCAGCATGACGGGCCGCTTCGGCTGCCAAATGGTCACGAGGGTCTGGAGTACCTGATGTAGACCACCAGCATCCCATATAAACAATAAGAGATACGGTAATGGCTTCAAAGTAAAAGTTATTCAGCATGACGGGCCGCTTTTGCTCGCACATTTACCTCTGCTGGATCGGAGTAATGGACTTTTTACTACGGGCAAAGATCCAATTTCTACGGGAAAACAGGTAAGTAGCAGCGGGTGAAACCGCTGGGCGGGCTGCTAGTAGGTTATAAAGTCATGTTAAATTCAGGTCAAATATTTTCAGGGTGTGTTTTACTTGTCTTAAGTTGTATTCCATGTTGTATTACATGGGAAAAGTTGTTCAATTTCAAAAGAAATCATCTTACTTACAAAAGAAATCACCAGTTTTTCTAACACCCTGTGTACTGTTATTTATCGAATGTCGCCATATTACTGGTATAACAGTGGCACCCCGGGAGTCAGGGCTGCCACCACCTGGTTACACATTCACAAACTTTACGACTATAAGCCGCTACTTTATAGCTGCAGTACTTTCTTTTGTTGCGTACTGTAATTGCATTCGTTCGGTATTAAAACTGTTGGTAGCAATTGTTTCGGAAACGACTCTTCAAGTTTATATTCGCTATAGAATAAAAATTTGAATACGTCCCCTTTATTGGTCGTGGAAAGGTCGAATGACGCAACAACCCGGCCAGTAATAATATGAGCACCCCTAGTGTAAGGGTTGTCGGGTGGAAACGAGCTGCGCGCTTAGTAACAACTAGCGTACACCCCAGCACACATAGTTGAAACTACTTTATTATTTTTAGCAAGGCAGTAAAGCTATAAGTTGGGCTACAAGTTTGTAGGTTAGATGTGATAGACCGTAACGAGTTTAGCCGCTGCAGTGCTGAGCGGAAAACTACCGGACAACAAAACAAGCTCTACAATAGCCTTATGCGATCCAATTTCCACACTAAAAATCGATTTTATAAAAACGGGATGAGTACCTATGTGCCAAAAAAAACGAAAATCTAAACTTTTGTTTAGAAAACTATAAGAATAGGAGAAATTGGTTAAAAACAAGCGAAATAGAGTTACAAATTAGAACAATCAACAGATTGATTTGGTATGATTTGGTAACTGAGCTAAATAATTATAGATGTTTTTTATAATGTATTAGTCGTAATTTTTTCAAGTATGACAGTTTTTGAATAATCGATTATTATTACTCACATCACTACACACAGAAGCATCGGCCGATCGCACATCCAGCTAGTGATGTACTCGGTAGTTAATTGATATGTAATTGTCGACAACACGCGATCGGTTAGTGGCCACTGAACTGACTGCTTATTGCCAGTTTGGATTCGACACGTTACACTTTTCAGATAAACGAGATGTAGCACGAAACGTACTGTTATGCCTATTTCGGTTGGTTCAAAGAAAATAAAACTCGCAAAGTGTCTCAAAGGCTGAAAGTTTTGGTAGGCACACTGATAAATACTGAAAATTCTGAGCTGGCGATAAAGAAAACTTTCCTCTTGGGACGTAGGACAAAAATGTTATGACGGCCTACGTATCGGCATGTTCTTTGGGGAAAGTTGTTCCTTAGCACAAGTAAACCGATTCCCTGTTTACAGTTGGTATCAGTCGGTCTTTAAAAATCCTGTGAAAATAACCGTGTAGTCAGTTCAGCGCGTAAACTGAGTCTCCGCCTGCGCTTCCGATAAAGTATACCCGCGTCCGTGTTCTAGACTCTGGCCTTCAGCCTAGTCTTTCCGTTTAGTGGTTCCAGCCCGCAGCAAAGGTCCAGGTTAGTGGTGTTCGCTTTCGCTTGCTTCCCTGCCGCTTTTAAGCGTCCGCTTACCCCAAATCGTCCATAACCCTGGTTCCCATCCCAGATTACGTTGAGGCCCGGCCGAAGATTTGCAGCTTGCCTAAGGGGCGCCGGGGTGATCAGTGCCGACCGTTGCATACAAACTTATCCCTTGGTCTCCAGCTTGCCTTAGGGGCGCTGAAGGCAACGTAGTCCGCCGGTCACCCACCTATTCTGATTTTCCGAGATACGAGCCGTCCTATGATTTATAATAGGCCTCCGTAATCCTAGGTCTCCGCCGTCCTAAACTTTGTTCGAGGCTAGGCTGTAGTTCTGCAGCTTGCTCTAGGGGCGCTGCGGTGTTCAGGTCCGACCGTTGCATACAAACTTATCCCTTAGTCTCCAGCTTGCCCTAGGGGCGCTGTGGCAACGTAGTCGGCCTATCACCCAACCATTCTGATTATCCGAGATACCAGCCGCCTCAAGATGCACGATATGACGACTAGGTCCGCCTATTGCCAAAATTGAATCCGCTTAAGCTATATCGGGCTGCACCTAAGGGCGCCCGTGGCAATTTGGCGCGTCTATCAAGTGCCACAGTCTCAACCTGGTTGTATAAATGAAGTTTCCGGCTGCATAAAAGAGCGCCGTGATACCAGGACCACTATTCCTCATCTGATATCCTACCCCAGTTCCGATAAGCAAGTGAAGCGCGATCACCTATATTTTATTGCTATGCTTACGCGCTCTATATTTCACGCTCGCATATTGCCTTGCACTTCCCTTCTCGCTCCGAACGCTTAGGTATTTTAGAAATAAGCTTTAAACCGTATTTTCACGTGCCATATTATTGTGAATAAAACTTACTTTGTATTTTACTGTGTAACCGTTGCATTTCATTTCAAACCCCCAACCTACCTAGAGCTAGAACCCACATAATCTAAACTCCTGAGGTTAGAGTGTCACCTCAGTTAAGTGTCAATGACAGCGGTAGCCTCAAACGGCGAGCCGCATCATTACAAGATGAATGGAACGAATGTTATTGCATTCGATATCTCGTTCCAGATTGGGTTTTCAGGCCTTAATCTTTTCTTATTGAATGTTTATCGGGACATTTTGGACAATTCGTATTTTGGGTTCGGAGGGTCGGTCCCTGCATTGCGAACGGCCGGCGATCCCTCCACACGATTGTCTCTTGTCAATTTGGAGGAAATCCGCGTTTGATGTAATAAAGCCCAGCAAATGAATGCACATTTATTATTATTATGAAAAGAGGTCGTAAAACGCCGCGTGCGAGAGTTACACAATTATAGAGACGGAGACCAATCCCGGGGTAGCTCTAGCGTGAAAAATAAAAATAAAAAGGCATCTGTCCACCCCTGTCTCCCCTCAATCACCGCCTCCCCCTCCCCCCGCGACCCCCGCGTTGTTGTTTACGAGGGGAGAGGGGGGTGATACCGGGTTGATTAATCGACTCGCTTATGGAATGGAAATGAATGAATGATTAAGGGTAATTGACATTTGATTTGAGTCTATTCATTGCATTGTTGAGTAAAGAGTTCGTTTCCATGAAAACTAGGCTCCGGTCCGAATCGAAGCCTTTGTTTGAAGAACAATACAAGGTCTTACGAAATTTGGTTAATGTTAAATATACCATGACTTTCTTTTTGTGTAACTCTTAAAATGCGGACTTATCTACATCCGTCAGCATTGTGCGATAGATCTTATATTTAAAATACATAATGTATTCATGATGTGTATAAATAGATAAATAGGTACCTAGTACCAATAGAAGTCGTCATAATAACCGTAGCCAATTTGTCTTCGGTTCACAAGATGTCAGATCGCACATGTTGAAAAATGTGCTCCCATCCAACCGCCACCATCTGTTGCTAATGTTAATGGAAAGATGTTGGAATTAACAACAGTTTCTGTACAATCAATCAACTCATTCAATACAAACAAACCTTGGAAAGTACAAAAAGCTTGAGCTTTTGTTGGAGATGTCAAAACTCGTTAATAACTCGTATTGACAGTCCACCACACTTGAGCATACCTACCTACCTCGGTATCCCCTTCGAAATGAAACTTTATATCAAAGAAAGAAGCCAAATGATACAACTTTATAAGTAATTTTAAGGGATCAACGTACACTGGTTTCTCATACAGTTGCTAAGAAAAACCAACATCGGTTGAGCCCTACATACGAAACTTTAGTCGCTGTTGATAGTACCTACATGTTATTATATTGGTATTGGTTACATCATGGTTTTGCCGATCAATTTCTACGGGGCAGAGCGAGGTAAGGTCAACAATAGCAATCCGTGGAATATTCCGTGATTACCGAGTACCGAGTACCGAGTACCGACAGCAACAACACTTTCTATTGTGAATAGGCACTTGAGTTTAGTTTAGTTGTAGTGACCGGTTAGGGCCGTCGCACATCTAAAACCTCATCCTAAAGCAAAATAGGAACAAACAATATCAATATTATTTCTAAGTACGGCCGTTCGAATAGGCCATATTTGACAGCTATCAAAATCATATTAAATGCAAGGACACAAGGTTGTTGACATGTCTTCTAGAATGGGTAAGACAGCTGTCATACATGGCTTATTGAATTACTGTACTTTAAGTTCATTTCAGTTTGCTACCGAACACTGCAGCTTAGGTACGTTGAAACTCTCAGATGTGAATCGGTCCTAATTGTATGTGAAACTTTAACTCATTATGTAGGTACTTGCAAGTACTTGGTAACAGCTGAGGGCTACTGTATTATTCAGAGAGTACCTACAGCTGATCGCTTCAATCGCAACGAGTGGGTTTTACAGGGTTGGGTGACGGAGCTAAAAGTGTCGATTCATTTTCAAAGTCGTTGGAAATTGACTGTTGCAGTTTGCTGAAATGACTTTTGCTTATCTCTACATTTTATTTTATACAGTCCCACTTACTAGGCAATAAGAGCTTGTAATCACCAAGAAATGATATTTTGAGTGGGTAGGCTTGATGTGTATGTGGCTGGCTGTGGCTGGCAACATGTCACTATAGTGATTCACAGTCTTCTGAGTCCTAACTGACCTTCAAAAGTTTGTTAGTTTGTCGGATGTGGTGTAATACGTTTACTCTCTGCCTACCCCGCAAGGGATAAAGGCATGATTTACCTATTTATGCAGTCATAGATGATCACTGTGGTTCACAAGGTGCAGCATTTTCAGTGACTACATTTTGCAACATTTTTCTTTGCCACTATAGTTTACACTTTACAGCAACCCTAGCTAGACCTTAGTTAGCTCGGAGGGTAAAGAGAGCGGGGAGTAGAGGTGAATTGAGGCCCGTGGGGGGAGTGGGGGGAGGGGGGGCGGTTAGCAACAGAGGCGGGCTCACGTTTCGTTCCACGCTCGTTGTGATTGACATGAGCACAGTTCATCCAGCAGTTTAACTACACGCAACCAAACAAAAACCCACTACAATGTAGAGTGGGTAAATCTACCTACAGAACCTAGAGTTACACGTCCAAGGAATTAACATACTACTACTAAGAAAAACCAAGATGAGTTGATCCTTTGCAAGATAACCTTAGGAACAGGAATCAGGATATATAATGGTACTTAAGGTATCCATCGACTAAGCTCTATATCAAGGTACCCCGCTGGTACTTACCAAGCCAAGACAACATTATCATACTACCAATTTATACATACCTAGATTAGGTACGTGTTTTCACAAAGTAGATGTATTTTTTAAACTCACCCAACCCTTTTCAGAGGTCAACTGGTTTTTCAAACAATTATAAAGAAATACCAGTATAAGTTGATCCCTTATACTTAATAAGAGTTAAGTTCCAACTGTAACTTGACACTATCGAATTTCTTTCGCCCAATATCCATGACGGAAAAATGAAGTGTAAGTGTGTTTATGTATGTGCATGTCATTGGATCGGCGGTGAGTGGATTACAAGACATTTGATACTAGATCCAAGTTTTTTTGTAGACTTGATCGTATTTCTATCATGGGAAGGTGAATTTCGTTCATTTCACAACCAATTAATATTTAAAGGGTCAGCTTGTATTGGTTTTCGATACAGTTTCTTCGAATTACCAGTAAAAGCTGATGCCTTAAATGAGTAGGTAGGTTGATTACAATCTCTTAATAGTTAAATTCACTGGTTACCCCGAGTAACGAAAAAGGTATAAAAAGCCGAAAGGAGGTCAATATTCTCATGAAACTGAACAACTTTCCCCATGGAACATGGGTCGTGAAACTGAAAAAGGAAAATTGGTCCTCCCCTTAAAAAGGTACTGTACCTAAGGCCCTAACATAGTATCAATCAGCTGATAGGCGATTTTGTTTCAGAGGTAGATTTTTTTTTTCATTTTCGACCCATGTTCCACGGGGAAAAATGATAATTTTTATGAGTACCCCGAACTTTTTTGGCTTGTTATATTTTGTTACTCTCCCTCTGTAAATATTCGTACTATTGAAGAGTTTGTTTTAATGTAATAACTAATAATTACTAATGTAAAAAAACGTATAGATAAGAAGATATTTGTTTTAATTCGTACAAGAAACCTTCTGACCTTTGGCTCTAATTAAAAAGTAATTCTTTTTTGTGCCATCTCTGATTTTGACTACATTTTTTGCCTCACGTACATCACGTTGATGTGCTGGTTTTCACACGAAACGCAAGAAGTTGCGGTATTTTATTATATAGGTAAGTAGACAAGAAATTCGGTTTCACGGGCTACAGCCCAAATCGCTGGGCGGATCTTGACATGTGAGGTGTCGATAGATTCATCTCAGCACGACAAATTACCGCAGTCAGGTTTATGTTTTAATACATTAGCTGCTCTGGATCGGTTTCAACGATGAAAGAAAAATCGCATCGGAACGCTTTGTACGTATCAGTACCGCACGATAATACGGATTTTTATTTTGACAGTTTTTTTTTTGCAAATAAACTTAGCTTTTCGTAGGCACACGACGACGCTGTCTGCTTCTTGAGCTGTCTCAGACTGTCTTGACCAAAACCGCAACACCATCGGCATGTGTGCGATCTATCCGATTCTTCTTTACGACTCTGACGTCAGATCTTTCTATTTTTTCTTTGGTAATGCGATGTGTTAGATATTATTATAAGCGAGCAGTGTTCATACCTACCCGACCGGTTTTTGTGCCGTGTTGTTTTTGTGCGGCTTCTAATTGACAACCTAGAGTTGGTTTGGTTACGTAATCCCGTACAATCGGCTACATGTGTGTCAAAGTTATTCTAATTGGAACTCTATTTCATTGCGTTGAAGATTCATTTCGTAACTGCTTCTAAGATCTAGCTTCGGCTTTAAATCCTTTATCATCTAAGTTTAATCTTTGTCAAATAAAAGAAGATTAGATTAAGTACCTACCTATTTTGCTTTTTTTAGAAGTCACTTTCTTTCGTCGCCATTTACGGTCAAAACTAAGCTGAGAAAAGTTAAGTTTCCGAGTTTTGGATCTTTATGAAGTAAATAGGTAATGTCAATTTAGGTATAGGTACGTGTAAAACTAACTGAACTTTATAACCATTAAAATCTTATATCCAGTCGTAAGAACAATCTTTATTTGTTCTTCGATTTGGTATCCCGTAAGACATCTATGACGATTGGTAGCTTTGACACGGTATAACGTTGCCTGTGGCAGTGTGTATGCTGTTTTTTCCAGCCGGCGATCGCATCACCACTCTCTTCATTCTGCCGGCACTTTTTGCGCGTGTTTTTGCCCCACCACGCCATGCCGGCATAATTAATGCAAACATCTCTTACTGCCGATTGTTATTATCTACTTATTTATACTAAAGCTATTCGAATAGACTTGCCTATGTTTACTAATCACTCCACGTTGGATATTTTTCGAAGTGTGTAAGTAGGTGTAACCATGCATGATATTAAAAAAAACCTGCTTTGAGTTTTTCTTTTCTTGTGGGATACCGAATTTTCCATCGACCTGATGGTCCCTGATGTTTGAGAAAAGGTAAAAATACTTTAATATTATGTGATTCAGGCGATGAAAATTAATAAGGAAAATAGTTCGAAATATATAAAAAAAACATTAATGTACCTACGTATAACCAACTGAGTAAATAATGGAAAATCCAAAAGGTAAAAGTGGATAATTCAGCGTTAGTTACCGCAATTTTCAGAAGTCTTTAGAATTCTTCCTACCTTGCAATTATCCGGAATAAGGAAATGAGAAAAACCCCATAGGTTTATTGTATCACAATAAAAATCAACACAAAGAAATAAACATAGCTGATGGGTTTTCTATGTAAGTATGGGAAAGTATTGTGGAAACACCATAACATTACAAAAAGCTGCGTGATACCATCACATTAGTGCCAACAAGTTATATTTACGTAACATAACAATCATATAAGTTTCTGTTACCTACCTACACTTGAATACAAAGAGTAGCTATAGGTATACCGAGTGTAAGAACCGTGTACCGAGAACTTTACAGGCGTGATCAGACCATGAAACTGAACCTGAACAACTTTTACTATGAAGTTTTTGTCGGGAAAAGAAAAGGTTTTTTCCATACAAAGTCTACCGACTGATCGGGAGAGAACATTTTATGGTAAAGAAATGAACCCCCTAAGAATAAATAGTTTATACTGGGTGTTACAAAACAACCAATAAAGCTGAAAGGAGGTCAAGGTACTCATTAAACTGAACAACTTTCCCTATGGAACATGGGTCAAAATATGAAAAAAAAATTTGGCCCTCCCATACAAAATGAACTCCATTTGTATGGGAGTTTTTATGGGTTGTTTTGTAACACGTTGTATAGTCCCTATGGAAAAAGTTCTTTAGTTTCATGATCTGATCGTGCCTGCAAAGTTTTCGCTACCGTCCCTTACACCCCGTATATGAAATCGTGTATTAGAAATAATAATATTGCCTTTACTGCTTTAGAAATAGGGTCTATTCCAACAAACATGTAATTTTGGTAATTCGGTATCCTTTTAGGGCAAGTACTCATTGCCTACGTGTAATTCCGTAGTCGTGAGGAAAAGTCGAGTCTCTACACAATGACATGAGGTCGTGGCTAGTTGTGTGTGTAATGCCTGGTAACTGCTACAAATGGACTCTTTAATAGATGCTTGTTACTAGACTGCTGCTATTATAGCAGAAGCACCGCGAGTTAGACATTTTATGGATCAATTTTAACTGGTTTGTCATAAAGTTTCTATAATAACCAGTATAAGGATCGTATGCATAGATATTTTGATACCTGCAGATATGACAGCTTAGTAGAGTCTTGAAGTGCTAAAATAATTTATAGAATAACTAATTAATGGTAGTTTTGATATTTCAGCTAGTTGACAGAAAAATGTGAGTCCCGGCTTTTAAGAACGGCCTGTTGTGGCATGAGGATTCTTGTGTACCTATAGGTTGTGAATGACGGAATTGTACGGTGAGAAACACACGTACCTACCTAACGTCCGTTTACTTGAGCGTTATTGCTTGCGTTAGGAAAATGCGATTTTTCACTTACTCTCATAGAAATTACGGTTTTGAGATACCTAACGCATTCGCAAGCGCCGCGCATACCTACACTGCGTCGACGGATGCGACTATCAAACTATCTCTCGCCTACAAAATATGACAGCTTGCAAGTATAATCGTAGTTTGTCATATTCAAATCATTCTAAACTTCGCGACTGAACTGTACCTACATTCGCCCTTTGTACAAATCTAGCTACCTATCAACCACTAGCAACAGTACTGTACAATGTCATTATTATTTACGACTCGCGCTACATGGCGGCGTATAATTCGATTCTTTACGACGTCCATTAAAAAGAGAAAAAAATAGATTTTAGATAAGGTTTCAATGTCAGCCGCGGTAACCCCGGGGCCCGGGGGATACTCTGAATTGTAATGGCGTAGAGGTTTCATCGTGACAAAGCAGCTTTTTTTTACCTCACCGTGTCGTCTTATTATTTGCAGCAACCTGGAATACCTATTCGAAAGTGTCATGTAAAGAAAAAGTAAAGTATGGCTTTTGAATATTTGGCAAGAGTCAACTTTATCTAGAAAGAAGTATGTAGGTAAGTATATGTTTAGGGGATGGATAGGTAACACTAGAAGTGGTTATCATTTGTCTTACAAGAAGTCTAGTCCATAGGTAATTAAAAAGAAGCAGCTTTACCTACAATATCTCCTGTTAACTCACGAACAATTCAAAATTTAAAATATTCAGACTGTAATATTTTACAATAATAATGGTTACTTTCTTAGATGCAGCAACATACTTTTTGACTTTTGGTCCGGCTTGTCTCAAGAAAATTAAAACCTTAAAAACAGAATTGTTCATGAGTTAGCGGGAGAGACTGTACGACAACACGACACGACAGACATTCAAAATTGCCAAATGATAAAAAAGTTCTATTTGACCACGACTCTCCAAAAAAATTATTAGATTGGATTGCAGATATTGGCATTGGCAATCACCCAACACGCGCTTAGCCATCAACCGGGCAGCGACCGCTAGGCATAGGAGTTCCAAATTCAAAATCACCAAAACATTATTCTCGAAACTGTGTCAATGAAGTCTGTGTGGGCGAGCGCAGTAAAATCACTTTATGAGGTCGTTAATTAGTCTGCTAGCAACCCGTAATAGCAGCTCTACCAATAGGTCTAGTCTACCTACTTACGACTAGGTATGTACGAAATATAACATTATCGATTAGGTACCACTTAGACAAAATTTACCACTAGCGTATTTCTAGGAATTACCTACAAAAGATATTTTACTCTATTTAAAAATATTATTAGATCTATCAATACTGAGTTAAATTTTACTAGAGACCGATAGCAAAAACTCAGAACCGGCTGCTGATATAGAACAACTTTCCCCAAGGAACATAGGTCGAAATATGAAAAAAATTGGTATTCCCATACTAGCTGAAATCAGCTGATCTGCTGATCGGAAAAATTTGACCCAGTTTGATGCGATGGCATGATATTTCATGGTAACTGATAAGAAATTTCGTGGTACAGCTGATACTAGGAGTCTAGCGTTAGCATCAGCTGCCAATCTTCAGCGAAGTCAAATACCTATATCCTGAAGTAACCTCTAATGTTAAAAGTGGTTGACGATCTGCCAACCCCGCAAAGGAACAGGTGAGATTTCATGTCATCATTCCCATACAAACCTAACCTAATAGAAAATTACCTGATATTTAGTACTTACTTATTGAATTTAATTTTGAAAAGTGATTCCAAAACATCGATTCTGATTTATCGATAATTACTTTTAAAATTACAATTTCTTTCGAGGGACTTTTTTCTAATAATAGTTAGGTAATCTTATTTCATTCATCAATGACAATTGTATGTCATTTTTGGACATAATTATGTCCAAAAAATATCTAGATTACTTACCTATTTTATTTATACCTACTAACTAAAGTGTATTCCACAAACTGTAAAACTCCGTAGCGTGCAGGCTGCGAGCTGATCCAGCTCGCTGCACCGAGCATAAATCACTTTGATGGGGCCAAATATCCGCAATTTGCTTACCGCGCCCCCTCTCACCCCCGCCACCCCTCCCGCACCCCGCACGCACCCCGGCCATCCGGCAAACGCAATCATTAATGAGAAATCACTTCCATGTTCGCGCGCCAGGCGACTGGTAATAAAAGCTTTTTGGTTTGACAATTTAGCCTTTTTTTCCCCAAGGGAAAGGTTTTTCCATCCGTCAGGACCGCCCATCAATTTATAAACCAAATGCCATTAGTTAGAAGCTAAGCGATGTTGATGTAGAGTCAGCCGTTTAGTTGAAAATACTAACTTATACAGTTTAAGCCCATAATAACATGGGAAAAATTTATTCAAACTATTAAGATAAGAATTATTTCAAACGTTATTTAAATTTTATTTAAGTAATATCGCGTATCTTTACATACCATTTTAAAATCAAATAAAACATGACATACACTCAGGTAGGTATCCTGTGTGTTGTTTTACTAACATCCATTAACTGTAGGTACTTACATAAATTCAAGTGGTATGGTAACTCAAACTGACACGAGAAGATTATGTCACTTAATTGAAATGACACTCAATTACAAGTGACATGCGATGTTATAATATACACTCAAAATAATATACCTACTCGCTCATATATACGAGGTGTTAAGTAATTATCGTAAAACCTGTCGCAAGTTTAATAAGAATTACCTTTTGTTGTTAAGCTTTTGAAAAATCACAAGTTTATAATAAAAGTGGTGCAAGTTTTGCTACGTGAAGATTTTGCGATATTTTCCTAACTCTTTGTACATTTTGTCTGAACAATAAAGAAGGCTTTGTATGAAGTGTTGCGCTTGCGCACACATACATACTCACACACAGCGAATACGATTGTTCGGTGCCTCATTTGAATAAAACATGAACACACTCTGTTAAACCCCTGACAGCATTGTACAGCGGGCTGTCTAATGGAACTTTCGGTTGGCTGCTTTGTTCTCTGCTACTTATCAACTACCAAGATCTGGTAGTATACTTACTGAAATAGGTATACTTACACCATATATGTATACGGGTTATAGAATTCCGCTTCTCCTGGAGAAACTGCGTTTGTTGAGTTTTTAGAGTATTTTCTAATATACTTGCAGTAATGGTTTTTTAAGTCAAAGTATGTATTTACTTTGACAAAAGTTATCAGAAATTTGATTTTAAAATATCGCTTTGAATCAAAGTAATAACCTATTTAAGTGCAAGTAGTATATTTTCCTTGGAGCTGTTACTAACTGGAATGACTAAATTGACCTTCACGGAACGTTAACTGCAGAAATTGCTTCTGTTTTTCATCTGGCAATACAATAAATGTAGCATAATGTACCTTCTTATTATTAAACTTGTTAACCTGTTTTATTTATCTGTGCAATTTACTTTGTTTATTAGAAAATCAGGTCTCGATACATTAATAATTTACTTTATCTAAATTGCCAAGTGACGTCATTCCTAGTCTTATGTTAAGATAAGCTCGTATTTGTTTCACATTCGCTAGTTTATTGGACTTATTGATATGATAACCTATATTCACAATCAATCAATCAATCAATAGGCAGTGTGGATATTTAAGACTGACTTTATTATCAAAGTTAAATATTAAGGGAAAGGGTTCTTTTATAAGTAAAACAAACAAAGACTTTATTTCCGTATATTCTCAAACAAAACAAGTACCTACATACATGCAAGCATAAAGAACATATTATGAGCAAATGTAAATACAGACAAATTCTTAATCTACATGCAAACATTGTCACGGTTTATCGCAAGATAAATAGCTTACAAAAACAGTCCTATATTTATATCGACTCAAGGCCTTACAAGTTGAAGCCATAGTATACATATATGTAAGTTCTCTGAGCGGAACATAAATGAACATATTATATGTATGAAGCTATATCTCTAAAGCGGGAATGATGTACGTGTGAGTACCACATCCACACCACAACAAAGTGATACAATAGATACACGTGTATGTCTCCTGACTAAGAAACTCGACACAAACAAAGCCATTTTAAAATTGCTAATGAGGCGGTTGCCTAAACTTGGCACAACATTTACGCCGCCCTGCATACTGATTATCACATATATTGGTCATATAGACTATAGCTACTGTAAACCGGTCGAAAATTATGATAGTTATTTATATACATACCTAGGTATGTTTTAGCTTACATAAACTTAAAGATAACATATTATCAACCGGTTACATTACTAGTGAACAAACATTAGTTTGGTGAATTTTACATTAGGTATAAAGGTAATTCAATAACAGGGTGATGAAACTTACTTCATTATGAATCCAATCAATAAAAATGCTAAGTTTAGATTTTTTACTTGTTACAGTTTCTAAGTGTTCGTGTTTTTCGTCTTTTACGGCGTGCAAGTTTCTATTTGTAGTTTTATAATTTGATCTTCGATAGTCAACGACTGCTGGCATTTTTATCGACTTGTATATATAGAAATTTGCTATTTATGGAAGTTTGTCAGGTAGAACAAGTTGTAAGAGATAGCAAAGAAAGGAGGCTTGTTCAAGTTGTTACATGTCGTACAAGCCGGGACAGGTCGGGACAGGGCGTGGCAAGCGACACGCGAGTGAAAGATGATGAAACAAGCTTGTGTTGCTAAGGAAGACGTTCCTTTTTTTGCGGTCGGGAAGGGATGCGTGATGGATGGGCCGGGCCCGTTGGCAGCAGGTTGCTTTTGAAAACTCTTTTATTTGGCGATTGTTTTCTTTGTTCTTTTTTGTGTTGTGTTTAAGTATGCGTAACGTACGTTTATATGAATTTTGTAAATTTCTTTGTTGCAAGTATAATTTTGGAACTCACCATGATTTTGCATATTATCTGTCTTTTAAAGTTCAAATAATTGTATTTTCTTGTTCATCATATTTCATATTATTCTTATTTGATGAACAATAAAACTGATTAGAAGGAGTTTGATTATTATGATGCAACTTACGCATAATTTAATAAAGTACCTATTGACAACGATTTGAAATAAGAAACTTATACTTACGTCATTAATTTTCTTAATTATGCTATCATACTTTAATACATACATTAGTACATACTTTAATATACATACATTATTCATCATAAGTTGTTGGATGGATGTTTACACAATTATATCAAAAAGAAAACACTTTACCAGTTGCCGGCGGATTGCGCTCGAGACTAACCTCGTATCTTCGGCAAATAATACATTATCTCCTTAACCAACCTACTTTCATTTACATAAGTGATAAAACGAGAAAACAAAAGATAAAAGTTCATAAGGAGCTTAAAATAGAGCTTGTGATTTCCATATTATTTTGTCACAGATAAAGTATTATCTGTTTGTTTGTCTTTTTTTTCAGGATTAAGTGATTGCACCTTTGATTTCGAGTTCGTCCTAAATTATCTTCAAACGAACAGAGCAGGGATTTGACTATAATTTTGTTCTAACAAAATGACACGAAAATAGTTAAAGAGTTATTTGACCTGTGAACTTAAATTTTGGTTTTAAAATAGTTTGATGGGATGAGAACTGTGTGTTGAGCGTTGAGCGGGCAAGTGAGCGTGGAGAACGATTCTCCGCGGGAGCGTGAGCCGTGAGTCACGGCGCAGCGCGTCCAAGGCCGACTCGCCGGTACGCCGCACGCCGGCCGGCTCGGCGTAGCAACCGGCTACCACACCACTCCAACTCACAACAACAGTTTTTTTCTTCATTTCTCTTTTTTGCCCAATTGTTTTTGTGGTTAGCAGTTACTGTTTCGGTGATTGGATAAGTTGCCGAGCTGGTTCGTGCAACAAAAAAAGTAATAATAGCAATGAATTTTCTACACTCTTTAAAATTATACCTAATCATAAAAACATGACACAATTCAATTGAAGTTTGAAATGAAGGGAGATGAGAATAGAGTTTACACACAAAATATTCGATGCTTACACGAGTAAGTGAATTTTAGATGTAGATAGGTAGTTATAATAGAAAATTCTATCCTACTTGAAAACAATCAATAAGGATAGGGATCAAAACACAATAGAACACTATTATACGACTGAAGAAGCGTTTAAATCAGCTGATTTCCTTCTATTTGTTTTGTGTGTGTATTGCCTTCACGGTTGTTTAAGTCTATTTCAAGTCTTGTTCGACCTATTTTTGCTATTTTAAAAGAATTAGTTATAGTTGTCAAAACAATAATGATGTGAGTAGTTAAATTCTTAAAGTTATTTTTGAATTTCGTAATGCTCAATAATGAAAATTGAAAAGCAAATCGATTTTACCATTTTTATTCTCGAAAGGTGGCTGTGGAAAGTTCTAGTAGGCTGATGCAACGTTGCAGTAAAATTGCTGTTTTCGTTCAGCTCGCATACAAATAATAACAGGCAATGTAATGGCTCACTGATTAGCTTTAGATTAACTTTGCATATTTTTGTTTTCTTCAATGTATTTACTTACCTGATAAGTATTCATATAATGGAACAGTACAAATGAAATAACATTGCATAAACGTTTAAATCTACAAAAATACAATTCATACAGTCATAGGTATTATACAAAGTTCATAGTTCATTTTCTTAAAATCATAAGTGCGTTTTTTAGTTTTTCTGGTAATATCATTTTCCAGTATAATTTCTTCTTTTTCTTCTTCTAATGTACTTAAAAGATCAAGACTTTTCTAGAAACTTACTGCGCCTTGTGCCTACGTGACACGACACCACTACCACTACGATTACCAGAGACGCTCCGTGTAATTTGGCAATTACTTAAGTGGGTACTTTACTTACATTTCAACATCATTTTCTACTTAACATTAACACAAAATTTTTATGTTTCATCTAATTGCTAACACTTTTGACAAAAAAGATAAAAATAAGTTAATAATATCAATCTATCGATAGGTACCTGCAATCGCAAGACTACACGTCACTACCAACTAGCCTCGGTGTCGCCGATATGATATTACATGAATAATCCTATAAGTATTGATACGGTACAGACAAACAAAGATAAGCTAACAATGTAAAGAAAACTTAAAATCTAAAACATATCTTTGGCTTAAATGGTGTAAACTATGTTACTGTTATATTTAAGAACACTTGGAACCTAAATAAAATGATATTTTGACGAAAAGATCTACCGGTAGAATTAGAACAAAGAAGCCGGCCGGCCGGCTCGCGGCAGCGACGCGCGGCACGGACCTGCGCGGACACGGGCGCTCGCGGCGCGGCGCGGGTGACACTGCCGGCTGAACAGTGCGCGCGGAGCGCCCCGCCTCGCCCCCCGCCGCGCTCTACATATACCGCCGCCTCTTCCCGGAGCCGCCAGTCCGTCACAGAGAGCGACAGGGTCGGGTGGGTCGAGCAATACGCCGAGGGCGAGACACGAAGCCCCACGGTTACGAGATCAGATCTGATGCGGTCGTGTTAGTTTGGACGTTTTCGATTTCTCATCGATCTCTACGCGATATACTAGTCCCGGTCGTGAAACCGGCAGTTTGGTGCGCATTCGCAGTACAAAAGAGACTTGTGATATTTTTCTAGTATAAGTTCCGAAACGGAACGCTTTAATTTTTCGTATTAAAAAGTGTACAATATAAGTAAAAATTTGGAGAACATGGAGATCCTTCCGGTTACGAATCAGTTTAATGTTGGATTCAACAGCGAAAAAGGTGAGTTGACTTTCTATTCTGCTGGTGGAGGTGGTGAGGGAACGGCTTTCTACCGGCGCGCTGTTGCTATGCGGCGCGCGCAGTCCGCAGCGACGAGGAGTGAGCGGTGCCGGCTCACCGGCTGCCGAGCCTTGCCGGCGACCGGCGACGAGGCAACCGCAACCTCCACGACGGTGACTCGGCATCGGCCGTGCTCAGTGCCGGCGACCGGCAAACCGCAACCGGCGATTGTTAAACGTCACTTTCAGCTGATGCTCGTCAGCTGTTTCGCTCCCTCGCCACCATAATCGGTTAATTGTTTTTCTAATAAGATTTTTGGTTTCTTGTGCCAGTTTCATAAATTACAATCATTTTTGTCATACGTCAATCTTTTATTAGTGATGTGAATGGTTTTCAAACTTGTAATTATGAAGTTTACCAAATTAAGATTTTTTGTAATTTGAACAAATTGTAAATGTATTTTTCTATTGTCGTAGCATGGAATGGGCCGACATGGCGGGAGGCCCCGGCGCCGGTGCCGACGGAGACGGCGCTGGCCCAGCGGTTAGAGCGCGAGCTGCGAGCTGCCAAGGGCGCCAGCGAGCTCGCCGCCGCGGAGGTGCTGGTGCCCGCCGAGCTGCTCGCGAGGGCCGCGAGACAGACCATCACACTGGCAGAGGGCGAACCTTGCGGAGCGAGGGGAGCCGCCGTCATAGTGGACGTCGCCGGACGCCGTCTAGCCGCCTTCAAAGTTGACCCCAACACATTAACGACACATGAAATTCACTTACATCTGGAACATGATACGACGAACTGGACTAGCATGTTGCCGCAATTTTTAAAGTGAGTATTGAGAAACTCTACCTCTTATCTACACTTTTATTCTTTCTTCATCAACAAACCAGCGATAAGCTGCCTAGTGACAAGATTACTAACGTTAACTTTCTTTTGTCGTAGAAATTTGACGCGGAGCGGCACCATCATAATCAGCCCACAGTTCACGATAGAAAAGAAGAAGCTCTTCCGAAGCCAGGCCGAGTGAACCGCCTGTGATAGCGCGTGGTGCGAGCGAGCCGACTGACTGCCCTCCTCGATATCTACGTATCGTTATTTTAACAAATATCAATATTATTATATGTATATTAATTATTATATATTTTTAATAAGAGAAAAAAAAGCACAGCGTGATATGTAATGTATAGTTGTAGAGTAAGCGCGCGGATGCGCAGAGTCAGTCTGCGTGTGCGCTGCGGCGAGTGCCGGCCGGTGTCGCCGGCGCTGTTGGCGCTGCCGGTGCCGGCAGCAGCGGCCAGCACTTGTGGCAGCGGTGCCCACCGCCGCCCGCGCCGTACTTATGTCGTGTGATCGCGTGTTTGTGTCGAGGCGTGTGAGGCGCGGCGGCGCCGGTGCGCTCCCCATGATCTCATGATCTCAGTCGCCGCCGCGCGTGTGATACTGATACCCTGATCGATTTAGTCTTAGGTATTATTTTTTGTTTCGAGTTCAATTCTATTCTGAAGTTGCGTAGAGTTCGTATTTTCATGTATCGTAATGTATTTATTAGAGGCGATCTCTGTGGAGATCAGATAATATGTGTACGTTTTTCGTAATTATACTAGTTCGTACATTTGTTTGTGATACTACTTTTGTAATGTATAAAATTTAAAGAGAAGATATAGTTTATGATAGAGAGAGCACGCATGCAGAGTTGAGCTATAAAGAGAGAGGAGTGGTTAGAGCAGAGAGCAGGTTGTTGGTGAGTGGAGTGCCAGAGAGAGGGAAATAGAGGAAGAGGAAGAGCGAGGCAATACGCGCGATGTCCGCGCACAATACTGCAAAGATCTCAGGTTATATTATTATAGTTATTAAAAGTATTAAGTTATTTAAGTTAATATAAAAAGATTGTAATTTTTTGTAAGGTTGTTTTCTATCGCCGCGCAAAGCTGCGTTATTATAGTCCAGTGGGAGATGAGAGAATTTTGTACTAACAGTACCTATTATTGACGAGATGTATATTGCAGTTGAATGCATTTTCTTCATCCAGTGTAAAATTTCTACATTAAATGTAAATCAATAGACTAACAGTTTTTAAACGAAATCTAAATGTTTGTAGGGTCCAGTGTTTAAAACGCACAATATCATAGTCCTAGAGTTCACTTTCATCAAAAAGAATTTTAAATGCTACAAAAACATTTTACTTCTAAACTTGAAAAATGTCGACATATACAAAACTAACAATAATAATAAATTTATCAATTGTTTATAATTGATATTTATTTGATAGACAGTAAAAAAGAAAATGTAGAAATTATTGAAAAAAAATACATAGTTTCAATAATGGAAAACTTGGTTTTAATATTCCTGAAACCCTTACCTAACTACAATACAAAAATATAAAGAAAGAATCATCATTAACAATAGACCTACATCACACAATACACATACACACAAATTCATGAATACAAAGATGATATTTGATATCATATCGAAGGCAGACAAAGAAATCACATTGTAGTACCTACAGGTATAATACACATCTATACATGTGCCTATACGATTATAGAGTTGAGTTGTTTGGAGTCGTGAGGGACAGAGTAATAGATTTTAATGGAACCGGTTAGAAAACAGGCGAGACCGGTCCCCGTCGACCGGTCCAGAGGCTGGAGCTGGAGCGAGAACACCCCTTCCAAACCAAATACATACATGCACATGTATAGCTGTTAAAGTTGCTACAGGCTATAACACGCCAGGACCAGTTTCGACGGATGCTCTGCCACAAGCAAAAACACTGGAAGCTGCTTGACCACATACAAAGTCGTTTATCAAGCCTTTTACACTCAAATTAAATCCCTTTTGGTACAATGTACAAAAAAACTACATGATTTATGGTTTTTACATTAACCAGTATGTAAGTATAGTATAATTATTCACACGTGTAAGCAGATACATCTATACCAGTTTTACTATCAACAAAAAAGATCTCGCACGATTAATTGGAATCAAAAACGAAACAAACAAAAGATCCTTCGCTTCGCTTTAACTAGGTCGAAGGCGAATCTTTTCGATAGGTCCGAATAATAATAAAACGGTCTATATCAATAAACCGTGAATTCGTACAAGGTAAATAATTCCAATTTACGAGCGAACGCAATTCTATCGGCGGTGCGGAAATTGGACGCCGCCGGTGCCTCCTCCATGTTTGCACAACTCCGTTATTACATTTTTACATTCTATTTTCTTGATTCCAGCTCCCGATCTGTTTGAGCTTGAAGTATCTCGAAGATAAACGAATTTAAAGATGGTTTTTCGATTTAATTCCACAATCTCAACCTTGAAGATCGTTTTTCAATTTCATGCGCCGATCATACAAAACTCAATAATATTATGAATTGGATTTGCATAATATTAGATTGAAACAGTGCTCGAACAGAAAATATGTTTATTTCTATTGCTATATTCCCTTATAGAGAGAAAATGACATTCGAAATAGAGTGTTCGCGTGATCGTGATATTTTATGCAATGATTAACTAGTAGATACCTATTCTATAACAAGTACGGCTCATTTGCTTTCTAACCGCAGCGTGCGGTCGGACGGTAACCGCGCGGTGTCCGTGCGGCCACCGCGCGTGATCGGACTACCAACTACCATTGCAATAGAACCGACTGTAAACAAACCTCTTTGTCAGTATTATAAACACTTAAACCCATTTAGCTAACTACACCAACCTTTGTAAACGCCGTGGAATAGATGTAAATTAGCCCTATTAAGATTATTGCCTCAGACTAGCTTTGTGTAGATCTTGATTACTATGTTTATAATTACCTAGGTATGTACTTATGTGTTATTACTAGCCTTATATAACGAAGAATAATTTAAATAAGCATCTTCGTGTGCATAAATGTAGTTTTGCATGTTTAATTAGAATCAATCATGAAAAAGCGTTTTTGTAATTATCGATAATTGGTGTCGCATCACTAAGTGGTGTGCAATAGTGCAAATCTGTAATTGTGTAAGATGAACATTTTATACAATAATATAGGCAAAACAATTGGAAGGTAGCTGGCTTGTTATTAAAACACGTACTTTTATTGATTTCCATTCGCAATAGCCTCGCATCGGCGATACTGAACAATCGAAGTCTTGTTGCCAAGTCGAGTTAGAGAGTGAAGTGAAGCGCTCTTCACGGAAACGCCATCTTTTGCACTTGTGGAGAACTAACATCTTATACTGAACCTTTTCCCTTGAACCTAAGTTGTTTTAGGTACGTACTTTCTTTCTTTAGGTCCTTCGAAATCAATGTTTAGCAGGCTATAAAGTCAAGGGCGTAGGTATTTCAGGGCGTCTCCACGTCTCCAGTTTGTACCTAAATATTTTGGTACCGGACACCTACCAAGGTTCTTTTGGCTCGGCTTTCATATGTATTTAGGAACAAAATGTAAGTAGAGTACCGTCATCCGAATAGGCCATATTTGACGTCTGTCAAAATCATATTAATGCTATGACATAAGGTCTATTTTTCTTTGTTGACATGTTTCCTAGTATGGGTTTGACAGACGTCAAATATGGCCTATTCGGATGACGGCACTCTAGGAACATTACATTTTAGCTCATTTCAGTTCCAATTAGCAACATATTATTAGTTTTATCCATAGTTGTATTAGAACTTTTTGTAATACGAGTATAGCAGGAGGAAAAATGTTTTATTCAGAGGGATCAGCATATGTATAGGTGGGTGGGTACTTTCTCTCTCTCTCTTCGTGTGAGACACCGAGTCGTTCATCGACCAGATGAACCCTGATGTCAGAGTTTTTCAACCACCATCTTACGTTACGTAAATCACTACACACAATATGGATAATTCTGAATTCAGGTAGACATTGTGCTGTAGGAACCAATACTGAGAAATGTGTTTCTATGAGATTCTGATTGGAGCACCTGAAATTCCTATAGGTAAAAATAAGTAAAATTCTGACATGTAGATTAATATTTCTAGAAAACGAGCGATAAATCCAAACAAGAGGAATATTTCCATCGTGTGAGTGGGTTTATTTTAATACTATATTTTGATAATGTTTGTTTTGATAATGATAAGTTTTTTTAATTCATATTTAAATTCAAATGTATATTGCCTCTTGATATTGTATACCTAAATAGGTAGCTATAATGAAACTTATTATAAATTTAATATGTAAGATCTTGTAAAACTTATAGCAGAACAATAAATTATTTGATATTTTGATATTTGATATTTGATATTTGATATTCAACCCTTTTTGGGAATGTTTTTTTAGGTGGTATATGTTTATGAGGTTGATCATAGTTGTCAGATATTCAGTCGATGTCAAAACTCGTCGCCTTTTACAGTGGCCTAAGGGTAGCAGTATTCTTAGCCGCTACCACACGTCACATGACTGAGGCGTTGTGTTGAAACTCAGCCCGTCCTGCCTCAGTTTATAAACATCACATCTACACTGGAAGTGACTGTTTCCAACTAGCTGTTGCTAAGTTGTGAACGGGACACTGTGTCGACATAGGTACTACTCGTACGACCCGATGACTAAGCTGCTCTTCCCAAGCGTTTGGAGCACCTCATCATCATCACCATCCATGGTGTCGGCGCAACATGCTTTATTCGATCACAAAATCAAGTAGCAAAAGAATTTGTAAATTTTTTATGGCCTGCCTGACTTTTTTATCTAATAAATCGACATATAGAGTCAATGGTAGAGGTGTTCCGCAAGGTACTATTCTTGGGCCTCTACTATTTCTATTTTATATTAATGACCTCCCCAAAGCTGTCCAAACAAATATGGTATTGTTTGCTGATGACAGTACTGCCATTGTAGAGTCCTGCTCCTCAAAAATGTGCGAAGATAAAATTAAGAGTTGTTTGGAAGATATCATGAAATGGATGAAGGTTAATGGGCTAAGCATGAATCTAGCTAAAACAAGCATTATGCAGTTTCACTCATTCTGTAGAAAACCACTGAACTTTACTGTGGAGTGCAATGGATGCGTAGTAGATCAGGTTTCGTCAACGAAGTTCCTTGGAATGACGTTAGATAGTAACTGTAGCTGGAAACTACACGTTGAAAGTGTTTGCAATAGACTAGCAAGATTTGTATATCCTCTAAGGCGCATTGCCTACAGTACTTCGATAGAGGCAGCGCTTATGGCTTACTTTGGCTATGTCCAATCAGTTTTGGTTTACGGCTTAATTTTTTGGGGCAACTCTACGGATGCTCCCCAGGCTTTTATTGCACAAAAACGTTGCGTAAGAGCCCTAGAAGGTCTAGCCCAAATCGACTCTTGCAAACCACTGTTTGGAAAATATAAAATCTTACCACTCCCTTGTCTCTACGTTAAGGAATCAGCCATGTTTGTTAAAAAAAATATAGCTCTTTACGAATCAAAACGCAAGATTAATAGAAACCTTAATAGAGGCAATAATAAACTATTACACTCTGGTAAGCATCTATCCGAGTTTTATCATAAAAGTGTTTTTTATATGGCAGTTAAAATCTATAACTGTATTCCAGACGAGTTTAAAGAGCTTAACGTTAATGAATTCAAGTCTAAACTAAATTCATGGTTGCAGACAAGAATGTTTTATAGTGTTAAGGACTTTCTTTTAAATCGTGGTAAATTGTAATATGTAGTATTATATAATGTAATTGAATAATCGCACTATTATTATTAACTTATTTTTTTATCAAATACTTTTATTTCATATAAATTATTAATATAAATTGTTGACATTTTACTGATTTTATGTTTATTGAATTTTTAATTTTAATTTATTATTTATTGACATTGTTTTAAAATGCGACATTATTGACTCATCTAGGCTTAAGAAATGCAATATTATAGATACCTGCACGCTCTCAAACTGTAATTCTAGGTTTTATTTAGCGGGTTTATTTTAATACTATATTTTGATAATGTTTGTTTTGATAATGATAAGTTTTTTTAATTCATATTTAAATTCAAATGTATATTGCCTCTTGATATTGTATACCTAAATAGGTAGCTATAATGAAACTTATTATAAATTTAATATGTAAGATCTTGTAAAACTTATAGCAGAACAATAAATTATTTGATATTTGATATTTTGATATTTGATATTTGATATTTGATATTCAACCCTTTTTGGGAATGTTTTTTTAGGTGGTATATGTTTATGAGGTTGATCATAGTTGTCAGATATTCAGTCGATGTCAAAACTCGTCGCCTTTTACAGTGGCCTAAGGGTAGCAGTATTCTTAGCCGCTACCACACGTCACATGACTGAGGCGTTGTGTTGGAACTCGGCCCGTCCTGCCTTAGTTTATAAACATTGTTACGTGTACTGGAATGGATGGAAGTCACTGTTTCCAACCTGCTGTTTCTATGTGAGCCAACGACGCTGGTACCTACCCACGTCATTTCATACTTATTCATCATCATTTTGTGTGGTACTCTGAGTCGACTCATAACATAACTACAATCAGAGTCGTGCATCCATAAAATGCATGTTTTACTTTCTTTTCGGATAAAATATAAGCAGGTTTACTTATTTATTTTAAAAATTGTTACAAAAATATCTAAATTACCGCTAACTTGAACATATCTTGAAATACCACAAATAAATATTTATATTGAAATATTACAAAAATATCTAAATTACCGTATAATATAATCCGTAGAAAGATTTCGCGTAAGTACTTATAAACAAAATACGTCAGTAGATAGATAAACATATTTTTCCCAACTTAGTCTACTTAGGTACTATCAGCAATAATTCTATCAAAATAATAAAAACTTTAGGCAGGTTAGTTATGCGCTTACAAAATTGTGAAGCATGCGCATCCCACATGCAACGCGTTATCACTATCACTGATAACAGATAACAGCTGATAGGAATAGCGTGACGGTGATAAGAGGTGGTTGCACCTGCGTGTGTCTATCGACATACAGGGTCTTTTGGATAAAACAAAAATAAAGTATTAGAGAGACTTAAATACGAAAAAGACTAATCGAAATGTACCTACTCGTACCTAGGAGATATTATATTGTTTTGAAAAAGTCGCTAAAGCTGGGCAAATTCTCATTTATCTAGAGATTATTTTACTGGGGCATAAACGGGTAGCAAACTGCATGCAAATTAAAAAATTAGCTAATTATCTTTTCTTATGTATCTTATCTTATCTCTTGTTTTTTTAGTTAAACTAACTTTATTTTCTTTTAGCTAGCTTACCGACTTAGCAAAACTTATTTTTCACTTTGCAACCAGCCCACTTATTTAAAGGTTTTATCGGGCATATTTAAAGGTATAGTATGACTTCTTAAGCTGCAATAATGCTACATAAGCTTTACTTAAGCGAGGCATTTAGCGGCAAGTATAATATCACGCAATACCAAACAGTATATAGGGTGTTACCAGAATAATGTCGACTATCGATATAACTTAAATTACAAAGGTTATAGAGGATATAAGGAGGAAATTATCTTGTAAAAATGGGTGTGCCTTTTTTCCAATTTTCTATCTAGAAAGTTTCTTCAAATTGGAGATAGTTTCTTAGTGTCATCAGTCACCACTTGAAAGATTTGCAGCAAGACAATTTGTTTATTTAATCTAACACCTTTTAGTAGTAGTATGGTAGTATTCATAACAAGATGGTACTTTACGCACAAAATAGAGTCACCCAGAAGGTGAGTTAACAAACACGCAAACTACCCGCAAATAACCCCTTTATTGTGTTGTCCTTATAGCCAACGTTTGGGTGATGTAAATGCGTTTTGTTACTTAAAATATAAACGAGTATAGTTAAACACTGATATCTTCTAGTAACCACCCTGTGTACAGCGTTAATGATCCTGATTTGTGGCTGGGGCGGCTTCTACCAGCTTAACTACCAACCTTAACGAAATCTTGTTTTAGGAGGGCTCAGTTATAATGATAACACTA
The DNA here is from genome assembly GCA_024500475.1 of Phthorimaea operculella. Classification (NCBI taxonomy): domain Eukaryota; kingdom Metazoa; phylum Arthropoda; class Insecta; order Lepidoptera; family Gelechiidae; genus Phthorimaea; species Phthorimaea operculella. The sequence goes on from JANFCV010000241.1 coordinate 214,839, forward strand.
CTTGTGTACCTACCTTCTGTATCTTGATGATATGTTGTAAGAGCAGACGTATCAGCGTAGGGAGACTTTATTGTACTATTTTTTTTTTCTTGGGCACCTTCGAACCAGGTACGCTTCGGGGTGGACTCTTTGATTAGTTAGGTTTTAAGTAGGGTCAGGTAGGCAACAGTGACTCGGATTTTTTCAATCAATAAAATTTCATAGAAAACTTTGAAGTATCAAACTCAAATTCATACCTAGGATGTATTGATTATTACTCTTTCGGTTCGCATTATCATTTTTTGCAATAACACGACAATTAGGCCACCAGCCATTTTTTTCTACAAAAAAAATTGTGAGTCATTGTGTACGTGTACTTGTCTATACTGACTCAACCCCTGTAGTACACAGTGACTCTAACAGTTTATATGGACTTCGCAACCCTGTCGTGCTAGTATAATATTTATTGAAACTATGCATTATAATCAATTATATTTGTCAAAGTATTCTCTTCATATCATTACCATTGCCATAAGAAATATTCTACAACTGTCTGTTAATGTTTGTAAAAATAGAGAGATGAGCCAGTACTGAATGTTAGAGTCACTGTGTACCACTTAAATTTGAGTCAGTGTAGACGCCGACGCTATTTTGAAATAATTAGCCTGCAAAAATTACCACACTTCTCTAAGAGCAAGCAAATCTAGCTAATTATCTAGTATATGAACACCGCTTTCAATAATAAAATTTACATTTCCCTACAACTTTCAATCGTAACCGATAAAAATACATGTAGGATACCTTTAAAAGCATTTTTAGAGGTGCAAAACCAATCGCACATTTTTTTCACAATCAAACCGCAATGGAGCGGACGGATGATTGGTTTGAATGTGTTTGGTTGTCAAGAGCTACCATTTAGTTAAGAATACAGATAGATATTGCTGTCCTATTACGAAATATAAGCGTGAGTCAATGTACCCGCCTGAGTCACCGATCCCTACCTGACCCTAAGTAAGTTTAGATTTTAACGAACAATTTATTTAACATTAATTCAGGACAGACGTAGATTTAGAGCTATTTCACGGTACTGATTTTCAGTAGATAATTAAAAGTTGATATTGCGTGAACGCCGAAATCGATAGTTTATTCAATATCGACTTTAGCGTAATAAAAAAATGCTTCTCAAAAATGCACCACGTAAAGAAAGAAAAAAAGCGCCAGATGATGCAAGGTTTCAAATAGGTTGCCTAGTTTTAAAACTATTGGCTCTACTGCAGGGTCAATAGTTTTACGATGAGTGTACGAACAAATAGGATTTTAATTAAAAAACCGAAAGTAATTTACCTAACCTATTTTACTAATTAAGTTAACTTGAGGTTTCTCGAACATAGGACATTAAAGTTAATTGACTTCATTGTTAATTTAATTAATTGAACAATATGAGACTGATAACGAGTCTACTTAGTTAAGCAATTCAACTCACTTCTAAGTTATTTCTTTTCGGAAATTGGTTTTCAATTATTTTTTGCGTGATGCCGGCTCAGATAGCATCACCATATGTCTTAAAGCTCTTGATGGTTTACGTAATAATGCATTAAAATGGTGAAACTTTGACATCGTCTCGCTTCAGATAAATAGTGTTTTACAGTTTTGAAATTACCTTCCATGGTTTTCAGACAAAGCAGACACGAACATATTTCACGGCCGCTGACGCGTTGCCTACCCCGCAAAGGATAAATGTGTGACTTAAATCGATCCATCTAAGTAATTTCCACACTTTGGCCCTAAATCTCGCGCAGGCCCCAAAATAGAAGGTAAATTAACGACAGCGCATTAAAACAGCAGTTTTAAATAAACTAATCTAACTTGGGCCAAGTTGCGCGATTAAGCAAAGTTAGTTAGGACCACTTTGCCACTGTACTGGTTTGTCACTCATCACGTATCCCTATTCATCACAAAGACATTTCATCACAACCTTCGGCTTCTAAAATGCCGTCTCTCAGACACATTATTTTAACTCCTAAGCAAATATTAAAGCTGTGATGAAATGAGTGGGGAGTAAAATATTTTTTAAAACAAACACAATAATTCACGGGCGAGCAAATCAATAATACGACGTTTGGTTTTATCACGTTAAAAGTTGTCAGCATTTTGGCAAAAATTGTATTGTAATACACGTGAAGCCTCCATCTTTAGTCGCCTCTATAACAACTGTGGGAAAGAAGTGGGGTGATGCTATTCTAAGCTGCCTCACAGAGCAAAATAACAAATAGCAGAATTGAGTGTGGTAAACTGGGACTGTGGCAAAATTGCCCCCGAGTCAGCGAAGTCTGGGGCTGAATGCTAACTAGGCAGTGATTATGGGGCCATTATCGTTCGCGCCGTTCTTTTAATCTGTGGAGTGCTTAGCCAGGGCTCGTGAACTCGGGAAAACCCCACCGTAAGGCTGGATAAATATCTCTAAGGGTAGGTACTTTAAATCCTTGGGGTTGAAGTTGCATCTCTTTGTGTGTAGGTCAGCCGAAGAAGAATTTTAGATTTCATGAGATCTACGGTGGTTTCATACGAGAACTTTTACAAGAAAGTACTTTCAAAACTCAGTGTTGCAGAGAATATCAATCGCGTACCAAAGTTAAAACAAACTAACAAATCCTTCCTCTGATTGTGCGACGATGTGAAGTAATAAGAAATGTCCAAACAAGAGCTGAAAATATGTGGCAATTTGTTCTGCAGATGGATATATATGTAGGTACCTAATTCGGCCATGTTTATCTACATAAATTTTACAGATTAAATTTATCTGAGTAGGTAACATAGTTCCCCGAAAGATACACGAATTTGACGTAGGAATCAAGCGAAGTACCTAATTCAGGGATATCTGCCTGAAACCATAAGGATTAAATTTCTCTGAAAAACTTCCTTCAAAACACATGTGAGCCAGTTTCCTTGGCAGTAGGAATCACGATCAACCCGAGTGTTATCTCAACCGCCCGGTTATTGGTTTTTAATGCGAGTTTAACAGTAGTTTAACAGCTGTCCCCAATGAGAGAGCTAATGCATGATTAGATTATGCACACAGCGTTTAGAAGTAATAAGCAAAGGGGTAATGTCAGTAATGTGGCTGAAATTAGGACAGTGATTGGCTGATTTCATAAGGCAGCTTAAATAGAGTCATTAGCTTGAGCAAGTTTAAATTTTGTTACTCTTGAAGCCAGAAATTAGGCACCACTAAAATTGTCCTTTTTCTTTACATTTTCTTTCACAGTACTGTCAAAAGTTCGTTATTATTTATCTGTGGTAACTTGTTATTGGCATTTATTATTATAATTTATCATTTATTTTGAACAGAAGGCTGTCGGCTTCCCAAATAAAATAAAATAAAAATAAAATTATTTTTACGATAAATACCTACCTACCTGTTAAGACCGATAACGAAATAATTTGGTTTAATGTAAAACTAGGCCAAACCGCAGACGTGTGGATTTAGGAAAATAAACAATGTTTTTAAGATAACTGTACGCAATTAGCATGACCTACCTACAGGAAATCAAACACTATATCAAACCACGACCTTTGAGGACCACAACGTTCTAAATATCGGGTGTAAGGGACAGACCTCTACATACTGATAGGTACAAGCCGTGAAACTGAACAACTTTCCCTTCGAGAATATATTTGAGGAAACCTTCGGATTGGTCGTCGACAAGGTGTCCTTCCCACACGAGAAACAAAAGAAGCTGGTAAATTATCTCTTTCTTTTCTACTTCCTTCCCGTAATAAAGGCAGTCAACTGGTGAAATGATCGTGATTTGGAATGATAGTTTGACTTTTTTTTTGTCGTTTACTAACATTGTGTTACTTAGGGAAGTTGTTTGGTATCATGGTCTTCATGCACCCTGTCAGTATTCGGAAGGCTGTCCCTTACACCCTGTATAGTGAAATATCTACAACCCCATCAATTTACGAACCCCATCCCGTTACAAAGACGGAGGAAATTGAATGTCTCTTTAAACTGGCCAAGTTATAGCAGCAATACTCCGAGGGGTCTAAATGCGGAACCCTAAACACGATCCAATTCCCATTACAGCTGAGCGAGAATTAAAGCCCCTTCACATAGATTCGGAACTGGAAATAACCAAGTAAACACTGTAAAATTTAATGGTAACAGGGCCAGTACTGTACCATTAAATTCTACTGAACGTTTAGAAGCTTCAAGTACATTGACGCTTACCTTGAAGGCACGTAGCTTTGTACCCTGCGAGAGAGTCTATGGATGCTGTTTTCTGCGATAGGGCTGTATAAGATATTCCGGTGGTCTATTTTCGAGTAGCGGTGCAGAATATATCCAGGCGGCTGGCAGTAGCAGCGGTAAACAACACTATTAGGGCCGAGGTTCAACACCGTGCACTACATTTTACAAACCTACCTACTTTGCAATGAACTCTTTTTTAACAGATTTTATAAGTAATTATTTTTATGCGAATAGATAACTCTAGGTATTACATACTTTGGAACCGTCTCAGTTAAATCATATTACTTATTTCGTTTTGTGCAAACATTATTAATGTTTGTCGGATGCACTTTGCTGGCAGATATTTTTGAAAACACAACTAAGGTCCACCGAAAGTAAAGTTTTCAGTTACAACCTAAAAATTCAAGTAAAGTTTTAAGTTTAAGTTCGCCTTTTCTTTCTAAACTGAGGAAAATGTTTTGAAAAACGGACGGAGCATGAAACTTTACATTTAAAAGTTAAAAGGGACTCTACCCAGCACTTTACACGTAGAAGGAAATCAATAGATAGCAATTGGATGGTAGCTCGTATGTCAGTTAACACCCTCATAAAAACCATCGGAATCAAAGAGGCGAGACTTTAAACCGCTTTTAAAAAGGATTTTATTGGCTGTTGTGCCTATTGGGAAGTTTCTCTTCTTTGCGTTTCGAAGACACTCTTAACAAGAAGCTGTTAAAAGCGTATTTCTATTGCAAGGAGCAATTTAATTAGACGGTTCGGAGTAAAACGTTGCCAAATTAAACACTGCGGATGTGAGTGTGGAGTGAACCCATATGGGATCATGTGTTGATCAGCTGTTGCCGAGTGCACACAGCCATACACAAACACACACAAACATAAACGCATATGGAACTGCAGAGAGTGGCTCTACTGCGTTCCAAAATGCAGTCACTGCATCATTATCTGGCACTTTTGCAACACAATGTCTGTGTAGATAGAAATACCTACCTACTCTCATTCACACTCGTCACGCAGATATCGGCTTATACCTATAGGTAGGTAACCATGAAAAGTCATGCCTTACTGAATGAATGACGCCTATGATGATGATGATGAAGGATATCTGAAAAACTGAAACAATATCTCACATTTCTGCTCTTTTTTTGAGTGAAGCGCGAATAAATTTTAATCTGCAAGACTTCAAACCCATTTTTCTTGGATCGAGGTGGTCTCACCCATTAGTGTACGTATTTAGCCGCCGTCGGTTGGTTGCTAAGGCAACGTAGCTAGAAAGTGCTCCACTCACTACCATAGCTAGCTACTTGCTACCGACCGATAGATACGGATCACCGAGGTTATGGCGACGTGATAAAGTTTTATGCCTCCAGTAAAGATACGCCGGTGATAGGGATAACTGTAAACGAAATGAAGTAGACACGAAGACAGAACTAGCGATAGAATAAAGTGAATGCAATAAACATGACGTGTGGTGCCGGTTTAAAAGCATTACCCATTTCTGCCCGTGGGCACAAAAGAGTTTACCTTCTTGGAGTTTACAGAAGAACGTCAAAATGATTCTGACCCAATTTTAATCCAAGATATATGACGTTCGTAGCCACCACCTGCTTACTTACCTTGAGCAAAGAATACTAACTATAGCTAACCGCTCCTTGAGTCCCTGTAAAATTCCATTTATTTTCAGTTGAAATGAGTGTCAAAATCGTCGCTCAGTAGTGATCCATCTATAAAGGCGTCCCGCGCGGCGTTTCCCTAATTTGTGCCATGGGTGTCAAGGTAGGCTACTAAATAAGGGGTGACTCCAGGTAATAGGCAATAGGCAGCAGCTTTCCCTGTTAATGCAACATCTTGCTTTGCGGTGGCCAATACACCTACGAAGCCTGCTGAATATGTCAATAGCTTGGGTCAATACCCCTTAATAGGGTAAGGCGGTGGACGATTACGAGTAGCCCAGCAGTGGACGATTACGGCTGTTTATTATTGTTGTTGTTTATTTGTTTATTTAGGTAAGGACCCATCAATTACAAATAAAATAAAATACAATAAAATAATAAAAAACAATAAAAAATTAAAATAAAATTACAATAGTAATATAAATCTAAAATCTAAAATCTAACGGCCATTCTCGGACCGGTGCACGGACGACGAGTGCTTTTTAAATTTTTCGTTTAAATATCACCTCACCTTATATTGTTGTAAACATGTTTCGTAACTTTTCGTGTCGACAAACTCGCACGCGTTATGAAATATAACGCGGATTATATTTGACAAAATTCTGTAGAACATCACATTAGAAGTGTCATGATCATGACAACAAGATGAGCTGACAAACAAACAAATTAACTAGGACTCCGTAGCCTGCAATATATTTTACACTTTTCGCTTTCTATGTGGATGATATTTTGAACCTTATTATAAAGCGAGTAGAGCATAGGCTTGGTTAAGGTGATAGAAGATATAAATTGGTGGTGTCAAGTGGTAAAGTGAGTGCCCTTCATCTGGTATATTTAAGTGGTTGTCACACGCATTGCATTCTTTTGCGGCATGTTGCCGACCCGGTTTTGTTGGCAAAAGGTATTGTATAAAATACCGTAAGATGCCACTTATTTATGGAAAAAGACGCTAGGTCGCCATGTGGCTGTCACAGACTATAGTCGCTCGTCTTTACTCTTCTTTTTCTTCGATGGCAACCGTTATTATTTCCTTGACCTGTATTTGGGCACTAAAACACCTACATGAGCAACGTAGGTCTCGCTTCTTGCAAAATCCCGGTGCTTTTAAGAGTTAAGGCTGCTGACTGTCAAAAACCGCAATTTGATACGGAACATGTGCAATTCTTGCGGCGGTCGGTCCGGTGCGGCGTCCGGTCGTACGTAACCCGCGACCGTCGCCGACAATTAGACGTAATGCTACCAACGGAAGTAGGTAGGCATAATACCTACCCCGCCCTCATCAATTCTACTCAATTACCGAAGCCAACTCGAATTTGTCGTCTTATACCTTATCCGTTTATTAAATTGTTGCCGTCAAAGGGATTATGGTCGTTAAGCGTAAAGTTTTTGTCTGTAGGGATAAAAGGTAATTGATTTGGTTGAAAAGTTTGTTTTAAAATTCAGTGTTTTCTTTGAAGGAGCTGAAATTGTCTTTTATGACTTCCTTAGTGAATAGATAGGTACTAGAGGTATGACAAGGGATTTCAGCAGTGTACTGTGACTGAGGACGTTGTAGTCTTAGGTCTTAGGCGCAAACTCCACCAAAAAGACGAAGGGCATAGGACGTAATAATGACAGTTGACAGACAAGTGATCGTCAAATATTCTTCATAGTTTTTGACGCTAGCTGTCATAAATGCGACGCTTTGGCGACGCTTGTGTGTGCCTTTGTCAATACTTTTTCGTACATTTTGTATGGAAACGTCGCGATGTCAAACGTCAAGCGCCATGCCCTACGTCCTATGCCCTCTCTGTGGAGTATGGGGCTAACTGAAACCATTTACTCTCTATTTTTAATTATAGCTTTTGCCAACAAACAATTTCCGCCAGTGAAATTAGCTAATCGCGTTATTATGCAGAAAAGAGGAAAATAAGAGCCAGAAGTATATACGCACGCATACCGTTACTGAAAATATAGTCAACACGGAGCAGTAAATAAACACAATAATCTCTCTCTTTCTATAAATACTATAAGAACACGTGCAAGCCGAATATCTGTAATACTGTAGTTTTTTGTCGCAGCACGCACGCAACACGCAACACGCCCAGCTCAATAACCGGCGAAGTGTTCCAATCCGCAGCTTCCTTCAAAACAAGTCAATAAATAATTTGTGCCCACGCGCACGCTCGCTCGCGGCTACTACCACTGATCATACAGGGTGTTAATTTAAATTGCATATGTTTAGTGGAAGGGCAAGAGGATAAGAAATCGTGATTTTCTTTAAGTTGAAAATAGAAAATTATACCTAATTTATATTCAGTTTTAATTTTCTTTTTTTTTCATTTTGTCGTGTAGAGAATACACTTCTCATTTCATATTTTTTATATCGCAATAACAAAATATTTCGTTAAAACAACCATTTTCATGCAATTAATTTGAGTATAGGTAAGCAAATTTGATTTTTACTCCAAGTAGATATTTTTACAAGTTAATTTGTCTATATTTGTCGATCTAAGTTTTACGCTATGAAATTAACACCCTGTATGTATAAAAGCGCTACTACTCTTGTCGATGCGTACGCGCACGGGCGCACGACGCGCGCGCGCGCGGTTCCGCGTCCGAAAATACGCGCGCAATTAGCCAATCAGCGACAATTGAGGCAGCTCAACCAGCTTGTTGTTCAGTTGGCCTATTTGCTGGGCTGCGACCATTTCAAGCCCTTTGCTATAATAGTCGCTTTCTTCCCTTTCAAAGGATCTTTGGAATCCTTCTTGCTCGACTTTGCTATTTTATTGTCAAAATGAAATATTTTATTGCATTTTGCACAAAACAGGAGATATGGGAAAATTCTTGGAATAAAATATCGAAAGGGGAAATGGCCTTTGCCCAACAAACAACACGATAAAATATTACAACAATCAACTCGAAGAAACGTTGTGACATACAAAATTACGTCACGTTCGCATCGGCTCGCTTCCTATTGGCAGGTGGCCAAACAGGTATCCCTCGAAGTGGAATCTAACTAGAAACTCCGTCTTATTAATCTCGATCTTTTGCATGGGGATAATTGGAAAATCAAACTATTGTGGCAATCAGTGGCTGTCTGTTGGCGAGGCCTTTGCCCCGCTGCGTGACGTGCCGGGCTGCAGGCTATAAATAATCCTCCACCAGCCAATCGCATGCTGCAGCCAATTGCGGCAATTCTGCTAAGTGGTCGTCATTTGTTCGCGCGTCACTGGAACCTGCGCCTGCGCCGGCACGTTCCTGTAATAGCCCTTAATCTCAGGATCCTGCTGCTGACTGTTGCATCATTGGGTATTTAGCAAAGTAACCGTGGTCTCCGAGGTCTAGTGATTTGAGCGCTGGTCTCAAGTTCAGGACCCCAGGATAGTCTGATGATAGGCGAGTCCTGGAAATCAAGGCGCAAAGCGATATCTTTCAATTAATCATTGCATTGCAGGCTGAACTAACTTAAGTGATAGTTGACTCGTTGCAGGCAGTTTATTAACTCTGACAACAGGGTTTACAAAGATTTTCGTTGAACCGGTGTACCACATGACAAAAAAAAAGATAGATGGCATAGATATGGACGTCTATTTCTAGAATCCACAATTTGTAGCTTACCTTGACGATGTTTTAGCACTTCGCGAATCAGCAATTCAAATGACGGTACCTAACCCCGAGGATCAGCATAATTGTGTTTTATGGCTGATGTGTATCGGCCCACACATTGTCAAACTCAAACAACAAAACACTGGCAACTGGTTTCCATGTTTTGTGTAACTGCTCATTGAATATGGCAAACCCGAAGGTCAAGCTATGTTTGAATATCTGCAAATAATATTTACTCAACTGTGGAAATCTTATCTGGTGGAGATAGCAGCTATAGTCGTACGTACATTGCAGGCATAAGCAATGTTTTCAACCCATCATACTTTGGCAAGACTTTGCACCTAGATCAGACTCTGATATCAAGGAAAGTGTAAAGAGTTATCTGGGTGATTAATGTTTGTCATACGAGCATGTTGTTGGCAAGAAGTCTGCTGACGCAAACGCTCTCACCTGTGATACCTCAGTGCGGGTCGGAGTGGGCAGTGGGCAACTGGGCAGCATACCCGAGTATAGCTCTTGGCAACGCTGCAGCTCACACGTGGCGTGCGTACATACTTTGTGCACTCTGAGGGGGAGTAGGGAGCATACATGCTCAGACACATGTGTGCGCTAATAATGTACTTAGATACCTACTTACCTAACTAATTCGAGAATATTCTAGCTCGACTTTAACTTCCACAGTAGAAATACGCCCGGCGATGGGCATAAATCTCCCAGGGGTGTCTCCATAGACCACAATTTTGGCTGACTGCGTCCAACCCATCAGTTGCCTTCAACCCTTACAAACAAAGGCGTTTTCTCGTGTGTGGCAGCTAGTTCAGAAACAGAAAACTTACTTCAAAATAATGATGTAGTTTTTATAGTATATCTATCCGGGAATTCAATACTCCACTATTTGAGTAAGCGCGAGCGTCTTTTGCATCATCAAGGTTACGAACAAGAATGAGGAAGCAGCTCCTAGGGGACTTTTAGTGAATAACAAAATGGCCACCATGTTGATTAATTTACGACTGTTCCTATTCAGCTCGCTACCTCTGTCGACTGATATATTTAGCCTCACTTTGAACTAGTTTCGTCAACTCGTAAAAGATGTCTTTAGTTGGAGTGCCTGATATATTTGACGGCGTCTATCTGCAGAAGGTCCTTGTCTCTTTTGTGTTCTCCCAGTTTTTAGCGCGTATTTTACTGCCCTGGAGTCAGAGCTTGATTGAGCATACACTGCTGGTTATTGCATGGGCGACATTACGGTAAACTCAAGATAACCTACAATGTATATTGAATCGGGAGGCAGATCAGGCTGAATGTAATAGCCGTTTATGTTCTCCGCGTCCCAGATTCCTCTTTATAGGCGTATAAGTCACAATGTCGCTATTCATAACGCTGCCAGTATAAATCCTGATAATATAGAGGAGGTCAGTACATACGGCTTCATATAAAACTCGGCTGTGCTCCAATACTGCCGGTGCCGGTACAACTAGAACAGTAGCTACTTCAGATTTTTAGGGTTTCGTAGTCTACTAGAAACTCTTATAGTTTCGTCATGTCTGTCTGTCTGTCTCTCTGTCTGTCTGTCTGTCTGTCTGTCTGTCTGTCTGTCTGTATGCCGCGCCCTCATATCTTCGTCATTTTTAGAGCTATCGACATGAAATTTGGTGAGAAGATAGATCGTGTTGACCCAAATATAGAAATGTTAAGAAAAAAATATTTAAAATGTTTTTTGGACCCCCTCCCATAAAAGTGAAAGTGCGGTTGGTCATCATAGGGGTCGTCCACAAATTACGTAACGCACTTAGGGGGGAAGGGGGGGTTCTGACCGGGCGTTACGGTCCCGTTACTATGGGGGTGGGGGGGGTCAGAGTCAAGCGTCACGTAACGCTTTTTTAGAGATTTTTTCAAGTATTTTTTATACCTAATACAAATATACCAACTTAATTGTATAAAACTTTTTTATAACACTTCTGGTGTCAGTGTCAAGAATGCAATTCTTTAGACATTATTCAAAAAAAATCTGCTTAAGACAGGATCTGACTGAAGGTACGACTATCGAAAGTAGTATTGACAATGCCTCTTTCATCTGGGCTACTGTGGCTTAATCGTGCGTGAGTACATTTTATATCCTATATATAGCAGGTTTTCATCGTTTTGGCTACATAACACAAACTAGAACCAAAAAATTATTGCTGGGAACTAGTTGCAAAACTCTCCCTGTATAAAGATCCATTGCCACGCGTTATTAGCCTACAAACATACATACACTTATACAATTTCGCAGACAATGATTGAGCCGCAGTAGCTCAAAAGGAAGAGGCGTCGCCAGTACTAGTGGCGAAATTCGCAGCTTCAAATTCAGTCTGCGGTAGATAAAATTGCAAGTTTTCAAAAAAATGTTTCATTGCTTTATCACAAAAAAAAACTGTAAAATATTACAAAATAAGCGTTACGTAACGGAAAGGGGAGGGGGGGAGGGTTCATGACCAAGCGTTACGGTCGCGTTACGTGGGGGGAGGGGGGGGTCAAAAACTTGTGATTTTTGCGTTACGTAATTTGTGGACGACCCCATACTGCTGCTAACAAACCAGCAACAAAATTAAGTTTGTAATGCTGAAAAACCTGATATTTAAACGTTGACTACGAAACCCTATTTGTGGGCGTGTCTGACACGCTCTTGGCCGGTTTTTTTCTTATAGTTTCATAAAACATAGTGTTTTGTATTAAATTGTCGTATGATATTTAAGACTTAGTAGGTAGTCTCATAGTATTTCTGCTCCCAATATGTACAGTCAAATCATCCATTAACCACAAAATAGAGAATCGCAAGCCAATACTTACTTTGTGCATGAACGGTGTTTGATCGTGGGAAGTCTTGTAAAGGCATCTATAGATTTCAGTTTCCTGCACCTACCTTTCAATAAGTTATAGGTAAGGTAGGAAGTGATGAATAAGGCAATATGCATACATTTTTATGACCTATTACTGAGTTGTCGTTACCGTCTTTGTTATTTCCTCTATAGTAAAGGGTTTCAACGACCTACCCATTTAAAAGATTCACTTATGCTGGTTTTTTAAACAGTTACTATGATAAACCATCATAGCTTGATACCTTGAAGTGCTGTTGTATAACACACTTCCTCCGAAGCCTCTCTAATTCCTTGAGCGGTGTCATTATTGCCCTTCTATAGCCTTCTGACTTTAGACGACCGACATAGTTACATACACTGCACGCACCGTGGTAAATATGATTCATAAACCATAGTTAAGTTTAGTATTATAAGTAATTTAATTTTTTAATCAGTGAGACTAATCATTCATCTAAGTTGGTATCTAAACAATATTTATGCCGATGTGATGTGATTGATAAAATTCATTTCTGTTTGGGTCGCCCTAGTATAATCTCAAATATCTTTTGCCAAACCAATATTGAAATATTATGTACCTATATATTTTTTATTTGCCAGTTTTAGCGATATTTGTCCCTGGTGACCCCACTAGGGTAGAAGGTAGGTACTGTCATGAATAAAAGAACTAAATTCAATGCCTTTAAATTCTTGTTCAAAAAATATTTCAAAGGAAATGGACGTTGACTTTAAAACCTGAAAAGAATCGAGTATGAAATAAATGGCCTCACACCTGTCTTGCTTTTGGTAGCTGACGGGATCGCCAATCTTCCTTTCAAAGTGTATTTCAACTCCAAAATTCAAAAGAGTTTTTTGCATTAGCCTCGGGGTTGGCAAAGAATCCGTGTATGAGTGTACATATCGTTGGTGCCTCAGAGGAACGGAGTTATACAAAGGGAACTCTATGAACAAGCAGAATGAAGCTATGAAAAACTCGTTGCATTTTGCGCAGTAAGCAAGTTAACATAGCTCAGTGCTTTAATAATGATCTTCTTTTCTTTTCGTGTGGGACACCGAGTCGTTCAACGACCCGATGAACCCTGGTGTCAGAGTTTTTCAACCGCCTACTGTCCTAACCAGACTGGGAACAAATTCACAAAGTGATAAATAGAGTGACCCCACCGGGAATTGAACCCGGAACCTTTGCGTGGCAGGCAGGCGTACTACATCACACATCGGCTGTCATGTCTTAATATGTCTAAATATGTAAACTCTGCACTCATTTTTATAAAGTAATCCTATGTTGGCTAAAGTAATAATTTTTGATTCTGCGCATTTAGTGCACTGTACTCCACTCCATTTTGAAAACGCCGAATTTTCTCTGGCTTGTTTCTAAATCGAAAATCTTCTTGATGGTCCAGAGAGCTGAAACGTTATTATTTAGGTTTTGATGTTAATAATAAAACTTAAGTAATAACCAAATATTTATCCATACATACATATGTCACGCATATATCCCTTGGGGGTGAGGTGAGCAGAGCCCAAACGGCTACAAAGAACGTACTATATAAAAAAAAAAATCCCTCTGAATGTCCACTGGTCTTCGGTAGATGCGAGTTCATTCACTCGGGGCCTTGACACGGATCGGGCGGAGCTGAGACGCGCCACGAAGCAACGCGCGACGCACGCGCACGCCGCGGCACGCACGTGGCAACACCACTACAATATTAGACACATTTTGTCACTAATCGTTATGTCATCTTAGAGGTGATTGCACTGCATTGAGCTAGATTTGTGCAGCTGAAGTTTCTGGGTCTTATAATATCACAAACAAGCCATATTTTTTAATACATAAATTGGAAAGAAACGAATGGTTCTTATAGCGTAAGAAGTTGTTTTTCTTTCCAACAAACACCCTTGGGCGTCTGTTGCTGCTAACGTACACAGGTTGAAACAGATAACATGTTATTTTTCCCGTAATAGGGTCATTGCGCCCGTTGGCGACCGATTAGTCGACTTCCCAACTTTGCACCATGATATTAATATGAAGGTTTCGTATTTGAAGGTTGATTTTTTTTGTGAGCATAGCAGATATAATCAAGATATTCTTTTCGAGAAGTATTAGCGAAATACTGTAACAGTTAATTTTAAAAATAATTTTGAACCGAAAAGTACCCAAAATGCCAGATAGCGACCGCTTTTTTCAGATAGCGACCACGTGTGCGTCAGATAGCGACCGCCCGTTTTACTATCGTTATTATGGGCATATTAACCATCATTTAATAAAATATATGACTTTTGCACATTTCTCATACATATTGAATAATCCTTTTTAAATCTACACCTAAGGTTGTGACCTAGTACCTATCTAGACATGATTAAAAAAAGAACAATATTTCATAGTGCCAAACAGGTGCCGCAGCAATGACTACTGCAAGACCTCGCTGGTCTTCAGCGTGCATTTGTACGGTACCGATCCTAGCTAGGTTAATGCGTATTTTCTGATACTGGGGAGGATCAACTATTTCTACTTCATTGATGCAACCGCCGAGGACCCAGCCCTGTTCTAGCTCTCATGGTCACACCGCACCAGAACTGTACATGCCTCATACCTTGGTATTGCTCATAAACACTACCCTTGCCTGTACCAATCACGCCAGCCCGCAATGTTAGGGGTGTTCAGCTCCATCCGCAAACTCGACCAGCAGGATCTGTCTTACGCAGCAACTGGGCATGAAATTCCACCCTCGATTGAGGTGGGCTTTAGTGGACAAACATCGGAGGGAGCTCAAGGGACATGCCTTTAGATATGCGCGGACGCTAGAGTACATAGACCGACGGTCTTCGAGTCCCTAGCAAAAGCGAGTAGGAATTCCGGGTGTCGCTACTTCACGGTGCTACAAAGTATCGGTCTTGGAACTTCCTGATTCACTTACACATTACGACCCACGATGTACCAAGAGCGACCCGTAAATATTGCACAAAGACTCTTGTCGGCCAACAACACACAGCAGAAGTATATAAGAACATAGCTCTCTATCCTTGGCAATTATTTTCTTCATCTTATGGTAAGTCCTTTCTGGTCTCCTGTATTCTCCTGTAGGTATCTTCGTCAGTCACGTCGCAGGAGCTCATCAAGCCTCTAGCCTTCTTCCCTCTTTCCAGAACCCTTGGGTGTTTATATTGGCCACTGCCTTTTTAGTCTGCAGGCCTAGCTGACTATGACTACCCAGGCAACTTGCGCCAGGTAAACTTGTGTGAGTGCACCAAACGCGGATCCTTTTCACCTACCTTTTTTAAACAGGTATGTCTATGACGTCATACAACTGCTCAAAACAACATGAAATTTGAAGGATGTGAGAGCAGCACAACCTAATTCAACCACTGCCAGCAATTATGTATGACACAGCTCGAGAATCTGCCAATGCAAGCTACCCTGCAGAATTATAGTCTTACGCTAGCGTGGAGGCATGGGTGTGTGGCGCAAAAGATATGGTTCTGGGCTTTAAGGAAGGCATGGAAAATCTGGTGCAATGTAAATTTGATCGTCATAATCAGGTGGGTTCACGGCGGTAGCCAGAGTGAAATAAAATACCCCTGTGTACGAATACATTGCTTTTGGCAGCACCCTTCTCCCTTAAGGCAAGGACTATGTGGAGGTCATGGTCAGTAAGAAGTGAGAACTTCCTGCTTTTTCGCTGTCTCCAAAGCCTCAAAGTAAGTAAAAAGCAGCGAGAACTTGCTGCCCTATTGTGGTGAACTACTTTACAAGACCCAACTCCTGAGAGAGTCCAACGAGGCTTCTATCTATAATTATACGCTATAAATAGTCTCTCTTCCAACACTTTGCTGCACAACAAAAACTGAGCTGAATTCTCTGGATAATGAGTAATTTGAATGCATCAGCTCAAAGTGCACAGAAGTCACCCGAGCCTAGGACGTGCATTAAAAAAACTCCATTAAAAGCCAACAGGGTCCATGAGATGCTGTTGGCATCGCGCCGCGCGCCGCGCCCCGCACTGTTTTATTTGTTAAAGGGAGATTCCAGAGTTATAGCGCAATCCGAGACAAAGAGCCTCAGTATAATACATTTGTAACAAAAACCTATCAAAGGGCCTATACAGTGTAAGAGCGAAAGTGGTGGTCGCTAAATAACGTAGAAAATTTTAAGAGTCTGATAGCGACCGTCTATTTTTCATACATTTTTGAGGCGGTCGCTAACTCAACATGGTTTTTTAGCATATACTAGTTAGCGACCACTCAACTAAATAACTGTTCTAAAATCGGTGAAATAATCATAATTTGACGGTCGCAAACTAACTATGGCATAAAAAACGACTGTTTGAATTAATTAATGTTGTAAGAATCAAAACTTTGTTAAAAAGACAACCTGGAAAAAATAATATTTTTTTTCAAGCATCGTGTTAGATAGCGACCGGCTGGTCCCTATCCGGCATTTTTCTAAAAATTGGGTGCCCATTCGCGACCATCCAATAAATCATAAATTTACTGAAAAATAACACGAAATTATCGTTAAATTAGATACTTTACTAAAGTATGAACACCATAAAACCATTATAGTTGTAAAAACTAGACGAAAATCTGAAAATTTTACTTTTGAAGTGGCACGTGCTCGCTATTTTTTGGATAGATTTTCGGTGTTTTTCGAGGGCAGAGCAACTGGTAAAATGGATGATTTATTTGCGGTATATTGGTGAGGTTTAATTTATAGATTTGAATAGGCGTAGATTCAGCAGTTATCCTTGTCTTGTTTAAGCCACACTTTTTTACAAGGAGTGAAATATAACTCTTATTATTGCATTATTACTGAGGTCAGTCCTGAAAATGGTCGCGAACTGACGCATGGTCGCGAACCGGCACAATGACCCTAGATCGAAACAACCTTGGTTCTACGCGCGCGGCGTGCGGCTTCTATTTACCGTAGCGATCAGAATTTTGGCAACCATCGCTGAGAGATTGTGCAGAAGTGTACTGGCTATTACACTACCCGACAGCATTCTCGATTTGGTATTCATTGCTGGTTATTTTATGGGTATCGTCACAATAAACTCCTGATAACTTGATAACAGCCGATGTGGCGCAATGGTTTGTACGACTGCCTGCGACGCAGAAGGTTCCTGATTTCAATTCCCGATGGAACCACTTACAAAGTTCCTAGACTGGTTAGTACATTGCAGGCTGAACCACCCGGTTGTCCGAAAAGTAAGATGTCTCAGTGCTTCGGATGGGCACGTTAAGTCGGCGGTCTGGGTTGCTGTCTTTGATCATTTCGAGGGCGGTCGTTACACAACCATGTCCGAGGCCTGCTACTTGCAGTAGGCGGTTGAAAAACTGACACCAGGTTTCATCGGGTAGTTGGACGACTTGGTATCCAACTCGAAGAAGAAGACCTGCAATGTATGCGGAATCGGGCCCATGTTGGCAGGGTAGTGTAGTGGCCGTTTATTTCTTTGGCTTCGCCAACTTTTCACGTTGATCAAAACAAATTCTTAAATCTCGAGTGACAGCAGATATGACATCAATAGGGCTCTGTTGGTAAACAAGTGGTCGAAAATTGGGTCTTGGGACAGATGTACTTAAATCTTATGAAACTACGCCCCTTCTTCAAACTACGTCACAAATTTAAGAGTATTTAAATAGTTAAAGTACGGCCGTACGAATAGGCTATATTTAATAATACAAGAAATACCTAACCTACGCAAGAAAACTGACCTATCATAGCAATAACATGATGTTGACAGCTGTCAAATATGGCCAATTCGAAAGACCATTCTTTAGCAATACGCCTGCATAGGGTCATGTATAGTCAGTCCAGTCTGCGGGCGCGCCCGAGGTTCATTTGCAGAAATCTAGATAGGTGCCTAGTAAGAGATCTTTGATGTCATATACACACTATCTGTTGTTTTTAATTGGAGAAACTTATTTTTAAATTATTCAAGGTTTTATTTAAGTCTTATTTTAGAAATAGTCTCATTACCGAGACACTATAGATCGTGTTGTCATCATAAAGATTATTTATCTAATACCTACATAATCTTGTCTAACGTATTGTCAGTTAGACATACATAGATGATGCTGTAGTCTAAACAATCCGCAAAGGTTCACTGCTCTACCTAGATATCTGGATCCAGCAGTGGTCTAAGAGAGTACATCCAGTAGAGTCAGCTAATCTTGTCCACAAAAACGTGACTTCAGAAAACGTGATTTGAGATTAACTCACACGTGACCTAGACAATTGAACTCATACATACAAAACTGCTGAAAAATGAAAATTATGTCTCGATTTACTTATTGATAGGTTCGATATCCGTTCAAATCGCTGAGGTAGATTTGCTCAGCGATTTTTTTGCTCTTTGCTTTTTGTTATGCTGATGAACCAACCGATTTGCTGATACAACACTTGAATGTTTCCAGTTCTCTGACCTTCAGTTATTGTAACTTATCAAAACCATTGATCAAGAGGTGACTTCATTTTGTTGCTATGTGAACTGCCTTTAGAGACCTTTTTAGAACTTATTCGTTTGTCTAAGATTTATGATACGTTTGCTTTGTACTTATTTACAGGTAATAATCTTGAACTGAGTACGTATTTTTGATCAAAGTAGTAAAAGTGTAGGTGTCCATTTGAGTTTTAAGTTTT
Source organism: Phthorimaea operculella (assembly GCA_024500475.1). NCBI lineage: Eukaryota > Metazoa > Arthropoda > Insecta > Lepidoptera > Gelechiidae > Phthorimaea > Phthorimaea operculella. The sequence goes on from JANFCV010000241.1 coordinate 233,826, forward strand.
CACGAGAAATGGGTAAAAATAATGTAGCAGTCTTGCTATAGGAAACCCTGCGCTGGTGGTGTGGTGCAGGAGCTGCTTATTTACTTTTCAAGTACCTAACTTCAAAATAACTTTAAAACGTTGTTTTGATGAATAAAGCGGTTCAAATTGGATAATATAAAAGAGTGTAATATCAGGAAGCGACCTACGACCCGCCAGTAGGTAGGTACCTACCACCCGTAGATAATTGCGCTTATCACTGCGCCCGCGCATACTCGCAATCATAATCGTCACAGCAAAAAAATGGCTTCTCTTGCGCTAACCAGTGTCGAAACTTCATAAAAACGCACGACGCCGCTTACAGGGAAACTGACCTAGTCTTACCCGAGCGAAATGTTTTCCCAATGCTCGTGGGAAAGGAAATAAGGTGTTTTCCAATACTAAAAAGTAGCCTTTGTTACTCACTATGCAGTTTATAAATGGTTAAAGGAATTATAGTTAGGTATTTCAATTTTATATTTTTATAACCGAAAGTGACAATCCTTACGATTCAACTGAAAGGGGTCGAATTTTCTTACTGTTACATCAACATATACATCTCTACACTATGTGATATCGTTGGCAAAACACGGACTCGCGAAAACAACGCGTTACTGATAGCGAACTGGAGTTTTGAACAACAGGTCGTTGTGATAGTTCCGTGACTAAATTAAAACGTTAGGTACCTACTTTTAAAAATATCTGAATAATAAAGCACTGATTGACCGTACAGTAAGGGTAAGATGTAAGTAGGTCATTCATAAAACAATTGGCGTTAGGATCCTTTCTTTCTTACCTGAAAAGCATAAAATAAAGTGCAATATTTGCCGATTTAACAAGTTTAATGAGAGCTTAGATGGCAGACAAATACGGGATACAAAAATCCTTTAGTCTTTTGCACCTACAAACTTACTTTCAGTAGCTATCGTCAATTTCAGCCGTCAGTTCAGTAAAAGCTGGTCGTTGGACGACTTCGTGTTCCACACCAAGAGAGAGAGAGAGAGTAAAGGCTGTCTGTGAAAGTTCGTAAAACTAAGCCAAATCATGTTGCAAAAGGATTTAACTTAATTTTACGACCGGCAACCCTCTTTGGGAATGATATCGTAGGTGGTATTAACCATACGGTTGACCATGGTCTGCAGATATAGTAGCCAAGGTCAAAAAATCTGCGTCGCCTTTTACGAAACACCCTGAGTAGAATAGGGGTGGCACAGTTCTTAGCCGCTACCATTCCCCTAGCTCTATTAAGTATCGCAAATCAAACCCCACTACAAGACCAAGGAAAAGTGCTTATTAAAGTTTAAATTTACGATAAATAAGCAAACAGTTATTTCTAAAACTCAGGAAACGGTTTGAGAAAACGAGAAAACTATCCCAGTTGGCAACAGAGAGCTCACGTCATCGTGGCCTCGCCTTTACAACATTACCATATTGTTATTGCAGCTCTAGCACGCGAAAATCTACTTTATTTCTATGTAACTAAAGGTTCATCGCCGGCAAAGATATCGTGGCAGCATAATCCTATCGAACCATGTGCATTTGAAAACATGTTTACAAGCGAGGCGAGTACAAAACTGACGATACCTACGTGGGGGTCACACGTATTGTGCGTTGCTGCGTTGTTTTAGCGCTGCGTAACACGTGCGTTAGGATATCATTTCCAACTTATTCCCATACAATTACGGTTTAAGTGAAATGATTTGAGAAACGCATCCGTCGATGAAGCATTGTGCGATACGCAGCGCTAGCGGATGTGTCTGTCAAAATGTTTGACGTATCTAAACCATATTTGTATGAAAAACACATTCGTAACGCAGCGCTAAAATAACGCAGCAACGGACGTTACTTGTGATTCCCGCCTACACGTTTTTTAATTCATCCTTGAGATAAGTAGTATCAGTACATTTGGAGTTCAGTATGGCAACGCATACGTTACAAAACCTTGTTTTTGTTACAATTTGAATAACAAATCATTCGTTTCGAAATAAAGGTCTTTGAATTAAATCAATTTTTCATCTAGTTTTGATTCGAAGAAAGTCGCGATTTTCTCTGTTTGTGTATGTAAAGTTATTCATACCATTTGCGTCAGTCGTTGTTTCGATAGCAGATCTAAAGATACACCGTAGATAATCAAGCGCAGAATAAACAAAATCGTATGAAAGTCAACATTATGAAGTCACGATGATATTAAGAGTACAGACGAACATAATATCATCACAGTGAATAAATGGCTTCTCTTGCGCTCAGCAGTGAAGAAACTTCATACAAACGCTCAAAACAGACGCACGACGCCCCGCCACAAAGTAAGTATTGGACCCCGCTTACAAAGAATCTGACCCAGTCTCACCCGAGCGAAATTTTCCGCCAAAGCTCGTGGGAAGGGAATAACATTTGTTACTCACAGGGATAATTAGGCAGTTTATAGACGGTGGAAGATTTTTTTTATAGTTATCCTACTAATATTATAAAGGCGGATGTTTGTGTGTGTGTTTGTTACGACATCACGCTAAAACGGCTGATTAGATTGACATGAAATTTTGCACAAATATAGAAGAGTATCTAGAATAACACATAGGCTACTTTTTACCACGGGAAAATGTCTTATTCCTACGGGATCACGCATATTCCAATATTTTTGCATAGGTGGCGTGACTGAGCCGATCCGCGTTTTAAACGTTTTCGCCGAAAACTAACAGCGACATCTCTTGGCGAGTAATGCTTTTTTCCCACGGAATAATAGGTTGCAGCGGGTGAAACCGCTGACAGGCAGCTAGTAGTTTTTATATTATTATAACCGAAAGTGACAACCTTTGCGATTCAACAGAATCGGGTCGAGTTTCTTCACTGCTACATCTATATACTGTGATACCAGGCTATCTCCCTTGGCAACTAAGTGAGCAGTGAACAAATACGTGGCTGTGTCTCGAAACAGCCATAACTGCCAACTTCGATAAGACACGTCCGTGACTAAACAACTGCCAATTACTGACCACTGTTACGTGTGCACTGAAGACTATTGGAACAAAGGCCTAATGAACATGTACTTCTTATTTGAAACAGCATTCAGGTGGAGTACAATGCCGTGTGATGTCGGCTGAGATTAGCATCACCCCAATTCTACCCGTACGTACCTTACCTATTCAGGGATTTGGCAGGAGCGTCCCTTGCTTGTGATTAAAACATCTTGCACTTGCCAGTCCGCCTGCCAAACGTGGTGAGTATGGCAGTACCCTCCGTAGGCCCATGTCCAGCAGAGGACTGTTGTGACTGTATAGGTAGGAGTACAATGCAAAACCAAGTAAGAGGCATGGTCTCATGAGTGTCTTGACGACAATTCGCATGCATGACTTAGCAGTTTGGCAGGTCCCGCCTAATTTTTTAGGGTTTCGTAGTCTACTAGAAACCCTTATAGTTTCGTCATGTCTGTCTGTCTGTCTGTCTGTCTGTCTGTCTGTCTGTCTGTCTGTCTGTCTGTCTGTCTGTATGCCGCGCCCTCATATCTTCGTCAGTTTTAGAGCTATCGACATGAAATTTGGTGAGAAGATAGATCGTGTTGGCCCAAATATAGAAATGTTAAGAAAAAATTATTTTAAATATTTTTTGGACCCCCTCCCATACAAGTGAAAGGGGAGCAAATAATTTTTTTTTCTTCTGTAATATTGAGTAGGGTATCGTTGAATAGGTCTTTTAAAACTAAGGTGAGGTTTCTTTGAAACAAAGTCACTTAAATGTTACTGTCACGAGATATTTGCTTTTAAAAAGGGCGTTTTTGACCCATAATTTGTTCCAGCTGTAACTTCTATACCATAAACGCTAAAAATTTGAAATAAATATGGAATATAGCTTACAATCTGAAGTTACAATGAAAACTATAACGGATATTGTGCCCTTAAAGGTTTCAGAAAAAAATGAGTTTTTCTATTTGCGGTTGGTCATCATACTGCTGCTAACAAACCAGCAACAAAATTAACTTTGTAATGCTGAAAAACCTGATACTTAAACGGTGACTACGAAACCCTATTTGTGGGCGTGTTTGACACGCTCTTGGCCGCTTTTATGAAATCCTATTTCTTTTCATGACTTTGGCCTCTACGACCTATCACTTCTGGAGCTTTGATCCGGTGGTTGTATGTAGATTTTATGTGCGATGGTAGAGCTTATTAAACTTTGTGTACCTAAATGAGTAGGTACATGGCTGTGAAAATTTTACGCAATGTGTTATTTGTACCTACGACATTGCACTTAGTGATTAATTCTATTCTGTGGAACACCGATTCAACGAATGACCAGATGAACCCTGGCGTCGAAATTGTACAGAACCCACTTTAATTCTGTACCTAGTAGGTTTCTGATTAATTTTAACACTAAGTTTGGTCTGTTTGGAAACCAATCTGACTTTCTACAAAGAAGATTAGTCCTTGGTTTAAGGATATCGGTTGTATAACACCTCTGTGGCATGACTCATACCTAGGTGTTTTTATTCCAAACGAGTGTGGTTTCGTATTACCCAACTGAAGCATAATTTATGCTTTTTTTAATGTGCCTTTTGAACGACCGAATGAATCATCCACTTAAGATTTGTGGTTATCATCGTGTTGTTATGAAAGTTTTCAACGACATCCTTATGTAAACTCTGAATTATATGTTTGAATTTACCTGTTATGTAATTTTTTAATTTGACGAAGTTTTCTTTTATTTTTCACTGAACTTTAACGTTGGTGAAAGTTGTCTTGAGACATCTATACAAAAACATAATTTGTGAAAAACATGAATCCTAAGTAATAACAATAAGATATATTTCGTGTTGATTAAAAGTCTTATCAAACTCTAGTCACTGACTATCTTTTCAGTTGTGACACCATTTTGGCTTATAAGTCTATCCTGTGATGTCCCCTTGCACAGACGGGGGTAAACTCAGGGATAGTTTTAGTTTTCGTTCAATATCTGTGTATTGTAGCATGCTTTTAAAAAAATATCCGTGTATTCGAATAACCTTCGGATGAATGATAGATAAGTTTTAATCGCTTCACGCAGGGAAAAACAATTTTTATTACATTTTGTGCAGATGTTCTGTCATATCACGATCTTTATAGTATTATTTTGGCAGTTTGACAGCGCGGCGCGGGCGCAGGGGTCGTTGGTCGACGGGCAGACCGCGAGTTGCGCGGGCGCACCAGACACAAACAAAATAATGCCTGCTTTCTTACTACTTTTATACAGGGTGCAAAGGAGAAATAAAATGCCTGCATAATCAGACCATGAAGCTGAACAACTTTCATTATTAAGCACTTGCGGCCTGTTAGCGATTTCACCCAGTGCAACTTATTTTCCTGGCATGTTTTATACATATACCTACATCTTCCTCTTGAATCAATCATTCTGTCTATTACATCATACCGCATCAAAATCCGTTGCATGGTTAAGGAGAAGTTAACGAATTCCACGACGGACGAACAGAGAAACGCTAAAAACGACTTCATTTTTATACTATGTATTGATGATATGCTGGAAAATCCGTCATACAAAATACCCGATCGCCTTTAGATGTTTTTGATTCTTAACATTAATCTCGCATGGAAATTTTAGGTAAATCATCGCTTACACCCGGTATATTCTTCTATGATATTGACAATATACCACTCACATAACCGCCGCTTTAGTTCGCCACGCCAAAATAACACCCTAATCTACTGCAGATAATGTTAATTCAAAAATAGAGTGTGTTTTCTGTGATAAACAAAACTTTCCGCTGGTGACTTTGTGGAATAAAATTGGAAAGTCTAATCTGTGAATAGTTTTGGAGATTATGCTGTAATTCAGAAGTGTTTACAACATTTCAGGGTCACTTTATTATGACTTTGTTTATTGCTGTAAATTTTTTATTTTCGTCAAATAAATACATTACAAAGTACCTAACCTATATTTGATACGGCCGGCTGCATTCACCACCGTATGACAGTTAGGTATATGGCGTTCCCTTTGTTACTTGAGTTTAACACCAGGTGGTGGGAAAGGAAGTGCCATAGAACTGTCGTAAGGTGGCGAATACAGCAAGTGTCCATCTCAACTAAGAATCTCTTCAAATATAAGACAAATCAAGATTCAGCATAATAGTTACCTATTTGACCACCTATCCGACACTAACTTTTGACTATAACTTTTACACAAGTTATATACCTAACTCAAGTAATTTATGTTTTTGCTGGGACTCATACAACGACTCATAATTATAGCATTGTTTTGCAAAAAATAGCTTGTTGTGCAAAATATAATTTTCGCTGAGTTGTCAGAAAGCTGATCGTTGTCCACGGTCACAAACAAGCGCTCGAAATATCATGTAAGCCTATTACCCGCTTATCTACGGGTTTTCTTCACGTGTAACTACTAATTTTACAGTAGCACTTTATGTGTTTGTAATAGGGTTTAATATTGCTTGGCTAAGGGCTAAGGGAAGGTTCTAGTCAGCTTGGCGTTAAGCTGTACGTGGGTGGAGCTGGATCAAGCTAATTATAGATGAGTAAACGCTTGGATTGACAAACTGTTTTATTTTTGGTGACGAAATATTACGACTGCTAATTGGTTTAGTTAGGTACACGATGTCGTCAGAGTAAATAATTGTATTTAGTGTGGCTAAAAGACTACCGAAGACGCTACTTAGTAACGTTATTCAAGAAAATTGTATATACTGACGATAGGTAGGTACTAGGTATATAGCGTGAAATTTTTCTTGTGACTGATGGTGATAAGGATATTTTTTTCCCTATTTTGACCTATGTTAGGTCGAAATACGAAAAATATTTGTACCTCCCATGCAAAGTAGCCAATCAGCTGATTTGAGTTACTATGGGAGGTTTAAATTTTTTAATCGTTTTTCGACCTATGTTCTTGGGGAAAGTTGTTCTAGGTTTTGAGTTTACGCTAGCAGCCACTAGTTAAATTTCACCCTATATTAGGAAGAATCCATAATGTATTTTCCCCATAAACTTGCGAGAAGATGCTAAGATATCTAAAGCAAATGTTTTTTCGCTTCTCTTAACATTATTTGCGTCTCTACCAAGAAAAAGGCAAGAAACCATGGACCAACTAATGATGGATGAACACAATCCTATTAAGGCCCATTACCAGCACAAATTATGGCTGCACTTAGCAAATGAGAGGATCAGGCCTTTTTCGGAACATGAGATAATGTATTTAAGAACATCTCCTTCTGTAGTAAGAGGATAACCAAGTTTGTAAATACATGTGTTTAGTTTTCGTATAAAATGGGCGCGCGGTGCTGGCAACACTGCCCTGTCATTCACGTCCTCTGCCGTCGCTCGCTTGGTTGATGCGAATTGTAATTATAAATGGTGTAATTTAGTGTGCTTTCGGTGTTCTCGTGTGGTTTTCCCTGTTCGGTGGGGAAGAGAACCAAGTGTATTTGGTTCCGGCGCTTTGATTGTCAGTCGGTTCGATAACCACGCTCTGCTACCAAAAAATGTTTGATTCCGAAGCTGATCTTAGCGCAGTGGAAGCAAATTAAAGTTATCTTAAAATCTAAAACTAAATGGTCGATCAGCCTCGGAACAACATTTGACTACGATTCGTAGTGCTCTTTACTATAGCTAAATAAAATAAATTTAATGAGAGAATTTTGTTCCGGAAAGTTTCCGGCCGAGAAATTCTTGTGTCCAAAATCTCCTCATGAATCGCCTCATGAATTGCTGACGCATTTGGCTGTCTCGGATAGCAATTATGAGGTGGCGTGGAAGATCCTTACCGACCGGTATCGGAACAAGCGCCTGATTGTAGACAGGCTGTTAGACCAGTGGCTGTCAATACCAACCATAACGCGAGGTACGGACCTCCGCGAGAAAATCTTCCACCCAGTCAGTGTCGCGGTCAGCGCACTAGAGCGACAGGGTTTGCCAGTGGCGGGCTACGGTTATATCTTGGTCCACACAGTGCTTCGCCGCCTGCCGAGCGAAATGGTCGCTCGATTCGAGCAGCTCCATGGGGGCAAGTCCTCGGACCACCTCCCGACCTACGAGGATCTGAAGTCGTTCCTCGAGGCCGAAAGCAGGCGAGTGGACGTCCAGGCTGGTGAAGCCCCTCGCAAGGAGACCTCTGCCCCTCGCCACCCGGAACGGCCGGGTGCATCGGCGCGAGGAGGCAACAGTGGGCAACCCAGGCGGTACAACACCGCATTGGAATCAGGGTGTGCCTACTGCAGGGAGACAGGCCACGGGGTGGCAGCGTGTCAGGAGTTTGCTGCGCAGCGGGTTCAGAGGAGACGGGGTGTGGCACAGCAGAGGCGTTGGTGTTTTCGGTGCCTGGGGCCGCATCAGGTGCGAGTGCCCTTCAAGCACCAACTGTAGGTACTGCCAGGGTGCACACCATCCGCTGCTTTGCATGAATCGCTCCGGAGGCGCCGGGGCAGCGCTGGATCGGATCAGCGAAGGAGCCTGCCCACCAAGGAGGGAGCAACGCTCCCACCCTCCAAGGAGGAGCCCACCTCCGCATCGGTCACAGGGACAGGCAGGGGACGTCAACAGACGGAGCCCACTTACCCAAGGACGTGGGGACGGTCCCCACCACGGCAGCAGGTGCCGGATTGGGGAGGGCGGCACAGGAACGTGGCCAAGGACACCCATCCCAGGTACGGGATCCAACGGGCGGGTGTCAGGGGAGCACTAGGCAGCCACCAGGGTACATGCAGTATTCTGCGGGCTTGAGCCACCTGGTTGGGTCTCAAGACCCACGCATGCCTCCGCCTATGCCTGAGTACCCGCGGCTACAGGCGCAACCTCGGTACGGACGTTTGCCGTCGGGGTACTATAGAACTCCAGCCATGGCCTTTATGGGCAGACCTCCCTACCAGCAGGAGTGGGACCCATACACAGGTTTGGGTAGTGAGGATACCCCGCGGACGCGGCCTCACCGCGTTTAGATTCCCGCTAGGTAATCGCCGCCTACTCATCAGCTTCGGCTCCCCGTCCAATCACGGTACTTTTGCCAACGGCTAAGATTTGGGTATGGGGATACGGTGGCCGGACCATTCAAGTAAGAGCCCTACTGGATACAGGGGCTCAGGGATGTATTGTATCGAGTAAGCTGGTGAGTCGGCTAGGCCTAAATGTACGGCCAAGTGAGGATGAAGCTGTAGGCATCGGGGGCTAAATGTGCCTGGCATTCGGGGTCAGACGAACTTTGAGTTCGCATTAGGTAGCACATGTACAGGGTCAGCTATCAAGTCTCAGCCGTGGTGCTGGATGAAGTGGTTGGGAAACTCCTCAGGTTAGGTTACCACCAACGGTAAGAGGGTTAACCACAGGGTTGGAGTTAGCTGATCCTGATTTTGATACTCCTGGTACGGTGGACGTACTTCTCGGGTCAGACGTCCTCGGGAGATTATGGTGCGGTAGGAAGAAGGTACTCCAGGAAACTGGTTTGGTGGCCGTAGATACCACAGGGGTATGTTGTTTTCGGCCCAGTTTGGAGACCTCAGGACCTACCAGAAGGGATCCGGTCCTCTATGGTAGTGTGCTGTCAGAGGTGCTGCAGAGGTTTTGGGAGTTGAAGAGCGCCCACGGCGGACAGACGGAAGCCAGAGGATGACGAGTGCGAGTTGTTCTATCAATACAACACTGCGAGATGCCCGTCAGGCAGATTCGTGACCAGGCTACCTTTTCTCCCAAACCGCCCCGCTTTAGGTAGTTCGCGACAGCTCGCGGAACGGAGACTACTCGGAATGGAGCGGAAGATGAGGCGAGACCCAGCACTTCGGCAGAAGTATATAGAATTCATGCGGGAATATATTCAATTGGGCCACATGTCGGTGTCCAGCCTGGATTGGAGGTGTGTCGAGCATTATTACATTCCACACCTGGCTGTCTTGAAGTCACCTGAGGCGAAAATACGGGTGGTGTTTGACGGTTCTGCTCCTACCTCGAATGGTGTGTCTGTGAACCAATGTTTGCACGCGGGTCCTAAATTGAACCGGGACATTGTGGATATTCTCACAGACTTTCGGTTACACCAGGTAGCGTTCGTCGCAGACGTCAAAATGATGTTTCGCCAAACCATGATACATCCGGATGACCGTCGGTATCAGCTGATTTTGTGGCGTGAGAGCCCAGATGAGCCGATGGTCACATACGAACTTAACACGGTGACGTATGGACTTAAGCCAAGTCCGTATTTGGCAGTACGTACGCTGCGAGTTGGCCGCACAGGAAAGGGTAAGATATCCTCGAGCCGCAGCAGTACTGGATCGCGACGTCTACGTGGACGATATCTGCACGGGTGCTGATAGCGTGGAGCAGGCGCTAATTCTACGAGACGAGTTGATCGCGATCATGGGTTCAGGAGGTTACGAGTTGCGGAAATGGTTGTCCAGTTGCCCAGAGCTCCTGGCCGGTTTGCCAGGCGAGTTCCATCAGGACCCGCACCTCTTTGAGAACCCGGACAATCCAAACACGTTGGGCATCCTCGGGGTGCAATATAGGCCAACGCATGACGTATTCACGTACAAGATCGAGCCCGACCTTTTGGAGAAAACTTGGACTAAGCGGTCGGTACTGTCGACAATCGCTAGAACGTTCGATCCTAGCGGATGGATCGCCCCGGTTACGTTCATGGCGAAGTGCTTTTTACAAAGGTTGTGGCTAGCCAACTTAGGATGGGACGACCAACTCTCCGGAGAGTTGTTGAAGGATTGGCTCAAGTTTGTGACCACCTTACCAGGGATTGTGCACATCGCGATACCCCGCAAGTTAGTCCCATCGGTGGGATGTAAGGCTACCCTACATGGGTTTTGTGACGCCTCGGAGCGAGGGTACGCGGCAGCTGTATACCTTCGGACAGCGGGTTCAGCGGGAACTGTGCACGTGCGTCTGGTTATGGCCAAAAGTAAGGTGGCACCAGTCAGAACTAGATGGACCATCCCCAAATTGGAATTGGCAGGGGCGGCTCTTCTAGCGCGCTTGCTAAATCATGTAACCTGCAATCTGCGTGGTACCATCAACTTGGATGAAACGGTGTACGCGTGGACTGACAGTCGGATAGTTCTGTGCTGGTTGCAGACGTCGGTACATACACTTGAGGTTTTCGTGGCAAATCGGGTGTCACAGATTACGGGGTCGGAAACTCCGTTAGTGTGGAGGCACGTACCGGGAGAATGGAACCCAGCGGACTGCGCTTCGCGCGGGTGCAGGGCCCCTGATTTGGTGAGTCACCCACTGTGGTGGGGACCTCAATGGCTGACTGAGTCGCCGCAGGAATGGCCATTCAACGAGTGCAGGGCGCCGCTTGGGCCACCTGATCGAGGTTTGCGAGTGAACGTGGGGCAACTCGTACCGAAGCCTAACCCAGCTTTCTTGCTGGAACGGTATAGCTCCTCGACAAACTTCTTGGGGTGACAGGTTGGATCAAACGGTTCGTGAACAACTGCAGGAAGCCTCAAGCAGAACGGAACTTTACACCTGTCCTCTCGCCTGCGGAGCGGAATGCGGCTCTATGCTCATTGGTTAGAGTCGTCCAGGCGGAACATTTTGAAGAGGAGGTCAGGCTGCTCAGGGATGGACGTGGAAAGCTGAAGGGAGGAATTGTGCGCCTCAACCCATTCCTGGATGAGCAAGGTATGCTCAGGGTTGGAGGCAGACTTCGGAACGCTAGCCTGCCCTTTTCGGCTCGGCATCCACTGTTACTTCCAAAAGGGGACCCTTAGTTGAGCTCTTAGTCAGGGATCGTCATGAGAAAAACTCGCACGCGGGCTGTAATGCGCTATTGGCCATCCTACAGCGCGAGTTCTGGATCTTATCGGGACGACGAACGGTACGTAGCGTTGTGTTTAGGTGCTTGCCTTGTTACCGCTTGAAGGCAGCCACAATGCAGCCACAGATGGGAGATCTCCCACCGGACCGGGTGACGGAGGCCTGGACGTTTGCAGGTGTGGGAACGGATTTTGCAGGCCCTTTCATGGTAAAGGCATCACGCCTACGGAACGCAAAGTCTATCAAGGCGTACTTGTGCGTGTTCGTGTGCCTAGCCACCAAGGCCGTCCACTTGGAGCTCGTGGCCGACCTATCTACGGAGGCCTTTTGGCAGCGCTGGAGAGATTTACGTCGCGACGAGGGCGACCAGCGCTGATCAGGTCGGATTGTGGTACCAACTTTAAGGGTGCTGATCGGTGTATGAAGGAAATTGTAACGTTCTTAAGGGAGAACGAAGAAGCCATCAGCACGGGCCTCTCCCGTCAGGGCATTACCTGGGTGTTCGATCCACCAGCGTGCCCTCACTGGGGTGGTATTTTTGAAGCGGTTGTAAAGTCCGCTAAGACGCATTTGTTGCGCGTTGTAGGGTTAACAATTTTGACTTTCGAGGAGCTGGCGACCGTGTTTTGTAAAATTGAGGCTGTACTCAATTCGCGTCCTTTGTGTCCGCTCAGCTCAGACCCAAATGATTTAGAGGCCCTGACGCCAGGGCATTTCTTAATTGGCCGCCCACTTAACGCCTTGCCGGAATATCCCTATACGGAGGTGAATAGCAATCGTTTGTCGCGTTATCAGCTGTTGCAGCAAATGACTCAAAACTTTTGGAAGCGTTGGTCGCTTGAGTACTTGCACATTCTGCAGCAACGCCTTAAGTGGACGGACAGGACTGAACCCCCCTGCATTGGGGATCTCGTTCTGGTTAAGGATGCCAACCTACCGCCACTGCGTTGGCGCCGGGGGCGCATTCTCAACCTGTTTCCGGGTAGTGATGGCACTCCTCGAGTTGCAGAAGTTCAGGTGGGGGATTCAGTCCTTAAGCGAGCAGTAGCTACATTATCACGCCTGCCATGCATAGAGCGGACCGATGGGTCGGTCCGGGGCGGGTGAATGTTTAGTTTTCGTATAAAATGGGCGCGCGGTGCTGGCAACACTGCCCTGTCATTCACGTCCTCTGCCGTCGCTCGCTTGGTTGATGCGAATTGTAATTATAAATGGTGTAATTTAGTGTGCTTTCGGTGTTCTCGTGTGGTTTTCCTGTTCGGTGGGAAGAGAACCAAGTGTATTTGGTTCCGGCGCTTTGATTGTCAGTCGGTTCGATAACCACGCGGCCGTCGGAAAAAATAACCTTACTTTTAGTCACCCGCGCGTCCAGTGTCCTTTGGTTCGCGTATTGTACAGTAAAACGTGTTGCTGTCGCGAGCAGTGGTGTGCGGGAGAAATCTTTGTTACTGTGTGTTAAACATTATTTGATGTCGAACTATGAACAATAGTACTCAAGTGCTTGTGAAACTTGTTGGACGGAGTACCACGCGAGCTGGTGCCCGGGTACAGTAAGTCTAGTACCTAAGTCCCAATCCAAAGTCTTCCTCAAACCTGATACCTATTTTTCCTGTCAAAAACTAGACTTACAAGGAAACGACGGCGTCATCGTTCGCTCGGTAAGCAATTGTTGCTGGGCCCTGTTTAAGTAGATTTTGGACACAAGAATTTCTCGGCCGGAAACTTTCCGGAACAAAATTCTCTCATTAAATTTATTTTATTTAGCTATAGTAAAGAGCACTACGAATCGTAGTCAAATGTTGTTCCGAGGCTGATCGACCATTTAGTTTTAGATTTTAAGATAACTTTAATTTGCTTCCACTGCGCTAAGATCAGCTTCGGAATCAAACAACATGAAAAAGCTGACCAGAATTACGGAAACATTTTAATATCACTATGTCCAAAAAAAAGTCAATATGTAACACACAATATTGCTTAAAATGGTTATTTACACGGTATTTACATACCTATTCACACCATGGTAGTCCATACCAATAATTTAATTTAATCCCTGAAATCGTGCATAACTTGCATATTTCAAAAATCTAAGTTGGTGTTTATCGTTAAGTGTTGGAGATTTATTAGATCGAGTAAGGTCATTTAAAGGATTTCTATTTAAAACAGTGATACCACAAATTATTATCAGCGTAGAGGGAAGTCGCGAGTCCTAGCTATAACCCACAGGGATGAAATATATGCCAATATTGGAGGCGGCCTCTGGGCGTTCAGCGAGCCAGGCCGTTTGCCTTGCTCCAGGGACATAAATTGTGAGACCATGGCGATAAAAGTCCTGCCGCGCAACGGGGATATATTGCTCAAAAATATTTCAGGGAAATACCTACATAAGCTACTTTTTTGCAATGTGGCACTGTTGTGGCAAAAATAGCATGACCGCATTTTGATCTGTGGGACACATTTACTAAAACATGATTTCAGGCAATGGGTAGGAGCCCAGAGATAACGTTACGACACCTTGCACTGTACTGTGCTTGCCTATCTTTCTCCCAAGCGTAGTTTGTATGGCAAACACCCTTCAAATAGCCACTCCATTTTGTTATGTTGTTTTGTTAGGAGGGTATCGCGCAGGACAGGGATCAGTGGAGAGACCTCGTTTCGGGGGCCAAGATCCTCTTTGGATCGTTATATCAGCAGAGTTAGTTTTAGTACTTTAGTTAGGAAACTCCTTAATTTCTTATACTACAACTGAAACAGTACACGACATTCCGTACTTATCAGCCGGCGACGCCGCGTCTAGTGCTCGCACGTTACGCGTATTACCGGCGGCGCACGCGCAGGGAAGAAAACAATTCTATATTTGTACATTGCGTAGTTTGTATTGCTCTGTTATTGTAGTTGCTGGTTGAAGTGGTAATGGAAAGCGTAGAAAATGAAATTCGTTATGTGAAAATTATTTCACCTTTTCTCGCACTGTCACTTGGTATAGGTACGCTTCATTTGTGTTTAGCCGAGTGTCTGTCTTCGTTTCACTGAAATAAAATGGGTCCAGCAGTAGACTGCTGATGACCATTTCAAAGAGCAATTTTAAAGGCCATACATACATACAAAAATGGTTCTCTATCCATTTGCATAAAAATAATTGACATAATATATTTTGGCACACTGTAATTTAAACTAATGATACTTACGCATAATTCATGTACGCATAACAGTTTAGGCATAATTTCTTTACGCACAAAAAATATTCCCATAATAGTACATAGGCCTAAAATACAAAACCATAAATTGTCATATCCATAATCAAAATAGGCATAAAAATATGATGCATTAGAAGAACCCCTAAATTGTATAAAAAAAAACCTAACCTAACCTAACCTAACCTAAACTGACCTAATTTAACCTAATATATCTTAAAAAATACTAAACTGACTTACATTTCCTGCCATTTGAACTTAATAAAAAATATATACATTAGTCCAAAAAATGTATTGCAAAAGCAATTGTGCCAAAATATTGTTAGTATAAAATACAATAGTCTAAAATATGATTATGCCAAGATAAATATTATGCCAAGAAATTATTATGTCAAAGCAATGGTAGGTGAAAAAAAATTATGCGAAACACGTTATGCTAAAACATATTAGTGGAAAAAAATTTATGCCTATGAAAGGGATACCTACAAAAATACCTTATATCCCTTGCGGGATAGGCAGACGGCAAACGGCTGTCAAAACGGCTATTTACACCAGGTCTGAAAAATTGAATCATTCTGAAGACTGTGTATCGCCATAGCGCCAGGTTGTCAGACTGTTGCCTAAAATTGCAATACATACCACCCCTCAAATCCCTTGTTTGCTTCTTACGACGACAACGGGAAAGATATGGGGTGATGCTATTCTAAACCGGCACCACATGGCAGAATTTACAGACCAAGTTGAGCTATTTCAGCGGATAGTTTCTTTGATTTCCTAGACAAATTTGAACCGGCACTGTGTTGTAGTGAGTGACTCAGTACGCATCGGTTAGTGACTGCTTAGCATACAAAGAGTGCGGGTTCGAGGCCGAGACCCGCTCCACTTGGCTGCGACGAAGGTTGCGGTTACTTGCCGGTGACGAGTACCGCACGATTTTATTATTTAGTTTAGTATATTAAACCATATATTGTATAACCAGTATAAATAAGATGTTAAGGAGGCCCGACTTAAACATTGTCAAATTTTTGTTTTATTAGGTAGGTACTTCACATTTCTCATTGCTGATTTTCTAAATCGTTGTTCTAATAGGTAGGTGCATCTTTTTGATTAATACAATTTACTAGGTACTGTTAAAGTTCAGTATCAGCAGGTAGGTAGATAATATTGCCAGAAAATCAACCTACCCATTTAAGGAACCAACGTAAACTAGGATTCTATTTGTTTGAAAAACCGGTAAAAGAAGTTATCTTATATCATATATGGTACAAATCTGTAACACTGCACATTCGTGTAAACAAAAACGCATCAATATCATCTTAACGTTTTGTTTGCCGCAGTCTTTTGTGCCGGGAACGGTTATTTTCAGCCGCGGTCAATAAAAGTTGAACAAAAAAACGCTGTTTATGCGTTCGCCAGTTTTCACATTCACCCTTAAATAAAACACTCTTCACACACACAATCACGAACACAATCTTTGAAGTTCTGAACCACGGATTGGCTATTATTATTGGGATCATTTATTTTTGAAAAATTTATAACCACTTTTTGTTTTTGTGACAAAGTATTCATTTAAAAGTGCCTCTAAAAATTGTGTGCAAATAAAGTGCCAAGTTTTGATTCTGACAATTAATTTTGCTTCAAATAATAGAAACACACGTGACAGTAGCGATGACTCCATACATGCCAATTCCTATCGGCTTCCTTCCAGAAATTTACAAATACCTACTCTCGCATCAATATACTTTCATTTAGCGCATTGGCTTTCCTTCGATAAAATAATAACTTGCGTTAGGACAATATGAATTTCAACCTTATTGTCATACAAATGTGGTTTATGGTTTTTAATTCCCATCTAATGCAACCCACTGTTTATCGTGATTTATGTTTTAAATCATTTTAATACTGAAATAGTAGGCCAAGTGTCGATAGCAAAAGGTTGTACTTAGCTATAAAAATTAAGTACACCTAGAATCGGTGAAAAGTGACCGATGGAGGGTCACCTTTCTGCCACCGCAGCTATAACTGGAAGAGCAAAACAAACACTGTTTACCTACCTAACTCGCGCTTACAATACATTGCTGCTTTTGTATTTCGAGTGTAAGTGTACTCGGGATTTAATTGATGATATAGGTACTGAAAACTTTGCAGGCGTTGCAGGCTTTCAAACGTTGGTAAACGACATAAGATTCGGCTACAAAGTCAGTCAGTTGCTCGAGAATTTTGTTTGGGAGTCGGGGCGTTTATATTTTAACTGGTTAAAAAGGGGAAAATTTACCATTTTCATAGCCTAAGCACATCCGCATAATTTTTTGTTACCGTCCTTTACACCCGTTATAGTTTAGATTACAACAAGCAATGTATTGCAAGCTACTTGCTAAAGTGCACGGAATGATACATACCTTGTTTACTCCATTTAGCTCCTTTACACTCGTTATAGTGTGGGTTACAACCAGCAATGTATCGCAAGCTATTTGCTAAAGTGCACGAATAGATACAGACCTTGTTTACTCCATTTAGCACTGTAGCTAGCAGTTTTTGTTGCCACCCGCTTTTTGCTTGACTCTATCGACCTATCATGTTTATCCGAGGTTTTTAGCTTGTTTTTTGCTACTATATTTCTGGCAAAGTTGGTGCGAATTCTGAGAATATTACGATTTGTTAATGCGGTTGTCATGATGTCGCGAACATAAGGAAGACATCTGCGGAAGCGTTTAAAAAAAATTGGCAAACTTGATGCTCAGATGTTTGCTACGGGGTCGTAGCGGTCGTAGCAAAAACTTTACAATGACATTCGAAAGGAGTACGCGCGGTAAGCCAACTTGCTCGTTTTGCAAACCGGCGCGATTCGCCAACTCGCTTTCTGCCGACTGGCGTGCTAGGCCTACTTACGCCATTCGCCGACTGAGCTATTGGTAAACTATAGCTACAGTGTACAGTCAATTACACATTTTTTAAACATTTTGCATATTTTGGGATTAGGGAATTTTAGCATGTGAGGTAATTTTTTTTAGTTTGCACCTGTAAAAAAGGTGGTTCTAAGGAGTACGCGCGGTAAGCCAACTTGCTCGTTTTGAGGAGGAGTATTACCATTTTGTCCAAGTCTTTAATAATTTTATGTTACCTATTTCTTTTTATACATATTCTGCATACCTTCCGTGTACTAAGGTATCGCAATGATGAAAACACTAGCGATGAATATTTAATTAAATTAGCAAATGATAAATTGATGAAAAGGGAAGTCACATTTTTCTTCTACCTATCGTGTGGGACATCGAAGTCGAACGATCTGATGAACTCTGGTGTTCGTGTCAGAAATTTTCAACCTCCTACTGGTATCTGACATGGTAGTATAACGACCACAGTCTATGACATCTGTTAAATGTGCTCTCTGAAGCACGAATCCTTCTTTTTTGGACATGTAGGTGAAAATCACCTTTATTACCTTGATTTACCTGCAATCTGCATGAATCATATCCTAAACAAATGAGTTTCTTACAAGATCAGACAGAACTCTCGTGACCAACACACACAACACAATGGGACTTCATTACAAGACTTCATGAATTTCTATGCAAATATACAGGGAGTAACAGAAAGGGTTTAACAAGCCGAAAGGAGGTCAAGGTACTCATGAAACTGAACAACTTTCCCCATGGAACATGGGTCGAAATATGAAAAAAAAATTTGGACCTCTCATAGTAAATCAATTAGCTCATCGGGGATTTTGTATGGGAGGTCCAATTTTTTTTTTCATATTTCGACCCATGATCCATGGGGAAAGTTGTTCAGTTTCATGAGTACCTTGACCTCCTTTCGGCTTGTTATACCCTTTCCGTTACTCCCGGTATACATCTGAATTTAAAACTTTATCATAACAATAACATTCGACTGTCCCGATGGCGTAGTGGATAGTACCCCTGCCTTCTACGCCGAGGGTCGTGGGTTCGATTCCCATCAGACACAAATATTTGTAAAGTCAATTTTCAAATATTTGTGTTTAGTCTGGGTGTTTTCTATGTATAATATGTATTTATTTACAAAAAAAAAGTATATAAGTATTATATCAGTTGTCTAGTTCCCATAGTACAAGCTTTGCTTAGTTTGGGGCTAGATGGCGTTGTGTGTCTCGTCCATATTATTATTATTATTATTATGTTGGTACTCTTTCGAATCTCGGGCCCACAGGGACCCGGTCCTTTGAAGCATGTGTGGGGCCGAAGCCAACAGCACAGAGGCTTTTTGTACCAAATAATGTGTTGTGATGTGTACACCAAGCGGATACTCGCTCTGTCTGCACTACAGAGTACACCCAGAGCCAGCACCCGCCTGATGCAAGGACTATTGCAGGTGAGGGTCGGATTACTAGGGCTATGGGGAGGAACTTGCTGGACCGGTTGCTGGGATATTGATCGAGACAACGGGACGCCTGCCAAATCAAATGTCTCAATCTGAATAATCTCGGCAGACGGTGACTCGCCGCCCGCTAGGTGGGCCTCCACTAAAGGGCTGTTACGCGTTATGCGTGGTGCCCTGGGACGCAACACTGGCGCGGGCGACTGAGGGGTGTCGAGAGGTGTACACCGCTTTCTGCGCAGAGGTCCTGGACAAGGGCCAGAACATACACCAACTCGCGACTTACGCATGTTTCACTTCCACCCCCCGAGTCCAAGCTCAGGCTCGAACTCTAGCGACCCCACTCTGGCCGGCCAACTAAGGCAAGCCAGAGGTGAGAGTCCTGGCCTTGGGGTCCACTCCGGCGAGCCGGAGACGGCCAGTCTACACTCTCGGGGGTTTCTGGGGTCCGTGGGGACGCTACTCCCCAACAGCTCGTCACAAGCTGCCCTACGGGTAGCAAGGGTGTAGAGAGGTGTGCTGCACTTTCAAGTTCAGGGATTTCTCCCGTCAGCATTACTCGTGGCTTTATGCCTTTAACACTTCCACCCTCGAGTTGAAAAACTCTTGCGACTCCACTCTGCCCGGCCGGTTAAGGCAAGACAGAGGCGGGCTCCCACAAAGGGTAACCCAGGAGTACTTCGGGTACGTGGTGGCGCCAACTCACCAACAGATTATTATAACTTAGTATGTACATACTGAATTTATTGTATGCAGTCACGTGTGAGTAATGTTTAGGCAAGTGTAGAGTATCAAAAAACGAAATATAAATTATTTAAAATATTGGTAACAAAATTTACTTAGGTGCCTTCCTACAAATTGCACGAACCAAAATCATTCCAATAAAAATAAGGATTAAGAAGAAGTACTGACATATTTTTTTTGATTACTTTTCTAAATTTGGGTCGACGCGATCTAAGCTCCTAAATTAAAGAAGTTATGAGAACAGACACACAGACAGACTTGACGAAATTATAAGGGTTTCTAGAAACCCTAAAAATGTTATAGATTTCATCTAAGTAGATGATCTCATAGTATATCAAAATTAATAATATAATAGGGATATTTTGCAAGATTTTCCCTGTACGACAAATATTCAAAAATGCTTGGTTACTTGGAATACATTAATCTTCTATATAGATTTTAAAAACATCCTCAAAATGTATTTTTGTAACTAATTTATAAACTACGCGAGTTCTGAACAATAAAAACCCGAGTTTGGTCGGTAAACTCAAAATCGACCAAGGATTTTCGCGAGCGAATTACAATTTAGCAATAATCAAACCGACTTCACATTGTAGAAACATCCAAATAAAAGCTCTTATTTTAATAGTTATGTGTGACTGATGTCAAATAAGTTTTAACTATACATAAGGCGGACACCCGGCAATTTATGAAAATCTTAATTCATTTAAAAATAAATCGTTTCTGTGTTATTTCTGTTATATTTGTACAATCAGAAATTCAGAACAACTAACTGTTAAGTACATAATATGTTGGTTAACTACCCAACAAGCACTCTTACTCGGAAGTTCGAGATCAAAAAATTACCTTCTTTTTAAAGGTCGTTTAAAACTTAATTTACGTTTGGCAAGTCCATTAATATTGATTATGTAAAAACATAGTTTACATACTCACCGAACCGGGTACGAAACTAGTACGTTTTATTAGTATACTTATTGTTTACTATAGTATAGATAATGCAATTTTATTAAAAAGCAGTGTAGGGAAAAATATCTTCGATAGTTAAATAATTAGGCCGTCGAGGCCAATATTTCATATTTGGGAAAATACTTACTTCGTTTTAATTTACAGAAAGAATACCTACAGGTCGTGATTCTGAGCCGATTCGAATGCAAAAAATATGACGTTCTTCCTAACTTCTTCATATGGCAAGCATCTTCTTAGTTACCTTGAGTTCCTCTGAGATTTCATTTCGTTCCAGTAAATGTCAGTAAGCGTCAAAATTGTCGCTAGTACTGAGTGAGCTATCTGTAAAAGCGCCCCGCGCGCCGTCTCCCTAATTTGTATAGTAACTGACTGTCAGGTATTTATGGTTCCGTAGATACTTCGAGAAATATTACAATAGACACACTACACTAGGCATATAGATACCCATACCATACTGCTGTGTAGATACCACTTTGTACACAAACAACAAGCACATATTGTATTACATAGTGTTATGTAAAGGAAACTATTGTAACTGAACTAGCATGTGTTAGTGTTAGATAAAACTACTTCCTTTGCAGTTGTTATGTACAAATACTAAACTACTGTTTGTCACTTTGCCCGTAAATTTTTGTAGAAAATCGCAAGCAAATTTATCTTTCTCTAGATCTACTTACTAATAAATAAAAATTAAAGGCAATAATATTATGCTTCTTCAGTTGTTAGACAAAATATTGATCAATAGAGACGAATTTTCGAAAACTTCATGTTTCTGTAGCTATATGCTACGATTATGAACAAACAGCTCTTATTTGTTTTACTATCTTAATATATCATAGAAACATACGATACACCTAGGTCTAGGTACAATTATTACTACCTAGCTAAGTAAGTATCTGAAGTTGACATAATGTAAATAGCAAAGTATGTAGTAACACAATGATAACAAAGTTGTGTGTGTAAGTTATATAACAATCTTGCCTCTGTGCGCGGGCGCAGAAGGAAGAAGGGGAAAGGGGCAGGAAGGGGGGGGGGGGGTTCTGATATCCAGTGATGTACTATCATATCAGTGAACGAGACTACAAGTCTGTCTGTCTGTTTACATCGCGAGCAAACTGACACGTGGCGGGAAAGGGACAGATATATACCTACCAGCTTATATATTGTTATATTATGTTAATTTAATTTATTCTGAGCAGATTTTATTACATGCATCTGTTTTGTGTGTGTAGAAAAACATAATAGCATGTGTGTTGATAATTTGGTTTTTGTTCAAGGTTTTAATAAAACTAGACGCAATTACTCAATTTTACTGCTTTAAAAACTCCTATACTATTAATTTTTTTAGTTTGATATGGCTTATTTTTGCTATGGCCTTTTTGATATGGCCCATCCTATTGCATTTTTTGGTTTGAATTGGCTTAAAAGTTAGGCTCGCGTTTAGAAAGTGCTTAAATTAATTTTTCATATGGCTTGACGTTGTCAGCGACTTAAAGCATGCCTAACTTTTTTTGTAATTACACATTTTGTGACTCTTATTTAACTCTACAAGTATGGAAGTATGAAATCTACAAAATACTTTCTTTAATCTCAATCATATAAATATCTCGCTGTTTTGACAAAATTGTTTATAGAATCTGTTTCATACTTATTAACATGCAGACATCAGAGATATGAATATACATTAAACTTGGTTAATAAAATACAATCAATTTTAGTCTAAGTTGATTAATGCCTGCTCTACTTTGCCTGACCATAAAATTAACTAGCCAATTAACCGCAATTATTAAATTGTTTTGTTATTTTGAACTCACTATTCATGTCGATTGCGTTTTCTAAAACATCTGTGGTTTAGCTGGCTGGAGTCTTGTGATACCCATCTGTAGGTCACAATTTCGGGTCATTCAACACCTAGATATTTTTGAAAAGTTTCTAATGCTAAGAAAGAACCATCTTTGTCATGAATAATCAGGTAAGTAACCCATAATATATTCGAAACTGGAAGCGATATCCGGCGGTAAGCAGTCAGTTTGTTACAAAAACACGTCAATGGACAATTCCCTTCATTTATCACACAGATCTTTTAATTTATTGCTATTCCAGTTTCCAATGGAACAACCATAGAAATCCATTGAAGGTTATGTGGTGGGCGATGTTGATATTGCCTTTTAAGTAAACACAAGTAAACATAATGATTGGCCAACAGAGTTAATTAAAAAATACTGTTGTCATATTATATTTACCCAAAAATACCTACAAATCTACATACATACGTAGCATACATAAAATCACGCCTCTTTTCTGGAGGGGTAGTCGGAGACTATGTCCTTTTTTGCTAAGATTCACCTCTTTCACTTCCTCAACAGTCATTAGCATTTTCATACACGCTCATCGGTTAAGAGTACTATTGACCTGACCTTTCTTTAAAACGTCACCATTTGATCCAGGTACGTTTGCAGAAGCAAATCTTTGACTTAAAAATTGAACCTAAAAACTCTCGAAAGAATGAACGCAAACAAAAACCCAGGCCACGAAGACGGTTTGTCGCTGACCTTGTCACTATATCCTAACTTGTACCAAAGAATACTAACTATAGCTAACCGCTCTTGTACCAAAAACCTGTACCCAAATCTTCGATACTAAAGTTTGACGAATATTTTCTATGACGTAACGTAAAGTTCTAGCAACAGCACCTAAGATTAAGAAGGGTATAACAAGCCCATACAAAATCGCCGATCTGAGCTGATTGAATTACTATGGGAGCTCCAAATTATTTTTTCATATTTCGAACCATGTTCCATGGGGAAAGTTGTTCAGTTTCATGAGTACCTTGCCCTCCTTTCGGCTTGTCAAACCCTTTTTGTTACTTTAACATAAATAAAGCACTTGTATAAGTTGTTCCCTTAATCAGGTAACACGAGGTGTTCATTACGTAACAGGTCACCTTGAATCACCTGTGTCACCTGTGTGCCAAATGAGGAAGTCCTTCGAGACGCCCCATTCTGTCCATATTCAATGCAAATATATTATGCACATATCATAACTAGCGTATATACAACAGACACTTGAGATAACACGCGGAGCGACCTCCATTCCGCATTTATTTTATCACACCAAATAAATTATTTGAATAAATTAATCCTTGGACACATACGACCCTAACGTACACATGGACCTTCAACCTATTATCGACTCTATGTCCGAGTGATGTAGAGTATGTTATTGCGAATGATAAGGCGTGATAGAGGCACGATTTGCAAAAGAAAGATAATAAAAGTGGGTTGATCGAGCCGGTTCGAACCGGATCGGCAGTTGGAGTCGTATTACGTACACCACACTTCATTCATTTTCATAGATAGATACGTATCTTCATGAAAAAACTTACGTAAAATGAAAAGACGATTATCTCATACATACATAATGCCACTTTCCCGGAGGGGTAGGAAGAGACTACACTTCATCCTTCCATTTGCTACGATCCTGACACACCTCTTTTGCTTCCTCCACATGGTTTAGGGTACTCTTGACCTGACCTTTCTTTACGATCATCACATGTGTAGCAGTCCACTGCTGGACTTAGGCTTTCCCAAGGTTCGCCATAAGGCACGATCTCCTGTTTTGGCCATCTAGTCGCTACCAGCCTTTAAGTCATCTGTCCATCTAACCGTATGGTGTCCAACGCTACTCGAGAACTCGACTAATATTATAATTGCCTTTGTTGTTAGTTGCGATGATGCATGTAAATCTAAATTCGATATTTTTTATACTTATTTACCAATCAAAAAGTGTTACATTGTGTGGTATAATGTGATTTTACATTGTATTGTAAAAAATACCCCTGAAGATGCTCATGTGAGTGAAACTGGTTGGGTTAAACCAGCAATATAAGTGAAACGAGTACAAGAGTTTTATTTACAACTATGTCTACTCGACTAATAAAATTTACCTAGTACAAAAAAGACAATAAAGCAAAATTATATTGTGTTAAATCAAACCAGGTCTAATACATGTTTGAAATACAAAATTTGCTTAATACAATAACTTTTTTGTTAGGTACTGTTTTTTAGATCGGCATAACGTGACTTACATATTATTACCATAATAGCAGCTACTAGTTATTATAACAAGTATCAACACATGCAAAATACTTATTAATCAATTCATACAGATTCACGTGAGCAAAGTAATGAGCGAATGGCAGAATTTATAATTAGTTTTAACATTTAGTTCATATATTGTGTACTAGCTGCCCGTCAGCGGTTTCACCCGCTGCAACCTATTATTCCGTGGGAAAAAAGCTTTATATGCCAAGAGATGTCGCTGTTAGTTTTCGGCGAAAACGTTTAAAACGCGAATCGGCTCAGTCACGCCACCTATTTCAAAAATATTGGAAAATGCGAGATCCCGTGGGAATGAGACATTTTACCGTGGTAAAAAGTATTCTATGTGTTATTCCAGATACCCTTTTATATTTCTGCAAAGTTTCATGTCAATCTAATCAGCCGTTTTTGCGTGATATCGTAACAAACACACACACAAACATCCGCCTTTATAATATTAAGTAGGAATAGGAATAGGATAGGATGTATTTGATTGCAATAAAATGAGTTTAAAATATGATGATATTGTTAAGGTATGTGTGTACTTATCGAAGTAATTTGTTGAATTATCCATTGCAAATCGAAAATGCATTGAAAAATTCCTTTCTTCTCACTATTCATACAGAGTACATAACATCTCAGTAATCGGCAGCAAAAGAACAGATTATATTGGTTTTTCTTCGTATTTGTATGTAAAATTAGTATAAGTTGGTAGCTTTAATAGTTGATCATTGTAGAGGCGTTTCTTCGTCATGGAATTTTGCATTGAATATAACGTCAAATATTTTTTCTCAAGTTGTCATTAATATTAAAATTCTAACACATACATTTCTAGGTTTGGGTCTCATGATGTTATTGCCATAGGTACTCGACAAGCCCGAGGCGGATTATTGGTGATGGCAGTGCAAGATGTTGCTCAGGGAACGCTGCTACCCATTCCTTGGTTTTTATAACTGAGACACTTTTAGAAATTTATTGATTTTTAATGAATGTTTAGTGGTGTGTTTCTAAGACAAACCTTGTGCCCTTTTTTCGCTTTGTTATTTTTTTAGTTAAATGCAATTTAAGTATTATGTATGCCGCCGTGTGGTGCCGGCAGAGTAGAAATGCAGCCAAATTCTTTTACAACACGATTTTGTGTTCAACGAAACGTGTTGCGCCGACCCCAAGTTACTGGGATAATGGCAGGAAGATGGTAAGTGTTAAGTATCGTATCACTAGCGATGGCTATAAGCATACGTAATACGCGCGTATGAAGTGCGAGTATATAGGTCATTCTGATTAGCGCGATATGGAAATAGATCTCCATTGTCTAGTTGCTACGACGATTTGCCTACCACTCGCACACATGTTTGTCACGTGGGAAATTTTGTTACATTTGCACTAATAATTATAATTTACAGACTAAGCTTTTTTATACCTAGGTAAATAATTTGTTCAATAAAAATCAATAAAACATGTCAATATCTTAAAAACTAAACTAACACTACATCTTAAACACTAGTCAAACGGCCCGCCTTTTATCGAACCGGGTGCAAAGGTTCCCATAACTCTCGCAGCGTTACCGCGTTGAATCGCTATGGCCAACCTGCCTGCAACCTGTGAATCTGCACCAGGTAAGAACCAGCGCGGGAGTCACCACCTCTTTCTCTTATCCTGCTGCCTAGCTCTTCAACAAAACGTTTTGCCTCCCTGCACCAGCATCCGGCCGTTTCCACAGCAAACGGAACGAAATTTGTATGAATGTAGACAGCTTTTTTTGTATGAATGTAGACAGTCTTTTTCTTTTTCGCGTGGGGCACCAAGTCATCTAACGACCCGATAACGGTGTCAGAGTTTTTCAACCGCCTACTGCAAGTAGCAGGCCTCTGACATGGTTGAGTAACGACCGCCAAGAGACCGGCAATGTAAATAGTGATGATACCAGTTGGAGAATTATTGAGATCAATCTAAGGAGAAAGAATTAATTATTAAATAGGTATTTACCGTGTGGTGCCGGCATAGAATAGCATCACCCCATATCTTACTTGTGGGTGTCGTAAGAAGCGACTAAGGGATTTGAGAGTTGAAGTGTGTGTATTTGTTACAGGCAAAACCCTTAACCAGTCAATAACGTTATTGACTGGAAAAACCAGTCAATTACGATATTGCCTAAGGGCCTCAGTCAAAACCCTTAATGACTGGTTTTATCTGTTAAAAGCAGTCAATAACGATATTGACTGACGTGCCCAGTCAAAACCCTTAATAGGTACGTCCGCCCCGGTGGCAGCAACCTATACTTGCTGGCTGGTCTGAGATCACCTTTAGGACCGTTAGATGGTCGCAGCCAGAATGGAAGTCTACTGTCTCAATCGCCGGTTGTTATTCCTGAGGACATTCCCAAGTCGCAGACGGCTCTTCATTATCTAATGTTGACATCAGCGGATACGTAGCTTCACCTCCCAGATGCCATAGACCTCACGACGGTGGTTGTTAGGCTCCCGCCTAGTTCAATCGGCGAGCGAGGCTGTAGGCTTTCTTCTAGCTGCGACCATCTAACGGTCCTGATGGTGATCTCAGACCAGCCAGGCAGTGATCTAGGTTGCTGCCACCAGGTCGGACGTAACTATTAAGGGTTTTGAAAAAAAATATCTAACGGTGCTGATGTTTACTATGCAGTAACCACTGCGTTGCGGAGTTTATGTGCGATGCGGCGGGTAGCACTGCGTTGCGGTGAGTTTATGTGTGATGCGGCGGAAAGCATTGCGGTGCGGAGAGTTTAGGTGTGTGTTGCGGCGGGTAGCACTCAATTGCGATGAGTTTATGTGCTATGCGGCGGAAAGCAGTGCGTTGCGGCGAGTTTCGGAGTGTAATGCGGCGGGTAGCACTGCGTTGCGGTGAGTTTATGTGCTATGCGGCGGAAAGCAGTGCGTTGCGGAGAGTTTCGGTGTGTAATGCGGCGGGTAGCACTGCGTTGCGGTGAGTTTATGTGCAATGCGGCGGAACGCAGTGCGTTGCGGAGAGTTTCGGTGTGCGATGCGGCGGGTAGCACTGCGTTGCGGTGAGTTTATGTGCAATGCGGCGGAAAGCAGTGCGTTGCGGAGAGTTTCGGTGTGCGATGCGGCGGGTAGCACTGCGTTGCGGTGAGTTTCGGTGTGTAATGCGGCGGAAAGCAGTGCGTTGCGGAGAGTTTCGGTGTGCGATGCGGCGGGTAGCACTGCATTGCGGTGAGTTTAGGTGTGATGCGGCGGAAAGCATTGCGGTGCGGAGAGTTTAGGTGTGTGTTGCGGCGGGTAGCACTCAATTGCGGTGAGTTTATGTGCTATGCGGCGGGTAGCAGTGCGGTGCGGAGAGTTTCGGTGTGAGGTGCGGTGGGTAGCACTGGATTGCGGTGAGTTTATGTGCTATGCGGCGGAGAGTTTCAGTGTGCGATGCGGCGGGTAGCAGTGCGGTGCGGTGAGCTTTGGTGTGATGTGGCGGGTAGGAGTGGTTACTGCATAGTACCCGTCAGGATCGTTTTTTTAATAATATCGGCTCGCATTTGTCTGCTATCTCACCAGCTGATAAAAGGTGTAATCCCAGTGGGCGACGCGATCCCCGGAGGTGGAATGGGGATAATAAGGTCGTGGGACGATTGCGCCACGTATCTGCCGAGATCAAGATAAGTGAAGAGCCGTCTACGACTTGGGCATGTCCTTATGGAACAACAACCGGCGAGCGAGACAGTAGACTTCCACTCTGGCTGTGACCATCTAACGGTTCTGATGGTGATCTAAGACCAGCAAGGACGTACCTATTAAGGGTTTTGACTGGGTACGTCAGTCAATATCGTTATTGACTGATTTCATTAGATAAAATCAGTCAATAAGGGTTTTGACTGAGTACCTTAGGCAATAACGTTATTGACTGGTTTTGCCAGTCATTAACGTTATTAGATCCAATTCCTTGTGCGCTACTAAAATCGCTAAGGCCAATTTGACATTTCTATAACCGTTTGCTATTCTACACGTAACTGTCAAATTCAAATGACAGCATTATAATCTCTAAAATACTTAAAATTAAGTGACAGCGCTAAACTTAGCTTTAGCCGATTAGTGCTATTCCACGGCGCACAAATTTAAACATTTTAAAAATTTAAAACTGCTAAGATCGCTAATCTTAGCGGCCACTAAAAAGGTCCCTCTTAAAAATAATACTGTCAGAACATCTCAAAATGGGTGGGGTTTTGGAGTGATTTGTGTAATTATTGGTCACATCAGAAAGTTCAAGAGTGGAAAAAAGGTGATCGGGATTTAAAGTGTCACCGGTTAGGAAAGTTTAAGAGTGAAAACAATTTAATCGGGAGGTTTTAGAGTGTCACCCGGTAGTATAGCCGAAGAGTGGAAACAATTTGATAGGGAGGCTTTAGAGTGTCCCCGGGAAGTAAAGTTTAAGAGTGGCAACAGATTTAAAGGTAATAGAGTGGAACCGAGACAGAACGTTTTAAATTAGCACCTAGTCAGAATGTTCTAGAGTGGGGCCGGGTTGTTAGGTTCTTAAGTGGTGGAACCAAAGGTGGTACAGAAGGATTTTGAGTGTCACCGAAAATAAAAATATTTTTACCAGTTACAGATTTTTTCATTTATTACTAAAATTTATCTTTTTTTACCCGACTGCCTCAGAAGGAGGGTTATGTTTTTCGAGAGTATGTATGTATGTATGTATGTATGTATGTATGTATGTATGTATGTATGTATGTGGACAAGAAAATTATTTTTCACGGGCTACAGCCCAAACGGATAGTTGGATTTTGACATATGAGGTGTCGTTAGATTCGTCTCAGCAGCGCGAGTGACACTGGCTATACTATAAATTCATAAATTCAAGATGGCGGATTTTTATTGCAAAATACAACTTTGAAACTACCGCAGTCGGGTTTTTGTGTTTTAATACATCAGCTTGTTTAAGTTTGCAACACTTAATTTAATAACGTCAAAATCAAATTATAGTCCTGTCAAAAACCTCTGTTTAATTTTCTAAAACTGGGCTTTCGTGGAATAGCACAACTTAAAATTGCTAATTTTAACCATTTTAACTTAGTGATTTTAACTTTAGAGATTTAAAATGGCTAACCTGTAGAATAGAGACCATTGACTGGTTAAGGGTTTTGCCTGTAACATATTCATCTCTCTACTGTATATGGAGTTTGTCGATAGTTAAATGAGAGACCATTTTTTTAATGTCATTTGTTTGTTCAACATAAACCAAAATAAACCTTATCTGAGCTAGACGACATATGATAAGATTATCAAGTATCATTGGAATTATTAATAGAATAGCCTTATAACTAGTATTTATATTAATATATTGATTTTTCAGGGTTTTCTAATCTTTCGATCCTACTTGTATGATACAAGTTGTATCAGTCAGAATAACGCTAGATGTCACCTGAAAGAATGTAAGTGACTTTCTCACACATAATAAGACTTTATTTACGCAAAATGTTTTGGTTGGGTCATAGAAGAATGACTCACCATCATCGCATCAACTTCTATTATTATTTAAACCAAATCAAATTAAATTAGCAGAACTAATGTTATTATAATAAATAGCGTTTCAAAAATACGTTTACGTTTTTCAGAACCAGGTAAACAAAAACGTTAGGTATTTAAAATATACTAAGGTTTAAAAACAATGATGAAATCTTCATTTTACCTAAATTTGAGAGTATAACACAAAGTCACAGATATACGGTTTGTCTGCGTAGATCATAACAAAAATATACCAGCAAATAGTAAAGATCTTTATTAATGTGAAGGCCTATTTTTCTAGTTATCTAGTTCTACGACATAGATAGTGGAGTAGGTGGGTTCCTTAAGTGGAAACTGGAAACTGTGCCTCGGCAAGCATCGTGTAGGACGCCCTCCGACCAGAGGGTGACTCGTTGCAACTGGATGGCGAAAATGGGAGACAGTGCCTCGTAGCGTACCCTGGGGGATGCTAACGTTCTGTAGTCGACTGTTATAGCCTGACGTAATGATATTTCTTTTGCATCATAGTCCTCAAGCATCTCGGTAATGATAGCTTACCATACCGTAATAGCCACAGCAGCATTCCACTGTTAGACATGTACCTCCCCCTAACGTGCCAGGGTTCATCGGGTCGTTGAACGACTCGGTGTCCCACACGAAAAGAAGAAGACGTGCTCCTATAGGGGAGTGTTGTCATACTCACCACACTGCGAATTGCAGGCGAATTGGCAAGCGCAGTGCACGACGTTGCATTTACAGGGAACGCTACTGCCCATTCCCTGGATGATTATCGCTTATGAGAACTTACTTGTTTTTTTAAAGCATCTTTAGAAGTAAACATGATATATAATAAAAATAAAATGAATTTATTATAATAACATTAGTTCTGTTAGGTCGTGACCTGCCACTCAGTATGTGTATTAGCTTGTTTTTTATAGGAAAGGCTTGTATGGGAACGTATATTTTTTTGCGTAGAGCAAAGCCCTATAGGTACGGGTATTCTATACATCTACCAGAGCCAAAAACGCCCGGTAGCCGGATTCAACACCGTGCAGGGAGGGGGGGAGGGGGGGTTAAAGTACAGTCCTCCCGGCGCTCAGAAAAAAAATCTGTTGGATTATTTTGGACCTTTGAGACAAGTTTGGTGTCATTTTCAGGTAACTAGATGATGCCCAATTCATTCCTCATACCAGTTTTTTAGGGTTCCGTAGCAAAATAAGACGCAATACTTAAAATAATAAATTTTTAGTAGTTACAAAATGTAAACAAACCAGCATATTTTGATATTTTTGTATGCAACTTGCTTTATAAAAAATACTGTCTGAAAGCCCATTTAATGCAGATTATTTGAACATTAACATTGTTTATATTTTCAATTATTTTATGCGTTAAAAAAAATAATCCTACACGTACCTAACTGATTCCTGCGGGCGGGGCGCAGGTATCGCTCGGTTTTCTGTTGGGAAATAGTATAAGATTTTGAAGTAAATCAACACTATTTAGTATGAATGGTTAAAACAGGTCCAATTGAGTCGAAATCGACTGATAGGAAGCTTCAAATCTGCGACAGGTAGGAGTAGGAGGGTTTCAAAGTACCGAGGCCTCGGCGCTCAGAAATAAAAATGTGCTGGTATCGTTTTAACCTTTGAGACAAGTTTGGTATCGTTTTCAGGTTACTAGATGACGTCCAATTAATTCTACATGCCAGATTTGTAGGGTAAAAATATGATGCAATACTTAAAATATTATACTTTAGTAATACACAAACCAAAGAAACCCTCATACGTTCATACGTTTGTATCAATCGTAGATAAAATTTATTAATACACTGTCTGACAGCACACATAATGTAGATTCTAAAAAAATACAGGAGATATAAAGACAATCATTGTAGAATGAAACATTGAAAGTTACAGCAACTGTCGGCAGTGCAGCGTGGGAGTAAACAAAAAACCTGAAAAACAAGCACTATTAACAAAAAAAGACGCCATGAACGAGCGCCCCGTTCGTTTTCTTAGCCCAGTGTTTTTCAAACTTTTTGAATACGCGACCCCCTTCCAGGCAAAAAATCATTGGCGACCCCCGATTGGCGATTGTTGGGTCATCATAGAAACATAAAATTAGTAATATCATTTATTCAATGGCGAATACAGAAAAACTACAAGCGTTGTCCGCATTTTTAGGACATTTTTCTAGGTAGGCTGAAATTTTCAGGCAAAAACAAGCCCGCATGTAACGCGAGCAAAGCGAGCGAGAATTTTTACGTTAAAAACGAGCGTAGAAGCTTAAAGTTTAGTGAAAAACTGGCCGAAAAATACACGTATCGCGAGCGAAGCGAGCTCGACTTTTCACGTTACAATCAAGTGAGGAGCATTAACACTAGCCGTGAGTGTCAAACAGGCAAAAAGGTGCACGTATCGCGAGCGAAGCGAGCTCGACTTTTCTCGCTACAAACAGGTAAAAAGCGTATACAGCACAACGTTTTGAAAAATAAACATGCCCATTCTTTGTCACTAAAATTGTGTTTTACTGAATTTTACCCGACTTGCCTTGACTTTTGGATTTTGCCGGCGACCCCCCTAGGAAGGCTCCGCAACCCCCCTGGGGGTCGCGACCCACAGTTTGAAAAACACTGTCTTAGCCCATCCCATCAAGGCCCTATTCGAACCTGAGCGAAACCGGCGCGGAACGTGGTGCGTATCTACTGAATACGCGGTATTTCGATTAGTACAAATTATTTTATTTATTTATTTATGATGGGCTTACTCTTGACCCCAATCTTACCCTAGCCTCGTAAGGCCCAACGGCCTTATTTTAGGACATACGTTCAGTAGTCCTTCAGGCCCAAACTGGATTTAAAAAACATCAAATATCGGCCCAGCGGCCTAATATTAGGACATAAATTTTGAAGCCAGATTATTGCTTTGAATTTTGGCGCCAGCTCGAAACTAGTTTTAAATTGGGTTGTACGTGAACCCATCTTTAAAAAAAATACATACTTTGACATATTAAAGGAAAAACAGCTGTGATTGTGACCTGGAAGCTGAGCAAGATGGCTGATTAAAAAAAGTGAGTTCAGAAAATCTGTTTATTTCTATCAAATTTGTTTATTTTTTGGATAAAAACAGAAAGCAATTTGAAGATAAATGAATAAATATTGGATTTTAGACTAAATTTAGTAAAAATGTGCCATAGTCAATTAAATATTCTGTCCCAAATTTCTATGTCCTAAAATTAGGCCGCTGGGTCTTAAAAAATTGAATTTTCTAGGCATTCCAAGGTCAACACATAGTAAAACAGCTGAACTTAAATAAAGCTCAATTCTAAGATAGTGGCGGAAATTGGAATATTTATAACAATGTCTATGAACCTGATCTCAGGCTTCACAAAACACATCTTCATCGTCATATTGAGTGGGTTACCGAGTCTACGAACGACCCGATTAACCCCGGAGTCAGAGCTCTCAATCAGCCTACTATTTAACTCGTAGGCCTCTGACGAGGTTATACAACAATGCCTAAGTAAGGTAGTATAAACAGCATATGAATCCAAAGGCTTAACGTGCCTTCCGAAGCACGGAACCATCTTTCTTAAGAAAAATATTTTGATTTTCTGTTGTCATTGCAACCCAACGTCCTAAAAATAGGACATAAGTTATTTAGGTTTTATGAACCCTGTCAGATGCTCTTAGTGATAATAAGCAACACACAAAAATTTGAAGTCGGTATCAGGTCATTAACACATTATTTTTGCACATGGAATATCTGGGCCTGAACGCTGTTGCCTAAAATTAGGACATTGGGCCGCTATTACTACTTGTCGTAAAAATACGTGGGCCTTACGAGGCTAGAGCAGAGATGGGATCTACGGTGGAGCGAGCTTGCCCAGAAGATGCCTATTCACTCTAGACTTAAAGAGATTCAGGTTATATGCACTCGGAAATACAGACGCAGGCAGGGAATTCCATTCTTTAGCCGTGCGCATAATGAAAGATGATTTGAAGCGCTTAGTGCGTAATGTGGGTATATCAACTAAGAACGGATGGTAGCCGGCCGTGCGTCTGGATGTCCGATAGAAGAAAGGAGACGGTGGTATGAGCTCATGCAGCTCACGCGCACACTCTCCGAAGTACAATCTGTAGAAGACCGATAGGCAAGCAACCTTGCGGCGGTGAGCCAGGCTGTGAAGCTTGGTCGCCACCAGTTTTTTATCGCCTATTAATCTCTTGGCTCTGCGTTCCACCGAATCCAGTGCAGCAAGTTGGTATTTAGCCGAGCCATCCCAAAGGTGACAGCAGTACTCCATGCAAGATCGGACTTGAGCTTTATAAAGAGTTAGAAGCTGTTCAGGCGTGAAGTACCGCTTGACTTTATTCAGGACGCCCAACTTTCTAGCTGCAATTTGAGCCTTGGACTCGATGGTGGTGCCGAAGTTGAGGTCAGAGGACAACTCCATGCCAAGGAGTTGAAGAGTGTTGGTCACTGGAACAGATGTACCCCGAAAAGTAGGAGAAAAGGTGAAAGGACTCCTTTTTGCGGAGAAATGACACGCCTGCGTTTTTGAAGCATTGAAGCTGACGAGATTGTCTTCGCCCCACTGGGAGACGTTACTTATCGTCAGGCTCGTACGCTCAATCATAGCCTTTCTCAATCTTTGGATTTCATCACCACTGGCTCCTGCGCCGGACAGATATTTCTCGGTGACAGTACTGTCATCTGCGTACCCAACAATTCCTGAAGATAGAAGGTCATTGATGTGCAGCAGGAAAAGCGTCGCGGAGAGTACAGACCCCTGAGGAACTCCGGCGTCAATAGCTTTGAGGTCAGAGGAGCAGCCGTCTATGACCACTCGGATCGACCGTTCACTCAGGAAGTCAGCCACCCAGTTACAGAAGCCAGTGGGTATGCCGTACGCTGGAAGCTTGCTCAACAGACTCGCATGCCACACCCTATCGAAGGCCTTTGAAATGTCCAGCGACACTGCTATTGCTTCGCCGTGGTTTTCAATGGCCTCGCCCCAGCAATGCGTTACGTACACTAGAAGATCTCCCGTGGAACGCCCTCACAACGTGGAACAAATTGTCAGGCGATTGAGTTCCGAAACCGCTGTATGTTTTAACAGAGTTAAAGTACAACTGGTAGGGCCCAGTTATGCTAACAGTCACTAATTTTCGCCATCTTAATACCTATTAGTTTAATTTTTTATATTTTTTTATTAATAAATGAAAAACATAACACTTAAATTATTGTTTAAAACGGGATTATTACCGTGATTAGGTTTTTGTTTACCTCGATATTTCGGAGCGGTTGCACGCTCCATGGTCACGAGTACACTGGCTCGGCGAGTGATGTCATCTTTCTAAGGGCAAACATATCTGTCTACCCTCTTTCGGATTCGTCGACTGCGTTCTACTCGGTTACTCGAACCACTACTATTGTCACTCACTATTTCGTACAAATTGTCATTTGATTGCCACTTCATCAATCTGTAGGTACCTAGTATCGACCATTGTACAAAAAGTAGCTCGTGCTACAAAATAGTGAGTGACAATAGTAGATAGTAGATAGTGGTTCGAGTAACCGAGTAGAACACAGTCGACGAATCCGAAAGACGGTAGACAGATATGTTTGCCCTTAGAAAGATGACATCACTCGCCGAGCCAGTCTACTCGTGACCATGGAGCGTGAAACCGCTCCGAAATATCGAGGTAAACAAAAACCTAATCACGGTAATAATCCCGTTTTAAACAATAATTTAAGTGTTATGTTTGTTTCGTTTATTAATTAAAAATTATAAAAAATTACACTAATAGGTATTATGATGGCGAAAATTAGTGACTGTTAGCATAACTGGGCCCTACCAGTTGTAGTATAACTGTGAACGACGCGATGAACCTCTTTTGATATCTTTAGTTTTATAGACTTTACTTTTTGACTGATTGCTTTTGTCATGTGGGTATGATACGGATTCGTTGTATTTTTTACCAATTTTATTTATTATAGATATTTACACGCTTTAGATATTGTTTTCCCTTTTTCTTACTGATTACCAGCTCGTCCGCTACAATAACTCTGTTAAAACATACAGCGGTTTCGGAACTCAATCGCCTGACAATTTGTACTAATCGAAATACCGCGTATTCAGTAGATACGCACCACGTTCCGCGCCGGTTTCGCTCGGGTTCGAATAGGGCCTTAATGGGATGGGCTAAGAAAACGAACGGGGCGCTCGTTCATGGCGTCTTTTTTTGTTAATAGTGCTTGTTTTTCAGGTTTTGTGTTGTCTCCCACGCTGCACTGCCGACAGTTGAAGTAACTTTCAATGTTTCATTCTACAATGATTGTCAAATTTATATCTCCTGTAGATTTTTAGAATCTACATTATGTGTGCTGTCAGACAGTGTATTTAATAAATTTTATCTAAGATTGATACAAACGTATGAAAGTATGAGGGTTTCTTTGCTTTGTATATTACTAAAGTATAATATTTTAAGTATTGCGTCATATTTTTTTACTGAACCCTACAAATCTAGTAAGTATGGGGAATTAATTGGACGTCATCTAGTAACCTGAAAACGATACCAAACTTGTCTCAAAGGTTAAACGATACCAGCACATTTTTATTTCTGAGCGCCGAGGCCTCGGTACTTTGAAACCCTCCTACTCCTACCTGTCGCAGTTTTGAAGCTTCCTATCAGTCGATTTCGACTCAAGTGGACCTGTTTTAACCATTCATACTAAATAGTGTTGATTTACTTCAAAATCTTATACTATTTCCCAACAGAAAACCGAGCGAAACCTGCGCCCCGCCCGCAGGAATCAGTTAGGTACGTGTAGGATTATTTTTTTTAACGCAGAAAATAATTGAAAATATAAACAATGTTAATGTTCAAATAATCTGCATTAAATGGGCTTTCAGACAGTATTTTTTATAAAGCAAGTTGCATACAAAAATATCAAAATATGCTGGTTTGTTTACATTTTGTAACTACTAAAAATTTATTATTTTAAGTATTGCGACTTATTTTGCTACGGAACCCTAAAAAACTGGTATGGGAAATGAATCGGGCATCATCTAGTTACCTGAAAATGACACCAAACTTGTCTCAACGGTCCAAAATAATCCAACAGATTTTTTTTTCTGAGCGCCGGGAGGACTGTACTTTAACCCCCCCTCCCCCCCTCCCTGCACGGTGTTGAATCCGGCTACCGGGCGTTTTTGGCTCAGGTAGATGTATAGAATACCCGTACCTATAGGGCTTTGCTCTACGCAAAAAAAAGTACCTTTTCCCGATAAAAAACAAGCTATATGTAGAATCAGTTTTAAAACAAAATAAAGCGAAATACACGTGTACACGAAGTTGAGATTAGCAATTAAGATTATGTTGTTGATATTTAGGCCTAAACTTACTAAATTTTGGTAATTAATCACTTACAGAACTAGAGATTGACACATAGGGTTATTATGCGTTTATAGTTTATAGATAGATACCTAAATATACTTTTTTATTAACCGGAATCTTATCAGCTTCGAATACCAAGCACAGATGCCAAAAGTCGAAGGTTGTGAAAATTTCACAAGTTTCCCGAAAAAATTAACCAGTTTCTAACAAAAAAAAAACTATGCCAAGTTCTGCCAATAAGTAATGCCAAAACAGAATCAACCGTATGAGCAACACAAAAATTTGAAAAAAAAACTATAAATAAATTAAAGTTAAGACACTTTATTGCACATTTAAAGCACATAATACACGTGTTTGATTATTCATAAAAAGTTATCTATCTCGTTGCGTCAATGCGTAACTAAGTGTGTTATTTAATTTATCATTTAATCATGTAGGTATAATTTAAAACTTTGTCTCAACAAATTGTAAAAAATATTATCAGTCAAACCCAAAATAGGTTATCACCGTAATAACACCCACCATAGTAACCAAAGTATCATGATATAAATGGACACGGAAGACTTAATTTAATGAATAAAGCACTTTTGACCTTCACATAAATACATACGTCGTTTATTTTGTCGCGAAAATTTAAATCGCGTGACTAATTTAAAATTATTGAGGAAACAAAATGTGAGTACAAAAGTAAATAAAACATTACAATAGTTTAAAACAATTTATTCAAAAGTTTTGAATATTTTCATTGACAATGAAAGTATTTTTCTTTCGAAAACCAATCCAATAAGTTTTAACTTCATTGGAAGTGGAGAAAGTCTAGTCTCGTAGCAATCTGCTACGGCGTAGAACATGCCCTTCTACGAATTCTATGGTGCCTATAACATCATGACAATCTTACAACTTACTCCTGCCTGTATAACGCAGATGCTAACAAGCCGAAAGGAGGTCAAGGTACTCATAAAACCGAACAACTTTCCCCATGGAACATGGGTTGAAATACAAAAAAAAACTTTGGACCTCCCATAGTAAATCAATTAGCTGATCGGCGATTTTGTATAGGAGGTCCTAATTTTTTTTTCATATTTCGACCAATGTTCCATGGGGAAAGTTGTTCAGTTTCATGAGAACCTTGACCTCCTTTCGGCTTGTTATACCCTTTCTGTTACTCCCTGTATATATAGCGGTCACATGCTGAATTTGCGGTATTTAATCGTATGTAGTATAGCGATTTGCGCTATTCTATTAATTTTTCTTCAAATCTGTAAATAATTTCTTTTCTTGACATATTTATAATGTACACTATTGACAAAATGTCAACGTCCCAACTTCGACGGCTATCTCATAGAGCCGCGTAGTTCACTACTAAAAAGTTATTGTACTATAGTCCACTACCTCTTTCCAATTTCTGACCTCCTGGTACTTGATTCTAAATTTATCTCGCGCTGGCACTCTTTCATTCCTCCCGGAAACGAGACCTCCGAGCCCTCCGAAGCCACAGGACTGCCCTCGTCGCCGGGACAAACCACTACATCATCAGGGCGACAAACCTCCACCACCATCACTGGCAACTTGCAAGAAAACTGGCCACTGACAAACCTCAAGGTCTTTGAAATTCGGAATCAGAAAGAAGACTAGAACATTCTCGAACGCCTGGCAAGCATATATAAGGCGTGTCAAGCTGTCAAAAGATCAGTATTTACCAGTCTTTACTCTACTTCCAATTATCTAAGAAATAAAAAGTCTAAAGTGAAGTAACAAAGTAAGTGAAGTAAGTTCTGAAGCCTCAAGAACTCAGAAGCCTCAAGTCCAGAAGCTAAAGAAGCTTTGCCGTCCGCAAGCGTCCACGACGAATTGCCAAGCCGCCGTCAAGCCTGAAGAATCCAAGCCCTTACCGAACGCACGCTGACCGTGGGATGGCGATTCTACGCTGTGTGAGTCCGCGCGTCTTGTGGCCTTTTCGGTGTCAGGAGGTACTTATTTGTATACGTGGCTAATAAAAGTAGTATTCCTTCACTAACTATCTTTTCCTGCCGCGGCCACTACGCGCGAGGGCACCAGGCTTGTTAGGGCGCCTACACACAGGACACTCTACCTACACCTACTCACTCACGCCCTCCGGGGTCACAGGCACTCGTGCTAGCGAGATCACTCTACCCTACCTAGCTACTAAGTTACACCTGCGGTTACCTCGGTTCCCTGAGTGCCGGTGCCTCTAGGAACCTGGGTAACACGACAGTAGGTATGACATTTTTAGTAAATATCAATCGCATCGTTATGCGGTTTCGAATGTTTTACGAGTATATGTAGATATAGTTATTTCATATAACTTTCGTCGCGGTATTATGTAAAGACTTTGTGAAGACATAAGTTCAGCAACTAGTTTTTGAGTTTTGAAAAAATATGTTGTAGGTACAGTTGTGACATACTTTAATGTATTACTAGCTGTAGTGAATCACCAAGGCCGTTTACCGCAATTTTATATTAACACAAAAACAATTATCATATCCGATTGTCACAGTTCTAGTACAAGGTATTTCTGTAACTGTATCGGAGTCACAAGTAGGGATGTGAAGAAAATATTCTGTCTAGCGGGACGAACCGTGTCATAAGTTTAAACCATCGTCTAGATCTGGTTGAAGTAATATAAGATAAGATAAGATTAAAGATACTTTATTTACTCTCTAAGAAATATTTTACATAGATCAAATAAAAATAAAAAAAAACATTATAACAGCGTACAATTTTGCGGCTAAGTTATTAAGAATACAGCAATAGAGACCAACAGCTTATTGTGCCCTTCGAAGCACAGAATGATCGTTCTTATAGACAACTAGCTAAAACCCGCGGCTTCGCCCGCGTAGTCATAAGAAATAACATAGATACCTAAGTATATTGCACTTTATGATTTGTTGCACTTAAACACAAATATCTTGCCCCTTTCCTTTCTCTTTTAAAGATAGGTAAACAGAAAAAACGCCTAAACACGTATAATCTAAAAGACAGCTGATGTGGCGCAGTGGGACCTCTCCCTCCTGCTCTCCCACCTGCTCTCCCTCTCTCTGACCCTCTTGCTCTCCCTCTCATTCTCCCTCCCGCTCTCCCTTCCGCTATCCCACCTGCTCTCCCTCTCTCTGACCCTCTTGCTCTCCCTCTCATTCTCCCTCCCGCTCTCCCTTCCACTATCCCACCTGCTCTCCCTCTCTCTGACCCTCTTGCTCTCCCTCTCATTCTCCCTCCCGCTCTCCCTTCCACTATCCCACCTGCTCTCCCTCTCTCTGACCCTCTTGCTCTCCCTCTCATTCTCCCTACCGCTCTCCCTTCCACAATCCCACCTGCTCTCCCTCTCTCTGAACCTCTTGCTCTCCCTCTCGATCTCCCTCTCGCTCTCCTCTCATTCTCCCTCCCGCTCTCTCTCTCGCTCTTCAACCTGCTCTCCCTCTCGCTCTCTCTCTCGCTCTCCCTCCCGCTCTCCCTATCGCTCTCCCACCTGCTCTCCCTTTCGCTCTCCCTCTCATTCTCCCTCCCGCTCTCCCTCTCACTGTCCCTCTCGCTCCCTGTTGCTCTCCCTCTCCCTCTCCCTCTCTCTGTCTCTCTCCCACTACCTCTCCCTCTCCCTCAAGGAATACACATGCCAAATTTCACGTTTCAAGGGTTTGGTTATGTATGACCGTGACAATGCGTAACTTTAAAATAAAATCTTTGAATTAGTAAAATCCTACTTTAATGGATATCTACGTTGCTTAAGGAATACACATGCCAAAGGATATAATCAAATCTAGGCCCCCCTCTCGGTAACGGCTAAGAATCTCATGAAATGTAAAAAAGATGATACGTTTTTTGGATCAAAATCTTATATTAATCATCTTCAGACGAAACGGGAATCACAATTTATGTTAAAAAGTATATTTTTGTGTTTTATTTCGGTCAAAATTCTGGTTCCTTGATTCTGCTGACATCTGTGACACAAACATAAAGTAGGTACTAAGAGCAACTAAGAGGAAATAAGGGTAAAATGGAGCAGTTTTTAGAACCCAGGATGCGTAAAAACAACTACAGCGCAGACAATCTCCTGTGTATGCCGAGTGATGCCGGCTTAGAATAGCATCACCCCAATTCTACCCGTGGGTGTCGAAAAAAGCGACTAAGGGATACTCATCCAGGTAATGGGCAGCAGCGTTCCCTGTTAATGCACCATCATGCACTGCGCTCGCCAATCCGCCTGCCAAGCGTGGTGAGTATGGCAATACCCCCCGATAGGGGGAGGCCCATGTCCAGCAGTGGACTGTTGTTATGTTATGTCATGTCATGTCATGTCATGTCATGACATATGATTTATATACTTGCAGACTTTATTAAATACATTATAATAATAGGCAAGCTGCCACTGGCATTAAAACGGCAAAAATATAACAGACCATGCCACAGGAACTTCATAGGGTGATACGAATTCGTATTAGGAAACTTCTTTTGCAATGTCTTTAAACTTCTGATCAGGGGTAGGTACCATTTTACCCCAACTACCCTGCAACTATTACATACTCTTTGAAACTCTCATAGAGAATAAAACTTCTGCTTACTTCTGCATTTGCTCTTTTCCTATTGTCATCAAATTGTCATTTGGCAAAAGGAAGTATACCCGCACACCCGCAACGTACTCGCCGTACGCGTTGAATAATGCGGATGACCTCGCACACCTAACCGCAAGCAAAGCCGCATCGAATAGAATTGGTGTTGCCAAGAGAGTACTTTCCTCCCAATTTAATGGGTAATTTTGCCGTATGTGTGTATTTTTCGGAAATTTATTTTAACTAATAATTGCTGTCATTTTACGCCAGAGGCACGTTCAAGCAGCCAACTTTCGTAACTGCAGAACTTTCTCCGTGCACCACGCAGCTTCCCTTTGTTCCCATATGTCCAACTAATCACTTCTACAATAGAACAGGTCGGAATATTTTCTACGTTCTTTGTTCTACGGTGGAACAAAACTTTTGAACAAATTACAGGTCCCACTGTTTCAACTTTTAAAAAATATTATTGTTCAAGGAAGTAGAATGTGCAGAAAGGCCAAATGCCAATACGTCAAAGTAGCAAAATGTAAAATTGCTAGAATGTAAACGTAACAAAATGCAAAGAAGAAGCAGAAAACATTTTGTCCCAATGTCCAAATGTAAAGGTAACAGAATGTCAATTGAATTTAAAAGGACGGAATCTCAAATATTAAAATGTCAAAAAAGCTTAAAATTAAAGTGGCAAATGTCAAATAAGCAAAATGTGAAAATGTCATTAGGTTATTCTTTAAGAGTGACATAGACTCCAAAATCCTCGAAACTTTCGAAAAGAAAAACTGGAACACGGACGGTGAACAGCAGACTTTACTGGGAGGTAATGTTAATGGGACAGTCTGGCAGCATTGACAAA
Organism: Phthorimaea operculella; assembly: GCA_024500475.1. NCBI lineage: Eukaryota > Metazoa > Arthropoda > Insecta > Lepidoptera > Gelechiidae > Phthorimaea > Phthorimaea operculella. Next base: position 277,260 of record JANFCV010000241.1, read on the forward strand.
AACTGAAACTTTTTAAATGGTTACACTGTCCGCGTGCGCTGATGACGTCATCAGCATTATAGTCTATGATTAGCACTGGCTGGGGAATCCGTTCGGTTAGGCGCGTGCGGCTCGGCAATATTTTCGAGGTTCCACAGATTTTCATACAAAGAATCCGAAATTCGGCGAGTGCGTTGTGGGTGTGCGGGTATAAATACTTTCACCTTATAACTCGTATCAAAATTCTTAGTTAGGTTATGCCATTTTAGGTTAAGAAATATTTTGCGTCGTTCCATCAGTTTACGGTTAGATAATTAAAAACTAAGTATGCCACCATGATCAAGATAGTGTAATAAATACATTACTACGAGTCTAATTACTAGCCATTTTGATTTAGGCCCCCATTTCGAGGGGCCTAACCTTGTATGGGCATATGATTATCACCTTTCACGCTTCTAGCTCCAAGGGTTTGGTTTTTACGACCATGCGTAATTTTCATCCCCTATGTCTACCCATCGGGGGATAAATTTTGAATACTTCTTAATCAAAATAATATCAACTGTTTATTAAAAATATGGGTGCCAAATTTCAAAACTGTGGCTTCAAAGGAGCGGCCTGCGCGTAAATATAATACTTTCATCCCCTTTCTTACCCCTTCAGGGGGTTAAAATCGGAAAACGCTAAAACACGTCATTAATTATTTTTAAAGTTCTTCCTTAAAGCAGTTATATCAAAGGAATAAAAAGTTTCGTACTAACTTTCATCCCCCGTTTTACCCCCTGAGGGGTTGAATTTCAAAAAATCGTTTTTAGTGGATACTAACGTTGTTTAAGAGTATTTCTCCGGACCATGCAAATTCACGTGATTTCTCTGGCGAATTTGAATTTTGAGTTAATTGAAATAATACCAATGGATATTGAAAATATATCTCAAAAGATAAAAAATGATACCTTTGGCCCTCGTTTCTCACTAATAGTTCCAGAGAAAAACAAGTTTAATAAAATTTCGCCAGAGAAATCAATCAAATAGGACAGAGAAATCAAACTCGTAACTTTAATTTCGTTATTTGTATCATTTACTAATGTCAGTCATTATTTATCGTGGCTGTTGTCTGCTCGCAGGCTTGCCACAAACCTAGCCACCGGGCAGGCTAGCGTGGCTGTTGTCCGCTCGCAGGCTCGCCACAGACCTAGCCACTGGGCAGGCTAGCATTGGCTGTTGTCTGCTCGCAGCGCTGCGAGTAGAAGCGGCCACAGACCTAGCCACCTAGCACGCTAACGTGGCTGTTGTCTGCTCGCAGCGCTGTGAGCAGAAGCGGCAACAGACCTAGCCACCGAGCAGGCTAGCGTGGCTGTTGTCTGCTCGCAGCGCTGTGAGCAGAAGCGGCCACAGACCTAGCCACCGGGCAGGCTAGCGTGGCTGTTGTCTGCTCGTAGGCTCGACACAGACATAGCCACTGGGCAGGATAGCGTGGCTGTTGTCTGCTCGCGGCGCTATGAGCAGAAGCGGCCACAGACCTAGCCAACGGGCAAGCTAGCGTGGCTGTTGTCTGTTTGCAGGCTCGCCACAGACCTAGCCACCGGGCAGGCTAGCGTTGCTGTTGTCTTCTAGCAGTGCTGTGAGCAGAAGCGGCCACAGACCTAGCCATCCAGCAAGCTAGCATGGCTGTTGTCTGCTCGCAGGCTCGGCAAAGACCTAGCCCCCAGGCAGGCTAGCGTGGCTGTTGTCTGCTCGCAGCGCTGCGAGCAAAAGTGGCCACAGACCTAGCCACCGGGCAAGCTAGCGTGGCTGTTTTCTGCTCGCAGGCTAGCCACAGACCTAGCCACCGGGCAGACTAGCGTGGCTGTTGTCTGTTTGCAGGCTCGCCACAGACCTAGCCACCGGGCAGGCTAGCGTTGCTGTTGTCTGCTAGCAGCGCAGTGAGCAGAAGCGGCCACAGACCTAGCCACCGGGCAAGCTAGCGTGGCTATTGTCTGTTCGCAGGCTCGCCACAGACCTAGCCACCGGGCAGGCTAGCGTTGCTGTTGTCTGCTAGCAGCGCTGTGAGCAGAAGCGGCAACAGACCTAGCCACTGAGCAGGCTAGCGTGGCTGTTGTCCGCTCGCAGCGCTGTGAGCAGAAGCGGAAACAGACCTAGCCACCGTGCAGGCTAGCGTGGCTGCTGTCTGCTCGCAGCGCTGCGTGTAGAAGAGGCCACAGATCTAGCAACCTAGCAGGCTAGCGTGGCTGTTGTCTGCTCGCAGCGCTGTGAGCAGAAGCGGCCAGAGACCTAGCCACCGGGCAGGCTAGCGTGGCTGTTGTATGCTCGCAGGCTCGACACAGATCACAATTGTACAACTACACCACATGTGGTAATTTTGTTGAATAAATTGAATTGAATTGACCTAGCCACTGAGCAGGATAGCGTGGCTGTTGTCTGCTCGCAGGCTCTTCACAGACCAGATTGATTTTTCGGACATTTTTTTGATTTCTCTGGCATTTTCGCCAGAGAAATCAATGCCAGAGAAAGCAAAAAGTAGTGATTATTTAGAATAACCCTTAAACCGTAAAAGCGAATATAATCGTAATTGCACAACCAGCTCACCACCCAAAAAGCTACGTTTCTTTAACAAAATCACAACATTATGACTGATCAATTAATTATTAACTTTACCAGAGAAATCAAATGTATAGGTGTACCAAAGCCAGAAAAACACTTGATTACCTCGATAAATCCAAAATGTAACAGCGAGTCACGAGTGCACACACCTCCGCTGCTGCGGCGTTACTGACTCTTTTGAGCGGCCGGGATGCCGACAGCGTACCTACAAAGACTAGTGATGTGTGCGATGTTTTTTACGCGCCAGAGAATCCCAGGGTTTTACGCGGACAGAGACATTTTATTCTGTAACTCGCTAAATTGTTATAAGTATGATTAAATATTAATTGTAGTTAAACTAGAACATATAAAAGGTCTGTGAACATCGTCACAAATTCGTATCATAAATAGTTATCGAAATATAAACCCATGAATGTAGCAAGTCAGCTTTCGGACACGCCAGAGAGCGTCAATTTGGGGGGCATATATATTTTTTATAAAAAAAGCGTAATATCCCTGTAATTTTTTATTGCTTCTCCAATTGCAGTAATAGCCGTACTAACCATATAAAAAATACTGTTCCTCTATAATAGCAAGATATGCAAATTTTAGGCCAAGACAGTGATTTCTCTGGTGCTGAAGAAAGACCCTTAAGGAATACACATGCCAAATTTCACGCTTCTAGCTCCAAGGGTTTGGTTTTTACGACAATGCGTAATTTTCATCCCCTATGTCAACCCATCGGGGGATGAATTTTGAATACTTCTTAATCAAAATAATATCAACGGTTTATTAAAAATAAGGGTGCCAAATTTCAAAACTGTAGCTTCAAAGGAGCAGCCTGCGCGTAAATATAATACTTTCATCCTCTTTCTTACCCCCTCAGGGGTTTACAATTGGAAAATGCTAAAACACGCCATTCAATACTTTTAAAGTTCGTCCTTAATACGAAATTTGAAGCAAATATTATCAAGGGAATTAAAAAAAATCATACTAACTTTCACCCCCTGTTTTACCCCCATAGGGGTTGAATTCCAAAAAAATTTTTTTTTGTGAATGCTCACGTTGCTTAAGGAATTCACATGCCAAATTTCACACTTCTAGCTCCAAGGGTTTGGTTTTTACGACTATGCGTAATTTTCATCCCCTATGTCAACCCATCGGGGGATGAATTTTGAATACTTCTTAATCAAAATAATATTAACGGTTTATTAAAAATATGGGTGCCAAATTTCAAAACTGTAGCTTCAAAGGAGCGGCCTGTGTGTAAATATAATACTTTCATTCCCTTTCTTACCCCCTCAGGGGTTTAAAATTGGAAAATGCTGAAACACTTTATTCATTATTTTTAAAGTTCTTCCTAAATACGAAATTTGAAGCACTTATATCAAAGGAATAAAAAGTTTCATACAAAATTTCATCCCCCGTTTTACCCACTTAGGGGATGAATTTCAAAAAATCCTTTCTTAGTGGATGCTAACGTTGCTTAATGAATACACATGCCAAATTTCACGCTTCTAGCTCCAAGGGTTTGGTTTTTACGACAATGCGTAATTTTCATCCCCTATGTCAACCCATCGGGGGATGAATTTTGAATATTTATTAACAGAGGTCGGAACGCGGTGGCAAAACGCTATCAAAAGTATGGATATGCCCGCGGATCCGGATGTCGGTCTCTAATAAAATAATAATTATTTCTAATTTAAGTGTTTTTCACTGTAAGTAATCCAAAAAATATTTAAAAAGAAAATTAACTATAATGGGTAATTTTAATTTACACAAAATTGATTTGTACAAATATGTCTAGGGGTGAACTAGCTCATGAAACTAAACAACTTCCTCCAAGAAACATAGGTCGAAATATGAAAAAAAGTTGGACCTCCCATACAAAATGTATTTGCCGACCGACTCGGTTGTCCTTCTTTTTCATATTTAGTCCTATGTTACTTGGGGAAAGTTATTCAGTTCCATAATTTAGTTCACCGCTAGAAATATTTGTATAGTGACGTACGACTTCCTTGTCGTACAACGTAGGGCCTACCCTGGAAACCCTAGCTGAATAAAACTCAAAGAAGTTTTGGAGAACTTTTATTGTACACAAAAGCTGCGCTAGAGGTAAGCGCCTAACCTAATACATTTAAATACTAAAATCTTCAGTATTTCACAATAACAAGGCTTCTTCTCAACTAAACTCAAAACTCGGGTCCAATCAACTAAGCGCGCGCCCACTATTGGCGTATAAGAAGAGCTCGTATTTAGAATAATGAAATTTCAAAATTGAATTTAAAAATAAATAAGCATCTCGTAGCTGCCTATACGCCGAAAGAGGTAAAGCGCGACAGTACCTAATTTAAAATGACCTTATAATTCAATGTAATGCGATTTTTTTAACGTAAACACGATGTAAGTAAAAGAACTTAGTATGTAGATATGTTAGTGATCAAATGCTAAACACAAGGATATTTAAACAAGTATTTAGAAATTCTATAAATCGCGGATCTTCTAAAGTTGACATCCGTAAACTTGGCATATCCATGCTTATGCTAACGCTCGAAATTGCCACCGCGTTCCGACCTCTGTTTATTAATCAAAATAATATCAACTGTTTATTAAAAATATGGGTGCCAAATTTCAAAACTGTAACTTCAAAGGAGCGGCTTGCGTGTAAATATAATAGTTTCATCCCCTTTCTTACCCCCTCAGGGGTTTAAAATTGGAAAATGCTAAAACACGTTATTCATTATTTTTGAAGTTCTTCCTAAATACGAAATTTGAAGCAGTTATATCAAAGGAATAAAAACTTTCATACAAACTTTCATCCCCCGTTTTACCCCCTTAGGGGTTGTATTTCAAAAAATCCTTCCTTAGCGGATGCCTACACTATAGTGGCTATCTGCATGCCAAATTACAGCCGGATTGGTCCAGTAGTTTAGGCTGTGCGTTGATGACAGTCAGTCTTCTTGAGTTTTATATATTAAGATATAATGTGTTTTATGTGTTTTTATAATGTGTTTTATGTGGTACACAAAATAAAATAAAAGTACAGTAGGGTTGTCCAGGAACAACTTAAAACAATCATGTTGATAAGCTTGCAATGTCCTAAGGAAACTGGGAACAAACTCATGAAGTGACAAATATCATTGGGTACTAAATAACAACATGACTTCCCTACAAAGTAGTAGGTAGGTAGTTTTGAATAAAAGACTTCGGATCGAAGCCATCTGTGTATATTCAGATGGGCTCTTTGTTCGAATGAGGTCATCACATTTTCAAGCTAATTTTAAACACTATTCGAAACATGTTCAATTCTTTGTTTCATATCTTCGCTGTTGGAACTAAATACTTTATTTCACACAAGAAAATATACATACATTTAAGATATACTTAAGTGTACACAAGGCGGCCTTATCGCTTAGGTAGCGATTTCGTACAGGCAATTTTAGGGAAACGAGAAAGGTACAGCTATAAGTAGCTGTAATACGAGAGGGGTCCACAATAAATAACGGACATGCCTACTTACATAACACATACATATCTGTACCTAATATGATATTACAGAAGCGGTTTAGATGTACGGAAATGAAAAACTGCTGAACCTACGTGCAAAGACAGTTTTTACTCTGTTTGCTTCAGGGCTTATTGTACAGAGATGGTGAGGTTCATCGAAAGACGAACAATTGTCTAACCGAAAAATTCCAGCTTCTTGCTAATACTTGGCGGTAGGCAAACTATAGATTTTTATAGCCTTCTCTTACACATACGATTTATTTTAAGGATGCATCTGTCAAATCGTTTGGCTTTACCCGTATTTTTATGAGAAGAAGGAGGAAATTCATATTGTCTTAACGCATGCGTTACTTACGCAGCGCTAAAATAGCGCATTGTTAGACGTTACGTGCGATCCACGCCCTACAAATTTAATTTTTGCGAAAAGTACCTTTGTAATGTTTTATTCAGAGGAGGCTTTGCCTAGTAGTGTTCTTCGTTTTGTCGTACGTACCTGCTAGGAAGATGAGATCACTCTGAGCACGCGTGTAAAATTTTACAAGTCTTTCTACATAAACAACATATACGAATGTATGTCATGAGTTTTAGCTTAAAAAGCATGAAACTTAGATGTATAGAAATTGGGTTATGACGTCTGTTTCCTAACTATTTTTCGCAAAATATAATTAGCATTTTCACGGAATTTTCAGAATAGAATCACCTTTTTAGACTGCTAGTTTTACTTGCAAAATAAAAGCGGTGTACATACTTGTTTACATACATTCATAATTTATGACACATCATTTAAACACCTGAATTAAACATACCGCTCGTCCTCCAAACTTGTGCTGAAAAACAATAGTCACATTAATTTCATACATTTTGTTTTATACGAGGTGTTTTAATATAAACAGTCTTATATTTATATACATAGTTCACTGCTGGACAGGGGCCTCCCCTATTGGGAGTTGTTTGCTATACCTACCAGGTTTACCAGACTTGGTTTTGTATCCTTTCTTTCTTTCTTTTTCGAGTGTGACACCAAGTCATCCAACGATCCAATAAACACTGATATCAGAGTTTTTCAACCGCCTACTGCAAGTATCAGGCCTCTGACATGGTTGTGTAACGACTGCCGTCTAAGTAACGATAGACAGCAACCTGGGGCCGGTGGCTTGACGTGCCCTTTGTTAAGGCGAGGAACACACGCAACGTCGGTTTGTGCGTCGTTTGTTCGATTTTCCACCTTATTTTTATACGAATACGGTTTATGTCAAACGATTTGACAGACAACGCAGCGTTGTGCGATGCCGTTTGACACAAACCGTATTCATATGCAGGTAGGGTGGAGAATCGAATGAACGACGCACAAACCGACGTTGCGTGTGTTCCTCGCCTAAAACAAAAGTTGTCCTTTTGCAGCATTTTAAAGTGGTTTGAAATAAGATCATGCTATTTATTTTACGCTGGAAGTACACAACAAATATAGTGATGTTTAGAAAAACGGATATTTGAAAAATTTGCTCTATTTGAATTTGATTTAAACATTTACCAAGTGTATTCTTTAAGGTTACCTCGACAGATTAATTAACGTTACTCAGTTAAACCATTTACCTCTTGTTCTTACCAAACACCCTGTATAGAGGGAGTGTTTGTCTATCCTGGAGCACGCGTGTAAACGGCGCACGAGTACAATCATGCCCCATTCAGCGGGGTCGGTCGCCACCTGTGCAAACTGTGACTAAGTGCCTCACTCCACATTAGGCAGGGAAGCGCTCTTTATTGTGTTTCAAAGTTTTTTTTCACTTGTGACTCATTTATACACGTTTATATTATATACCTACTTTGTTTATTGCTACTATTTTCCTGCTCTAATTAAACAGATATCAGATCTTGAAAATTGCGTTGGAAATCACGGTTTAGGTGTAAGAAATGCTCGAGGTCAAATGCTTCTAAACTACCTACAACAGAATAACTTGTTTGCTATGAATACTTTCTTCGCAAAGAAACCGCAAAATAAGTGGACATGGCGGCATCCTAACGGTAAACACAAGAACGAATATGACTACATCATTACGGATAAAAAGAACACAGTTACGGATGTTGCAGTATTGAACAGATTCACGACAGGAAGTGACCATAGACTTGTAAGAGCAACTTGCTCCTTCAACATCAAAAAGGAAAGACGAAAACTTATCTTGAAAAAACAAGTACCAATTGATGAGAAGATAGAGATTATTCAGAACAATTTGGATTTGTATGACCAACATACGGATGAACAGCTGAAAACACAAAATACCAGTATACTGTCTATCGACGAAACGAACAGCCATCTTATAGATACTATAACCTATGCAATGTCAAAAATTACACCAACTACTTTACAGTGTATAAAACAAAGCAAGCTATCAACATATACGCAAAATCTCATAGAACGAAGAAGACAATTAAGAATGGAAGGTGGTGCGGATCATCCCGACTACTCAGCATTACAGAAACAAATTCAAAAAGAGCTTAAAAAAAGACCTTAAAAAGTTTGAAGAAGATCTCGTTGAGAAAACAATTGAGAAAAACGGTAGTAGAAAGGTATTAAAGCTGAAAATGAACATCGGCAAGAAACACATCTTCAAATTGGCGAATGATGATGGGCAGATAGTGACGAATAGAGGAGAACTTCTCGAGATTGCGCGTAAATATTATGAAAACCTTTATAAGAGCAGAGTCTCAGATCCCAAAGAAGTACAAACTCGTATCAAAAGAGCTCCTATTCAAAATTCGGGGTCAGAAGAATTACCTGATATTACCTTCGAAGAAATTAAACTAGCTTTAAAACAACTGAGAAATCGCAAAGCCCCAGGCGAAGATGGCATTATTCCAGAAATGCTCAAATTTTCAAACAACTCATTCAAAGTAGCATTAGCTTCATTATTTACGAAATGTCTTATAGAAGCACGAGTACCAGAAACATGGAACAATGCAATTATCACTTTACTCCACAAGAAGGGAGATATTAAACGACTCGACAACTATAGGCCTATCAGTCTTCTATCTCATATATATAAGCTCTTCACAAAAGTACTTACAAACAGGCTGAAAAATAAGCTTGATGGATACCAACCACGAGAGCAAGCTGGTTTTAGAAGTGGTTTTAGTACCAATGAACACCTGCAGAGTCTGAAAACGCTGATAGAAAAATGTAACGAGTACCAAAAGCCTATAATAATCACATTCGTGGACTACGAAAAGGCGTTTGACTCCATTGAGTATTGGGCGATAGAACAGGCCCTAGCAGACTGCAGAATCGATGAGCGATATATAGCGTTGATTAAACATCTTCAAAGCCATGCAACATCCTGTGTCAACTTACACGAAAAGACTGACAAATTTCAACTGGCAAGAGGAGTCCGACAAGGCGATACTATCTCTCCTAAATTGTTCACGGCTACACTGGAAAATGTCTTCAAACAATTAAATTGGGACAAAAAAGGCCTAAATGTTGATGGAGACATGCTCTCAAATTTACGATTTGCAGACGATATAGCATTGATATCAGACAACATCGAAGACATGATAATTATGTTTGAGGAGCTAAAATCGAAATCCGCTGCAGTGGGTCTAAAAGTTAACACGTCAAAAACCAAGATTATGACCAACATTCCAGAAGCTACCAGCTATCAAATGCCAGTTGAAGTTGTACCTGAGTATATCTACCTCGGACACAAAATCACTCTGGGTATCCTTAACCAAACAACAGAGGTAGAAAGACGTGTAAGCCAAGCATGGTCAGCATTTGGAGCGAACGGCAAAATTATGAAGGGAAAGTTACCTCTTCGATCTAAAGTGAAGGTGTTCGAGCAATGTGTGTTGCCAGTATTCATATACGGAGCAGAAACAATGGCACTCACTGAAAAATCCGTAGAGCGGTTCAGAGTAACGCAAAGAGCCATGGAGAGATCTATGCTCGGTATAAGTCTGCGGGACCGAAAGACTAACAAATGGATACGCTCCAAAACGAAAATGCGAGATGTAGCCAAAGTTATAGCAGAACGGAAATGGAGATGGGCTGGGCACATTGCTCGGATGGACAAGGATCGATGGCCACGAAAATTGCTCGAATGGCGTCCTAGAGCTAACTCAAGACCCCGAGGAAGACCACCAAAACGATGGGTGGATGACATCCGACAACATACAGGTCACGACTGGATGCAGAGGGCACAAGATCGCCAGGAGTGGAAGAAATTGGAGGAGGCCTACGTCCTAAAATGGGCAACAAAAAGGCCGTGATGATGATGATGATGAATTAAACAGGTAAAGTTTTGTACCTATAACATACTTACTAATTCCTTTATGGAAAAAAAATTACTTACCGAGATTTTTGTGGTCTACCTAGTACTAGTTGGAAATAGCGTAACAATGTAATTTGCAGGCTTAGTAACAATAGTATTTTCTTGTAAACATGTTATTCGTAAACATAACTGTTGTTTTGGCACAAATAAACGAGAAATACGGTACTGAATTTATCAAATATTAATTAGCACTCTACTGCAAAATATGTAGGTAGTAGGTAACTTTGTCTTTGCAAGTATACAACAGAAAAACTATGACGAGAGCTACACGGTTTACAAGAATCAGGCGCAAGCTCCACAGATAAGACTCGCAACGTGGGATGCAAAACGTCATCTGTCAGAAAAACGATCGTCGGAGATGTGAGACGTACGACATCGCAACTCTTGATATCGTTTCTGTATAAAATCTTTGCGACAGAATAATCAAAGCTACATACGTAAACGTGCGTCGCGTCGATGACAGCCGACGATCACTTGTCTGACAGATGTTATCCTACGCTTCACGTCGCCTGTGGAGCTTGGGACTCACATATTTTATGTCTAAAGCATCGAAACGGTCCGACAAGTTCGTGCGCGACCTTCCCTAGGGGTGACAGACGTTGGGGGGCGAGATGTCAGCGGGTAGCGGGGAAGGGAGACGCGCGCATCCGCGCCGCACGTCATATTAAAATGACGTGCTTCCTTGCCCCCCGACCGTCTGTACCCCGCAGGAGGGTCGCGCACGAAGTTGTCGGACTATAATGAGTATACTTATTTAATTCAAAGATCTTTGACAGACAGTTCAAAAGAGCAAACGCTGACTGCGCTCTATCACTGTCACGTCGCTTACTCAGTTTTCTTTCGCCTTCCGTGTTCTGATTCTGACTCGGCAGTCTGCAGTATGAAAAATCACCATGGTACATTGTTTTACTTAACTTACCTATTTACTTTATTTAGTTTATTGTCTGAAAATTCAGCAAGTTCATAGTCTATCTTATAAAAGTCCAGTTATGTGTAGTAAACTTATTTTACTCCTCTACTGAAATAAAAATAAAAATTGTTAATGAATTACCAATAACTAGAGTCAATGTAAAAAATCTTGAAACAATCATTTTTAGATTGCATTTTTCTTGATAAGGTAAGTATTTACTGTTTAGTACTAGTAAACAATTTTTTCAAACAACGACAAAACGATTAGCAAAGGGTCAAATCACTAAAACCACTACAATCATAAAAGGAAGTAAAATATAAAAATCTTAGCATATCGGATCTCATGAATTATCTTTATCCCATATCCTCATTAATCAAAATTCGTAAGTAATTTGTCTTTCCGTAGCCGGTGGAAACGGGAAACCAGACTATACGTTCAATTCACATTTAAACATTATTGCTAGTTATTATTGCTACTTACTTTGAAATTACAACCAAAATGTACATAAAAGGGAAACTAAAATGCTAATTTCAGAAACCACGTTTAGTTGCGTGAGTTTCTTGGCTGCTAAAATATACCCAAATCAATAATTAGCAATAAATCTTACAGTAATGCAATGACCGGTTAGAAAATAGTGTTGTTCTGTATATATTATACACAAGACAGGATTATACACTGTATTAATAAAGCATTTGAGCCAAATCCTTTTGCAACACGATTTTGTGTTCAACGAAACGTGTTGCGCCGACCCCAAGTAATTGGGATAAGGGCAGGAAGATGATGATGATTAATAAAGCATTTACTTCAAAACTATAATATAAATATAATAATAACTTAACAAAACTATATACTGTATAGTATAAGCATCAAAATCTGTAATTTCAACCACAGATTAGTTGCGTTGCGAGATATTCTAGAAAGTTTAGAAGCCGCATAGTGCCAGCTTAGAATAGCATCAACCCATTATCTTTTTTGTATGTCGTAAGAAGCGAGTTGACATGTATTGCATTTTACGCGACAGGCTGGCAACCTGTTACTATGGTAATACACCATGTTCTGAACGACTCTCAAACTTTTATCAGACTTGATGTAAATGGCCATTTTTCACAGCCGTTTACGCTCTGCCTACCCCGCGAGAGATATAGGCGTGATATATGTTAGTATGTCTGGTTATGAAATATCGATTTCCTTGGGAAAAGCTCTTTCTCTTTCAGACATAAGCACATTTTCGGTACAACTTGAATTTTTGGAACATTTTGAAAGGACTTTTTAAAAATAAAACTATCGATGACTACAGCACTATTTGAAAACAAGCACTTGCTGCGAATGAGAACTAGTACATTGTTATTTACGTCCGTGCATTTGCACAATTATGGAAAATAATGGAAATAATAGTGTCACAGCAAACGCAAGCGCAGGTACTATCGACAACACCTCGAGTTACGCACCAAGAGATCAGCTTGTATTGGTGATTCTTGAGAACTGTATATAAAACTAGGATAGGATGAGCTCTTGGATGGTTCTCAATTTCTCATCAAGGGATCAACTTGTTCTGGTTATTCATAGTAACTGTATGCAAAGGCAAGATAAGATAATCCCTTGGATGGATAGCTCAAAACGTAGCTGTTAGGAACATTAATCATACGGCTCGTAACTATGTGTGAGTGAGGCTAAAAATACTAGTTATTGGGTAATAGCAAATTGTAGAGTCAATCTTTTTGAGAATTTACAATTGTAAATAAGGCAGTTTATTTTGAACGTGATTTGCGTGCAGTATTGAAATATTGCTCTGCAAATAAAAACATACGTTTTTAAATACAGTCATACATACATAACATATATCACGCGCCTATATACCTTGCGGAGCAGGCAGAGTATAAACGGCTGCGAAAATGACTATCTACACCACGTCTGACAAGTTTGAGGGTCATTCAGAACACTGTGTGTCACCCACCACAGTGTAAGGTTGTCAGCCTGTCGCCTAAATTGCAATACATCTTCTTAAGACACTCACGGGAAAGATATGGAGTGGTGCTATTCAAAGCTAGCACCATGCGTTTAAATTATCAAAATCTAATACTAAGTCGGTAATAAATGTTTTGTTTTTGTTTTTAATTAAGAAATAATATTTTTATCAAATTATCAGTTATTTAATTAAATTAACTATTTTTTCACGTATTCTCTTAAACTTAAGTACTAAATTAGTACATCTAAAGTGTTTCATACAGAATCAAGTATACTAACAAACGTAAGCTGACTGTGTGTGTGTGTGCGAGATAGCTCTAGGGCAGGTCGTCGACCCCGCTATCGGGGGCTTATAGCCTATTGCCTAACGTGTTTTGATGCAGCGACCGTGCTATAGCCCTATTGCCAGATGTACACACTCCTCCGTATTTATAGAGATTTTTAGCATTTCATACCAGAGTATAGTACCAGAAAGTAAGCTGACTGTGTGTGTGCGTGAGATAGCTCTAGGGCAGGTCATCGACCCAGCTATCGGGGGCTTATTGCCTATTGCCTAACGTGTTTTGATGCAGCGACCGTGCTAGCCGTGTTGCCAGATGTACAAACTTCACCGTATTTATACAGACTTTTAGCATTTCATACCAGAGTATATTACCAGAAAAAGCTGTCTGTGTCTGTATGAGATAGCTCTAGGGCAGGTCATCGACCCCGCTATCGGGGGCTTATTGCCTATTGCCTGTGTTTTGATGCAGCGACCGTGCTAGCCGTGTTGCCAGATGTACAAACTTCACCGTATTTATAGAGATTTTTAGCATTTCATACCAGAGTATAGTACCAGAAAGTAAGCTGACTGTGTGTGTGCGTGAGATAGCTCTAGGGCAGGTCATCGACCCAGCTATCGGGGGCTTATTGCCTATTGCCTAACGTGTTTTGATGCAGCGACCGTGCTAGCCGTGTTGCCAGATGTACAAACTTCACCGTATTTATACAGACTTTTAGCATTTCATACCAGAGTATATTACCAGAAAAAGCTGTCTGTGTCTGTATGAGATAGCTCTAGGGCAGGTCATCGACCCCGCTATCGGGGGCTTATTGCCTATTGCCTGTGTTTTGATGCAGCGACCGTGCTAGCCGTGTTGCCAGATGTACAAACTTCACCGTATTTATACAGACTTTTAGCATTTCATACCAGAGTATATTACCAGAAAAAGCTGTCTGTGTCTGTATGAGATAGCTCTAGGGCAGGTCATCGACCCCGCTATCGGGGGCTTATTGCCTATTGCCTGTGTTTTGATGCAGCGACCGTGCTAGCTGTGTTGCCAGATGTACATACTCCTCCGTATCCATACAGATTTTTAGCATTTCATACCAGAGTATAGTACGAGAAAGTAAGTTGTCTGTGTGTTAGCTCTAGGGCAGGTCGTCGACCCAGCTATCGGGGGCTTATTGCCTATTGCCTAACGTGTTTTGATGCAGCGACCGTGCTAGCTGTGTTGCCATATCTTACTTGTTTCTCGGTATCTATAAAGCTTTTTAGCCTTTCAGAATTATATAGATTGTATACGTATGGAAATTGGAAACCATGCATGTTCCTCTAGAATGGTAGATTTCGCTAAATGACGAAATAGATCCATTTCCCTTTGTATGGATCTCTTTCAATATGGTTTTGACACCTGCCAAAAGATACAGAAAACAAATGCCATTGACACATTTTTACATATTATGAAAGGACTTTTATTTTTCAAATGTCTGGCAACACTATGCGTTCTAGTCGGTACTGTGTCTGGGTGTGGTTTAATCTACAGACATTTATCACACATTTTACGAGCCTCTTTGTATTGAAGTGCCTAAACTAATCGAACAGATAGTCTTTCATGCCTATTGTAGTATTAATATACAGCTATAAATAGATAGAGTAAGTTTTTATAGTAAAAAAGATCTGAAACAAGTTAATGATTTTCCTAAAAAAAGATTGGAAAATGAAAATATTTTTGACCTTCCGTTAAAATATGTTAGTTAGCCGAGCCAAGCGAGGTATTTTATACAGGGTGTTAGGAAAAGTACTGCGTTCCTTTTGAGGGATAAATCAACCCATGAAACTAAACAACTTTCCCCAAGAAACATAGGTCGAAATATAGGAAACAATTTTGGACCTCCCATACTAAGTGTGTCCGCCGGCCGGGTCAGTTTGTATGAGAAGACCATTTTTTTTTTCATATTTCGACCTATGTTCCCTGGGGAAAGTTATTCAGTTTTACGGGCTGGTTCATTCCTCGAAAGGAACATAGTACTTTTCCTAACACCCTGTATACCTATGGACTAAAATTTATGATTGTTGGCAGTTCAGTTCAACAGGCTTTTTTACACCTTCTGCGTACCTACAAACTTATTGGGTGAATATAACTTTTAAAGCACTCGCGATTACTTTCACACATAATAATGACTTTAACGGGTCTTATCGCGATAGTTTTTTAGGTAAATAAGCGATTTACCTGGAAACTCGACGTTTCGACTGGGTTTCACCAGTCGTGGTCGCGAGCAGACTGAAGTAGCAGCAGATAAATTATTAAGACAATATGTGGGTAGCAGAAAATCTAGTTGCCCACCGCCCTGATGACAACTCGCCGCTATTTAATTTATGAGAAAAATATAGCGCTGTGAGTGCATTAAAAATTCCAATACATATTGCTACAACATTATGATTTACACCTTTTTTATCATGACATTATTAGGTATGTAAGTATTGATAGATTTAGACCATTGACCGCTTTCTAGTGTTAAATCGAACCAGTTTTTATAACCAGTTTATCAATTGACAAGGATGAGCCTATAATCCGTTTGTTTGTTAAATTACTTAATGATTGATTAGTTTTGATTTATAACATTTTGATAAAGATAATAAATTAGATGGATGATGAAAATAACAAGGTTCTTTATATTTATGGAAATTATTTAACTCGGCAGTTGTTTCAATAATCCTAAAATACAACATACATATAAACAAATCACGCCTTGTTTCCTTTGCGGGGTAGGCATAGTGTACTTAAAAATACAATCGTTATTGCCACACCGAGTTGCTACATTTAACAAATAGTCAAGGACCTTTCAAAATAATCGTGTATCATTCATTATAGTAAAAGGTAGTTGTCACCTAAAATTTACATAAAGCCCACGGGTCCCTTAGTCGCCACGAAAGGAAATGGGGTGATGCTATTTTAAACCAGCATCACACGGTAAAATTTTACGACTTAATTTAATGCAGGTGCAATTTGTTTTGACAGCAAGGGATTTATAATGCCGTCTATAAAGCCTGTAAACAACACTTGTTCTGAGAATGACCCTCACCTAGTTGGAGGCCGTTGCTACTGTTGCTACGTAGCAAGCAGCAACAAACTAGTAGCACAAAGTAGATAGTTTACAGAAGGTTCACTTGACCCTATTTAGGATTTTCGCGATTGTCACTTGTTGGATTAGATAGCCAGGGTCGCTACTGTAAAAAATCTCAAAACAGAAAAATCTGATACAAGAACGTCATAATACGAGCCACTTTTGATCCAAGAAATATGATGTGAGTGACAACCTTCTTCTTAGTTACCTTGAGTTCTCCTGAGATTCAAATTTTTTTTAGTTAATCTCAGTAAGCGTCGAAATCGTCGCTAGTACTGAGTGAGCCATCTGTATAGGCGCCCCGCGCGCCGTTTCCCTAATTTGTGCTAGTAGTGCCTAATACGGTTAGTGTTTGTACTATAGCCAACAGATCTATCTACCCATTCAAGGTGTCAACTTATACTGGTTTAAAAAAAAAAACAGAATAGCCAATATAGGTAAGTTGATCCCTCTATTAACACTGTGATTCTGATTGATTTAGGTAAGTGCATAGGCTACAAAATGTAATAGGTTTCGGTAGTAAATTATTACTACTTACAATTACTCTATAGATTAACATAAATAAGTATTTAGTAAAAATAGTAGCAAAAAAAAATAATTTAAAATTTTGTTTATAAAGTCATTTTTAGGGTTTCGTAGTCTACTAGAAACCCTTATAGTTTCGTCATGTCTGTCTGTCTGTCTGTCTGTCTGTCTGTCTGTCTGTCTGTATGCCGCGCCCTCATATCTTCGCCAGTTTTAGAGCTATCGACATGAAATTTGGTGAGAAGATAGATTGTGTTGACCCAAATATAGAAATGTTAAAATAAATATATTTTAAATGTTTTTTGGACCCCCTCCAATACAAGTGAAAGAAGGGCAAAAAATGTTTTTTTCTTCTGTAATTTTGAGTAGGGTATCGTTGAATAGATCTTTTAAAACTAAGGTGAGGTTTCTTTGAAACAAAGTCACTAAAATGTTTCTGTCACGAGATATTTGCTTTTAAAAAGGGCGTTTTTGACCCATAATTTGTTCCAGCTGTAACTTCTAAAGTATAAACGCTAAAAATTTGAAATAAATATGGAATATAGCTTACAATCTGAAGTTACAATGAAAACTATAACGGATATTGTACTCTTAAAGGTTTCAGAAAAAATTGAGTTTTTCTATTTGCGGTTGGTCATCTTACTGCTGCTAACAAACCAGCAACAAAATTAAGTTTGTAATGCTGAAAAACCTGATATTTAAACGTTGACTACGAAACCCTATTTGTGAGCGTGTCTGACACGCTCTTGGCCGGTTTTTTTAAATATACCAGGGTAAATTCAAACATAATGTCTATACCTAACCTATGTACATATTTCAGAATAAATGCATATAGGAATTAAGTATTCACATGCTAACAATAGACCAATGCATTGCAATTGTATAGCTACTTATTGACTATTGATACTCTGCCACAACAAATGAACAATTTAGTACTACATAAATAACAGTTGATTTGAAGTAACTATCCTTAGCTAATGGTTAAATTATATGTTTTGCAATCAGCCTTACCTCTAGCTCTACAGGGAATATATTAGCCTGAATCGAGGTTGTTTCTCTAAACATTTATACAAAGTGTTACGGAACAAAAAATAAAGCCGAAAGGAAGTCTAGGCATTCATGAAACTGAACAACTTTCCCTATAAATTATGGGTCGATAGAAATATGCAAAAAAATTAGTCCTCCCATAGAAACTCAAATCAGCTGATCAGCAACTCTATATGGGAGGTACTTTTTTTCATATTGCGACCTTCATGAGAAAGTTGTTCAGTTTCATGAGTACCTTGACCTCCTGTCAGCTTTATTAGTTGTTCTGTAACACCCATTATATTAGCGAGTTTGTTTCTCTAAACATTTATATAGGATTTTCTGCTCACTGTATAATGCACCTTACTACCATAGAATACGCTTAGGCAAACCCATATTCAACTTAATGTCATTCAGTTTAAGGTAGAGATTTGTGTGAACGCACCTTACAACTATAGAATAAAGGTAAGACAAACTATAATAGACTCTATGGCATTAGAAATAAGGTGGATATTCCGTAAATGCATGACCAGATGCATCCTTGGTTCAGGTCGGTGCCCGCGAGCGTTGCACTCTGTGACTCTGCCCTGAAAACTGTACATACCTCCACGATAGTTACAAGTGTGTTCAAAAATATTGTATAGATGTGGTGACGGACTTGTGAGGTGGTCTGTATGAGTACACTCTACATACTGAAAACTGTACATACCTCCACGATAGTTACAAGTGTGTCCAAAAAGATTGTATAGATGTGTTGACGGACTTGTGTTGCAGGGTGTGTGGGTACAAACTGTACATACCTCCACTATAGTTGCAAGTGTGTTCAAAAATATTGTATAGATGTGGTGACGGACTTGTGTGGTGGTCTGTATGAGTACACTCTTGAACATAAGTTGGATATAACAAGCAAATCACGGCGAGGCCTGATCAACATTAGTTTACGACAACTTTGTAAAGGATGACTAGTTAAATTTACTATAGTTTGACAACTTCGTGCGCGACCCTCCTGCGGGGTACAGACGGTCGCGGGGCGAGGAAGCACGTCATTTTAATATGTCGTGCGGCATGGATGCGCGCGTTTCCCTTCCCCGCTACACCTCCCGCTACCCGCTGACATCTCTCCCCCCAACGTCTGTCACCCCTAGGGAAGGTCGCGTACGAACTTGCCGGAAAAGAGATTAATCATTGGCTTAGGGTAGCATCGCAGGATTTCGGATTAAATACCCATTACATCAAAGATTTTTCTCACGAGTGGTCGTATTTGCCGTGTGGTGCCGGCTTAGAATAGCATCGTCCCGTATCTTGGTCGTGGGTGTCGTAAGAAGTGACTAGGTATGGGATTTCAAAGCTGATGCGCATTGCAATTTTAGGCGACATGCACAGTCTGCTGGTGAAACCCAGTCGAAACGTCGAGTTTCCAGGTAAATCGCTTATTTACCTAAAAAACTATCGCGATAAGACCCGTTAAAGTAATTATTATGTGTGACATGCACAGTCTTCTGAATTAGGTACTCTCAAACTTTTGTCAGACGTGGTGTGAATGGCCGTTTTTGCAGCCGTTTACGCTCTGCCTTCTCCGCAAGGAATATAGACGTGATGTATGTATGTATGTAATTAATTAGGTACTTATTTCAGGGCAACTAAAGTGATACAGTGTACATAAAGTTCAACGTTTTCCTGAACAAGAATGAAAAAATATGCATTACTTTGTTGGACTCGGTTATTTATGCTCTTCGTGTGGGCCTGTTCATAACAGAGGATTGTTTCATACCTTATACTCTATATTCTTAGATTTAATGTAGAATTTAGTACAAGTATTGTCTAAAATTTGCAATTTGGTAACAGAAGTTTACCTAAGTATTTTACAGCGATTTTTATTTCTGCGATTTTTTTCTCGCCTTTTTGTAACTCACATTGAATGCTATGTAAGTGTCCGCATTGACAAAAAAATATCACGTATTATTTTATACAAATTAACATCACGCGAGAATAAAACGCAGAACGCGAATAAAATTCCCTGATTCCGGACAGGGCATTAAAGAAGTTATAATACTTATCATAGAAAAAGGAAGATTTCGAATATTTACCCAGGTCTGTTTTAATTATTTCAAAAGTAGGCTAGGCACTATTTCCGATACTTCATCGTCATCATCATCATTTCTGCCAAAGGAAGTACAGTAGGGACCTACACTGCTGAACATAGGCCTTTAAGGTTTTTTACCAGCACATATAATGAAAAAAAATATTGTTTCACAGAAAAATCTACACAAACCATTAAATAATTATCTGTTGGTAGTTTAAAAGTAACTGTGTATAAGCATAAGTAACTGCTCGGTAGCTGTTGTTATATATAAACGCCATAACAACAGCTAAGGACAAGAAGTAAGTAAACAAGTAAATTACGATAACTAGCTAAGTTGAGCGATAAATTGTAGTTATTATCTTGTGTTTATTACTTTTTTAGAAATATGAAAATAAAAATTGGACTTCCCATACAAAAATGTCCTAAACATGTGAGTTTGTATGGAAGGGTCAAATTTTTTCATATTTCGAATAAACATTACTAAGAAAAGTTGTTCAGTTTCACGAGTAGAACCTATCCTGAAAATATTGGCATTGAATTTAATAGGACCATGTATAGCAAGCTGAAGTGGCACAGGGCTGGTCACATTTATTTTGTCGTGGAACCTTGCGTAGAACCGATGGACGGTGGAGTAAGCGGGTTCTCGAGTGGAGGCCACGGCTCAACAAGCGTAGCGTTGGATGCCCTCCGGCCAGATGAACAATTTGCTTAAAGAGAGCCGCTGGTAGCGACTGCATGGCAAAAACTGAAGATTGTGCCTTGTGGCGTGCACTGGGGAGGCCTATGTCCAGCAGTGGACTCCTATGGGCTGATGTGATGTGATGATAACGAATAAGTTGGCGATAGTACGATGACTCTTTTATGGCTCACACGTTAAGAACACCCACAGAAACTTTTTGGTTTGATTTCCATCGCACGCAATGTTCTTCGGCCTACTTGTCAACCCTACTAAATCCCAAGCCCTGATCGTAGGCAGCAACAGGCTTCGTAGTAAACTTGTAGTCACTGATGAACACAAATTGATGTATAACGGTATATGCATACCGTATACTACTAAAGCTAAAAACCTTGGAATAATTTTAGACTGTAATCTATCTTGGTCTGCGCAAGTTAACGATGTTAGCAGGCGCATGCATTTTTCTTTTCATTCTCTCAAACGACTCCAGACCTTCCTTCCTCTTCACACCAAGATCATGCTGGCACAAGCCCTTCTTCTTCCCATCCTTGACTACGCAGATGTGTGCTACCTGGATGTGACTGAGGAGCTACTAAATAAGCTCGAGCGCCTCCAAAATCTTGCGATTCGTTTTATCTTTGGACTTCGAAAATTTGATCATGTCTCTCAGTTTCGCGCTCAGTTGAAATGGCTCCCCATCCGCCTTCGCCGTGATGTGCACATCCTTTCTGTTCTCTACAAAATCCTAAAAGACCCCTCCTCTCCTGATTATCTCCGCTCCCGTTTCCATTTCTTACCTCCCGATGCCCGGCCTAGGCGCTCATGTATCACCAAGGTACTTGAATGCCCTAGGTCTAATACCACATTTTTCTTTAACTCCTTTACGGTTAGAGCTATACAACTTTGGAACAAACTTCCAAAGTCCATACAGGACTGTCCTTCTATTACTTCTTTCAAAAAAAGAGTGAAAGAGCATTTTTTGTCACAAATATCATAAATATAATTATTTGTGTATATGTATGTATGTAGGTATATTATGTATTGTATGATTATGTATATTGGTTAAGATGATTATTTGTGTAGTATATTATTTTATTAATATTATTGGATCTGTATTTCTGTAGGTACTAGTGTTATATTTCATATATGTGTACAGTCTTGTTCCCGTCTTCATTCTCCTCTCTGATTCCACTGTATAGGTTGGCTGGAAGAGATCTCTTTATAGAGATAAGTCCACCTTTTGTTGTCTAGTTTCTAAGTTCACCTGTTTTATAAATGGTACACAATAAAGAATATATATAATGTTGCAATCAATCGATTTTGTACTATAGGAAATGTCAAGTTAATTACCTGGCTGGAGTATATACGGTTACAAATAATTAAGTACAAATCTCTTGAGGGCGTAATCTACTCACAAAACTGAACAACTTTTGTTAAAAACTTTTCTTTGAAATATGAAAAAAAAATTGGACCTCCCATACTAAGTGACACCCTTTTTAAGCATTTTTGTATGGAAGGTCCAAATTCTTTTATCATATTTCGAAGAAAACTTTCAAACAAAAGTTGTTCAGTTTTGTGAGTAGATCACAACCTCAAGAGATTTGTAGGTACTTAATTAAATGTAACCCTATATATTTGATTTGGCTTAATAAATTAGTTATATCATGTCAGAATATCGTTTCCTAAACTAAAAAGAGTTCTCATTTGGGACTTGTAATGTTACGGAGCGCACACTTGGAATTGGAACTCTTCCAGCGCTGCATGTAACTCATGGCCGTTGACATTTACAAACCCCCCCTCCCCCCTCGCCAACCCCTAAAGTTAGTATACTACCCTGAAGATAGGGCCCCGTTTGGCATTCATTGCTGGTTATGTATCATAATATCATCTGCTACAATACGGTCTTCCGAATAGGCCATATTTGGCCATAATCACGTTCATGCTATGACATGAGGCTTTAATTTGTTGGCATATCTTCTAGAGTAGTTTGACAGCTGTCAAATATGGCCTATTCCCACGGGGCAGTACTTTAGCGGTCCATTCTTCCGCTCTTCATACGTTTTTCTCTTGAATGACTCTATCCATTAAAAAGCGCATCATAATCCGTTGCGTCGCTTAGGAGGAGTTAGCCGTGTCCATGACAGACAAACACAAAAAGCGACTTTATTTTATCTATGTATTGAAGTCAGTCAGCACTCAAGATAACCAGCAATGTATGCCGAATATGCCTGATTTCACCGAAGAATAATGCTGACTTAACCCCCCCCTCCCCCCCTTTCTCCTTCCTCCTACAATGTAATGTCACTTTGTCATTTCGAAGCAACGTAATGTATGAAAGAGCGAACCTTTGTGAGAGTACTGAATATTTTCTTCAGGCGTTTATTTTGGGCAATGAACAACGCTGAAAATTAATTTGGTCGCATTCCAAGTGAAAATATCTTGTGTTTGTACAAAAACAATAAAAACACGTGAATTCACTTAGTAATAAACACCTTCCGTGTTTCAGAAGACCCATTTTCATGACATTATTAACGTAGGGCTAGCGTTCAATCATTTAAAGATCTAGTAGAGAATTCTTATACATCATCTTCCTGCCCTTATCCCAATTACTTGGGGTCGGCGCAACACGTTTCGTTGAACACAAAATCGTGTTGCAAAAGGATTTGGCTGAATTGTACGACCGGCTGCCTACCAGATGTCAACCCTCCTTGGGAATGCTCTTGTGGTGAAATAACTGCCACCAAACGGTTGGCCCTGGCTGTTTGGGTCTGGTTTATCCCTTGGTCAATTCTTACGACCCCCACGAGAAGAGAGGGGGTGGTGCTATTCGACTCTGCCGGCACCACACATTAGAATTCTTATAGGTACATGAACATAATAATAATGTAAAAAGACTCTACTAGGAAGGTATTTAAAAAAAAACTTTCATTCTTCTTCTTTTAGACTAGGACACCGTATCGCCCAGCGACCAAAGATGAACCCTGGTGTCAGAATATTTACAATTAACTCTCAAATCCCTTTGTCGCTTCGTACGACACTCACGGGGGATGCTATTCTAAGCCGGCATCACACGGCAGTAAAAAATATTGCGGTTATAACTAGAACGCACGCAAGAGGCAAGATAACACATGTGAAACAGTGACAATAAACTGAGATAAGCAGGTACCTAGTCCTGTGGTGCAGTATCCAGGCTGGTCGCAGATAACAAACCAGTTTGAACCGGCTGGGCGCGGCTGGACGTGCGCACGCGCAGGCACATATGTTGAGGCAGGTCACTGGCACAAGCATAGAGTATATAAGTAAGCTTTAGAGTAAGCCTGACCAGGTATGAACGATTGGTACAACAAAGGACACAACCTGGGCCTCAAGTCTGCTAATTTTTTGCCGTTGTAATGCCAGCGAAACTCAAATTTACTGTCCCCACAAATTGCCACTGTGATTTTCGTTTCCCATAGACTTCTGACATGCCATCTACACTCAAAACCATTTTTATTTAGCAGTCTTAGGCCCCCATGCTTTCCATCAGTGGCAAAACGACAGTGACACTATTGAACCTCTATCATGCCTCTTTTACTTCTCATATTTTTGACGAGGGAGGGTATCTATAGAATTTTTGCTTATACGGGGCAGTAGGTAGGGTCAGGTAGGCTACAGTGACTCGGATTTCTTCAATCAATAAAATTGTATAGATAACTTTGAAGTATCAAACTGAAATTCATATCTAGGATGTATTGATTAATACTCTTTCGTTTCGTATTATCAATTTTTGCAATAACACGACACTTAGGTAACCAGACATATTTTACTAGAAAAAAAAAGTGAGTCACTGTGTACCTGTACCAGTCTACACTGACTCAACCCCTGTGGTACACAGTGACTCTAACAGTTTATATGGACTTAGCAACCCTGTCGTGCAAGTTTAATATTTATTGAAACTATGCATTTTAATCAATTATATTTGTCAAAGTATTCTTTTCATATCATTACTATTGCCATAAGAAATATTTTACAATTGTCTATTAATGTTTCTAAAACTAGAGAGTTTAGCCAGTACTGAATGTTAGAGTCACTGTGTACCACTTAAATTTGAGCCAGTGTAGACGCCGATGCTATTTTGAAATAATTAGCCTACAAATATTACCAGACTACTCTAAGAGCTAGCAAATCTAGCTTATTACTTAGTATTTGAACACCACTTTCGAACATAATAATTATATTTTCGTAAATCTTTTAATCTTAACCGATAAAAATACATGTGGGGTACCTTGAAAAGCATTTTTAGAGGTGAAAAACCAATCGCACATTTTTTCACAATCAAACCGTACTTGAGTGGACGGATGACTGGTTTGTATGTGTTTGGTTGGCAAGAGCTACCATTATATTAAGAATACAGATAGATATAGCTGTCCTAATCCGAAATATAAGCGTGAGTCAATGTACCCGCCTGAGTCACCGATCCCTACCTGACCCTACCTAAAGCGTGGAGCGATACGCTCACTCTATATCTTACTTTAAGTTAACTCTAAGGGTACAAGCAAAATCAATAGGAGCTTGTAGGTACCTACGTATTCTATGTAGGTATCAAACCTACTTTGTGATTTCTTGATTTTGTTCTAAGTAGGTAATGATTGCAACTAATAAGTGTGTTGTTATTTTGTGACCTAACCGCACATACAAATGAAGAATTGCAAACATTCTTGGGATTGTTATGTAATTGATAATTTTTACTTGAAAGAAAGAGCAAATGAAGAAAGCAGCAGCATTAACCCTTCTTCTGAGGCAGTCGGGTAAAAAATAGCTCCATTTCTAGTAATAGGATAAAGTAGGTACTAATTGGGTTTTTCGTAGACTCGGTATCCCACACGATAGAAGTAGAAGTGGCATAAAACAAATCTAATTTAGGCTGACTTTACATAAATATCATGATAACATCAAATTACAGACATTGTTTCCTGAAAATGATTGTGTTTCGAAATGAGTGATCCAATTATAGGAGATCCTTCTACGTTGTTGCGATTTAAATAACACCAAACGCGTGTCTTAATAAAAAAAATGGTCATCGCAAAAAGATTGAAGAAAACCATGAAAGTATGTAACAATGTTGTTAACAAAAAAAACAAAGTTCTATACTAAATAGAAGTAAGTATCTCTGGAAAACTCTGAAAATACAATTGCAGTCAGTATTTTTTTATGTATACAAAGTGAAGTGTCTCTTGACATTTTATCGAAATGCTTTTCACAAGCCACATACTCTGCATATGGTTTTTCTCAAGGCCGGCACAGTAGGAGTTTCCCGAGTTATTTTCTCGTAGTATTTCGTGGACTGGACAATTGCCAAATCACTTTGCGTTGTTTTTGAGCAAAAAACATAATAAATAAATCCAATGTACTGTTTTAATTACAACCTTATTTAAAAAGCTTGTATGTTACAAAGAAAACTCCAAAAAGTAACAAACAAGTTTGAAAACTTACGAATCTCTATTTACCTGTACAATTAATATTTTTTACAGTGTACCAAAACTCTAAAACTCACGCTTGATTTGAGGTCTTTTCCAGAATGTTGGGTTTGTCGTTTTATATATCGCTTTTTATTACAGGTAATAAACTAAAATCTTCATAATACATTTTTCATTATAAAGATATGCTTGACTAGATGAACAAGTAATATTTATTTTTACATAACGGTTAACTACTATAACAGCAAAAAACAATCAAAGTCTTGGAGCCAATTTTCTATATTTTTGTCATCTCTAGAATTGGATCCGCTCCATATTTTGAGTGGGTATTGTTCAAATGGATGTACAATGAAGGGAAATAAATTGAATCTTTCCCTTCGAGGGCTCGTTTTCAAATAAACACACTTACCCACTTATGTAGAAGCGAGGGCAGGACCCACATGTAATGTCCGTTGCTACGCGAATTCGTGCAGTGCTAACGCATGCGTTTGTCAGAAGCTTCTCAAAAACGCAAGCGTCTTCAAATCCCATATACTAAAAACAAAGGAACTTGCATTGAAACAGCGCAGCTCAGAAACTTGCGTCGCCTTATTAACCGACGAAAAAAAAACGGAGGAGGTTCTTTTCATCGCGAACTTTTTTTAAGGTTGGTTTTCAGTACAGAGAAAAAATTTTATGCATCTGACAGAGACAAGCGTTAGCGTTGCGCTAAACCAGTGCAACAACGAAGTTTACGTGTGAGTGCCGCCTTATGTAGAAGCGAAGGAAGAGATTCATATTGAATTTCATTTATTATTAAGACGGTATAATGCTCTCGAGTATTTGAAAGATTGATAAAGTAGGTAAGTAGCTGAATAGCTTGGCAGAATAGGCTATGTTTCCTTTTAATGAGGCACTTGTTTGAGATGTTTTTTTGTTCAACGGAGGGTGGATTTTAACAGTGCGCTTTTTTAGCATTTTTGGTTTTTGAGAACAACAAGGGCCAAAATATGACTAATTGGGACGTCCCACAATAAATACCTCCTGTTCCTACTCGAAGAATCAGATTATGTACCCATCACATAGACATAATTCACATGCATTAAAGCCTAAGCTTAGGTACAGATAGCACATAAATAAACTACCTAACCTAGGTACTCTATCCATTAAACTGGTTTAAAAATAACTGTGGTACCTATAGATACTGAGTTTAAATATAGGTCGTTTGCTATTATTAATATTCATTCGTAATCTCTTAACCGCAAACAAACAAGAAGTACCTAATGGAGATTGCACACTTGACGGATGATCTTGCGGTTAGTGACAGCCGCAATATGATGCGGAACATATGCTATCTCCTTAGTCCCGGCATGCTGTAGTCCCGCAATGCTCGGATTTTTAAATAAGTCTAAAATGGGGAATATAGTTAGAAAGAAAAGTGTTTATTGAGTTGGATAAAAGTACATTTGAAGATCAGATGGGCTCCTGGTGGTCTTACATCAGGTAGGTACTCCAGATCTCCATTATGTCAGCAGAAGCGGCCCGCCCAAGATGATCATATAAACGGTTTGGTTTTTGTATGGGACTTCGTAAAAGCCTTTCTTCATAGAGCAGGATCCGGAAAATCTTGCGGAGTGTGTGGAAGCCGCTTTTGTTTTTATCACCATAATATAATACAAATAGTCACACCAGTACCTACCTACACGGCAAAATATTGCTGTAAAACTATGTAAGGCGACATCAAGAGTAAGGTTTACAGTACATTGCTGGTAACTAGGTCTAGTCTAGTAGTCTAGTTTCGTTAGAAATTCCATCTTATCCCGGCATCTGAAATTGCCTTCTTGTATAGCTGCAATGCAATGTTCTTGTATAGCTGCTTAGTAATGCTTTTCTTACCGGACAGGCAATGTGGTGCGACTGCCTGCGCCGTAGAAGATTTCGGGTTTGATTCTCGGTGCAACATTTCGCACTGCGAGTATGTCAATATTCTTCGATGGGGGAGGACCATCATGTCCTGCAGTGGACTGTTGTGGCTGTTATGATGGTTTACTTGTGTTTGAACGAGCAATGTACATTAAACTGTCGCCACGACACAGGACGCGGCGTGCGGTCCCAGTGCAGGCGGAAGCGGTGGCTATTAATTATTGTGGGTTTACTAGCGCCGCTTCCTGCCGGACGCCGCTACCCGCTGGCACTCGCACCATGCCTTATCGCCACGATTTATGCCCTTAATATATAGCCGATCATTTTAATAAATAACTGGTTTGTTTTGAAAAATAAACGTGCACGGAGTGAATATAGTGTTGATAACAACGCATTTTTAATAATACAATTTTCCACCCTAATTTGATACGAATACAGTTTATGTGAAACGGTTTGACGGAGGCATCCGTTCGCCAGAATATATCGGCATATCGCACAACGCTGCGTTGAAGGAAGCATTTGTCAAATAATTTGACATAAACCATAATTCGTATAAGAACAAGGTCAAAGCTTGTATTGTCCCAATGCATGCCGCAGCGCAAAATGACGTCGAAAAGGACGTTATGCGTGTAAGGCGCCTGTAACTGAACTACCATACTCTTAAATTTATAAATAAAATAATAATGTACTTCGCACTTCAGTTACAATTGGTGCCGTGACCAGGATAGGGAATCCTACAGGTTTTTTCTATCTTGGAACACAGTACACCGCCTTTACAGATTCATGGGTACCTAATATTTAAATCTTCTTGTTGCACGATGACTCAAAGAAGAAGAAGCTGTGAGCGCCCCGCGCGGCGTTCCCTTTATATGGCTGTTATATGATGATAAAAAGGCAGTCTAACAGAAAAAGAAGACATCATTCAAATGAGGTTATTTGGAGGATATTACAGAATACCATTTACACAATGCTCCTAATTCAATTTATTGTTGATGGGCAACAATAAGCAATGGAAAGTCAGAACAGGACGCCATCCATTACGCGCTGACAAGCGACGCGGGGAGCGATTTATGACGTCATTTTTTTATTTTTTTTTATTTTATACTTTATTGCACATAGTACAAAAGGCGGGCCTAATGCCACGCGGCATTCTCTACCGGCCAACCAGAGGGTAAACAGAGAGAAGGATACGGGTGCACTCGGGTGTAAAAACATCAAAATAAGCGCCCTCAGCGGGGTTGAACGTTTATTTAAAGTGCTCCGTGTGTTAATATTATTTACTACTTAAAATGGCTAAAATAAACGCAAAAGTTATTGAAGAAATCATCAAGAGATGTATGGCTCCGTACACCGAAGAAATACAACGTCTTACTACAGTAAT
The DNA here is from genome assembly GCA_024500475.1 of Phthorimaea operculella. Taxonomy (NCBI): domain Eukaryota; kingdom Metazoa; phylum Arthropoda; class Insecta; order Lepidoptera; family Gelechiidae; genus Phthorimaea; species Phthorimaea operculella. The sequence goes on from JANFCV010000241.1 coordinate 306,959, forward strand.
ACAAGGACTAGAGCAAAAAATTTGTGGACTTCTACGTAACGGTGAGAGTAGCAAAACGACGGGCCATGATCAACCGCCACTTACCTCCAAGCCAATAGGAGCAGGTGCCGCGATGACGTCAAAGTCGCGTCAACCACTCGCAGCACCCAAACAGCTGATCGACACCGGTAAGGCACCCTCCGACCGCGAAAAACGCGCAGCTGCGCGTTCTCAACGAACGACCAACGATGCATCACAACACCATGACGTTATCATCACAGCACCAAAAACACCTCCTATTGCACAGCAGGTGCCTATTAACATGGGTAACGCGCCACAAAAGTTCATTGAGCACCCGAAAAAACACACTGTTATGCCCGTGCAGTTTGACATATCCGACGACGGCGTCGATCAAAACAACGAGGCCACGAAATCGGCGACTAATGACATCGAGCCAGCCGATCCACCCCAAGAATGGACTGTCCATACAACCAAAAGGGCACGAAAGCCGCGCAAATCCGTCATAATAGGTTCCGGGAGCGTGAATGACGAACTTCAGACAGTCGAGAAATTAAAATACATTCAAGCTTGGTCATTTAAGCCGGACACTACTACCGACAGTATCAAAAAATTTCTACACAATGTCGCACCGTCACCGGAATACTTTGTCGAGAAACGCGACATTAAGTCGATTAAACATGCGTGTTTTATTATTGGAATGCCAGAAAGTTTGTACGCGACGATCAACTCGCCAGCGGTGTGGCCTCAAGGCGTGAAGTTATCAGACTGGTACTTTCTTACGCGCCCCCGCCTCCCGCGGGGACTGCGCTCCCCGGCCGGCGGCACCAGCCGCTCCGGTGATTAAGGATTGCATAACTATCTGCCTACAAAACGTGCAATCAATAAATAACAAAACAAAACGCATAGAAGTACTGCTGGAGAACGAATTAAAATGCGACATTCTGTCGGTGACGGAACACTGGCTAGCTAGCACAGAGCTGCAATGTGTAAACATTAATAACTTTGTATTATTATCTCATAATTGTAGATCGAATAAAATAGAACACGGTGGATCTTGCATATTTACGAAACCAGGTATTCGAGCAGTAGAAAGACCCGATATTTGTAAATTATCTGCCGGCAGGACATTAGAAGTTTCTGCAATAGAATTAATTGATTACAATGTTTTGGTTGTTTGCTTTTATAGATCGAACGATAGTAAAATTAAAGATTCAGAGTATGTAAAAGCCTTAACCCGCCTTCTGCATAAGATTGCAAATACAGCATTAGAATGCTTAATATTAGGTGACGCTAACGTAGACTCATTGGTTTCAAGCCCAGCGTACAAGTATCTTTCGGATGTCCTGAGTTCACACAACTTTTGTCAGCTGGTTAACTTTCCCACACGCATATGTAAAACGAAGTCGAGTGCGTTGGATCACGTTTATTGTAACAGTGACTCAACATTTCAGGTATCGAACATATGTCCTGTGACGACCAACATCGGTGACCACCATGGCATACGTGTAAAACTAAAGTGCAAACGTAACGACCCTCCGCCTCGTTTCAGAGTAGTACCTAACTACACTAACTCGACCCGCGCGTCTTTCGTAGCTGCGCTAGAGAGTGTCGACTGGGACGAATACTGCGCGAGAGGATACACCATCAACCAATTAGCGGAATGCTTTGTTAACATTATAGTCAATAAAATAAATATATGTTTCGCCCCTAAATCCAAACCAAATACACGACGTGATAAATCATGGGTAACACAGGACATTTTGAATTTAAAATCATTTTTATTTGACCTAATTGACATGCAAACTAAATTTCCTGACATTATTGAACTACAAGACAAAATAGACAAATTTAATTTTATTTATAATAATTCAATTTCGACACAGAGGACAAATCATTATGTAAAAATGCTAGACGAGAGCGAAAATACTGTCAGAACGATGTGGAAAATTGTTAATACAGAAACCTGCAAAACAGTAAAACCTTCTACAGATTACACTGACTTAATTAAACGAACCGACGGAAATGCATACGATTCAAAGACAGACCTCGTTAATAACTTAAACAATCAGTTTGCGACGGCGGCGACTCAGTGCGGTGCACCCGCTGCTGACGTCGATGCTGCCAAGCTGATGCTATTACGAGCTAGTCACCCAGTAGCGAGTAATACTTGCAACTTCGAAGCTTTTACGGCAGATGAAGTATACAAAATTATATCGAAGCGGTTAGCAAAGAAAACAACGAAGGATATATATGGCATCTCGATAGACCTTCTAGTGTTAATTTCAGCATCGCTAGCTGCCCCTCTCGCTTTACTCCGCGTTAAACGCGTTTACGTCCGCGTTAAGCATGCTCCTGCTCCCTGGCTGACTCCTATTATTAGGAGAGTTATGGCAAAAAGGGACAGAGCCAAGCGGAAACTTAAAAAAGATCCGTCTGAATTTAATACGGCTAACTACAAAAAATTACGTAACATCTGCAACAGAATGTGTAGGGATGCCAAACGTCGCTATATCCATTCCAAATTAGAAAACCTTTCTCAGGCCCTGACCTGGAGATTTTTAAAGACATTGGGTGTGGGTAAGGCCATGGATACCGTTAATGGCACCATGGATGTCAATGCTCTTAATAAACACTTTTCAACTCCACCTGTCGTACTTGACCCAATTACAAAATCATCTTCTCTCTCTTTTCTTTCCAGCCTTGACCTGCCTAACTGCACACAATTTTCGTTTCAACCGGTTACTGAGGACAATGTTAAGAAGTGTATCCTATCAATATCCACAAAGGCAATGGGCAGCGATGACTTGAGTCTCGAAATGCTCCTACCAGTTTTGGATAGCATTACGCCTGTTATCTCACACATTTTAAACTTTTCATTAACGGCTAATGTATTTCCAGCATCGTGGAAAAAAAGCCTTTGTTATCCCTCTTCCCAAAACTTCCAATCCAACTTCCCTTTCCCAATATCGTCCCATCTCTATCCTTCCTGTACTTTCGAAAGTTCTCGAAAGTGTTGTTCACAAACAACTATACTCCTATCTTACGTCCCATAACCTACTCTGTCCTTTTCAATCCGGTTTCCGTCCCTCTCATAGTACGGTTAGTGCGCTGCTGAATGTCACAGAGGATATTCGCCACGCGATGGATAACACAAGACTGACTGTTATGACTCTGCTTGACTTCAGTAGCGCATTCAACTCGGTCGACTTCGATATACTCCTCGGAACCCTGCGCTCTCTTAACATTGCTCCATCGGTGATCGAATGGTTTCACTCATATCTTCATGGACGCCAGCAGAGTGTGAAAACAGACGATGTAACATCGGACTGGTTGGATCTCACTGCTGGTGTTCCACAAGGCGGCGTTCTCTCTCCTTTGCTTTTTTCTATCTTTATAAATAATATATCTCGTGTAATTGCTTCTCCCTTCCATCTGTATGCAGATGATTTACAAATTTACAGGCATTTTCTCTTTCAGAAGTCTCTGAAGCAGTTGATGCCATTAACTCGGATCTTTCAGCCATACAGACGTGGGCAAAAGCTTTGGCTTGTTGGTCAACCCCACGAAGTCGCAGGCTATGATCATTGGTAGTAGTAGGCTTAGAAGCAACCTCGTAGTTAGTGACGCTCTCAACATATACTACAATAATGTTTGTATCCCATACACAAAAAAAGCAAAAAATCTGGGAATTATATTCGATTCTGACTTATCCTGGTCATCGCAGGTTAACGAAGTAAGCAAGCGCATGCATTATTCCTTTCATTCTCTCAAACGGCTCCAGACGTTCCTTCCCTTTCAAACTAAAGTCATGCTTGCTCAAGCACTTCTCCTTCCAACTCTTGATTATGCTGACGTGTGTTACTTAGATGCGACCGAGGAGCTGCTTAATAAGCTTGAGCGCCTACAAAATCTAGCTATTCGATTTATTTTCGGACTTCGCAAATATGATCACGTCTCTGAATTTCGCGCTCGTTTAAAATGGCTCCCTATCCGTCTTCGTCGTGATGTGCACATCCTGTCTGTCCTGTATAAGATCCTCAATGACCCGTCCTCTCCCGAGTATCTCCGCTCCCGCTTTCATTTCTTACCTCCTGATCCCCGGCCTAGGCGCGCATGTATCACTAAGGTACTTGAGTGTCCTAGGGCCAATACCAAATTCCTGTTTAACTCCTTCTCCGTTCGAGCTACACAACTTTGGAACAAGCTTCCAAAGACAGTCCAAGACTGTCCCTCTATATCCTCTTTCAAAAAAAGGTTGAAAGAGCACTATCTATCTCAACTTCCTTAATATATGTAAATATAAGTTGTAGGTATGTATGTAATTGTATGTATTTTATATAAGTATTGTATATTTTATGATATATTTATGTATTTTGTATTTTATAGTATTTGTTTAGGTACATGTACATATATCTTTTTTTTCTCTTTGTGCAATCTTGTCACCGTATATATCATCTCACATTCAGCTGTACAGGTTGGCTGGAAGAGATCTCTTTATAGAGATAAGCTCACCTTTGTGAACTAAGTTTATGTGTTAATTTTCTTATTGTAATTTAAGCACAATAAAGAATATATATACTCTTTAACGAGTGTCTGAAGAAAGGCGAATACCCAAAATCATTTAAACAAGTTAAAGTATGCCCGCTGTATAAAGGTAAAGGGAAAACATCAGACGCAGCCTCCTACCGCCCTATCGCTATCATACCCGCTCTGGCGAAACCTTTAGAAAATGGCATTACGTCACGCCTTACCGACTACTTGACAAAAAATAATTTGATCTCTGACCGTCAGTTCGCTTACCGAGCAGGTAGGTCCACTACAATGCTGACCCGCGAAGTAGTGAAGAAGGTATTGGAGGGTAGAGAAGACAAGCAAGAAGTTGCTGTCCTATGTTGCGACCTCTCCAAAGCCTTCGACGTAGCCGACCACCGGGTACTTGAAATGAAGTTACAGCATTATGGTTTAGCAGACGAAGCTCTGACCTTTATGATTGATTTCATGAGCAACAGAACTCAGTTTGTGATAGGTGGAGGAGGAAGCATTAGGTCAGGTGGAATCAAAACCACGGTAGGTGTCCCTCAGGGCTCCTCACTGTCTAATTTGGCCTTCACACTTCTGCTTAACGACCTTCCGAGTGCTATAGTTGGTGCTGAAATTTATATGTATGCAGATGATTTCGCTGCTGTAGTCACTGCCCCAACACTCAATCTGTTAGAAAAGAACTTAAACTCCGTCGCCACACAACTGCGAAACTGGTTCCGACAGAATGGGTTGATACTGAATCTGACGAAGACTCAGTTTATCGCCTTCGACTTGTCCGGCCGTAAACGTAGGCCATTGGTGGTTGACGTAGAGGGGGTCGACATCAAGCAAACAAATCAAACGTCCTTCCTAGGTTTTCAAATAGACAAAACGCTGAGCTGGGAGTCACACATCGAAACTCTCTGCGGGAAACTGGGAAGTGCCTGTTTCGCATTGTATCGCCTCGCCTCGACACTACCACCGAACGTAGTTAAGTCGTGCTACTTTGCGACTGTGCAGTCGCTCTTGCAGTATGGTCTGGAGTTCTGGGGACGCGCTGCTGAATGGGAACGCGTTTTCAGGATGCAGAAGCGTGCCGTGAGAGCGATCGTTCGGGCGCCGCAGGATGATTCGGCCCAGCCGATATTCCAAAATCTTGGTATAATGACGTTGCCTAGCCTACTGATATACCAAGTAGCGATATATGCTAGGACAAACTTGTCCTTGTACGGGAGGCGAGGTGATAATCAGCACCATAACCTCCGCAATGCTCGGCAACTATCCTCGATACCGCATACCCTAGAGAAAGCCAGGCGCACCATCCATGCGATGGGCCCCCCCGTCTATAACAAGTTACCCACTGACATCCAGGACGCCCCGAGCTTGAATACCTTTAAGTCTAAGTTAAAGAAATGGTTAGTTAGTAAAGCATTCTATAGTTTTAAACAATTTATCGAATTGAAACACTGACATTATAATTATTTAACTTGTGACATTGGTATACTGTATTTTAATTATGACATTTGTAAACTGTATTTTAATTGTGACATTTTTGGATTATTCAATTATTATTTTTTTACTATTTGACCTATGTATTATGTTTTTGGACCTATTTGACTATTATTGTTTTATTTTTAGTATTGTACTAAACTGCTAGTCTTTATTTAATGATTATTATGTTTTTTCCTGACATGTAATTTGTATTCTATATTATTGTGACATTTTCGTATTATCTAATTTTTTACTATTTGACCATGTATTGTTTTAATGTTAGTATAGTACTAAAGTACTAGTTCTTTATTTTATGATTATTATATTTTTTCTTGACATGTAATTTATATTATGAATAAAGTTGATTATGATTATGATTAAGGAAAGAAAAACAAATTATGCCTATTAATACAAATAAATACCTAGATACCATACATATATATATTAGTTTCTAGAATATACCTACACATATACGTCTTAAAATAAACTTACATATATATATTTAATACTCTATTGTAAACAGAAAAAAAATAATATTTAATACCAAGATGGAAAGTACTGCCAGCGCCATCTAGTTTGATTAGCGAAAAAGTTCTTGCGTTCAAATTATGGTAGATGGCAGTAGCAGTGAAACAATTTAGCTCATTTGACAGTTGACTCAACTCTAACCTAAAACTACAAGTTTTCAAGTTGTTAACGTGGTTCGAACATGGCATATATTTTCTGTGATATACCTTCAATAAACAAAACGTCATGCGTCGGTGGATGCTGCTGGACTGGGATATCTCACTTTACAACTAGGTTCATGATAGTAACATGCTGTTGATGGGCAACAATAAGCAATAGAAAGTCAGCACAGGACGCCATCCATTACGCGCTGACAAGCGGCGCGGCGAGCGATTTATGACGTCATGCGTCGGTGGATGCTGCTGGACTGGGATATCTCACTTTACAACTAGGTTCATGATAGTAACATGCTGTTGATGGGCAACAATAAGCAATAGAAAGTCAGCACAGGACGCCATCCATTACGCGCTGACAAGCGGCGCGGGCAGCGATTTATGACGTCATGCGTCGGTGGATGCTGCTGGGCTGGGATATCTCACTCTACGAGTAGGTTCATAGTTTTAGTCGTGAGTTATGAATTATGATTATGAATAGGGTGTGGAGTTGTTCCTAGCCCGGATAAATTTCAGATTGAAACATTAGTTCCGTGTTTCTGAGGGCATGTTAAGCTGTCGATCCGCAACCGATTCTATCTGTGATGATGACAATGATATCGAACCAAAAAAGTATTTATTGTTATAAATGAAAACCCCTGTAAAATTTCAAACAAACCAGAAATCAGAAACAAATTTACTTATTTGTAAATCTGTTAAAAGTAAAACCCTGTTTGAATTATACCGGGAGTAACAGAAAGGATATAACAAGCCGAAAGGAGGTCAAGGTACTCATGAAACTGAACAACTTTCCCCATGAAACATGGGTCGATATATGAAAAAAATATTTGGACCTCCCATACAAAATCGCAGATCAGCTGATTGATTTACTCTGAGAGGTCCAATTTTTTTTTCATATTTCGTCCCATGTGCCATGGGGAAAGTTGTTCAGTTTCATGAGTACCTTGACCTCCTTTCGGCTTGTTATACCCTTTCTGTTACTCCCGGTAAATGCAAATACTTAATGTGGTGCTAGTGCTTAGTGGGTGTCCGATATTTCCACGCAATTAACCGTAATGGCTGGTGATCACGGTAAAATCACAAAATAGAGACTATACAGAAGGTTCCCCTATTTAGGATTTTGAGTGTGGTGCCGGCAGAGTAGAATATCACCACCCCCTCTCTTCCCGTGGGGGTCGTAAGAGGCGACCGAGGGATAAACCCGACCTAAACAGCCAGGGTCAACCGTATGGTGGCGGTTGATCCACCACAAAAGCATTCCCAAGGAGGGTTGACGTCTGGAAGGCGGCCGGTCGTAAAAATAACCCAAATCCTTTGCAACAAGATTTTGTGGATAAGGGCAGGAAGATGATGATGAATTGACTGACGCGGTGACGGTTGGTTCTGTCAAAAATCTCAAGGTAGAAAAAGGTGATAATCATATGCCCATACAAGGTTAGACCCCTCGAAATGGGGGCCTAAATCGAAATGGCTAGTAATTAAACTCGTAGTAATGTATTTCTTACGCTATCTAGATCATGCTGGCATACTTAGTTTTTAATTATCTAACGGGAAACTGATGAAATGACGCAAAATAATTCTTAACCTAAAATGGCATAACCTAACTAAGTATTTTGATAAGAGTTATAAGGTGAAAGTATTTATACCCGCACACCCACAACGCACTCGCCGAATTTTGGATTCTTTGTATGAAAATCTGTGGAACCTCGAAAATATTGTCGAGCCGCACGTGCCTAACCGAACGGATTCCCCAGCCAGTGCTCTTTTCTCTTTTTCGTGTGGGACACCGAGTCGTTCAACGACCCGATGAACCCTGGTGTCAGAGTTTTTCAACCGCCTACTACAAGTATCAGGCCTCTGACATGGTTGTGTAACGACCGCCATCATAGACAGCAACCGGGACCGACGGCTTAACGTGCCCATCCGAAGCACGGAACCATCTTACTTGCGGACAATCAGGTGGTTCAACCTGCAATGTCCTAACCAGACTGGGAACAAATTCACAAATTGATAAATATCAACTTTGTGATTGACCCCACCGGGAATTGAACCCGGAACCTTTGCGTGGCAGGCAGGCATACTAACCACTGCGCCACATCGGCTGTCTAATTTAGCCAGTGCTAATCATAGACTATAATGCTGATGACGTCATGAGCGCACGCGGACAGTGTAACCATTTAAAAAGATTTAGTTTTTGTCAATGCTGCCAGACTGTCCCATCAACATTACCTCCCAGTAAAGTCTGCTGTTCACCGTCCGTGTTCCAGTTTTTCTTAACTAAAGTTTCGAAGGTTTTGGAGTCTATGTCACTATTAAAGAATAACCAAATGACATTTTCACATTTTGCTTATTTGACATTTTAATATTTGAGATTCCGTCCTTTTAAATTCAATTGACATTCTGTTACCTTAACATTTAGACATTGGCACAAAATGTTTTCCGCTTCTTCTTTACATTTTGTTACGTTTACATTCTAGCAATTTTACATTTTGCTACTTTGACGTATTGGCATTTTTCTTTTCTGCACATTCTACTTCCTTGAACAATAATATTTTTTAAAAGTTGAAACAGCGGGACCTGTAATATGTTCAAAAGTTTTGTTCCACCGTAGAACATAGAACGTAGAAAATATTCCAACCTGTTCTACTGTAGAAGTGATCAGTTGGATATATGGGAACAAAAGTAAGCTGCGTGGTGCACGGAGAAAATTCTGCAGTTACGAAAGTTGGCTGCTTGAACGTGCCTTTGGCGTAAAATGACAGCAATTATTATTTGAAATAAAATTCCGAAAAATACACACATACGGCAAAATTACACATTAAATTGGGAGGAAAGTACTCTCTTGGCAACACCAACTCTATTCAATGCGGCTGTGCTTGCGGCTAGGTGTGCGAGGCCATCCGCATTATTCAGCGCGTACGGCGAGTACGTTGCGGGTGTGGGTATACTTCCTTTGCCAAATGACAACTTGATGACAATAGCAAAGAGGGAATGCAGAAGTATGGCAGAAGTTTTATTCTCTATGAGAGTTTCAAAGAGTATGTAATACTTGCAGGGTAGATGGGGTAAAATGGTACCTACCCCTGATCAGAAGTTTAAAGACATTGTTGAAAGAAGTTTCCAAACACGAATTCGTATCACCCTTTGCAGTTCCTGTGGCATGGTCTGTTATATTTTTGCCGTTGTAATGCCAGTGGCAGCTGGCCTATTATTACTATTATTTAATAAAGTCATATAAATCATAAAAATGTCATTAATCATTAATCTATCATTAATGTTGTTGTAGTCGCTTTTGTTGCTTGTCTTACGTACGAACCCGGCTATAACATAACATAACAGCCACAACGGTCCACTGCTGGACATGGGCCTCCCCCTATCGGGGGGTATTGCCATACTTACCATGCTTGGCAGGCGGATTGGCGAGCGCAATGCATGATGGTGCATTAACAGGGAACCCTGCTGCCCATTCCCTGGATGAGTATCCCTTAGTCGCTTTTAATGACACCCACGGGTAGAATTGGGGTGATGCTGTTCTAAGCCGGCATCACTCGGCATACACAGGAGATTGTCTGCGCTGTAGTTGTTTTTACGCAACCTGGGTTCTAAAAACTGCTCCATTTTACCCTTATTTCCTCTTAGTTGCTCTTAGTACCTACTTTACGTTTGTGTCACAGATGTCAGCAGAATCAAGGAACCAGAATTTTGACCGGAATAAAACACATAAATATACTTTTTAACATAAATTGTGATTCCCGTTTCGCCTGAAGATGATTTATATAAGATTTTGATCCAAAAAACGTATCATCTTTTTTACATTTCATGAGATTCTTAGCCGTTACTTAGAGGGGGGCCTAGATTTGATTATTTCCTTTCTAAGCAGCAAAATCTGATACAAGAACGTCATAACGTTCGTGTCAACCATCTTCTTAGTTACCTTGACTTCCCCTGAGATTCCAGTTATTTCCAGTTAAAGGCAGTACATATCAAAAACGTGGCTAACAATGAGTGAGCCATCTGTATAGGCGCCTCGCGCGTCGTTTTCTTAATTTGTGGTAAAATGCCCGGTGATCACGGTAACAACAAAACTACGCTATCTTATCACCACCATGATCGGGCTGTTGTGATCAAAACTGCTGCCTACTGCGAAAGTTAGAAAATGAGTTCGTAAATTGATTTAAAAGGTATTTATGCACAGTTTTCTATTTATACATACATACCTACAGATATCACACCTATATTCCTTGCGGGTTAGGAAGAACGTAAACGGCTGTGAAAACAATACCACGTTTGTCTGACAAACTTTGTTTGTTGACACTTCTTTTAGTATGGATCTAACAGCTGTCAAATAGGACTTATCGGAGTGGCCCGAGAGGCCGAGATTAATAATAAAAGAGCCTAGGTCAGCAAGGGTATACCAAATTATCCAGTGGAATCATTTGTTACTTCCTGGTATGCTTTGTAACCAAATACAATTTGACTACGTAAACGGACCTATACGGCAGATCTACGTATGAATTACACAACTCAAACAAACAAAACCATAATCGAACGAAAACAATTCATCCTCAAATTGCGATGTTTTCATATAGCTGAAATATTACCCTACGTGCTCCGTCTCTTTCTGGCTACTGGGTTTGAAAGAGAAGGACTTTCTATCTGTCACTAGAAGGCGTATTTTAATTCAGTAGCAATTCAATTCCGTATACGCCAGACTGCGAGTAGTGTTAGGTATCTATTCGTATGTCCTGTTCGAATCTATTTACGTAAATGGTAGGATTAGGAATTGGTTTCCGCATTCGCTAGTCTATCAGAAAATTTGAATTAATTTCAGTAGGTATAACTGGCACAGATAAAGAACATTATTATCCCGAATTGGCAACATTATTGTCTGCCTCTCTATCATAGGTATTATTATATGACATAATTTGAGCAGGATGTCAACAATTAATGATGCCAATTCGGGATCGGGACATATCTATGTTTGTTACCGAGTCTTCCAGACAATAAAATTATCACAGATTTTTCACTGATTCAAAAATACACCTCCAGCACTCGGATTACCATTGGTGACCGAATTAAGCCGGAAAAAAAGCCTGTTCCGTATAATTAACTGCGCTGATTGGATTTAGTTATCAGCTGTGCTTGCTTTGACCTTTTTTATTTTTAGGCCCTTTTCGGGTTATCATTTCATGTAATTGGGGTTTTTCAGACACGCCGCTGACCTGGCTGAACTGCGCGTATTTGACTTGCACGTTTATGACATCAGAAAATGTCATACAAAAATCACAACAACCGGCGATGCGTCAGAAACCAATAAAAATGAACTCTTACCTATTTAAGTTTTACTAACTAGAAAAAATATATATACCTACTATAACACTCGCCAACTGTAATAGTAATCACTTAGTTAGCATTAAAGCTGAAGCGATGAGTGCCAAATTACCGATGGCGAAAGGTCCTGGTTGTTTCATCTTCATTTCGGATCAACCTGTTTGGATATGTAAAGCTAGTCCAGATGGACAATGGATGCGAATCTGTGAGGCATCGGTCTCACCAGTGTCTTGCGACAACAGTTGAAGTTTAATTGTGTGCATACATTACAGTATAAGAGGACGAAACTCACAAGAGTTGTCGCAAAGCACTCGTAAGACCGATGCCTCGCACATTCGCATCCCTAGTCCATCTGGACTATACATATTAATATACTGTAATAGTAATCGCTAACTGAAATCTGTTATTGAAAAGGTTTTGACTGGGTCACTCGTAGACTCGGTGTGTGTCCCTTGCGAAAAAACAGGTGAAAGTTGCTTCTGCTCGAATCATAAAATAAACTCATAACTCCTGACAAGTTTTCCATTCCATTAGTCACTTTGTCATTTAGTAACGTGATCTCAAATGATATTAAAACTGAGATATTAATCATTGAAAAGGCGCAGTAATATTTCATTTAGCACTTAAGGTTATAAAACGGTGCCCTTTATGTGTTAAAGCGGTTGAAATCGGCCAAAATAAGGTCGAAAAACATTACGTAAGTCTAAAAGCCTCGACACAAAGAAATACATATATTTATTATCAATAAGTTAAGTTTGTTTAAAATTATACATACATGCATATATCACGCCTTTATCCCTTTGAGGGAAGGCAAAGCGTAAAAGGCTGTAAAAACGGCCATTTAAATCACATCTGATAAATTAGAAGACTGTGTATCACCATAATGATAGGTTGTCAGGCTGTCACCTAAAATTGCACTACAAATCAACTCTCAAATCCTTTAGTTTAAAATTATTACTTTAAGTTAACCTTAAAACTTCGTAAGGGTAGGTAGATGGTAGTAAAAGGGTAGGTAATGTTGCGTAGCGAATGTTTTTTTTTTATTTTACTTCCGTTTGAGATAATATAATGTGATTTATTTTTAACGAATTTAAAAACTATGCTAGCAATTTGACCTGTTTTTAATATTTTGAGCTTCTAAACAAAGACAAAAGATTAGTACTATAGCCGGAAAATTCGCCTATCTATTTATACTATACATTTATCTTTGTAGGCATTTCTTCTTATAGTGCGTTTCTATATGGGGTTGACAGATACATTATAATCTAGATGTCAAAACATACTTTAAGTAGCTATATAAAATCTCCGCGATTTTTTTTCTGAAATCTTTGTATGTAGGTACCTACTAAGGTACGAGCATTATGCAACAATTAGTTACCTACTTTATTTACTTAATCAATTAATTTTATTTACGACTGCTGTGCAATTTACACAAATAAACCTGTCTTTCAGTAGTCCAAATATAACCCAGATTACGATCGGATGTTATGCAAGCCTCGAAAGGTACGGTTACTATGACACATTAGTTCTGCCAAGTCAGCGGGAGCACAAGGTGAGCTCAAGAACTTTTACAAACAAACAATCTTTTGCACAATCAGCGGTAAAGATACGATGGTGCTGTGACACTAGCGCCGTTTCTAGAAAAAAAAAGATGGAAAATATAAAATTTGATTAGAAAACTCTTGTCCTAGACGCTATCGAGTCGAAGAATGACAAGGTGAACCGTGATGTCAGACTTTTTAAACTTTAGAATTGCGGTACATACAAATTTTGGTGCTGGCGGTGGTTCGTGGAGATTTGTTATAAGTGCGATATCATATGTCATTCTGTGTTAACTATTGTATAAAATTCCCAAATATAATAAAATCTATAAACTGAAAACGGAAATGTCTTTTTTTTCTAAGCAAGTTTTAAGTGCAATTACTGGTCTTCACTGCTCTCTTTCTACTTCTGTTCTTTGTGACTTTAAAGTTAAAAAATGTAATTGATATAAACATGCTTCGTTTGCCTAAAGAGAATATATTTTTGAAAACGTGGCACTAGTTTCACGGCACTGCGTAATAAAATATTATTTACGGAAAAAAAAAAACAATACTCCTTTGACAGCAAAACAAAGAGTTGTTTGCGTCGGATTCGAATTTCAAAATGAGATTCAGCAGATTTGTGGATCAATGAATGCGATCCATACAATGATCCATATATGAATGTATGAGATATTGTTGTTTTCACACTGTATGACGTGTTGTTGACGATATTATGATATTTATGATTTCACAAATTTTCCAGCAGGTATCTGGGGTAAAGCTGAACAGGCGATTTTGTGATAGCAACCTTTGATACTTACCTAGGTACAAACTTCGTTTAGCAGGTATGTGTAGTAGAGTCGCTCGACTTCTTATCATTTAGGCTCGGCGCAACATAGAGAACAAAAACATTTAGCAAAAGGATTTGGCAAAGTTTCATGACCGGCCTGCTGCATGATGGCAACCCTCTTTGGAAATGCTATTGTAGGTGGTATCACCGATTCAGCCGAGGTCAAAAACTCTACGTTGCCTTTTACGAAACACCCTGAGTGGACTAGGGGTGGCAGTATTCTCAGCCGCTGAGTTCGAGCCAGGCCAACAAAAGCTATTATATTGAAATAATAAATGAATATCTCCCTTACAAAGACACAAATCGCACAATAAAATGAATAAGTATGTTTTTGTCGTAAAAAGTACCGCTATAAAGGAATTTCCGAAAATTGCCTTTATAAACATGCGAGTTTCTCGTAAACAGTTAAGTAAAAAGAAAGTATTACTTATACATCTAGTCAGACATATCTTTATCTAAAAAATGATCAACAAAAATATTAACATTTCAGTGGCTAACATAGAATAAAGAAGGGAAATCTAAGACAATCAAGCGCGAGTTTTGAAGTTTTGGTATACTGTATCAAAATGTTGATTTTACAAACAAATAGAGAATATCTTTAAAAACAATATTACCAATGTACGTTTTTCAATTTCATTCATAAATTTAGCTTAACATTACGTTTTCGCTGCCGCATCTTGACTGAACATCTTGCATTTTTAATGGCTCCTGTATGAAAAACTATCCATAGTATAACTTCAGAAAAAAAACATATGTTGTGAGAAGATGTATTTAATCAAATGGTAAAATAATAATTATTTATTTTTATTTTGTAAATTATTCTAAAAATATTCAAAAATCCCTATATAATTGGTGCAACGACAGTCAGAGATTTAGTAGCGCTTGTGCGCTTGTCGAGGTCGGGTCTATGTCACTCGTGCTTTTCCCGCCACGCGAAAAAATGACAACAGCTGACGTGACGTTGACCCCTGGGTATTTTTTGAAATATAGGGAAATTCTTCAATCATTCTGTAATTTATAAGCGCTAAAAGTAGCACAGGACCGTGAGGAGTGTCGAAATAGAGTGCTGGTATAGATACAATGGGTGGATGTGGGCTGATGAAGATGATGATGCTAATGATGATGTGGCTAGCTGTCGAATAGTGCCTCATTCGTTGAAATTTAAACTATTTGAAAACAACGACCACAAAATCTGAAACGGATTTTATTTTATTTTATTTGTGCTAAAACGGACTGTATTCAATCACTTCTCGGCGTCTGTCGAGGTACGAAAGAGAGACATTTAGCGCCTTATGTCCAACATACCGGTCGATTTGCAAGTTGGCTCCCAGAGCTACATTCATAGCTAAGCGAGAGTCACCGGGACAGAAAAAGGAGTGATCAAAGTTTTGTCTACCTCTAGACCCTCACCTGGACATCACCCTACAAAAGAAAATCTATCACAAAATTGCATATACTAGCAAGGAAACGCGGAGTTCTCCTAACCTGGAGCTCTGCTATTGAATTTTCACAAGTTTGCTAATGATTGTGCTTGTATCACACGTTCAACTATACTTACCCATTCACACATAGGTACCCCTGACATAAGCAAATTCGAGTAGTATACGTAATACGGGTGGTTGTTATATGGTTTTAGAAATCACCGTTTTAGAAATTGGTCCTTGCTCCAGGACCTTTTACTGCGGGCTGGAACCATTTTGAAAACGTCTAGGCTGTAGGCCCACTGGATCTCAAAATTAAGAAACGGAAAACTACAAGAAAATACGAAATAATCGGATGCGCTTTATCTGCGTTCTACTACGAATAGAAGGACTCGTAGCACCTTAGGATTCGTTGCAGGCTCGTAAACATCCATGCGTGGCACTTTTATGTAGTCGCAAGCTTCTTGGTATCACTGAAATACATTATATATTTTTAGTTTGAGTAAAGTATTAGTTTCATTGTTTTTCTTCTGCTGGTTCATCTATCTGCAAGCTTGTTACTATTATAAAAAAAATACTAATTGCTGAACATATTTTGATATACATAAAATCAATTCAACAATCAACCCAGTTTCATGACTCACTTACATAGGTCAAACTTTCACCCATTTACAACTTATTTTGCCACTAATTCTTTTTTCACCCGTTGTTCACTCATAATTATTGTCGCTCACTTAGTATTTTAGTTTTTCACATATTATTTTATTCGGTCAGAATGATTCTGCAGAATTGATTATTTTAGATAATGGATAAAAAGAAAAAAAACCTCGTGGGAAAGATCAAAAAAAGATCCAAAAAATCAAGAATAGAAATTTTGAAATAACAAGCGCTGCGAAAAGGTACGGATGTATTTTTAGTTAATGACAATTTATTTATTCTATGTTCTACCATGTTTTTGATTTGGGTAGTATTTAAACATATAAAAAAATCAACCCTGGTGTACGGAAATATCGAGTAGGTGACAACGTGAATAATTCGAAAAAGACAAAAAAATGGAAATTTTGGTAACAAGATAACCATAATGAGCAGAGTAATTTTTTTTGGGCAAACAAATTATTATTTGAGTGAAAAAGAGACATCCGGAAAATGTGTGAAACGCGGGCGAAGAATTTCGACTGAAGTGAGAGTTATACAGGTTTAAAGTACATAATTAATAAAGCAAAACACCTAAGTTATATTTTAAAAAATCATCGCCGTTTTTTATTAAAATAAGTTTTAAATAAGTGAAGTGGTAATCATAATGATAATGCTGGCAACACTATGGTAAACTCTCAGTTTGGCACCGCTAAAAGAGCTCGTATCCGAGCCAGAAACTCTTTAATTAAGGCTCCAGCAGACCAATGCTACGTCGCGTAGACGCAGACGCATGCAACTGTGTGAAGTGCGCATATACCCGTGTCATTTTCTGGACTTCTTATTTCAATTGCATTGCGTGCCGTATCCGGTATGCGGGAGCCTTAACAGCGCGGAGCAGACGGAGCGCAGCGCGGGTGCTTTCGTGCAGTGAATAGTATAGAGATGACAGTGCCCCAAGTCTGCTAAATGAAAATCGTTTCACTTGGATGTCGATGGCTTGTCAGTTGCATGGTTTTGGTCATTTCGTAGTCTGCTAACAGTTTTAATGGAAAATCACAGTGGCAATAGAATGACAGTTGTGTGTCGCTGGCATTACAATGGCTAAAAATTAGCAGACTTGGGGCCCAGGTGTTGCGTTGCGTGCGTACGTCTGTCATCTGACGTCTCCATTCCATTACTGCACGCACGCACGCGTGCTACGTTCGGTCTGCGTTAGCTCTAAGGGCGTGCGCTGCGTCGCTGGGACTATCAATGCGAGGACCTGCATTGCTTGAAGTAAGGGCATGCGCTGCTTATGCTTGCCGGTGTGGTAGGGTCTGCGCGCCTGCGTAGAAATACACGCTACGCGACGTGACGCGACACAAGGCGACGCGTCCTGTCTGCGGAGCCTTTACTTTTTCTACCTACTCTACACATGCAACCTCATTAAAAACTCTTTAGATGCAAAAAAATATCCCTCGGTTGTCAAGTAATATGTTTGACAATTGATTTGTTTACTTTGAGCTTTGATAATTATTTTACTTATTTTGTGCGATTTTTATTGTTTATGACATATTTTACCGTTACCTGCAGACCAGGGGATCGTCAATAATAATTACATCAGTAGGTTTTAGTGATTTATTGTGCTTTTATCGAATAACATGATTTCTTGTGTTTTTGCCTCTAAATCAGTACAATCCAGTATACAAAATGTGCGAATGAAGTCCTATTTGAATACAATTTAGGTATTCAATAAAATTCGATGCATAGATAAGTGTAAAATGTTCTAGGGCATTAAAATATACCTATTTAAAAAGAATGAAATACAATGTTTGTGTTTGTTTTGGTTTAATGACAGATATGAATGACAGTTTACTTTTTAACATTGATACTTCTGCCATAATTCATGAAGGTTTTATAGATACTATGCCGTCATCTAAGAAGGTTCCATATGATTTCGATGGCAATGCAACAAAAATGCATGTTCGTTTCATTTCATTTCATTTTTAGTACGACAATTTGTTTTTATTAAATATAAAAAATAGGAGGGTTTTTAGATAAAATTAAATATATGCTTTAGTAACATTTTAACTAAGCTTTAAAATGATATACTTTTTATATCAGTCGAAATTGATCTCCCGGTAAAAGACGTCACCTTTATTGGTCATGTTCATCATCTGCCTGCCCTTATCCCAATTTATTTGTGGTCGCCGAAACATGTCTTTTTATTCCATTCATCTCTATCAGCAGTCAAATCCTCACTTACGCCTTTATTTTTCATATCGTCTTTTATACAACCCATCCAAACTTTTTTAGGCCTTCCTCTTCTTCTGCGTCCATTACATTCATGTTCATTACTTTCTTTGTTACATGCTCTTCATCCCTCCTCATTACATGCCCATATTGATCATGTTATAACTTATTAAAAACGGGCATATATTTTATTCGAATTGTGCTGCATTATAGCCTAATCATGTTGGGGGATAAACAAAATACAAAAAAACCAAAACAAACGTACAAATATCGGGTTGCTTGAACGGGCTTGTAAGTTAGTTGGTCGGGTTGATTGGGGTGGTCGGGTCGGTTGGTCAGGTCGGATTGGTTGTGTCGGGTTTCTCTGGTTAGTCAGGTGAGTTTGATCGGGTTGATCGGTTCGGGTTTGTCAGGTTGAGATGGTCGGGTTGATTCGGTGGGTGAAAGTGATAGAAATATTATTTAGCTTCTTCCGCACTACTTATGGCAGGTTATGCTGCTGAGTGAACCACACGTACGAGCGCAACATAATGCAAATGTACTAGCGACGCACTTTACTAATACTGCAATCACCGTTTTACACTCTGCGCGTGTTTCGCAGACTCTGGGCACAGTTTAGCGGACACCCATTCCTATAAAGTTTTACATACTTGTAACAGGGCCGAAGACTGAACGTGTTGGAACAATTAGAAATGACATGGAATGGGTGTACTGGAACTATCTTCAACGAGCAGGTAAATGATTCCTCTTCACCGTTGCTACGAGTTTTTTAGAACAAGGAAAGTAGTTAAGCGAAACACGTGTAGAGTGTAAAATGTTAGTTGCAGTGTTGTCGATGTTTCACTTATGAGACTTGTCGCATTATAACCGACACCGCTTATTTAGCATGTGTACCCTCTAGCAGGTATTGCTCCATTGGACGTTCGGTGAGAATTAGCCTGTGCAGTAGAGACATACACACAAACAGGAAACTGATCCTCAGCACTCAGTACACAGCTACTCAATGCCTTCTGAACGTCTGAAAAGCCACAGAAGCTTTCTGAGGAGTACGGCTTCTACAGACAGTGTTCCGCAAGAGGCCAGGGAGCAGTTATGGAAAACACGTTGCCCAACTCCATCCGGGTTTATTTCACCGTCCGAGACTCTGCCGCGGGGGCATAAATTACCGTGGCAAACCTGGAAATCGCTCAACCGATTGCGTACTCGGGGTAGCCAGTGCAGAGAAAACATGGAGAAATTTGGCTTCGCCGACAGCAACTGTGGAGCCCTGTCTCAAACTATGGCACATTTACTGGCTTGCCCTCTGTTACCGGTCACCTGCAGTAAAGAAGATCTGAACTTGGCGACTGATAATGCCATTGCTGTCGCCAAGTACTGGCAGAACAAAATCTAGTTCGAACTATTGACACGAAGAAGAAGAAAAGTGTCAGTGAAGTGCATCGCTAATACCTACACAGTACATTTGCATTAAGTTGCGGTCATACGTGTGATTCACTCAGCAGCATAACCTGCCATCGTAAGTGCGGAAGAAGCTTAACACATTTCTATCACTTTCATCAAGATGGAGTTCCGCAAAGTAACGCCTGATACTATTAGTTACTTGATTCGGTGGGGTTGGTGAAGTTGGTCGGCTCTTTTGGGTCGGGTTGGTCGGGTGAGTCGCATCGGTCGGGCCCGGGCGGGTCGGGTCTGGTTAGTCAGGTCAGGTCGCGGGGTGGGTTACTTAGTTGTATTTTATTCACCCACTTACTTTTTTTATGCTCGTTTATTATTTTAGTCGCCCAGTAATTATTTATGTCACTCACCCATCACCCACTTATTTTTGTTGTCACCAGATTTGGATTTATGTCACCAGCACATTTTCGGTTTTAAGTCACTCGTGGTTTTCGCCAATTTAATTTGAGCACCACTCGGTATAGTATTACAGTATCCCGAAAATTTATTATATCCTTAAAAAAGTAAGCGTTTATCAGACGGCGCTCGTTACAGAACTATGCTAAGGTTCATCGAATCGTTGAACAACTCGGTTTCCCACTCAAAAAAAGAAGATTACAGTTAATTACTAAGTTATAATTTGAAATATTTTTGATTAAGTTATATTTATAAAGCTACAGCCAAACTCATGATGATGCCTGGTTCGCCGGTCTCGCATAAAAAAGACCAAAACGGCATCTAAATATGCATGTGCCAGTCTCCAATTCCACCTTCACTTATAGAGCGTGCGGAAAGTCATGCCGCTCCCGTATCGGCTTATACAACCATGAAAAATCTTGCCTAAGACACTAAATAAATCTTCTGTCACAGACGTATGAGGCCAATGATGATGATGATGGCAGCTAAAATAGTATTATTGAGAGGCGCGTTTATTGTGGCTGAGTTAGATTCTTAGAGGTTAATAATGCTATTCAAGTGAAGCTTGTCTGCTGTAAGTTACAATTGATCCAATATGAACGTCATTGCTCGCATCTTCGGGCGATGATGTTTGAAACCTTTCGCATTCAGTATAATTATCTCTCTCTTTTCGTGTCGGATACCGAGTCTTTCAACGACCCGATGAACCCTAGTGTCAGAGTTTTTCAACCGCCTACTGCAAATAGCAGGCCTCTGACATGGTTGTGTAACGACCGCCATCATAGACAGCAACCGGGACCGACCGCTTAACGTGCCCATCCGAAGCACGGAAGCATCTTACTTGCGGACAATCAGGTGGTTCAGCCTGCAATGACCTAACCAGACTGGGATCAAATTCACATAGTGATAAATATCAACTTTTTGAGTGACCCCACCGGGAATTGAACCCGGAACCTTTGCGTGGCAGGCAGGCATGCTAACCACTGCGCCACATCGGCTGTCAGTATAAATTAAACAAGTACTTATACACAATGGAAAAAAGACAAAAACGTGTTTTGTGATAAAAGTGTTTTATTATTAATTAACATGGAGTTCCATCAAGAACCAACAACATAAAGTGCAATTTATATTATATTTTCTATAGAAGATTGAAAGTTATAATTTTTTTTTACCGAATATCTTTTATGAACAAAATTTAAATCCTTTTTAGCTTCATTTTATGTAATATATGTCGCAGGTTTTTGATAAAAAGTCGCCAGTTGCCATCTACTCAGTACCGTTTGTCTTCAAGCAGCATGTTCTATCAGAAAACAAAGTAATTTTATACAATATTTAGAAAGAATTTGATTTTAAACTTTAACTTTAATATAACTTTGACTTAAACTAGTGCCGGGTTTTTGGTCCCACCGCAACTTATTCTATGATAATGTTACCTTACCTTACGTACACTGCGCTCGCCAATTTGACTGCCCAGAGTGGCAAGATTAACATTTACTCCCAATAATTATGTTATCTTGTGGCGAATATAGTATTATTCAGATGCACTTTATTTGTAGCCATGCAAATAATTCAGTAGCTCTAGCTATATTTTTAGAGGCAAAAATGCTAATAAAAAGATGCTTGTTTAATTAGTACCCCTGAAATTAACTACCTATTTAAGAGCGCATTCAATTTTTTCTAGCCAATTTGCAAATATTGGCTTTATAAACATGCGAGTTTCTCGAAAACCGTTATGTAAAAATAATATGTTACTTGAACATTTAATCAAGCATATCTTCATCTAAAAAATGTACAATGTAAATATTAACATTTTAGTTTTAAACCTGTTACATACAGCGATATCTAAAGCGACAAAACCAAAATTCAGGAAAAGACCTCAAATCAAGCGTGAGTTTTAGAGTTTTGGTTCACTGTAAAAAAATATCAAATATACAAAAAAATAGAGTATATATTTGAGAACAAAGTCTACAGTGAACATTTTACAATTTTATTCAGAAATATAGAATAATACCACGTTTTTATATACGATTTTTTGCAAAATAAATCGATATTATAACGGCTTCTGTATGAAAAAATAACAGTAGTAAAGATTTAAAAAATATATATGTTATTTAAGAAGATGTACTTAATCTAATTGCAGAAAAATATATTTATTTTTATTCATAATATCACTGTAAAATATATTCAAACATCCCCATGTTTTTCGCAAAATGACGCTCCGAGAGGTCTGGCAGGGAAAATTGTATGGGCTTCGTGAAAAGCTCTATAGCGGCCTTAATATTTCGTATCTTCTGCTCACTTACGATTATGAAGGGTGCAATAATCATACAATAGTTGTTCTATCTGTTGCTGTTTGCCTTGCTATGTGGTGCCGGCTTAGAACAGCATCATCCCATTCCTACCCATGGGTGTCGTATAATGCGACTAAGGAATATTCATCCAGGGAATGGGCAGTAGCGTTCACTGTGAATTGAACATCTTGCACTGCGCTAGCCAATCTGCTTGCAATACCCTCCAATTAGGGTAGGCCCATGTCCAGCAGTGGACTGTTGTGGTTGTAGTAGTAGTAGTAGTAGTTGTTCTATATAAAGATTATACAGATTGGGTACCATACTTCCCGTGGGGGTCGTAAGAGGCGGCCGAGGGATGAATCCTACCCAAACAGCCAGGCCAGGGTCAACCGTATGGTGGCGGTTAATCCACCACAAAAGCATTCCCAAGGAGGGTTGACGTCTGGTTGGCGGCCGGTCGTAAAATTCAGCCAAATCCATTTGCAACACGATTTTGTGTTCAACGAAACGTGTTGCGCCGACCTCAAGTAATTGGGATAAGGCAAGAAGATGACTGCATCATAAACTTCTCATAACATTAAAACCACAATAAACCACCATGAAAGCGCGACAGCGGCGAGGCAGACGACAGCGGGTCAAGATAATTTGGTTCTGGTCGGATAGGTCGCGGGCTGTCATCGAGTCGGCGAATTCAAAAATGCAGCTGGGTAAAATGTCAAATGGCCTCTTAAAACATGTTATCCAAAAATAAAATAAACACGCTGTTCAAAAATAAAACGACAAAGGTGCAGTTACGAAATAATCCGGCTTGTCGATGCAGATTTTGAAAAAGGTCAGTTTTTAACCGACTATTACTTAGCCTGCCATCAGAGCCTGATTTGGTGTGCATTGCTGGTTATATTCTTCTTCTTCATCGAGTTGATAATGGTAACTTTATCGGTAAGACCTTAGACTAAAGCTTGGTCACGGTGATGGCTGTTGGTCTTTTAGGTTCGCCTCTTTTAGGTCCTGGAGTGAGCATGGCTTGGGACAATTGGAGTAATACAGCAAGTGATCCATGGCGCCACAACCACACTTGTTATGGGCTGAAAAATCCCAAATCCCATAACACCAGCCTGTAGTCGTTTATCATCGGTCGGTTATCCAGCTGGATATCCTGGGTTCATTGTAATGACCCCCATATGGTAACCGGCAATGTAAGCCAAATTACATCTTGTCAGCAGTAGTGTAATATCCGTTTTATGCGCTTGCGCAGGAAAGGTGTAAATGTGAAGTTGACTCAAATTTATACTGTTCACTTCCACTTGCAATATTTTAGTGTGTGTATTTCCAGTTCAGTAAAGTTCAATGCTTTTGTGAATAACGGATGAAAAACATAAAATCCTTATACCTGTAATAACATCGGACAAGGAACTGGAGATCTTTATACGGAATCATACAGGGACATTTCCTTCAGTGGACTTTCCTTGGAGACGAGAGTTTCAAGAAGTTTCAAGAGGTTATTATTCATAGTGTTTGTTCTAAAAAATCTTTATGTGCTGGGTTGCCTGGAAGAGATCGCTTAAAGGGATAAGTCCGTCTTTGCTTGTATTATGTTGTTTTGTTTCTGTTTTTTATACCTATTTGTATCTTTGTTTTAATGTGACCAATAAAGTGTATCTGTGTGTCTGTCTGTCTGTTATAAGTATTATGATTATGTTAATCCCAAAAGTAAATCTAGACAATTTTGTAGGCACTGGCAGATCCGCGCTTGTGTTATTATCTATTTTGTAGTCATGTATGAAGTTACATTGAACTTTTCACCAGCCCGTATTGAAACATTAGTCCAAACTAAAGAGTAGGTCACGACAATCGTGCCACTGCCTAGCACCCAAACTGTAGGGCAACTGTAGGGCCACGATTCTGCTCTACAATGCTCGAAAGCATTGCTAACTCATTCGTGCTCTACTGTACCTGCTACTTGACTCTAAACCTTTGGTAGCAGTTGCCGGGTAGCATAAATACAAACACCAGTACAGTACATCCATCACGCGCGTAGAGACGAAGTTGAATCGTATTGGATTGTATGAGAGGCCGTACACTGCCTGCGTATGCATTCGCGTAGCGCAGTGTGCGTTGTCTCATACAATCCTATACTATACAACGTCATCTCTACGCGCGTGATGACATGCACGTCACGCATACGAGTCCGGTGTGCCTCCCTTAAATTTTTGGTAGCTTTTGCTGGGCACCGTAAATACAAACTCGATTACACAGACACCCTTAATAGTCTGTGCTGAAATTGCTTCCACTCACACGGCGTATAGTGGACTAACTAAACGTCCATAGCTACTACCAATGTTGACCCTGTCCTGATCTCTCCCTCTACCTTAAAACGCTTAAGAATAGCTGCTATGCTACAGACAAAAATGTTATTTGTTCTGTGTTGTAGTCGCCTTTCGATGTTGTTTTGCATAGAAAAGACAGGTTCGCACTATCGCGGCCGGATGGGCTTAGCTCTCTAACCTGTAGAAACCTACATCACCGCAGGCTCCAAGCAAGGCGCCATTTGCAAAGGTTAACCTGAACTTTGCTGGTTCGGAAATTGCCTCTCCCTCCCCGCGCGGCTGCCCCGCCCCTGCGTCGCCCGCGCACATAAATCATGGGCATGGCTCCCGGTTCCTTTCCACTACATTGGGTAACACGGAGCGTGAAAATGTCAGACTTGGTGAGGTTATGGGACGCAGAACACACAGGACTTGCCATTGAACAATTAATTCTATAACATCAGTGACGACCAAAATTGGTCGGAAAGGTCATTTGAGTTGTGGTAGAGTTACTAATGAATAAGTGGGCTATACATACACGCAAGTAACCAAAGTAAGATAGGTATCACGTTAGTTTCTAAAATGAGCAAGAGCTCCTCCTCCTAGAGCCATATTACAAAGATTACCGCTTTTACTTAATTTGGGTAAATCTGGTGTCATTTGACCTACACTCTTCAATATCAAACAATAGTAGTTTATGCAACTGCCTAATAATGAGAGGCTTTAGGATGTGAGTGTCTGTTTATGACACGAGGCACAGCTGAGTGTGATAATAGTTTGACACGAGCATTCTAAAGCCTAATTATATGCAGTTGCATACACTATTTTATCTACACTCTACAAGAAAAACTATGAAAAATAATTCAAACCTCCGCACTGCACTATGGCGATTGCAAGCCTATCTAATCTACTGAACCACCAACTGAACGACTTTTGTACATAAGTAACTTTTTAACTAAACGTTAAAATGGAGGCTCATAAAAACTGAACAACTTTTAAAATTAAAAAGCATTATCGGTGAATTTTAATTCGAAAAATGATTTGAAGCAAAGATTTAATAATAAATAAGTCCTCATAATTTCAAGTGTCGTCCCGCCCGGGTGACACTTGTTTTTTTTTTCATTTGACTTACTGTTGGCCAGTATCAAATTGGAACAGATTACAATTTGGTACGCGGGTCAATTCGTTTAATTTTTTTTCTAATACTAGAAATCTTACTTTATGTAGCTGCCAGTAGTATGAAAGTTTTTTTTAAAGGCTGTATATTCGTAATGCAGTTCATTACGTTCGTACTTTCGATTCTGTAAAACGAATATTACGAAATGAGTGTAGATAAAACAATTATCGACATAATAGTTGATCTTCTCGGCATAATAGTTATACTTTACCGGGTCTTATCGCATATTATCAGTTTCTCCAGTCAGCCTGCGACCATGACTGATGTTACTTAGCCGAAACATCGAGTTTCAAGGTGCTTATTTATCAAAAAAACTATCGCGATAAGACCCAGTAAAGTAACTAAAATGTGTGAAAGTAATCGCGAGTACTTAAAAAGTTATGATCTTCTTCCGTAATACGCAGTCCAGAAAGTCTACCCAGCTCTACAATTTCGCACCGATTCGCACTGAGTCGTGGTCCGAAGGTCGTAATTGGGTACAATTTTAAGTTCCATAACTACACAGACACAGTATGCCTTGCATATGTACATTCAATCCTACAGACACAATGAGCTTGCATAGGTACTTACATTTCCTATACGGAGTCCAAAATGTACCTTATCCAGCTCTATAATTTCGCAGTGCGTCGCGGTCCGGCGCGCTGCGCAGGATTCGATGATTTATGCGCCGTTCGCGCTCGTTCGTCCGCGTTCGCAAATTATCGCGATTCAGAATTTCGGTACGCGCGGACTTTTGCCGGATGTAGAGATATACTTATAGGGAGGACTGAATTATTGTGTGTAACGGCGATTACGCACTAAATCAGATAGTTGCCAATGTAAAAAAAGAATTCTTCTTTTGCCTATTTTCTGGATTGGTTCCGTCTGGTTTCAGGTTTCCTGCTAGAGCTACTTTTCCTGTGAAACGTAAAGCTGAAGTTGTGGACTAAATATACACTAAAGCAAGCACTATTTTCTTGCATCAAAATCTTTTTATCATTAGTTTAAAGACAAAATTCACCCTCTTGTACCCATTAACACCCTTTATTTATAGGAAGTGTGGATATTTAGCCCCGACGGTTATGGCCCGTAACGCATTAATGGCGACATTTCGCTAATAAATGACGCGTTTGATTATGCGATTCGGTTCTCATGCATGATCCATTTTACAATGCTTGTAAAACTTGTAGAAGTATCATCAGGATGGTCCATATCGCATGGGTTAGGTGCTGCTCCGTCGATTATATCATGAATTCACTTGTGGTCGCGTGGGACTAATAGGATTCGCCTGTCTTCCGGGTGCTGGTGGTTTTCTATCTGGAAACCATGACAGCGCTCCGGAGAGGTGACGCTTCCCCAGATTGATGTTGTCAATCTTGTCCCGGCGACTTTCTTCGAAAACAGCAAGGAGACGGCATGCGCCGTCAAACTTATAGGATTATTGAGACTTAATCCCAATCTACTTGTGTTTACTCGCCGTGTAATACGGCTAAGAATACGGCCATCCCTAGTCCACTCTGAGCGTTTCGCAAAAACCGACGTAGAAGCCGAGTTTTGGATCTCGGCTGAATATCTGTCGACTATGGCCAATCGCACGGTGGTTCATGCAAAGTAATAAATTGTGAAGTGACCAACCCTAAAAAGGACCCGGTAACTTCTGCGTCGCAGACAGGTACACTACCTCTGCATGAAAAACAATAATTGCAACTGCTGAGTGAAGACCTTTTTACACGTTGAATTAGTTAGTTATTTAGTACTAAGTTGTGACTTAAATAAATGTATTTTCTTTCTTTTCTTTCTTACATCAGCTTGTACCGTATAGCGAAAACGGGAGATCGTGCCTTTTGTGTGGCATAGGTACCCTATGGAAGGCTAGGTACGTCCAGCTGTGGACTGCTATAGATTGATATATTATGATTATGAGTAGGTAGAAAAGAATTGTACCTACAGAGGGTCTATAGGTCTCTGTATCAATAGGTAGGTGCGACTATAAGTAGGTACATACGGCTCGTCTTACCGTATCAGGAGATCAATCTTTTATTCATAAGTCGCTCACCGTTTAATCTTACGTTTATAAATAAACATCTTAAACTTGAATTTAATTAACAGTACCTTTATCAAGATCAATAAATAACAACATTTAAGTGCACACTTTATTCTCAATAGCTGGTGCCCGCGACTTCGTACGCAAGGTGTTAGAAGCTTTGTGTTAGTTATTATTATTATACATGTTGTTACACTGTTAATCAGTGATTTTGAAATCTAGGGCTGAGTCAAATTTCGTCGGGTGCGCGAACTAATATAGGTCTTCTTCTTCTTCCTTAGGGTGGGATGCCTGCGGTGCTCGCAGACGGGTAATCAGCTCTACTTATTGGCATTTGCTGTGCCTACAAATGGCATCAAATGTAATACCATATACCTCCTAACCTAGGATATTATTGTACCATTTGAAGGAAAATAAATCAGTATATGAGTATCCCGAGTATCCCCAGGACTAAAAGATCCTTGACGCAATCTTGGAAGCCCGAGACTCAGTGCGGCGCTTGCGATGACTTGGTTATCGTGTTGATCATGTTCTTTGCTAACTTATATTTACCAGAATGGTGATTTTGCGACTGCTCTATTGCGCTAAGGGTTTAGCCGGTACTTACATCGCGTTTTGGGTTAGGGGCAGGGAAATATAGCCTGGATTTTTCGAAAGTTTTACATCCATGCTTCTTGTAGCACTCAAAGGAACGAATTAAGCTCATCACCTCAGCAAATTTTGTTAAGCTTGCTATAATTTAATGGTTTACATACTTGTAACCGATTATTTCTATAAAATGCTAACATCGTTAGACTGACACCCTTCCGAACACTTAGGTACACGATCCCAAATGATAATCTCTCCGACCGATTTTGGCCATGGCGACCACTTCTACTACCTAATCAAGTCGACACTTATTCGCCTGTTGGTGGTTTTGTATCCTACATCTTAGTCCATTAGGTCAGTTGCACAGGTTATATGAAGGTGCACAGACGTTTGCGCAAACGCAAGTGCAATCACTTAGTCGTCCTCCTCCTCGATTCAGCAGAACGGAGAACCGCTGCGACTGACGAAGAGGTCGGATGCAGTGTCTGGCCGACAGTAACTAACAGCGCCCTCTACCTTCGCCCTACGTTGTCCAATTTGCCTTGCTGAGTCGCCGAGTCCACCAAGTTCATTCGCACTATCTGCATTGGGTTACCTTTTTGGATGAAACAGATTTTGCAGGAGCGAGCTGCTTTTGTTGGATCTAGGAGAGAAGGGAAAGTAGGAACAGGAGTGGAAAGGAATGTGGTGAGTTTAAGACAGGAACACAGGTAGTAAGCTGTAAGGTTCTACTGGAAGTTACTTAAACGTAGACATAGAAGCTCGGGAAACCGGAGTGGCGTACTCATATACCAAATCTAAACTTTCGATCCAGAAGCTGAGATATAATAGGGTACCCCTGGCTGAAACAGACATATTACGCTGGTGTATAGTATTTTTTGTTTTTCTAGTTATTATAAGCAGAACGTCTGAATTTTGATTAATTGATGT
The DNA here is from genome assembly GCA_024500475.1 of Phthorimaea operculella. Lineage (NCBI taxonomy): Eukaryota > Metazoa > Arthropoda > Insecta > Lepidoptera > Gelechiidae > Phthorimaea > Phthorimaea operculella. The sequence continues at coordinate 336,810 of JANFCV010000241.1, forward strand.
TATATTTCAGTTTGCAAATCTATAGCCAATTTGGCCAAAAAAAGCTGCTTTTAGACTATTTTTTAGTATTAAAAGAAGAAAGACAACTACACAGACATACACACTCAAAGGTTTGTTTTCTTTATATGTCATTATCTATCAGTTTATATCGCCTTATCGATGACCCGCTGCAATGTAAGCAGCCGCTGTTTTTGGAGACAGTTAGAAGTAAAGAACTTACTTATAATAAGGCATTTAAAACAAACCTGCGGTAATATAACGTTAAGACGTTAGAACTACCTAAACAAATAACAAAATCACAGTCAATAATGTGATAATTTACCTATATAACACGTTACGTTTATACACGTATCACGGTATTATCCCTTGCATGGTAGGAATAAGGCTAACACCATCATTTCTCTTGTAATTGACAACACGTAATTATTAAATGAAATACATACTTTGTATGTAGTTAGTTATGCTCTTTTTAGGGCATCAGCAACTATTTATTCTGGTATCGAAAACACTGGCTCATCTGTAGCTCTTGCTGTTATTTTCACCTTTCACTCTCTTGTTACTACCATAACATTACTATAACAGCCACAATAAAGTCCACTAACTCAACATGGGCCTCCCCCTAGTAGTGGGGTATTAAGTGCCATACTCACCACGCTTGGCAGGCGGGTTGGTGAGCGCAATGCAAGATGTTGCAATGCTATTGTGAAATTCATCCAGTGAATAAACCCCTGGATGAATTTATCCCTTAGTCGCCTCTTACGACACCCACGGGAAAGATATGGGGTGATGACATTCTAAGCCGGCATCACACGGCCACATAGACACTACACCTAACTTTTTAATCTACAAAGCATTCGTATCCACGAAGGTTTTCATACTAATTTTCCCAAAGCAAACATGTACTAAAAATTAATCATTAGAAGGAAATCTCGAGACAGAAACATTTAATCGATTTTGATTCTAAGAAACCTGCACTTATTTTTGAAAGACCTATTCAACGATACCCCACTCAATAAGATAGACTGTAAAAACCTTTACTGTGTTTGCCCGTGGGAATGAGAGAATTTCCCGAAGTAAAATGTGTCCTAAATGTTGACCCGAGTAATAAGCTACCACGATACAAAATTTGGTTACAATCTGCTCAGTACTTTTTGCGTTAAAGAATAACAACCAAACAGACAGACAGACAGACAGACAGACAGACAAACAGACAAAAATTTTTTTAGCTATTGTTTTGAGATCTTTATCTTAACCATAATCCAAAACAAAAACCCTTTTTTGAATCTATTTCATGTACAGACTTGGTACTGGTTACTGTTTTATTATATGTATAGATACTTTATGAACTTGATTTTATCTTTTACCAGTGTCTTATGAAAGTTTTCTTTAGAAGTACCTTTTGTAAGTTTCAAATTAGATTATTTGTAGTAGCTACTATCCAGTAGTCTAACAATGGTTGGCAGGCGGAATGGCGAGCGCTTCATTCCAGTCAGTAAGCGTCAAAATCGTTTACTGAGTCATACTGAGTGAGCTATCTGTAAAAGGTCTTCCTAATTTGTGGTAATAGCCACTTTAAAACAGTAGTGCATTTGTGTGTATGTCCAAGGCCGAAAGGACGAATATAGACCAAATTAAAGAGACATTTAAATAGATACAAAACTCTAGAGAGCCGGAGATCTTTGAAATTGGCCATAGGTATTGACCAAATTCAAAAGACATTTCACGAGATACAGAACTGTTAGCAAGTGGGGGTCTTGAACTCTGGTGGTGTTAATCTGTGACTTCAAGGGCGAGCTAGGGTTGTCGAGGGTTGGATTCGAGGGGTGGTAACGAATAGTTTCCGGGTTGTGAATATTTATGCATGAGATATACTGGAAATGTGAGCCAGATGTAAACGACTGGATTACTGACACTACTTAAATAACTGCGTTCTACATGCAATGCATTAAAAGTCTTATTATAGAACTGTCGTTTAAATCCTTCCTACTAATATTATAAAGGCGGATGTTTGTGTGCGTGTTTGTTACGACATCACGCAAAAACGGTTGATTAGATTGACATGAAACTTTGCAGAAATATAAAAGGGCATCTGGAATGACACATAGGATACATTTTACCACGGAAAAATGTCGCATTCCCACGGGATCACGCATTTTCCAATATTTTTGAAATAGGTGGCGTGACTGAGCCGATTCGCGTTTTAAACGTTTTCGCCGAAAACTAACAGCGACATCTCTTGGCGAATAATGCTTTTTTCCCGCGGAATAATAGGTTGCAGCGGGTGAAACCGCTGACGGGCAGCTAGTAGGCCATATTTGACAAATCATGTTAATGTTAATGCTATGACATAAGGTCAATTTTTCTTTGTCGACGTCTTCTTGTATGGGTTTGACAGCTGTCAAATATTGCCTACTTAAACGACCGTATTGTAAATGCTTATTATTGAGGATGCGGACGCTATTTTCTCCTGTTTGTACATAGATACTTTTTAGGGTTTCGTAGTCTACTAGAAACCCTTATAGTTTCGTCATGTCTGTCAGTCTGTCTGTCTGTCTGTCTGTCTGTCTGTCTGTCTGTCTGTCTGTCTGTCTGTCTGTCTGTCTGTCTGTCTGTATGCCGCGCCCTCACATCTTCGTCAGTTTTAGAGCTATCGACATGAAATTTGGTGAGAAGATAGATCGTGTTGACCCAAATATAGAAATGTTAAGAAAAAAATATTTTAAATGTTTTTTGGACCCCCTCCCATACAAGTGAAAGGGGGGCAAAATTTTTTTATTTCTTCTGTAATTATTGAGTAGGGTATCGTTGAATAGGTCTTTTAAAACTAAGGTGAGGTTTCTTTGAAACAAAGTCACTAAAATGTTTCTGTCACGAGATATTTGCTTTTAAAAAGGGCGTTTTTGACCCATAATTTGTTCCAGCTGTAACTTCTAAAGTGTAAACGCTAAAAATTTGAAATAAATATGGAATATAGCTTACAATTTGAAATTACAATGAAAACTATAACGGATATTGTACCCTTAAAGGTTTCAGAAAAAATTGAGTTTTTCTATTTGCGGTTGGTCATTATACTGCTGCTAACAAATCAGCAACAAAATTAAGTTTGTAATGCTGAAAAACCTGATATTTAAACGTTGACTACGAAACCCTATTTGTGGGCGTGTCAGACACGCTCTTGGCCGGTTTTGATATTCTTATTTTTAGTTTTCAACGCACTTTATTGATCAAATGCTTATACCAAATGGAAGATACCCTCACAATACGACCTACTTATTACTACCATAAGAGTAAACACACCTAGAGGCGACACTCCCGCTCCAGACGCGCTCAAGGTCATTATATTAGCCTACCGTCTGGCAGTCGTAGAGAGTTCAATTCGGTCGGGAGTGCGCTTCGCCGCGTAAGCGTTCGTCGCGCGGGTCAAATTTTGTTTTTTCGGAAAAGTTTAGCCTTGGCGAATGACTATGGTGCTTATGGCTGTAAAAGTGATGCGAGGATGACTCTGCATCTCATTTTTTTAATTTGCCAATAGATGAGCCAAGGTAACAACTGATGATGACGATGTTACAGTAAATAGGTACCGACCTACCATTCTTAATACGTAATTGGTTTTGTGTTCGTTCTCCTGTTTGTGTTTTTACTCAAGTCTGTACCTAACCTATTTTTTAAACCGACATACCTACCTACCTTAGGTAGTAAAGTTATTGTTAGCTGATTATGGTAACAAACAAATTTATACCTACCTACCTATTCATCGCAAATCTTTCAAAATAATTGCTTTTGCACTATTTTTCATTCTCTGGCGCGTAGGTGTGTAAACATACTACGCCGTAAGTCTTGCAACTGCTTGGCGGGCCGCTAGTTTGGAATAAAACTATTAGCACGTGATAGCCCTGGCTTAAAGTGCGGGAGCGCGCGGGGCGTTACGGGCTGAGGGGGGAAGTAGGTATTTAAAACGCGGCTTTTGGGGCACAGACAAAGGAGTTTCATTTCTACACGGTAGTGTTATTATTTATTCTTATGCTACTACTACCACCACTCCAACTACAAGAGTCGTCCACTGCTGGACAATAGCCTCACCCAATGGGAGGTATTGAAATACTCTCCAGCCTTGGCAGGCGCAATGCAAGGTGCTGTAGATATTCGACAGAAAATCTGCTGCCAATTCCCTGGACTCATCCCTTAGTCGCCTATTACGATACCCACGGGTAGAAATGAGGTGATGTTACTCTAAGTCGGCATCAGACGTACAACATCACTTCCTTAGCGTATATTTTCATTCATGTTCCTCTGTTATAGTTTACGTAAAACGTTATTCTCTGGCGCATTGTTACTCAGGTTTATGTGTTCGTTTGTAGGCCAGGAAGATTCATGGCGGCCTATAAAACTGATTTGTGGGTAGTATGCTCATTACTGAGTAAAACATTATCATAAACCACCAGTTTCAGCGCCACTGCATATATTGTTCTTGCCTCTATTTATTTTGGATAGTGTCTCTACGGGAGCCAAGTTCTCAGAAGAAAATAAAAACACCTTACAGACTGGTGCAAGTCCAACCATTTCCTTAGGTAATTCATAAAATTTCGGATCATTATGGTGTAAAAAATAAGTAACTGCAAACATAAAGACGTGAACCAACCCATGATACTGAAACACTTTTGCTAAGGAACATAGGTTGAATGTTATGTAATATTTTGTATGGGAGGTCTAACTATTTGCTTTTTCATATTTCTATGTTCCTAGGAGAATGTTAATCACTTTCTTAGGTTGCAGTATTTTTTTAGATCCTGTATAAATATGAGAATGGTGCCCTGCCCATCAATGCGATAGTGGACAAGATATACTTCCTTAATTTCGCGGGCTCGATTAGAACCGCGGTAGCCCAGTTGGTTAGGGCGTCGGCAGTACTGATGCCGAAGGTCGCAGGTTCAAATCCTGCCTGCGGTGAAATTTTGGAAGTTTTCCAAAAAATGATAATGGTAATTTAGTACATTTTTCTCTCTACTGCCTCAAATTCCCAATTAGAACTATGTATATGTACTTAAATGTTTTCCGGCGCTGGGAATACTCTGTACTGCATCAGATATGTACACCTAGGTACCTTACCTACTTATAGCGTTACCAAGTAGTTATTTTCCAAATAACAATAACGGTGAGGATCGAGGGGTGTAGGGAAGGTATTTGATATTATCTTTAACGATCATGGTAACCATTACTGCCTATCTTTCCCTGGCCAGTCATAATTGACTAGATCATGATACCTGGGGTAGGATGAGCGAAACTGTTGGTCTCTTCTCTTTTCGTGTGGGACACCGAGTCGTTCAAAGACCCGATGAACCCTGGTGTCAGGGTGTTTCAACCGCCTACTGCAAGTAGCAGGCCTCTAACATGGTTGTGTAACGACCGCCATCATAGACAGCAACCGGGACCGACGGCTTAACGTGCCCATCCGAAGCACGGAACCATCTTTCTTGCAGACAATCAATTGGTTCAGCCTACAATATCCTAACCAGACTGGGAACAAATTCATAAAGTGATAAATATCAACTTTGTGAGTGACCCTACCGGAAATTGAACCCGGAACCTTTGCGTGGCAGGCAGGCATACTAACCACTGCGCCAGATCGGCTGTCAAAATCTATATCCAATACTGCATACCTAATATTCTTCTTGGTGTATAGTGTTATGTAATTTTGAGTATACCTATTCAAGTAATTCGTTTTATGTTGACTACGATAAACATAGGTATTCAATCTTTGTTTAATGTAGCTTTGTTACTGCAAGAAAGCCGTTTTGTCTAAGTGAAAAATGTGTGACTTAAGCTTTTTATTATGGTCTACTTATCTATTATCTTTACGGCATATCAAAGAAGACATGTAAATTATAGACAACGTCCGGAACAGTATGTAAATACATTTCCCTTCGTACTATTAGCAACACCTTCAGTTACTCTTAAGAGACCAAAATACTCTGGTTTTCCTTAGTAACTGTATAGAAAACTTTTATAAGTTGATACCCTAAATGAGCTAACCTGATGTGTTGATGGTGCTACCTCGGTTTTACCCATATAGAGGAAAGTTGTTTGTTTCAAAAATGAAGGGCGTTGTTAAATTCATATGCATATTACAGTAGAATGTTATGGAAAGGTGTAAATTATAGATGAGAATGTGTAACATTGTGTTTACCAAAATATGAGGGAGCGAGCTGTATGGTAGATGTAGTAAAAATAATGTGGGTTGTTTTATTTTTAAGTATTTTTACCGGAAGCGACCTTTCCATAGCGAAATATCAGACGAATTATAAGCTTATTTTGGCTTTACCACTCTTTTAATAAGACTTTTTGGATAATTTGTTTTTGTTTTTGTGTTTGGCTTTACCTCTCTTTTAATAAGACTTTTTGGATAATTTGTTTTTGTAAGAATGAAGTAATTATCGCGGAAAAACGATACCACATTATGTGATTAATGATTATATAAATTAGGTATAATCACAGAATATAAAATGTAATCGACAGTAGCTTAATTTACATTTAAGTGATCATCAATTTACATATGGATACTTAAAATTAGCGAGCCCTCATCAGTGTGTGTCACTACAACTTATTTGCTTCGTGAAGGTAACACTTTAACCCAATATATAGAAAGTAGTCCCACAAATAACCCGAATCACGAAAAGTTGTTTAAGTGCCTGTGGCAAAAAGCGACTCTGCTAAACCTCCAAAAGCGCTTTTCTAAGTTAGTATCTATTCTAGACTTACTCTTACTAGAACCTAGTAAGTAGAACCTGTCGTCATGACAAGACCAAGACTAAGACATTAGTCGCTTAATGTCCGTCCTTACCTACCCTGCAATCAGCTGTTCCATGGGGCGAGTAACTGCGTCGTTCCAAGACAGTCGACAGTCGTCTCTAGACCCTCGCACATAAATTGGACATTAGAACTGCAGACATGGACATTGACCACTACTCATGCAGAAAAGGATTGATGAAACTAACATAAAATCTATATGAGCGAAGCAAGTGGATCACAATTTCGCCGCCTCGGGCAGACTGCCGTGGTGAAGCGGCAACACGTCTGACCCACGGCTTGTCAGAAGACGTGGGTTCGAATCCCGCCAGCGGCGTGAATTTTTTCCACTTGCTTGTATTTACAATAATATTAACAGAACTATCAAGGAGTGTCTTTCCCGTGTGGTTAGAATAGCATCACCCCATATCTTACCCGTGGCTGTCATAAGAAGCGACGAGGGGATTTGAGAGTTGATGATTGTGTATAGCAATTTTAGGCGACAGGCTGACAACCTGTCACTATGGCAATACACAGTCTTTTAAAGCCATGTACGCTCTGCCTACTTGATCGCGTGATGTATGCCATGTGATATAATACAGTTGGTATAACAAGACTAAGACTTTAGTTACTTAACGTTCGTCCCTACCTACCCTGCAATCAGCTGTTCCATGGGGCGGGAAACTGCGTCGTTCCAAGACAGAACAGTCGTCACCTCAAGACCAAGACTAAGACATTAGTCGCTAAATGTCCGTCCCTACCTACCCTGCAATCAGCTGTTCCATGGGGCGGGAAACTGCGTCGTTCCAAGGCAGTTGACAGTCGTCTCCAGACTCACGCACATAAATTTGACATTAGTACATGGACAATGACCACTACTCATGCGAGAAAAGGGGTCACGGTGATGAAACCACAGACTTCTTAAGGAGCTCCCCCTTCTTTGCACAAGAAAGTCCTAGGAGGCGACTCAGGGAATAGGCAGCAGCATTTCTTTGCGAAATGATGACCTACTTTGCATCTTGCTTGGCATTAAGGAAACCTGATTCACTTCAGTGCAGTAGTGTGGTGCCGGCTTAGAATAACGTCCGTCACCCCATATCTTTCCTGTGAGTGTCGTAAAAAGCGACAAGGAGATTTGAGAGTTAATGATGATTGTGTACTGCAATTTTAGGCGACAGCCTGACCTGTCGCTATGGTGATTCAAAGTCTTCTGAATGACTCTTAAAATTATGTCACTTGTGGTGTAAACGTTTATGCTCTGCCTACCCCGCAGGAGGAGTAGGTGTGATATATATGTCGCAGTAAGATAGTTATAGCCGTGATGTAGTTATATCCCTAGGGATATAGCTATGTCTCGGGACATAGTTATACGAAAGCAATTCATTACTATCTCACTAGGAATATAGTTATAAAACGGTAGAAGTTTAGTGATATAGTTATATCACTAGATTCAGTAAGGGGGGAAATCGCAAAAACGGATGTTGCGTGTGTTTCTCACCGAGGATATCCCGCTGCGTGTATCGTAATATCATGTCATACGAATATTAGCAGTTTATTAACTTTTCGTACTTTATTTTTATGAACTCGCATACAGGGTGTTAGGGACGGTGTACCGAAAACTTTGCAGGCATGATCAGACCATCAAACTGAACAACTTTTACTATGGAGCCAATGGTGGGAAACGAAAAAAAATTTCCGACCTCCCATACAAAATTCACGATCAGCTGACTGACTTTGTATGGGAGGTCGGAATTTTTTTTTCGTTTCCCACCATTGGCTCCATAGTAAAAGTTGTTCAGTTTCATGGTCTGAGCACGCCTGCAAAGTTTTCGTTACACCGTCCCTAACACCCCGTATAACTTGTCTCTCCTTCCATTCGCTGTTAATGACGTCATTATCACGCGCCATAGAACCGTCGATTGTTGGCCCCTAATCCTATTACGGGTTCCGTCATCATCCACTTCCGTGTGTCAGGGTCGAGATAGTACCTAGTAGTTTGTGATAGTGTAGCTGTTGATAACTTAAGCGAGACATCATAATTATAATTCGTGCAGATAAAAACAGGATCCCTCTCTCTCTCTCTCTTCGCGTGGGACACCGAGTCGATCAACGACCCGATGAACCCTGGTGTCAGAGTTTTTCAACCGCCTACTACAAGTAGCAGGCCTCTGACATGCTGCTCGCTTCTGACGACATCCACGGAAGAGATATGAGGTGATACTATTCTGCCATCAAAACACGGTGTTCAATTTCTGATATTGTTTATTATAACAAGTACTTAGCTATCATTGACAATTTAGATATCTGAAAATTTTGCTGAACTAATAAGAGGATGTTCTCAAATCTGCGTAAAAAATGTTCTGAGAGTTTGGTCACGAGATGGCTTCTGGAATACGTCTCCCTCATGTTTCGAATCGTCCTTCATAAGGTTACTTACGAGGAACTATGCAATCAGCGGCGCTATGGGGCGAGCAAGAGAAGCAATGGGGCGACCAAGACGAGCAATTCCTCGGAAGACAAAGACACCCTCGCTCATATAAATTAAACGCCGCGTTGAGTTTAGTCACAGTAAAGGATAACAACAAGCCACACATTTTGCCAAAATCACTCGCGCGCGATGCTATAGAATAGGTAGACGGTGGAGGCTATAGACAGGGGAAAAGAATAGTCACGAAAGTATTAGGTATGACGAACAGCTACACGGAGAGCTGCAAGCTGGCAGAAAAATTAAATTGTGATTTGATGCAGGTGATATTTTCATTAGATACCCACAGTTAATTTAAAAATGTATGGTACCCATTTTAACTCTTCGTTGTGCGTTTTCGGTAGAGTAAACAGCTTAATTTGTTCTGGTACCATGTTCCTAGGAAAGATGCTGTTTTGCAAATTATGAAGTAGGTAAAGAAAGGTGAACACTCACATAAGAGCACCAACCTTTTCGCCTTGCCTAAGGGCGTTTACTGATTGTATGAAGACATTTGACTCATTCTTACTTTCTACTGTGGCTTCACTTGCGGCGCTAGGATACAGAACGGCCGGAAACATTTGAAATTTAAATGTGGAACTCGGAGAATGCATGTTTGATGTTCTCTTTTTGAACATTGAAACGGTCTTGTTCGAAATTGCTTATCTTTTGTTTTAAATCTGGCTTATTGTCTGTGGGACATGTTTACGATATTTCAAAATAAATTAACCAATGTTTGAATGTTATTAAGCTCTATATTCACATTTTAATCAGAATTTCTTTTGTATACAATAAACAATTGTCAAATATCACCATATCGTAATCAAATGTGACCCTAAAATTACTTTCAACTAGCACCTGTAAACTGGTTATTACTAATATCGGTTTAAAGAACCAGAGTATCTTGATCTCTCATAGTACCTGCTGTCACACAAGCCTTCAATAGCTCCCAGATGTTTATCAAACAGCTGAACCGTTCCGCGCCGCACCACAAAAACCTTGATCACCGTAACGACACATAATTAACCCCACAGATAACACACAACACTAAAATACCCTCAAATGAGATAATAGATAGATAAAACGTATTTCCGGCGCGAATAAAACACCATACGAGCAACACGATGGTGAGGCCCTCTTCGCTTCAAAACGTGTCCTAATGGGGTAGCAAACTGGGCAATTTTAATTGTGCCACTCTCGACTGTGCCTTTTTTCTATAATTTGTTAAAATTGTGCTAAATAAGATAAGATAAGATAATTTCTTTATTAATAAACTTAATTACAAATAGGTAAACTTATATAAAATAGTTTTGAGAGTTGCCCATTTCCTAAACTAAGAATGAGAATTCCTGTATCTTAGGTAAATGGATGGATACTTATAATAATAATGGATACTTTTGCTACATGATTTTGTTCTCTTACAAAATATGTTGCGCTAAACCCAAATAAGGACTAGCAGATTATGATGGTTAGAATTGTGAATTGAGTCAATGTAGAAGTTCGGTGACTTGGATTGACGCGTTTAGATACCCTCCATTGTCATCTGCTTTCAGTTTCCTCCCTGTTTGTTAAATAACTATTATTTTCAAAAAGCTTTGTCCCGGCTCGCTATAATCTTAGATAGTAAGTACAAGTCTTATACAATCGCCACAACTTTAATAATTGCTAACAAAGCATTCGATACCTACGTAACCTACGTTTGATTATACGTGTAATTTGTACTTTTCATTTCGCAGGCACGACAAACAAGAACTTATTGTACGAATAAAGGATTTCGTGGCAAACCGGGCCCGAGTCCGTACGAAAAACACGGTTTATGTAAATAAATGGAGCAATTCGCGCTTTACAAATTTAGTAAATTAAGTTTTAATTAATTTGGGACGTGGCGTGTTTGAAGTTGCCGCCTGTTCAAACTTGTGAGCCTGGCAGATGGATTTCACACGTGCTGCAAGATTTGCGGTAGCGATATCAGATTCTTGTGCAAAATTATGCAATGAAAAGTGATAAAGGAAAGATAGCCAAGGTAAATTTTATTATTCGATTCTTTACTTTGGTAAAATAGTTCGGGAAGAATAGAGAACCTCCTTTCATTTGTTTTTTTTTTCGGTTAATAAAAGATCTTTTTACCAGGGCAGATACAGAACAGACAGACGCATGTTTAACGAGCTCTGCGCGTGATATACCCAATCTACCCAGTTGGTGTAAGTAAGGCCATTCGGATGGTACCGCATAATATTGCGGTATTTGACAGCCAGCAAATGACAGCCTGTAATAGCTGAAACTGACTATGCACTTCCTTGCGTCAAAAAACGAGATCGGCACAAACGCAAAATCACACGGCATATCTGTAAACCACCAAAGTTGTGATCCTGTTAGAGTTAAAAGCTCTTTTGTGGAACGATTTTGTACAAGAAAGTGATCCGGCGGAGAAAGTTTATATCAATTAAGCTTTTACGAAGTCCTCTTAAATAAAAGTCCGTCGGAGCTTTAAACATCCGGTTACTTACTTACACATTTCCGGTTTTGCTTAGTATTTGTTCGTAAATTTGTTAAGTTTTCAGGGAAGTGCCGAATATTATTGAAATTATTAATAACATCATCGTCTTAAATCAGTTCTCATAATTGATAACTAACATTTCAAGATTTTTGCTGTTGTATAGTTGACACTACACTAAAATTGTAACAGTCAGTAGCCAGTTAAATCTTGGGTCCAATGATGTAATATAGGGTGAAAGGTACTGATTAATTCATACAAATACTAAGCATTACCACTATAAGTTGATCCCTTAAATAGGTAGATGGATTTACTTTTGCCAGCTGTTAGATTGTTAAAAAATATTTTGTCCTTTTCATATTAGGCAATTAAGTATCCTATCTGGCTACCTGCTGTCAAACATATCATCCTATAACGAACATAGTATAATTGGAGATAAGGATGTCAATGAAATATGACCCTACAGGACCCTACTTTAATCCCGGCAGCCCTATCTACTTACACACTTATTATTTTCGTCAGATTTGCTGCGCACAAAGGGCTGCACCGAAACACAGACCCACCTTCATAACTCAGCGAACTACGCAGTACTTATTCTCCCCTCAGATTCGTCCCTTCAGATACCTATGACGTCATTCTCCCACCCTTCCCTGCCTTACTGCCCTTACGCCTACGCCAATGCAGTCCATTGCTGCTTGACTTTCAAACCAGTGTAAGACGCTACAAGGAATAGTAGCAATGGATGCGAATCAGTGGTGAAATGAAAGCATAAGTTGTCAGACATCAAACTATTCCAGGGTCAAATGAAAACGCAAGGGGACTGATGATACTACTAGATACTTATGTATGATCTACCTACATTTACTCTATTTGACTCGTGCTATGCACAGTTTGCTTTTCATTGAAGTGTGGTCACATTGTTTTGCATTCAATTCATAAAGAAACATGCAATGGATTTCAAATAACTTTGTTACAGAAGGAATCGAGAGCTGCAATTACGTCATCATAATCGCCATCCAGGGTGCTTACAAACCCCAGCTAATGGCCACCATCTAATCTATAGGTATCTACCTAGTTACTTTACTAAAGGGACTCGGAAGGTTTTGTTTGTTAAATAAAGGCAGGGATATTTTGTAAAAGTAATAAGTACGTGATAAACTTTCAAACTTCAACAAAACCTAGTATTTTCTTTCTTGAGTGATTGCATCATTGCCATCATTTAAAGACGATAAAGTGTAAAATTCCATATGATTTTCTAACACTAAACGCAAATGGTTGATATCAGCTGATCTTTCACGCATTGGAAACACAGACAATATAAAAAATCATTGATACACGCCCTTTAGAGACCCTTGGTGCTACGCGTGGTGCGTTTTACGCAGGGTGAAGTCAACTCTAAAGCCAGAGCCGTAAGACCTTTGATATTGAATGGCCAGTAATGTAGGCGATAGATGAGATGGCGAAGATTGAATTTGCCGGTCCAGTTGGTAACGACAAAGGGCAGTGTGTGTGCACCAGGGTGTGTCTCCGTGACTTCGTGCTACTGGGCTGGCAAAGTGTCCATTGTCATCCGACATGCGTACCGATCGGATAATTACTACTAGAGTATTAGGCGCTTTACACGCATAACGTCAGTTCCGACGTCATTTTTGCGCTGCGCTGTCGCAGCGTTAGGAAAATGCGAATTTCCACCTTAATCCCGTAGGTATAAATACGACGATGCATGCCCAGAGCGGTGCGTTGACGGATGCGTCTGTCATACGGTTGGTTTTTGTCAAACGGCGCAAAAATAACATCAAAACGGACGTTATGTGTGTGAAGCACCACAGACCTACGCTCTGCACTTACCTAAAACTTTCCCTAAGGAACATAATTAGGTACATGATTAGCTAAATGATTACTATACAGAAAGTATAAAGTCAATTTTTTTTCTGAGCATATGTATACTATGATGATCGTATAAAAGTTAAATGAACTATAATGCCTGCAAAGTTCTGGAACACCCTTACATTCAGTATTTAAACTGTCGGTTAAGAATGGAAACAAACCTAAACGATAGATATCAAATGCGTGCGGTTAAGGTAAAAGTGATAGCTTGGGGTTTGGACACTGGTAGCGATAGTGGCAAACGTTTTATTCTACTGTATGAGGAATACACACACACACACATACGCACACACGCACACACACACACACACACACACACACACACACACACACACACACACACACACATACACTCTTCACGCCTTATTCCCTTGGGGGGTAGGCAGAGCGTTTATAGCCGTAATATTACCATTACGCCACGTTCGACAAATATTTGAGGACCGTTTCAGAAAATCTTGTATCACTATAATCACAGGCTGTCAGCTTGTCGCCTAAGATTGTCATACACACCAAGTCCTCAAGTCCCTTAGTCGCCTTTTACGAACCCTGAAAAGGAGTGATGTTATTCTAAACCAGCACCACACGGCATTTTATTTACGTTTTAATTAATTTGCATGGGAAATATAACGCAAATACGGCTTTTCAGGGGTTTGTTCACATTTACACTGTAGAAATTGAATACAAAATGTTCCATCCCTTCTTCACAAATTATAAATTTACGGCACCACGCTTTTATTCTTGAATCTCTACCTATTGAAAGAGTTATAATTAGGTGAGAGCTATAAATCCTTGTCGTATAAATTACTCGTTTGTAAGGAGTTTTACTGCTCTTTTTCAAAAGAACCGGGAAACGCTGGTTCAATTTTAAGACAGGAGAGGGACTATAAAACAGGATGTTTATTCATTTATATTTTTATTCTTACCTATTCTATCATTCTGAAAAGTCGATAACATACCTACCTACCTAGGTATTTACATTTCAAAGTAAAATATGAAACTCAAAGCCAAGTTGCTCGCCTATTAATTATCAATTAAATTAAAATACACACTCGGAGAATCTCGGATACTTTAAATATGACAATAGCTTTTCCGCGCGTGCTGTCATTTATTTCATTCCTACTCATATTGTAGGTATTTATATCCGGGACGAAACTACCAAGAAGTACCTAAGATACCTTCAACTGAATTTTGACAAGAGAACGTTTCTTTTTTCTTTTTTAAGTTACTACTTCTTCTTCTTCTTTTCGAGTGGGGCACTGAGTCGACAAACGATCTGAAGAACCCTGGTGGAAGAAATAACAGTTTCAACTGCGATATAGGCCAGTTTCGAGCTGGCATTACTTCCTAACAGGAAATTTAGTAAACCCGTCGCATCGCTTGAGATACCATTTAAGGGCCAAATAAAAGTTAGATTCGTTTTGTTTTGGGGAACAATGGTCCGTGGACAGATTTACGAGGTCCGGCATTGTCTTAACCTGACACGCGGTTATATATGGCCTCAACCTGTGTAGACCAGCTGAGCCCAAAACAATACATTTCTGTAGTATAAAAACCGGCACTCTCTCTTCGTGTGGGACACCGAGTCGTTCAACGACCCGTTGAACCCTGGTGTCAGAGTTTTTCAACCGCCTACTGCAAGTAGCAGGCCTCTGACATAGTTGTGTAACGACCGCCATCATACCTAGACAGCAACCGGGACTGACGGCTTAACGTGCCCATCCAAAGCAAACTATCTTGATTTTCGGACACACCGGCACTGAGATTAGTAGTCATCAATTTGAATTGAATTTGATTGATAAAATGAAGTCGCTAAAACGAGTTGCAGCGGGTAAAACCGATCGCGCTACGCGTTCTTAATATTTTAATGGTGCATTTTATAGCAGACTAAATTATAGAGATGCGTCGGTTTGTTAGTAGACTAGTTTATTGACGAGTGAATATAAGCCGGCTGAGTAGAATAGCTCCACCCCCTCTCTTCCTCTGGGGGTCGTAAGAGGCGACCGAGGGATAAATCCGACCCAAGCTGATCAGGGTCCTGGAGAGGGAAAACTCCACACACAAACCCGGAACGGGGTCTCCGTCAGGCGCGAGTGACTGGTAGTAATAAATCGTGCGGCAGACTCCTGCAGCCGACCTGGCTCCGCACGTATCGACCCGTCGTTCCTGTGGAGTCAGCAAGGAAGGCCGAGAGGGTGGCGCAGGTCCTGGGCAGCCCTGCGTTTTCCATAATTGCGTCCCAGGCAACGCAGTGTCTGTAGAGAGCGTGCAAAAAGCCATGCCGCTCCCGCATCGGCTTATACAGCCATGAAAAATCTTGCCTCAGACACTGAATAAATCGTCTGTCACAGACGTATGAGGCCAATGATGATAAAACGATAATGAGAATGTAATTTTCACTGTAATAAAGTTTATCACTTTAAGTTTCTGACGCGTATTTCTAAAAATAAATGGACAAAGAAACTCAAATATTTATTGTTTGGAGTAATAAAGTTTCTTTACAAAGTACAAAGTAAACTGTCAAACATAAAAACCAACAGAAAGAACTCAAAATAAACTCTTTTAAGTC
The DNA here is from genome assembly GCA_024500475.1 of Phthorimaea operculella. Taxonomy (NCBI): domain Eukaryota; kingdom Metazoa; phylum Arthropoda; class Insecta; order Lepidoptera; family Gelechiidae; genus Phthorimaea; species Phthorimaea operculella. The sequence continues at coordinate 353,004 of JANFCV010000241.1, forward strand.
GACAAATAATATAGGTAATTATATCTTCGACGAGTCAGGTCTTCATGTCCTTTTTATATTTTAACATAAATAACCTGTGATTAGAGTTGCCTAACTATCGATTAAAGCTAAAATCTATCGATGAAAAAACTCCCATGCAATTGATAATGACGTGATATTTATAAATAGCTTAAGTAGGAACTTTAAGGCAGAATTGTCATAATGTACTTATTGATAAAATGAGACAACAAATACATATTTCATGTGATTACAGAGGAAATGGACTGAACTGGATGAAAGCCTCCCACAACGTACGTTTCTACCAACCAGTCGATACCAGCCATCCTCTTTGCTGTCATAGTAAATATTTGTAACTACACACTAAACGAAGTGGAGATCCAGAGACACACATACACACGCACACACACAGTCTACTGCTGGACGAAGACGTCCCTTAGCGTACGCCATAAATAAGGCATGATGTCCCGTTTTTGTCATCCAGTCGCTACCAGCCATCCTCCTTGCTATCACAGTAATTTTTGTACACATGCACTTTACAAAGTAGAGACGGACTCGACAAGTTTTACCGATAGTTATCATTTAAGTACCTATACTTGACTAGTTTATTTCAGTTTATCGATGTTCTATCGACATCTCCCGTATCTACAGCCAACTCTACCGGCGCTTCACTCCGGGTGTTATTCCTGTTGCCTTCAACTCTCCAATTCGGTTGACCATTAAAATGACATTGTTTATAATAAATTGTCGGTAATGGGTGACGCGTTGCGTGTCGGGTGACCATGCGTCCCTGTCAGCTGACTCGTTAAATCCGCTTACGACATTTTGACGGCTTTCACGCATGCATTGCGCCGCCTCGACGTTTACAAATAATTGGCTTACAAGCAAAGCCTGTGATGTACACAAAATGACTATAAAATTAACTTATAAAGCCAGCGGTGTGTAAAGCTTTATCCGAAGCCTGTTATTAACGAGTTTCCATATTTAAGCCATAAAATTACTTGCTAGATGCAATGTTATTAAAGGTGTGATTTTTATAACGCAGCAAAGTTAAAATGCGTTTCATGTATCGTGTTTCTTTCCTACTGCCAGCCATAAGGTGAGAAGTGGCTTATTTATTAGCGACCCCTTCATATAAAGTTAAAGGTTTTATTGGTAGCATATTGTTGATTCAGAAATAGGTATGTCGCGGATAACGTTTAATAATTGAAATTGATGATGAAATAATCTGGCGGGTAGAGATGATATAAGGCCTGACCTTTGTACGGGTGATTAAATGAGTTTTTGGGGTATGGTTGTTTAATTTTGGCCTTGTGGCAGGCACCCCGTGGGTGAGGCGACTTAGGGATTTGAGAATTGATGTTTATTACAATTTTAGGCGACAGGCTGACAACATGTCGCTATGGTGGTACGCAGTCTTCTTAATGACTATCAAACTTTTGTCAGACGTGGTGTAAATGGCCGTAGTGGGTATTCCTCAAACGTCCAAAGATTCTAAGCCCTGATATGATTAAGACAACAACATCGTTACTGCTATAACGTGTGGAATTAGCTGAGATAAGGGTGAGTTCACAACAGTCTCAATCCCGACGCGATGACATAAGGGTGAAGTTAGACGAAGATAGGGCAGCTGTAGGGTCACCATGATATCAAGACTATAGGCGGACAAACTCCCAAAGCTGAACTATTTAGTATGATATAGAATGAGATCGTCATTACTACTCTAAAGTGTGGGAATAGCTGAGATAAGAGTGAGCTCACAACAGTCTCAATCCCGACGCGATGACATGAGGGTGAAGTTAGACGAAGTTAGCGTCGCTGTAGAGTCACCATGATATCAATACTATAGGTGGACAAACATCTATAGCTGAACTGGCTGATATGGCGCAAGACTACAGCTTTGTTGCAGCTCTATAATGTATGGAATTAGCTGAGATAAGGGTGGATTCACAACAGTCTCAATCCCGACGCGATGACATGAGGGTGGAGTTAGACGAAGTTAGGGCAGCTGTAGAGTCACCATGATATCAAGACTATAGGCGGACAAACATCCAAAGCTGAACCTATTTAGTATGATATGAAACGACATAATCGTTACAGCTCTAATGTGCAGAATTAGCTGAGATAAGGGTGTGTTCACAACAGTCTCAATCCCGACGCGATGACATGAGGGTGAAGTTAGACGAAGATAGGGCAGCTGTAGGGTCACCATGATATCAAGACTATAGACGGACAAACTTTCAAAGTTGAATACCAAATTTTAAAACACTTCTCGTGTTAGGTTAGAACCTTCGATAGAGACCTTCGCAGGTTCAAATCCTGCCTGCGGTGATAATTTTGGAAGTTTTCCAAAAATTGTTTACCTAACACGAGAAGTGTTTTAAAATTTGGAATTCAATTTATCGCGGGTTTTCATCGCTTTGACTACATTCAATCTGTAAAGAATGAATTAGTCGCTGGGAATTAGTTGCAAAACTATCCCGGTAGATGGAGCCCATCCACGCGATAGTGGACATTGTCCATACTTCCATAATTTCGCGGGCTCGATTAGAACCGCGGTAGCCCAGTTGGTTAGGGCGTCGGCAGTACTGATGCCGAAGGTCGCAGGTTCAAATCCTGCCTGCGGTGAAAATTTTGGAAGTTTTCCAAAAAAAAAACTTTCAAAGCTGAACTATTTAGTATGATATGATACGACATCATAATTACGGCTCTAATCTATGGAATTAGCTCATATAAGGGTGAGTTCACAACAGTCTCAATCCCGACGCGATGACATGAGGGTGGAGATAGACGAAGTTAGTGCAGCTGTAGAGTCACCATGGTATCAAGACTGTAGGTGGACAAACATCTATAGCTGAATTTTCTGATACGGAGTGGAGCACAAAGTCAACTGAAGGACCTAAGAAAGCTTAGAGTCTAGAGCTTTTTTAACCACCTACTAAATTAGTAGTAGGTTTATGATAGGGTAGTGTGAAGACTGCCATTTGCGTAGCTCAACCATCGAGATTAAAATAAATTACAGTTTTTTTAAGGATATAGGTAAATCTTCCTGCCGCTATGAGTCTAGGCTAGGTTATCCACAGCTATCCGAGTAAATCAAAACACTATAGTCAGTCACCCTAGCAGAGTAGAGGCAAGTTGGACTAAGTTTGAAGAAGTTTGTCCATCGCGCTGCTAGCTAATGAGTGACGTCATCAAGGGACAGTCCTTCAAACAGTGTCCAGATAAATCCATGATGCTGGTCACCCTAGCAGTGTAGAGGCAAGTTGGACTAAGTTTAAAGAAGTTTGTCCATCGCGCTGCTAGCTAATGAGTGACGTCATACAGAAACAGTCCTTCAAACAGTGTCCAGATAAATTCATGATGCTGGTCTCCCTAGCAGTGAAGAGGCAAGTAGGACTAAGTTTAAAGAAGTTTGTCCATCGCGCTGCTAGCTAATGAGTGACGTCATCAAGGGAGAGTCCTTCCAACAGTGTCTGTCCAGATAAGTCCATGATGCTACCCTCGCAGTGTAGAGCCAAGTTGGACTAAGTTTCAAGAAGTTTGTCCATCGCGCTGCTAGCTAATGAGTGACGTCATCAAGAGACAGTCATTCAAACAGTGTTTGTCCAGATAAATCCATGATGCTGGTCACTCTAGCAGTGTACAGGCAAGTTGGACTAAGTTTGAAGAAGTTTGTCCATCGCGCTGCTAGCTAATGAGTGACGTCATCAAGGGGACGTCCTTCGTACTTCGTACCAACCTTCGTACTAGATTTGTGTAGAAATTAACTTAGGTTATAAAGCGTTTGATTCTGTTCTGTAAGTTACTTATTATCTAGGTTAGAAGGTTTCGGCTTAAATGTAACCTGATTTCGCATAGCTACAGAAAAGTTGATATTGCAACAGTTCGTATGATGCATTGCAGACGTGTGTGAAATATTTTATTTTAAAGGTAATCTAAACATGGTATTTCAGCAAGAGTAACTCATGACAACTATGTAATGACAATTTGTTGAGTAATTCGATGTTCTACACGAAAACGGAGAGAATAAAACAATTAATTTATCATGGTACATATCTATTGATTGATTGTAAAAGATTGTTGGCTATCGAACTATTATTGTAAATCTGGAACAATGTAAACATAATTTATTCACTGCTAAGTGTTGTTTTTCAAACAATTATCCACTTGAGCAGAAGGAAAATCGATTGTTCTATGTTCTATCTTTACGTAACCAGTGACTTTTTTCGTGTTTTTTCTTCCAGCGTATTTTCCTTAGCGACAACCCCTGGCGACGACAATGTAACTTAGAAGATGAAATAATCAGATTACAAAATCTGTTTCCTGTTTATACCTATTATTCGTTGTATTTTTATTATTGCCTGGGCCCTGGGTAACAGATTCCGGTTTCAAAAAGTGTAATTTAGGAAATAAGTGTATCTTGCATTAGAGAGAAGAAATAGAAGTATCTTTTGAAAATTGATAATCCAATTTTGATGCAAATATCAGAGAGTCTCGTGCAGTGGCGAAGTGTGACATTTTAGCGAAGGTAGGCCGGAACAGAAAAAATCACAAAATTAAAGTAGATTGATGTGAGAGTAAATTTCTGGAGGGAAGCCGGTGGGAATCGGCATGTATGAACCCTTCGCCACTGGTCTCGTGTAAGATTCATTCCAAAGAAATAAAAAGGAACAATCGAAATCGGTTCAGCAGTTTGTGAGATCTATCACCATAACACATATAATAATGACTTTAACGGGTCTTATCGCGATAGTTTTTTAGGTAAATAACACATATTAAGTATCACACTTCTCAAATGCACAGTTTCTCAGAAATCTTTTGTGGATGGACGCTACCTTACATTCGGAACGATGTGGTGGTTTTTATTCTAAAGTCATAAAAAATAGAGACCATTAGATGCAAAAAACTATCTACTCATGAAAGTTATTATATGACTCACCAATTCACCAACTGTTTACAATAGGTCCCTGATCAAGGACTTCGCGTAAAAACAGGGCAGGAAATTATTATGTGTTCCAAAAAGAAGGTCATAATAACAACACAAGTAGGACTTGACTTGTTTATGTAGGGCTTTTTCTATTATAATAATACCTTTGAAGTGCTGTTGTTCAATTTAGGAGGGAAATACGTGAAACGCGGTTAATTTTTACCAAGGCAACGGAAAGTATCTTTCAATATTTAAGAATATTATAAGACAAATAGGTAGGTACTTAGTTTGAAAAACTTTACCTTTTGAAAGGCATTTTACTATCTTCGCTTCGTCAATTTTGTTGAGGACAGATAAATTTAACGAGCTTATAAGCTAGAGAGAGACTAGCTAATGGGTATATAACTAGTTCAATCGTATAAAATAATAATCGACCGAATAAAAGACAGATTATGACTTCAAATCTTTGACACGAGAGATCATCAGGTCATTCAACGACTCCGCATTCCCACAGTGAATGAATATTTGAAACCACAGCACTGGTTACTGTAACCCCAAGCCGCGCCCTCGCTACATTAACTGCCATTCGACCGAAATCTCTCAATAATTTATAACAATAATTACCGGTCGTTGGTATGAATTATAACAAACCGTAATGCGCAGTCCGGCCCATGAGCTATGCCACAGGGGCGGATCTAGGCCCGGCCGGAAATTATCCGCTTAGAGCTTATGGAGTGGCAACAGGGCCGGACCACAGTAGGCGTAAGGATGAGTACATAGATGATGTGATATTTACATGACGCAAAAAAAGAAACACATTTCATCTATACATATAACGATATTAGAATAATCTTTAACTCAAACAAGGATAACTCATATTTAACGTTTATCACGACTAACCCTGTTATTTTAAGTCGAGGCTTATAGAGTCTCGACGTTTCGGTGCATTAAGTGCACCTTCTTCAGGAGTCCGACAGGTCGCTCGCGCGCGTTAGCCAATTCGAAAAATTTATCATAATCCCGGAAACACTTCACTGGTTTTATGCGCACAAAATTCGGTATTACACCGCTATCCCGGCACTTTACACAAAAATCCAGACTGGCTTCGAGTTTATTACGAGAAATTCTTAGCTTCGCGAACTGTCTCACTTTGTTTTGACAAACCTTGTCGTAAAGGTTGACTATTAAGTCATTTAATAATTTCTAATAAGCTAAGAATTTCTCGTAATAAACTCGAAGCCAGTCTGGATTTTTGTGTAAAGTGCCGGGATAGCGGTGTAATACCGAATTTTGTGCGCATAAAACCAGTGAAGTGTTTCCGGGATTATGATAAATTTTTCGAATTGGCTAACGCGCGCGAGCGACCTGTCGGACTCCTGAAGAAGGTGCACTTAATACACCGAAACGTCGAGACTCTATAAGCCTCGACTTAAAACAACAAGGTTAGTCGTGATAAACGTTAAATCTTTAACTCCCAATCATTGTAGTACGTAATGTAAGCTGTGTTCCTGTTGATATCCCAATTTTTATTATAAAGACTAAAGTATGTACAGTCTCTCCGCAATAATTGTCACTTCTGAACGCAGCAACGTTTACTGAACCGCACAAGCGCACAACATAGTTTTTGTCCGGCTTATCGGTATCAATCACAAGAAAATCGGAAGCTTAAAAACAGAATTGTCATGAGTTAGCGTAATGGACCAATTTCCGCCTTTTCTTTTTATCTTTATGATCTGTTTTGATGATTTGCAGTGGATAACTATTGCAATTTCTAGTGGCATACACAAATACCTACTTCCTACATTGGCATGACACATGAATCATCGTACTGCTTATTTTATTTTTACTGTGGTGCAATCATCAGCGCCGGACGCAGGAGGTGGAAACGTCAAATAAACTGCAGCAAGAAAGTAGCTTTTTAGCCGTAATTAGATACTTAGCTACATTCACGATGTTAAATGAATCGCTCTGGGTGTAAAGAAACAGGCTTTTACACTTGTTTACAACCTGGCTGCTTGCTGCTACAAAGCTGTTTCTATTATTTTATTAGATTAAACTTACATACATACATATATAACTTGCGGGGTAGGCAGATTGTAAACGGTTGTAAAAGTTTGAGAGTCAATCAGAAGACTGTGTAATTGTGTATCGCCATAGTGACAGATTGTCAGCCCGTCAACTAAATTTGCAATAGGTAGAATATCATTTCTCAAATCCCTTACTAATACACCGACACCCATGGGAAAGATATGTGGTGAGATTAAACTTGATTTGTCTGTAATGTAAAAGATTTCATTAGGGTTCGGATCGGAACTAGTTTGCTACAGTTTACCCGTAGAATTTTATGGTCAGTCAAAAACCTCAAAAACAATCTGTACGATGAAAATCGATTTTCAAACACACGTGCAAGGAATTTTAGGGTGTTAAAATGTGACATACGTTTACGAAAATCATCAGGTTTTCTCTATTTTTAACCGACAAAAAACAAAAACGTAGTAGTTTCTCAATTCATCGGGGACTTTTCTATCATTGTACACGTAGAAAAAGTTTCGCGTGCCCTTCCCTCACGTTCCCAGCATTTTTGGGTCACAGAAATATGTCGTTACATTTCCGTAAACAGTGCAAGGTAAACAAAGTACAGTGGAGGAAGGCATGTGGTGTTAGGCGAAAAACACACGGAACGTTCGTAACACACGGAAATTTCTGCGCAGCGCTTTCGCATGCGGTATAAAATGCGATTTTGTCCTTATAAATACATACAAACATATTGTATATCCGTTGGGGGGTAGACAGAGGGTAGAGAGAGGAGAGGGTAGATTTACACCACGTCTGACAAAAATTTGAGGGTAATTCAGAAGACTGTGTATCACCATAGCCTGTCACCTAAAAATGGAACACAATCAACTCTTAAATCCCTTAGTCGCTTTTTACGACACCCACGGGAAAGATATGGCTGAAGCTATTTTAAGCCAGCACCACGACACCACTTTCTCTCTTACCTTTACCTTTACAGCCTCAAAAGTCCACTGCTGGACATGGGCCTCCCCCGTATTTGGGGGTATTGCCATACTCGCCACGCTTGGTAGGCGGATTGGCGAGCGCTGTGTAATATGTTTAATTCACAGAGAATGCTGCTGCCCATTCCCTGGATAATTATCCCTGAGTCACTTTTTACGACACCCATGGGTAGAATTGGGGTGATGCTATTCTAAGCCGGCATAGCACGGTAATTTTCTCTCTTATTCTGATACAAATACTGTTTATGTCAAACGGTTTATCAGACGCATCCGCTAGCGCTGCGTTACACAGCGCAAAAATACGCACAGACTGATGTTCCATGTGTTTTTCATCTTATGGTGTATATTGTACTCCCCCGACCTCAACTCAGGTGTTTTACGGTAACGTCCGCGGCGCACGCAAGTTGAAAATACTGCGTCATACCTTCAGTATCTGCGGGACATCCATTGCGGGGTTTACATTTAGCTTTTCGTCATAAAGCTCATCAAACACGCAATGTAAAAGAAAGTAGATGTTTTATATATGCATGTAATTTTTCCAAGTAACTTCCTCGGGCAGTTAATATCGCGTAATGTTGTCTACCCATTCCCGGCGGCGGCGTGGTTGTTTACTCCGCCACTGCATACGGACTTTTAATAGGAATTTATACTCGCGGCGAACTACGAGAGTTACTGTTGTTTTGCTTATGTTCCTGGTTGCGTTAGTCCGAACTAATAGTCTTGTAATCTATACAGATCAGAATTATGTTTTTGCTATAGTCTTCTGCTTTTCGAGTGGAACACCGAACCGAAGAACGACCCGATGAAGGGGTGTTAGAATTTTCAAGTAGTAGTAGTAGTACTGTAGAAAAAACAGCATCCGAACTTACACACATAACAGCACTCCAAAGCAACTCAAGTGCAGCTAGACGTCTAATTATAAGTTTCAGAATGTAGAGTTCAATGATTATTCTAGGTATGTTGTCTCTCTTTTCGCTGTCGAACGACCCGATAAAACTGATGGCAATACATTAGGTTATTTAGGAGCTGCTTAGCTTGCACCAGCTTGGGTTAGATTAGAACAATGTGCGATAATCGACCCTGGGTGACTTGAAATTGTAAACTACTCAAAACCGACTACAGCACAGACCTTCTATGGGTATTTTCATGTAATCGGGTTTGCATTTTCGCCTCCCATTCGACCATGTTTGCTATAAGTACCAGGGCACCAGAGCAGCAGGGAAGCAAGTAACATAACAGCTCATTATAATTCTATTTAGGTACGGTCTTCAGAAAATACGTAGGCACAATGTTTGAGGAGTAACTTTCGAGGGCTTTTACTTTTACATACGAATACGAGGTTCGTACGGGGAAGTTATTGCGGAAACGACCCTGTCAGGCTTTGGGAAAAATACTTCCGCCACTCAATAAAACAAAATGAAACATGTATTTTTGTAACAAAAAAGAAATTAAAAGCACAAATTAGGGAGATGGGGCGCCTTTGTAGATGGCTCACTCAGGACTACATAGCGATGGTTTTGACGCTTGCCTCCTGTATTCAACGATCTTTAACTAATTTGTCTTCATCTTCTATCACAGAATTAGAAAACGCATAACTATATTCAGCCTGAAACGAATCAATACTTTGGGTAAAAAATTTAAGCTTTCCAAAATATTTAAGTATCTAATTTCCCCATTACACTTCCATTTTCTTCAATGAATTCATAATAACATCATAACATCAAGTCCCTACATTATATTTCGGTTATCATACTAAAATCAATCCCCGTTGATTAAAAAACATTGACTTTACTACCCTGCGTCGTAGCGGGTCGCGTGCCAGAGGAAAAAGCTCCTTACTTCCGGTGGATAAGGTGGAAACTTGGACGAACCGCCGGAAACTGAGGGTTGTCACGGAAGCACGCAGCGCAAAACGATTTGTTTATAATTTATAAAAGTTTAGTTACTTATCTTCACTCGGAGTTCTCGATAAAAGGGAAAGCGATGGTTGGAGTCACGCTATGTAAGTTTGAAGGAGCAATTACCAGACGTAGGAAAAAACACATCCTTTTCAGATACTTTTGCAAACTTTAAACGCTTGGCATGCGTTACTAGTGCTATCAGACTCTTTTTTCTACATCATGCCTTTATACCTTGCGGTGGTACTTAAACATTAAACAAATAAGGAATCTACTTAGCTATGACTAGGACCTAAGACCGGGACTCTTCAGTCTATCAATTATTTAGACTTGAGCTCGTCGATCCAGCGATATTTTAGGACCATTTTTAGTGTTCTTTAGTTCAACGTTGTTTCAAACTTGGACTTTTTAAACTTTGATTTGAGTTATACTTACTATGGGAGCCCCTATGTTCTTATTTGCACCTATGTTCTTAGGGGAAAATTGTTTCTTATCACCAGCCGGTTCTGTGTTTTTGGTATCGGTCTAGAAAAATTTCACCCAGTAGGTATGTGACTCTCTGTCCCTCTATTAAGTTTATTGTGTTGTTTTCAAACCCACGACCCCTATCCCCTAGCAAACGCTCTACCAACTCCACGTTCCGGAAGCTATTTCAAAAACGCGTCATAATTAAAGATATCTGCGCATTACAGGGTTCAGCTAATGGCGCTGATGATTTATGAGACCAGCTCGGGCTCAACCCTCGAACCTTGTACCTTCGAACCCTGCCTAGTGGCCGTGAGGCACTCATGGGACCTGTAAAAACATACCTTGGAAATTAAAACGATTCGCCGGTGTTTTTAAAGTTTTTATGAAATCAAAGTTAGAAATTACGTCGGCAAACACATAATATAACGTCTGTTTATTAGTTATTTTATCGCTGCGTTTGGACAATACATGACCTTTTGTTCATACAAATACGGTTTAGGTATATGTCAAAAAGTTTGACTGACACACATTTGTCAATGCAGCGTAAAGTGTTGCGAAAATGTAGGTATATATGAAAATAAGGTGGAAAATCGTAGTTAGCACGCAATAGGGCTGCGCAAGAATAACGCACGTCTTTACGTGTGATTCTCGCCTATTAAGTAAGTACTTAGGTATTTCTATAATCTATGCTGATTTTACAAATAATTTATAAAATGTTTATTTTTATGATCTGACATGCTCTATGTGTGTAAAGTAAGATAAAAATTAATCTTTTTTATTAAACAGAATTTCACATTTACAATTTAAATCAGTGTAAACCTGTAGCCAAGTAATGAAATGTACTCAATCAGCCCCGAATTAAAAGCAAACAAGATAAGATCAGGGTTAAAATAGTCACCTCTGCCTCTGTCTCGGTTTCAGGGTCACCTTTGGGTACCTACTTGTTATTTGCCTAAAAATATTTTGCTTAAAATTTCGAACATAACTCCGAATTTTATCAGTTTTTGTACACAAGAGTTGAGTGTAATGGTACCCTTATTTTCCAAGCGTCGCGACAACGACGCCGTCAAATTTTGACGGCGTCGTTGTCGCTGCGGTCTTGTAGAAAAACCCGACCGCATCCCATACAAACTCTAAGCTTCTCAGCGCGCTGTCAACGTGACGGCGTCGTGGCGCGCCGCAACGACGCCTACGCTCGGTCTTTCTGGTTCCCCATACAAACCAGTCATTTGATTCTTCAGTCTTGGTTTTTAAGCCTACCATAAATTAATTATTCAAAATGCTTTGATTACTTTTGTGTTTAGCTCAATCAATAAAGTAGCCATACTAAGCAGAAAGGGTTTAAACAAACAGATTTATTAAAAACAAAAATCCGACTGCGGTAATTTCAAAGTTGTATTTCGCGATGAAAGTCCGCCATCTTGAATTTATTTTATTTCAGTTATATTCCAAACACCACGTATTTGGAATCGACTTCCATTTCGCTTGTATGTCAACTTGACGCAAATCTCAAAGCGACGGTTCTCGACTCAAGATGTTATCATTGGCTTACTTACTTCATCTTAAACTCTGATTTAAACCTCTCTCACTCAAAAGAGGTTTTACAACACAAGATCACGATAAAGCGGATGCTTGTGAACATTAAAGAGCCATTAAAATGCTTTGAAGGTAAGTACTTACTGATCCTGGAAGATTTTAATTCAGAATTCAGACAGATTGCATCAACCCTAAATTTTAAATAAATTCTTAGTTAGGTAGAAATAAAACTAATTTAGAAAAGTAACATTTTTTGTTTGCTTTTAAAAGTCTGGTCTCCCAGGCTTCTGGCTTCTGGCTATTACTTGAGGAAAACTTTATACGGGGTGTTAGGGACGGTGTAACGAAAACTTTGCAGGCATGATCAGACCATCAAACTGAACAACTTTTACTATGGAGTCAATGGTGGGAAATGAAAAAAAATCACGATCAGCTGACTGACTTTGTATGGGAGGTCGGAATTTTTTTTTTACACCGCCCCTAACACCCTGTATTTAGTATATGATCTTTCTATATATTTTTTAAAAAGACCCTTACATTTTTAAATTATTTTCCTTTATCTATAACAGGTATTAACAACTGCTTAGGTACAAAAATAGCCATCGCCCTGCGCTCTTTCCGCAATTTGTGAAAATAGTTACAAAAAGAGTCCGCCACACAATTGTCAAATAACAACATAATTCTTCCATTTGTGTGAACAAAGCTAAGTTTAGCGGCTACCCTCGTCCCAGAATAGACTCAAGTGTAAGTGTAAAAATAGCGAGAATACCTACCACATTGGTTGTTGAAAACCTTTGGAACCGACTTCAGTTTCTTCTACATGCTTGCTTTGCTCAACGAGTCTACGAATGACCCCTAGTGATTTATCGATAGATCTTGAAGACTTTTCTGGATGTTTCCGGGGTCCCTTCGTCAGTTATGGAGGTCTATCGGGGTAACACGTGCACTGGTAGTAAGTTTTATCTATTTGTGGACTTATCTCGTGTGCAAGAAGACTTTAGTTCTGTCAAATCGAATGAAACTGTTTTAACACAAATGAATAATGTAGACATACTGGTGTAGAGGAGTAGGTATAATTACGCTTCTGAGTAGAGTACCTAACCGTCAACCAAACTAAATAAAAAATGTCTGAGTTAATTTTGGAACCTCCTCCTTTTTGAAGTCGGTTAAATAGCAAGAACACAAGAGCGTTCGCGGATTCAATACACTCATACGGTCCCCAAGGAGATGACACGAATTTGTATGGTGTGTAGGCGACGTATTCTTGTACTGAGGGTAGGTGTTCCACTAATACAGAAAATGTGGATTTTCCATGTGTTGGTTGGGTATATGAAAATTTACCTTGTTTGAAAGTTATCTCGTTGATACATATAAGAAAATTTGGAAACAGTTACAAAATAACAGCAGTTTTTTTAGAAAAAAATTCTTGTTCTATTCGATGCAGCTAGTTACGCATCTTATTTAGTACCTTTTAGGTTGTTTTTACATGCATAGCAATGTATTCCGGTGTTTTTAGATCCGATTTAGTGACGAAAGGCACAGATACTGCCGGAAAAAATACATCTTCATTGTGTTATTTTCTAAAGTTTCGATTTGAAGTCACAAAAATGTATTCATAACTATTGTCGAGCAAATATTAACCTTTACAAATAATTTTAAAAAACAGTCTACAGTAGAATAGCTCCCCTAAGGAAGTACGCTATGATTTCACTAACAGGGGGCACATTTTGGTTTCTGTTATTTTATCTCCGGCCCCGGTGCGTACAACGGAATACTTTAACTTCGCGTGTCAAGATGGAAGAACATTAAACGAATTACAAAAAAGAAGAGGTTCTGGATCATCTCTAGTCGTGTAGGATACAAAGTCGACAAACCCGGTGAACCCTGGTGTCAGAGGGTTTAAACCGCATAAAGTTTATACTACTGCTAATTATACTTTAGTAGGTTCACCTCTGATATAGTTGTGAAAGAATTTCATGTTTTTCTTATGTATGTACCCTTTATGCAGATTTATGTACCTACCAATGGTTTAGTACCAATCAATCCAACATATCCAAACCGATTTGAAAAATTCTTAGTTTGTTTGAAAGCATTTATGTATTTACCTGCTGATCAGTTTGTCCATAGTTACAAAATCAGGATCCGATGATAGGTCATACTTTCTACCCTAGATCGTAATCGTATAGAAAATATTAAAATTCCACAGTAAATCAAAGTTGAAGTCGGTTCCAAAAATATCCTAATTTAAATAACGTTGCCTGTCAAGATGGGTGTTATTTTGACGTCTGAACTTCACTCCGCAGTTGGGAAATTCGTCGAATTCCATTTATCGCCTTCTGTTATTGTAAAATGATATTCTGACAACTGCGTTATATTATTGTTATGAGTTGGGCTGTATGTATGTTGTTTTGATTTGTGTAGGTACTTGAAAGTTTAGAAATTATACGAGTACTGAAAAAATATAACAGATTTTGCTCTTTGGATTGGATTTGGTCAGCGTTTACTGTGAATAAAACATCTTGCTCTGCGCTCGCCAATCCGCCTCCCAAGCGTGGTGAGTATGGCAATACCCTTTCGGGGAGGCCCATGTCCAGCATTGGACTGTTGTGTCTGTTAAGGAAAAAAGTAATAAGTTGGATCGTAAGTAATTCATTGTTAAATTTTTTATCAGTCTAGTATTCTCTTTTAGGCAATGAAAGCATTTCATTCATATTTGATTCAAAGATCTGCTATCTTTGTGTACATAAAGTGTTTGAATATGACATCAAAGATTTTCTACGTACCTAAGCAAGATGACAAAAGTTGTGCTACTAGGTATATACCTACTACCACCATTACTTTACAGATGGCTCACTCAATCAATACAAGCGACGATTTTGAAGCTTACTGGATTTATCCTCTCCTCTGTGGCGCCATTTTTTATAAGTAGACGAGCGATAAACTGGAAATAATTGGAATCTCAGAGGAACTCAAGGTTACTAAGAAGATGGTTGCCACGAACGTCATATTTCTTGCATTCAAATTGGTTTAGAATAGTATGACGTTTGTGTATCAGATTTTACCGTTTTGATATTCTTCTACTTTGCGTTTTTTGCCAGTAGGTAGCAACCCTGGCTATGTAACAATTGACAGTCGCGAAATCCTATACCAGGAGTAACAGAAAAAGTACCTGTAACAAGCCGAAAGGTGGTCAAGGTACTCATGAAACTTTCTCTATGGAACAATGGGTCAAACTATGAAAAAAAATTGGACCTCTCATAGTAAATCAATCAGCTATCGGCAATTTTGTATGGAAGGCCCATTTTTTTCATATTTCGACCTATGTTCTCTAGGGATAGTTGTTCAGTTTCATGAGTACCTTGAACTCCTTTCAGCTTGTAATACCCTTTCTGTTACACCCTGTATAAGAGTCGAGTGAACCGTCTGTATACTCTCTATTTTGTGCCACTACTATAGATACGCAGGTGGGTTCCGCCCGACCCAAATTCGTGTTGATCAAATGATTGATTGTATTTCCAAGTTCCCATCCACAACAACTCACGGGAAGTCGGGAAAAGTGAATAAAAGACTACAAATAGTGTTGGGGATAACACAATCACCCCGAATCAAGGTGTTCGTGATTTCCTGGGGGCGATGGGGGTGGGGCAGGTGTGGAGGGGGTAGACGGGTGGCTCACACAAACCAGACAATACTGCGGTTATTCACAACCACCATACAAAATGACAACTTTGATAGACAACTGCAAATCGATTTGGTGACGTGTCTCCATGATAATTATGAAGTTTTTGTTTGGCATTTCTTCACATTCTGCACTAAAACACCGGGAAATCATGTGGTTCGTGTGAGGGTTGTCTTAATGAGCTTAAGAGTAGGAAGGAGCTTATAGAGAGAATCAGGACACTTTTGGAATGGAATAAGGATTTGCTGAAGTAAATTAACTTTTGTTTCATTTGGGACATTGGTCATACTATGTTTATCTATAGGGTAAACTAAGCCTTAGCATGCGGCCACGTTTTCTTTAGACATGTATGTCAAAATTCTTGACTTGTTTTGATAAATTCCATACGATTCGTTCGACATATCAATATGTCTTCTCACGCGATAGATAAGTCTTCCTTCGGTGCGCATGCTGCGTATACTATTCCCTATATAAACGCCATGACATTTTAATCTGTGATTTGAATATGGCTATACCCCCAGCATTGGACTCCTTAATTTTTTTTCAGTAATTCATCTTCAGTCCACAACCACCAAGCAATGTATAACCATTTTGCGTCTCTATCACAATACCAGTTACAGACGGGTGACCTCGCTGGCACAAAATAGAGAATTTACAGAAGGACAGCTCGCTTCTTCCCGATCATTTATACCTAACCTCTAGGGTTGCTACTTTTTCTTTTTGATTTTATGGAATGCGGTACCTGTATTAAACGTACTAAGGTACATTACTTTCATTACATCAAACTTACACTATGACACGCTACCTTTTAACCTTTACAGCCACAACACTCCACTGCTGGACATGGGCCTCCCGTATTGGGGGGTATTGCCATACTCACCACGCTTGGCAGGCGGATTGGCAAGCGCAGTGCAAGATGTTTAATTCACAGGGAACGCTGCTGCCCATTCCCTGGATAATTATCCCTTAGTCGTTTTTTACGACACCCACAGATAGAATGGGGTGATGCTATTCTAAGCCGGCAAGCACACGGCATGACACGCTATACAAAAATATTTACACTTGCAAGTCGACATTTGGCCGTCCACTCGCACCGAACGCTGTTAACACTCGCTACTAGCCGGTTCGAACCCGTTCAAGATCGCGCGTAAACGACGGCGTGTAGATGTGTGTGTGAGTGTAGCTACGTTTTCTTCTAGCCGTCTCTCTGTATTGGGCGACTACCAATACTAACTTTGTGTCGCTGTTGCGAGGGGCCTACCTCATCAATCTCAATTCAACTCTCTCAAATTTATTTACCCTGACACGCTCAAAAAGGGTATTCTCGTTTACAATTACAGACCTTTTCATACTTAGCTGTATTATTTTTGGAGATTGGATTCTGTCAAGATAATGATGATGAAAGTTGATTTAGGATTTTATGAAGTGTTGTTTCATGAAAAGATTTAATTTGATTAAAAAAAATCCAGACATATAAAAGCAGTTTAGACTTTCTGTGAAATAGACTATTGTAGTGTATGGCACTCAACAGATGGCGCTGGTGGTTTTCTAAAACGCGCTAACGACTTCCCATAGGTAAAAGCAATACAAACAAATTAGACAGATGTGCATCACTCTTATCTTACCCATAGAAATTGTAAGGAGAAATTAATTGATGAAAACATTCAAGAAATGGGCAGCAGTGTTCTCTATAAATGCCACATCTTGCACCTGGTTAATACCTCTCTCAAGAAGGAGAGGCCGATATATTGGGTCAAATACTGACCGATAGCGAAAACTCAGAACCAGCTGGTGATAAGGAACAACTTTCCCTAAGGAACATAGGTCGAAACACGAAAAAAAAAATGTTGATCTCACATAGTAAATCAATTCGCTATCGGTCACTAGTAAAATTTCACCCCATATTTCAAAGGACTTTAGTGGCTGTTGATATCCATGAAGGTCTCGAACGAAAGAACGATCTTCGAAGATCTAAAACGTAGCTCCAAGTTCAGAACAAACCAGTTAGCAACAGCGCCGCCGGAGATCAGACCTACATTATTTACGACCTCTAGACAGACGGAGTCTATAAAAAATCAGTTGACTGCATACGTTCACAACGAGCTCAATTGGATAACGAGGCGATGCAGCCAGCAACAAACACGTAATGGCTCCTCGCAGTTTATAGCTCGTGTCTGTCTGTGTGTCACCATCAGCACCACCTCCTATTACTTATTAGACAAAGGTTTTTCAAAAACAGCTTAATAACAAGCAATTTTAATGTAGAGTGAATTCAGTAACTGCCCGCAACCGTTACCTACCTGTAGCTAAATGTATTTCGTCCACCACCAGACAGGAGGTCACCCCAAGCCGCGTTTTATGCCCGTTACTCTTCTTCTTCTTGATGTCTTCTTTTCGAATAGGACACCGAGTCGTCCAGCGACCCGATTGACCCTAGTGTCAGAGTTTTTCTACCGCCTAATTCATGAAATGTAGCAGGCTTCTGACATGGTTGGGTAACGACCACCGTCTAAGTAGTCATAGATAGCAACCGGGACCTGCCCTCCGAAGCACGAAATCATCTTGCTTTCGGACAATCAGGTGGTTCAGTCTGCAATGTCCTAACCAGACTGAGAACAAATAAATTCACAGAGTAATAAATATCAACTTTGTGAAGTGACCCACCGAGAATCGAACCCGGAACCTTCTGCGTCGCAGGCAATCGCACTACCACTACGCCACATGGCTTTCGGTTTATCCTTTGGGTACCTTTAGTTTCTGCTGATAGTTCCTGCTATTATCATGTTGGGTGCAGTCAGGTCTGAATGGAGAACATCCCGTGGAGATTGGCGCGTGTGGAGCAGAAATAAATTGACAACGACGATACAATCACCAGCAGCGATTAGGTTGTGATGTAAGGTTATCTACAGAGTCACTTTGTTTTCATTCAACAGGATAAACCGCGGGAAAATGTTGCAGCGGGTGAAACTGCTAATGGGCTGATGAAAATCTGTCATTGCTTGTAATCTAGTTCGTTACTCTCCTAAGTAAATTGTATCGATAAAGTTAATCATGAGATATCAAAATAAGTCTCGTAGCCTAGAGACCAGCGCCTTTCAAGGTGTTACTAGGTATAGCTAACGATTAAATCAAAACTGCAGCTAGCAACAGAACGGAGCTCTAATTTGAACCTCGCCTCGCCGCTATTTTAGACATCACTCTTCATTGAATCAGAAAGAACAGCCAGTTTACATCTAGAGCTATTTCACATCAGTCTGTCTGGCTGTTATGATCAAAACAAAATTGCAGTTAGCAACAGAACGATGCGACGCGGTGGCGACCTCACCTTGCTGCTATTTTGGACATCACTCTTCATTGAACTACACCATACACCAGAAATTTAAGGTTTATGTTTGGTAGTGGACGACAAGCAGTGCAGTAGAGGACAGAATCTTACACTTTGAGTATGCAGTAGGGTCGCTTCGTCGGTGTTCCATACGAAAAAGAAAGAAGAATGACCATAGAAAATACCTTCATACTTTGGCATGCTAGCAAATGGAAAGAAGGTAGGTTATTTCTGAAAAATCAAATAACTAATTTGTAACTTAACAATAGAAGTGGCCTTACAGAACAGTGTAAAATCATTGTAGTATAAAGTATTGTGTCGGTCTATTGTTGCTAATGAAGCATGGAGGAAACAAACTCGGGCCTTTGTTACCTCTTTGTTACCGATGACTGGCTGTTATGGTATCATAATTAGGGATGCAGCGATATATCGATATCGATAAATTTTGGTATTTTAACGCCCGAAAATATTGATATAGAAAAAATTTCATAGTCTATCAAAATATTGGCCTTGTCCGCACAGCGAATTTTATACAAATTCCGATTTTACTCTCGCGTGATATTTTATTTTGTATGGAATAACACGCGATATTTTTCTCGTCAGAGTGGAAACTTTAGCGGAAAGTTTCAGCTTGTTACCAAAAACGAGAGAAATTCGCGAGAAAAACACTTTGTGCAGACAGGCAGGACCTAAAGTTTCTTAATGATTTATCTATTAGAAATAAGAAGCGATATGTCGGTGGCCTAGGTCGACGTATCAATATCGACTAAACTCGATACCTACATATCGATTGTTGGATAAATTTTTCATCCCTAATCATAATACCATGAGTGCCGATGGTACCGATTTGGACCAAAAAACAAAAGCAAGTAGAATTTCATGGTGACGGTGGGATTCTTGATTGGAGAGTCCACGATCATGTCAAAACTTATGGTAATGATGATGATGATAACTTTTATTATTTGGATCTTATCTTACAGCTAGAAGTAGGTGCCTACACTGTCTTCGTGGGGTGCCCCTTCGAACGCATAACATTTTTACTCCTATTTGCATTACGCATAACACTTTCGGCATAGTCGTCATTTCGCATAATTGTAAATTGGCATAATTTTTTAAATGCATAATGGATATATTGACATAACAATAAATATTCATAATTTTGTTTACCATAACGATTATAGCCATAAACTTAAAACATCATAAGAATCATGGAATGGATAATTAGTAAATACTTATTTAGAAAATACACTTGGGCACGAATGGCACAATGTACGTAGGTACTTTGTCGTATTCCTCAGTCGAGTATTGACAAAAAAATTAATTGGACTGACTGTTGTGGCTGTAAAGGTAAAAAGGGCAGCGGTGTTCCCTGTAAATGCAACATCTTGCACTGCACTCGTCAATCCTCTTACCAATCGTGGCAAATATGCAATGAAATACTTTCCTACCATATGAAAAATGTTTGAGCTTTTTGGCTTAAGTCGGGGAAGAGTCAGCATTTTCATCTTTTAGTGGTAAACGAAATATAAAGTAAGTTCGACCCTTCTATCTAAATTCGCTCGTATTTTCGCAGGAAAATGCGGTTTGTGGTCTCAGCGGCTGCTTTTCGGTAAATTGAATGCCCTTCAGTGAACTTTTACGTCACATTTCTCAAAAAGAAAGGTGGTTGTCATTTTCACACGAGGTACCACATGGTTTCCAGTGGTTAAGCATTTCCGATTTTTGATGACGGGAGTTAATGAAACAGCATACAAAACTCGGATGACATGGCACAAAATTATAACTGTCACAGGTAGTCATGTCATGTCATAGTCATGTTCAATATTGCACCGCAAGGAGGATTCAATCCTTTGAAGTACTCATTGAATTTGCATCATTATTTATTTTCGAGTACCTACTTATTTACTTACTTGACTTTTTATCCCTAAAATTTCAATATTTCCTTCCCATAGATAGTATTTCTCTACCATACTTCCTTACTCAAAATTTTGGAAATGCTTCTGGCCACTTACTGGCTTACTGGTACCATTGGTCTTTTTTTTTTCATATTTATTTCATGATTTTCCCTGTTTCCAAAAATAGCACTCGCAGGGCAGCAAAGTAGCCAAACAAAAAACGAAAATATATTCAAAGAAAATCTCCTTGAAGGCAAATAGGCAATAGAATAAGCTATTTTACTTCACCAACTCGTCCCTCACTGAATGCCCTTCCAGTCCCTTGAACGGATACCTGTTACTATCTGATCCTCCCCTCCCCCCCTCAACCCCCCAACATTACCCTCCCCCCGGAAACGCCCACTCGGAAACGTTTTGGCAGTTTCTTCTAAGAAATATTCTTTTTTTTTTATATACAGGGTGTTAATATTTATAAAAAAATATTTTTAGGGGTACGCTTAGAAGCGTAGCTCAGATTGGAGGTAAGAAAAAAGTTATAGTAACTACGCAAGCGCACAACTAGTCAACTTTTCCTAAAGAACATAGATTAAATTAAACAGCGAAAAAACTGAACTTCACATAAAAAATGTGTACAGGCTCTGACAATTATTTTGTAGAGAAAATATAGGATGAAATTTTACTAGTGACAGATACTGAAAACTCAGAATTGTCTGGAAAGGAACAACTTTCCGCTAGGAAGATAGATCGAAATATGAAAAAAAAATTGGACCTCCTATAGTAAATCAAATTCAGCTGATCGGCAATTTTGTATGGAAGGTCCTGATTTTATTTTCATATTTCGATGTTCCTAGGAGTAAGTTTTTCCTTATCATCACCAGCCTAATAAAATTCTCCCTATGTAAAATATTCATATCTTGGGCTTTGTTTCTTAGAAAAAACGTTCAGATCCATGTTCTCCTTTTATGATATTTTCACCAAAAGTTTTACACCTGATATAATTTTTCATTTCGCCGGATTTGTGCGTAGGTATCAGCACTGCGCCCGAAAAATTTGTAAAGAACCGAAATTCGGACACGTTTGTGAATAATTATATATCGGTTAATACCTATCGGGATTATTTCTGTTTCTAGGTGAAACTTTTTATATCTACCTTGAAAAGGGGTTTTCGTGGTGCCATAATATGGACAAGCTAGACTCTTACGTGGCTATATTTCATTCACAACTAGCGATATTAAAAATAGTTGAATTGTGTATGTAACTGGTAAACATTTGTGTAAATACGTAAAAAAGTAAGCACTATCAGTAGCACTTAATATTTTTATCTATATCTTATCAAAAAAGTCTTTTCAGATCGAGAAAAATGTTTACCATTTGAATGTGGATTTGATCCTAAATCTTTTGCTCGAATCCCTTTTTCGTAAGTTACACTAAAATAATAATAATAATTTTCCAAATGATGTCGCTTTAGAATAGCATCACACCTTTTCTACCCTTAGTAGCTTTTTACGATACCCACGGGTAGAATTGGGGTGATGCTATTCTAAACCAGCATCAGAAGGCAACGTACACTATCCTGTTATTAACTTACAAATAGAGAAAGAGAAAACTCCTGAAAATAATTAGCGATTGACCTCGCTCGGACAAAACAGAGCAAGATGGCGTCGCGTCGTGACGTCACTTCCGGGGCGACAAATACCAACCGGAAATGCTCGCTGTGTCGTCGGGAAAACAACCGTTGTGACAATGAATTGGCGGGAAAATCATACATAAAATAACATGTAAGTAGGTATCTGAAAAAATGAAGAACAACATCCAATATCAGGGAGGTATACGATACTTCAAAATATCTGAAACAGCTTTATATTTTGGTCTCTGAAAACATCTGAGAAAGAGTCAAATTTTATAATATTGTTCCTGCTGCGCTTGTCATAGCATATATCTCAAAATCCATCTCTAAGTAAAAAAAATGGTACAGAAGCTTTTTAAATTTTCATTAAAATTGAGTAATAACAGAGTATTCACGATCAAAAAAGCAATATTCCCATGGAAAGCTTAAAGTTTTTTTTTACTTCCGTCAGGGCGAGAGTAACTGCGAAGCTCATAAATCTTGCCGGTTGTTTTTGCGCGAATAAGTTCACCTGCCTGTATATCCAGCATCCTGTATATAACATACATACAGGGTGTTTATAAAGTCGAATCCAAAAGGAGTGGGGAAGCCAGTTCCTTCAGTGGGTCTGAAAAAAAGTCTTTACTATAAACCAAGCAAAATTAAGCCTAATTTTTACTTCCGTCAGGCAAAATAACTGCGGAAGCCAGAATATAACTCTTAATGGTTGTTTTTGCGCGAATGAGTTCATCTGCTTGTATATTATATATCTAGCACATATACCCACAGGATGCTTGTAAAGTCAAAGCCTAAATGGATGTAACAGCCAGATATTGCAGTGGGCTTGAAAAAAGCATGTGTGTGTGTGTGTGTGTTTGTATGTGTAGCGCTACATAAGAGGCTGCGGATTACCTTGTAGAGATAAATAATGCTCTATCACGCCTTTACCTCTTACGGGTAAAGCAGCGCGTCAACATGTCACTGCAGTTTTGTTACCACGTCTTTAAAAGTAATAAATTCATGGCGACAATTTACCGAACCGCTGGACATTTCTTTTATTTTTAAATCTTCGGCGTGAAGTAAGATTTTGTCAAATATATTTTTTATAAAAGCTGGTGATGGTAAAATACATTTGACAGCAAATCTCTGAGGGATTAACCTCACTTCACATCAGTTTTTTAAAGGAATACGACGGGAAGCCATCACTTCATAAGTACGTCCATGGGGATCCTGTCATGGGTATTCGAGTAAGTATATAAGATTTTCTTGCGGTGTAGAAGGAATAAGAGATCCTTGGGTTTTTTCGTTAGTTAAATATCGATTGCTATTGGATCTTCCCAAAAGTAAAAACATGGGTATGATATATGACAATAATGTGATATCCGAGTAAGCTTCAAACTCGATTGATACCGTTCGATTTGGTGACGAAAGATTGATACGCTTTCAATAGTTTCAATATGTTATTGTATGATGCAAATGAAAACTTATTTTAAGCCCATTAGTAAGACAACACCCTGTTTGTGCATCCCCATAGACAGGCAGGTACCTTTACGCAGCCACCAGGAAAACTACCTTTGATTTATTGTAGCAAAAACTCCGTTGAAAGAATACCGGGTCTTTTGTTTGTCTAACGAATGACATCAGACGATAACAGGTCCCCTGAAATGGCGTCTTACTTTATTACTTATCGAGCATTATAGGAAAAGTTTGTTAAAATATTTGGTGCTTACGAAAAAATATTGAAACTAGGTCAAAGAAATACATGAAAAAATACAGGGCGACGTAGAAATTTTGCCCTCAGCTGTAAATCTATAGACAATGGTCAACCGCACAGTGACGGTGATACCACCTACAACACACCTACAACAGCATTCCCAAAGAGGGTTAACGTCAGGCGCCGACCCCAACTTAGTTTGGGAAAAGGGCAGGAAGATGATGGGTAAGCTTACCTAAACTGGCGAATTTGGCATAAACAAAATGAAATGTTGTTTATACTACAAACAGCGTTATTGCATCGCGAACACTTTGCCTGTTTGCCTGCCAATGTACATACAGTGCCATCCGTCAAGCGAGACATGACAGCACACATTCCTGCACCCCACTGTCTACAGGGTGTGATTTTAGAGTCGCTTTTCATGCAATTTAGGTGCAAACTCCACAGAGTAGACGTGAGACGTGCGAGATCGAAATCGTTTTCATGTAAAATGTACGAAACAGTAAAGACAAAGCTGCAATCCTCTATTAGCTACTCTCTGTGTAAAAGTCTTGCCTCAGACACTGAATGAATCGTTCCTCTCTGTCACAAATGTATTAGGTCTTGCAGTGATTAAATGTATCAGAATTCCACATCACCAAGACTAAATATTATACTTAGTCAATTGCATTTAAAAAGATTTAAATAAGGCGTTTTAGCAAGGTTGTAGCTGCACCTTTTCGTAAACAAAATGGAATGTTGTTCATACTACAAACACTGTTATTGCATCGCGAACACTTTGCCTGCCAATATACAGTGTCATACGTCAAACGAGGCATGACAGCACACATTCTTGCACCCCCACTGTCTACAGGGTGTGATTTTATCCTCGTTTCTATTTAATGGTTGTTCATACTACAAACAGTGTTATTGCATCGCGAACACTTTGCCTGCCAAGATACAGTGCCATGCGTCAAGCGAGACATGACAACACACATTCCTGCACCCCTACTGTCTACAGGATGTGATTTTATCCTCGCTTTATATTTAATGGTTGTTCATACTACAAACAGTGTTATTGCATTAACACTTTGCCTGCCAAGTTAAAGTGCCATCCGTCAAGCGAGTTATGACAGCACACATTCCTGCACCCCCACTGTCTACAGGATGTGATTTTAGAGTCGCTTTTCATACAATTTAGGCGCAAGCTCCACAGAGTAGACGTGAGATGTGCGAGATCGAAATCGTTTCCATGTAAAATGTACGAAACAGTAAAGACAAAGCTGCAATCCTCTATTAGCTACTCTCTGTGTAAAAGTCTTGCCTCAGACACTGAATGAATCATTATTTTCTATCACAGGGGTATTAGGCCTGTGATGTATCAGGATACCACATTATACTTAGTCAACTGCATTGAAAATTCGATTCAAGAAGACGTTTTGGTAAGCTTGCCTCCGACTTTTCGTAAACAAAATGGAATGTTGTTCATACTACAAACAGTGTTATTGCATCTTAAACACCTTGCCTGCCAATATACAGTGCCATCCGTCAAGCGAGACATGACAGCACGCATTCCTGCACCCCCACTGTCTACAGGGTGTGATTTTATCCTCGCTTTCTATTTAATGGTTGTTCATATTACAAACAGTGTTATTGCAACTTGAACACTTTGCCTGCCAATATACACTGCCTTCCGTCAAGCGGGACATGACAGCACACATTCTTGCACCCCCACTGTTAACAGGGTGTGGTTTTATCCGTAGCTATCTATTTAATGATTGTTCATACTACAAACAGTGTTATTGCATCGCGAACACCTTGCCTGCCAATATACAGTGCCATCCGTCAAGCGAGACATGACAGCACACATTTCTGCACCCCCACTGTCTACAGGATGTGATTTTATCCTCGCTTTCCAATTTATGGATGTTCATACTACAAACAGTGTTATTGCATCTTAAACACTCTGCCTGCCAATACAGGGTGTTAGGCAGAACGTTGGACATACGAAAAAGAGTGTTTCTAATCATGATTCTGAACAACTTTTACTATGAGGCCACATGCGAATTAGCATAAAAAATTTTAGGTGTTCCATACATCTTTGCCGACTAGGTACGAATTTTTCTATGGAAAATTCAAATATTTTTTTGCGAATTCGCAGGTAGCGCCATAGTAAAAGTTGTTCAGAATCACGAGTATTAACACCCTTTTCCGTATGTTCAACGTTCTGCCGAACACCCTATATAAAGTGTAATCCGTCAAGCGAGACATGACAGCACACATTCTTGCACCCCCACTGTCTACAGGATGTGATTTTATCCTCGCTTTCTATTTATGGTTGTTCATACTACAAACATTGCATCTTGAACACTTTGCCTGCCAATATACACTGTCATCCGTCAGCGAGACATGACAGCACACATTCTTGCACCCCCACTGTCTACAGGCTGTGATTTTATCCTCGCTTTCTATTTAATGATTGTTCATACTACAAACAGTTTTATTACACTGTGAACACTTTGCCTGCCAATATACACTGCCATCCGTCAAGCGAGACATGACAGCACACATTCCTGCACCCCCACTGTCTACAGGGTGTGATTTTATCCTCGCTAAATACAATTTTGGTGCAAGCTCCACAGAGTAGACGTGAGACGTGCGACATCGAAATTAATTCCACTTAAAATGTTTGAAACAGTAGAGACAAAGGTAAAAAACGTGAGGCGCGCGTCAGATCGATGACGGCTGACGATCATTTGTCTGACAGTTGCCATCCCATGCGTCTTAACGCACGTCTCATTATATCAGAATTCCACATCCGCAAGACTAAGTTGACTAAGGAGTCAATTGCATTTTTGATTCACTAAGCCGTTTTGGTAAACTTGCCTGAGAAATGTTGTTCATACTACAAACAGTGTTATTGTACTGTGAACACTTTGCCTGCCAATATACACTGCCATCCGTCAAGCGAGACATGACAGCACACATTCCTGCACCCCCACTGTCTATAGGATGTGATTTTATCCTCGTTTTTCATACAATTTAGGCGCAAAACTCTACAATTACATGGCGTTTTAAGCTTGCATGCGCCTATTCGTAAACAAAATGGAATGTTGTTCATACTACAAACAGTGTTATTGCACTGTGAACACTTTGCCTGCCAATATACAGTGCCATCCGTCAAGCGAGACATGACAGCACACATTCCTGCACCCCCACTGTCTACAGGGTGTGATTTTATCCTCGTTTCTATTTAATGGTTGTTCATACTACAAACAGTGTTATTGCATCGCGAACACTTTGCCTGCCAAGATACAGTGCCATGCGTCAAGCGAGACATGACAACACACATTCCTGCACCCCTACTGTCTACAGGATGTGATTTTATCCTCGCTTTATATTTAATGGTTGTTCATACTACAAACAGTGTTATTGCATTAACACTTTGCCTGCCAAGTTAAAGTGCCATCCGTCAAGCGAGTTATGACAGCACACATTCCTGCACCCCCACTGTCTACAGGATGTGATTTTAGAGTCGCTTTTCATACAATTTAGGCGCAAGCTCCACAGAGTAGACGTGAGATGTGCGAGATCGAAATCGTTTCCATGTAAAATGTACGAAACAGTAAAGACAAAGCTGCAATCCTCTATTAGCTACTCTCTGTGTAAAAGTCTTGCCTCAGACACTGAATGAATCATTATTTTCTATCACAGGGGTATTAGGCCTGTGATGTATCAGGATACCACATTATACTTAGTCAACTGCATTGAAAATTCGATTCAAGAAGACGTTTTGGTAAGCTTGCCTCCGACTTTTCGTAAACAAAATGGAATGTTGTTCATACTACAAACAGTGTTATTGCATCTTAAACACCTTGCCTGCCAATATACAGTGCCATCCGTCAAGCGAGACATGACAGCACGCATTCCTGCACCCCCACTGTCTATAGGATGTGATTTTATCCTCGTTTTTCATACAATTTAGGCGCAAAACTCTACAATTACATGGCGTTTTAAGCTTGCATGCGCCTATTCGTAAACAAAATGGAATGTTGTTCATACTACAAACAGTGTTATTGCACTGTGAACACTTTGCCTGCCAATATACACTGCCATCCGTCAAGCGAGACATGACAGCACACATTCCTGCACCCCCACTGTCTACAGGGTGTGATTTTATCCTCGCTTTTCATACAATTTATGGGATGTGTGTGGGGTACAAATCGTCAAGTCTACAATTAGTATTAATTCGTCAAGCGTGTTTTAACCGCTTATTTTGTTTCCGTCAAGTGATGAAATAGACAACGTGACATTCAGACTGTCTGACGGATCTCACGCCAATTTCATTCACTTTGTTTCTACCGCCTGAGGTAAAGTGAAGTTCGCGCGAGAAGCGTCAGACATTCCGAATGTCACGTAGTTTAATAGACCCTTTAGAATTCACTATCGAAGTATAAACATTTCACTTTCGCTTCCCTCAGGGCCCAAATGAACTATTTCTTAATCAGGATAGTAAACAATTCAATCAAGTAACAGATTATAATTGATGTTAGTATTAAAAGACGCAAGCTCTACCCACAGAGACGTAAGTCATGAGACATTCGTCGAGAGACGTGCGACGAGTAAAACCGTTTCCCTATAAATGTATGGAACAGTAGAAACAAAGCTACACATGAGAGGCGCGTCACATCGATATCGGCTGACGATCACTTGTCTGACAGATGCCATCCAAACGCTTTTCTGTAGAGCTTGCGCCTAAGAGTACAAAACAGCACATCCTCTATAGAATAAGCAATAAGTACTACGTTCGTCGGAAAATTGTTCAGAAGGAATTTTTCACTCCGGTTATTGAGGGAGCGCTCTTGTCATCCTCCTACGCTTGTTTCAGAGTTCACTCGCTCAGTTCGCCGCATTTTTAATATTACATTGTTTCGGTGAAGGAAAAGTTAATATTATGATGGCATTTCTTTTGATATTTTAAAATTACCCGACTCAAAAGAGTGAAGCGCACCAGGATTCGTCGTATTATTTGTCAACTCGTCGTCCAACAAGACAGAAAAAGAGTTGTGACTATTATTGGGTAAAAATGTACTAGTGACCGATGGCAAAAATGCAGGACGGGTTAGTGATAGATAAGGAACAACCTTTCTAACAAAGGTCGACATATGAAACAATATTTTTGCCACCCATCATAGTAACCCAAATCAGCTAATCGGCCATTTAGTATGAAAGGTTTTTTTTTCATTATCTTGGAAAAGTTGTTCCTTATCACCCCAACCTACATTTTCGCTATCGGTCACTAGAAAAATTTAACTCTGCTAGCTGACAGAGTGCCATATCAAACGCGTTTATGTATGTGACTAAAATAAACTCCGTTTTTATGCATGTCAGTGTGTAAGGGACACATGATATCTAACCTGGTACTAACTCGATATCGAGAACAGAGTATAACAGAGTATAGCTGTTAGTCACCCTTACTACGCCGTAGCACTCGTAGCAACGCAAAAAGCCTTCTTCATTTATAAATACAAAATGAAGTCACATTTGCGTTTATCCGTCATTCTGTTGTTTTTGTACTAGATAAAGTGATTCAAGAGTAAGGTTTACCAATATGTAGGCATAACACATGTCGAAAAAATGGCTTTTTATGTCCAAGTGAAATTATTATTTTTCAGTGATACACAGTCTTCTGAATGACTCAAACTTTTGTGAGACGTGGTCGTAATGTCCGTTTTACAGCCGTATACGCTCTGCCTACCGTGAAGAGGACATAAGCATGATAATGTATGTATGTATTACTTACAGAACACGAGAAGTGTTTTAAAGGTATTCTTATCTTATAGGTAGAGAAACATGGTGCTGTCTTATCCCTTGTCATTTGCGGTTCAAGATGCTTTACCCTTCTATTTGTGGTTTTTGTGAATCCAGAGCCGTCAGAAGTTCAGGTTTTTTTTTTCGTGTGGGACACCGAGTCGTTCAACGAACCGATGAATCCTGGTGTCAGAGTTGTTCAACCGCCTACTGCAAGTAGCAGGCCTCTGACATGGCTGTGTAACGACCGCCATCATAGACAGCAACCGGGACCGACGGCTTAACGTGCCCATCCGAAGCACGGAACCATCTTACTTGCGGACAATCAGGTGGTTCGGCCTGCAATGTCCTAACCAGACTGGGAACACATTCACAAAGTGATAAATCTCATCTTTGTGAGTGACCCCACCGGGAATTGAATTGAGTTCAGGGTATTGTGCAAGATTTACGGCTCCACCTTCGCGTTTTACTGTCAGAACATCAATAAGTGATCGTTTTTGCAAGAGAAATGAGTGGAAAACTGTTTTAGTGTTGTAAAAGAATAAAAATACAGAAAGTTCAGTCCGAAAATTACCAAATTCTATGAATATGACAGTTGGTGCGGAAATTTGACAGAGTTCTTTGATTTCATTTGCAAAATATTAATATGACATAATACACACACAAATTACACAGTTAGGAGACAGCTAGCTCGATCTAGATGTACCTAAATGCCTCGAAACACTACGACCGAAATTATGCAATAGAAATTCGGCGGCTAAATTCTGTCCCGTCAGTTTTCGGTTAGGGATGACACACTATAAGCGCCGAAATTGCGTACAAATCATGCCGAATTACTTCAAACCGAAATTTAGCGACGTAATTTCAGCGACGGAATTTCGGCTGAAGTGTGTTATTAATGCAAATAACATAGCTGGCGTAATTAAGCCGAATTCCGTCGCGTAATTTCGGTCGTAGTGTGACGAGGCACTAAGTAGTATAATGACTGTCTTCAAACATAAAAAAAACTCAGATTTGTTACCTTTGAACGCAAAGAAACTTGAAAAGTTCGACACACACAAAGCTGTAAATGTAGTCAACAAAAGCCAAACCAAACGAAAAATATTCAACAAACAAGACCAAAAATATACCTCGGCTCAATCTGCTTCGAATACGCGATCAATAGAAGAAAAACAAGCTGAGAAATAGATAGACGAGGAAAATTAGATCAAAGAAAGAACTATAAACGATCTGAGAGTAGGAAAATGTTCAGAGTGTTTTTTTTTTTAAAAAGACTGAAGTTTACAGATGTAGTACATGTTTATACGTAAATTTATTAATTTATTACTTGGATGTCTGTCTACGTATTTTCAGACTGAAGCTATAAATAACTCTTGCAATCAGATTCGACGCGCAATTATTTAAAATTGTGATTGTTTAGTTTCGTATCAAAAACGGTTTCGTATCTTTTTGAGCGGACGGTGCTGGCAACACTTTTCGGTCCGCCCCGTCTGTCATCTTTACGCTAGCGTTGTTGAAGCGAATTTTAGTTTTAAGTGGTGTAAAATTAAGGTGTTTTGGCGGTTTTCTCGTGTGCTATTTGCCACAAGCCATGGCTTCCCTGTGCGGTGGGGAAGTGAACCAAGTGAATTTTGGTTTCGGCTTTTGATTGAGGCCAACGTGGTCGCCGGTAACATAACCTCACTTTGAGTCGTCGCTCGCGTCGTGGCTGCCGATAGCTACGTATTTTAATTATAAATGATTGGAGGCCAACGGGGCCGATTTCTCATTCGGAGAGAAATCTTTTAGTTATTTTGTGTTAAAAAACATTATGTGATGTCGAACTGTGAACTATAGTGCAAATTGGAGGAAAGGAGTTCGAGAACGAGCGGATGTTCCAGTGCTGTGAGTTTAGGTTATTCCCTATTCCTGCGCTCCTAAAATATCCTGAATACCTGATTCCTGTCATACTTAAACTCACAAAGAAACGGCGTCATCGTTTGCTCGGTAAGCAATTCGTTGCTGGGCCCTGTTTAAGTAGATTTTGGAAACAAGAATTTCTCGGCCGGAAACTTTCCGGAACAAAATTCTCTCATTAAATTTATTTTATTTAGCTATAGTAAAGAGCACTACGAATCGTAGTCAAATGTTGTTCCGAGGCTGATCGACCATTTAGTTTTAGATTTTAAGATAACTTTAATTTGCTTCCACTGCGCTAAGATCAGCTTCGGAATCAAACAGTGATTAAATACAAAATCTGTAGGAAATATGGAGAATAGGGGATAAATTAATGATAGCTGTCATGGCACACTTGACGGATAGCTCAAAATTAGATAGCACATACCTTTACAGCCACAACAGTTCACTGCTGGACATGGGCCTTCCCTTTTTAGTACATACACATAAATAAATTACGTGCAACTACTTTTTCCTGACTTCATTTTATTTGTCCATAGTTCCTTTTGTACAACATCAAACAGCTTAGTGAGGTGCGAACGAGCGTGGCGTCTTGTAAACACATAAATTAGGCCACGAGCAGGCGGTTCCTTGGTAGGTACAAAATAGTACCTCTTTAGCCATGTGGTTGAGATCTCTGACTTCTCTTTAGGTAAAGTCTCTCACGCTAATTCATGAACAACTCTGTTTTCCATGGCTTCATTTTATTTCTCCATAGTTCCCTCTGTACAACATTTTTTTGGGCTCTCACAAAATATACTGCACCGACCGAAACTGATTTTGGAAAAGGGAAGGCAGATGATGACGACTAGGCCTTTCTCATTTTCATTACTATCAGTTGGTATCGTGTGAGGCCAGTTTAGAATAGCATGACCTCATATCATTCCCAAATATCTGCCAGAAGTGGTTAAACTGTCGATTTATGCTGTCAATGCTCTGCCTACTCTAAAAGGAAGTAACGCATGTCTGTTTGTGTATTTTGTTATAAAAAGCTACACTAGTTCACGTCAGGGTTCCTTACAAAATGGTTCCTATCAGTTCCACGAGCAGGGTTCGTGCTGGCGCGCGTTCGCTGGTTTTTATGTCCAGGCCTTGAATACCACTACTCCTTATTGATACAGATACGTACCTACTCACCTATATCTGTGAGTAGGTATAGCTATTATAGTTTGTTTTTGCGCTTCCTTACTACGAGCCGGCTTTAAGCCGTGGATATAATAGCAGCGAAATCGGGAGCGTATTTTTACCTATCTACCTACTTTAACACGTTAGATAAGGCCTTGTGTACATTCATTTTAAGTCTTGTCTTAATATCTTTGTAAGTATTTCTTTGTGTAACAATAAAGTATTTTTGAATTGAATTGAATTTAGGGCCAGGTGGAATTTTCGACATAACCCTGCGCGCCGTTTCCTAATTTGTGACATACATAACATCCAAGATTTTGTGCGCGACTTGTCATATTTCTTACAAATTATCAATTTTTTCTCTAAATCTGTTATTTTGTGATCGTGAATAGAAAGAAAAGAACGCTGCTCAATGATAAAGTTGATACTAAACCAAACCTATGACTTTTCATAATACCTAAATCTTTTAAATCCAAAATTGGTAAAGAATACCTTAGATTGTAGTTCATCGCCTCCGCTGCATTGTAACCACGGCCATATTCTCCTAGCAACATCGTAAATTAACTTGTAAATTGCCGCCAAAAAACTCGCCAACAAACTTGCCAACCTTGACTTAGTCACTTAACATCTACTGGATAAATTGAAGGTATTATTTACTTAGGCGGTGATCACAAGTAACATACGTTGCTGCGTTATATTAGCGCGTAACGCATGCGTTAGGACAATAGGAATTTCCACCTTATTGCCATTCAAAAAGGTTTATTAATATCGCTATATAAGATTCTATTAAATTCAATACAAATATTTTAAGGGTATGTTCTACTCGTTCAGTTTCGAACAACTTTTCTAACCACATCTTCTTAGTTACATTTGTCGAAATATGAAAATAATAATTTTATCTCCCATACAAACTGATACATGTTTTGGACATTTTTGTATGGGAGGTCCAAAATATTTCTTCATATTGCGAAAAAATGTAACTAAGAAAAGTTGTTTAGTTGTATGAGAAGCACATACCTCTCTATCTACTCTGAAAATATTTGCATTGAATTTAATAGGACCTATATATCGTTTATACCGTTTGGTATTTATTAACCGTATTTATATGAAAATGGTGGAAATTGGCATTTTCTAACGCATGCGTTACGCAGCGTTAAAATACCGCAGCGATAGATATTACGTGTGATCCCTACCTTAACTGAGTTGTATCGAGTTAATTTTGCTTTATTATTGACAAACCGGTTGTAGTTGCTACTGAATTAATGCATAAAGAAGCTTGATTATTAACTTAATGCATTTTAATTATACAGATTATGTTGCAATAATTAAAATTTATGGTAAGTATCTTCCTACTTATTGGAATAATTTACCTACTTGATAGTTTTAATAATCGCCGCGGAATATACTACTTTATTATTGCACACCGAAAGAAGTACCTAAGAAAGCAGAAAATCAGCGTATTGGTAGGCTTAAAAACCAAGCGATAGCGACAACGACGCTGTCAAATGACTGGTTTGTATGGGTTTGTATGGGGAACCAGAAAGACCGAGCGTCGGCGTCGTTGCGGCGCGCCACGACGCCGTCACGTTGACAGCGCGCTGAGAAGCTTAGAGTTTGTATGGGATGCGGTCGGGTTTTTCTACAAGACCGCAGCGACGTTGACGCGCGTCGTTGTCGCGACGCTTGGAAAATAAGGGTACCATATTTATGCGTTTAGATAAACTTATTTTTTCTTCAGGCACAGAAAATTCAACACTTATTAGGAGGAGCAATGCACAAAGTCATGTAAATGTTGCCCGAAATAACTCTCCTTGAATATTTGAAACTGCGTCCATACGGACTACTGGTGCGAATCTGCGAGGCATCGGTCTCATGAGTGTCTTACGACAACTCGGTATGAGTTTCGTCCTCTACGATAAGCTTCTTGTACCCAAGCGGGGCAATCGCTAAACTTTATGTAGCTTAGTTCAGTTTTTATGCTGAACTAGTGAAAGAGAACGAAAGACGAAAAGTATATTTGCAAAATAAGTAGGCAACTGTTTCGATTTCAGTTCATCTCTTCAGGTAAGGAAGTGATCTTACGACAGTTGGAATTTGAAACTGCGTCCATACGGACTACTGGTGCGAATCTGCGAGGCATCGGTCTCATGAGTGTCTTACGACAACTCGGTATGAGTTTCGTCCTCTACGATAAGCTTCTTGTACCCAAGCGAGGCAATCGCTAAACTTTATGTAGCTTAGTTCAGTTTTTATGCTGAACTAGTGAAAGAGAACGAAAGACGAAAGTATATTTGCAAAATAAGTAGGCAACTGTTTCGATTTCAGTTCATCTCTTCAGGTAAGGAAGTGACCTTACGACAGTTGGAATTTGAAACTGCGTCCATACGGACTACTGGTGCGAATCTGCGAGGCATCGGTCTCATGAGTGTCTTACGACAACTCGGTATGAGTTTCGTCCTCTACGATAAGCTTCTTGTACCCAAGCGGGGCAATTGCTAAACTTTATGTAGCTTAGTTCAGTTTTTATTGCTGCCTTACAGTAAGGTCACTTCCTTACCTGAAGAGATGAACTGAAATCGAAACAGTTGCCTACTTATTTTGCAAATATACTTTTCGTCTTTCGTTCTCTTTCACTAGTTCAGCATAAAAACTGAACTAAGCTACATAAAGTTTAGCGATTGCCCCGCTTGGGTACAAGAAGCTTATCGTAGAGGACGAAACTCATACCGAGTTGTCGTAAGACACTCATGAGACCGATGCCTCGCAGATTCGCACCAGTAGTCCGTATGGACGCAGTTTCAAATTCCAACTGTCGTAAGGTCACTTCCTTACCTGAAGAGATGAACTGAAATCGAAACAGTTGCCTACTTATTTTGCAAATATACTTTTCGTCTTTCGTTCTCTTTCACTAGTTCAGCATAAAAACTGAACTAAGCTACATAAAACTCCTTGAATATAATGGCGCAACTTCATTGAATAAAAGGTATATTTCCTAGGGCGTTGGATAATCATTGATCGACTGAATGAAACATAGCTCGTTGCACACTACACAGAAGTGTCTATGGCACACCTATTGCAAATTAGCTCTCGTGTAGGGTACGGTTGCAATTTATGTGCTCTGTAGAAACAGGTTTCAATTACTCGGGTGTCGGGGGTCAGAGGGGGGGTCAGAGGGTCAGGGGGGGTCACAGCGGACATCGCCCAATTACTCGCGTTACGTGACACCCGCTGAAAAATGCACAGCTGGGGAAAATCCGACCAGTAATTTATACAAGCTGGGAAAAAATATTGGCGACAGTATGCCGGCGACAGCGTGATGTCCATTGCTTTAGATTGCAATTTATAATCCATCTGAAACAAAAATTATCCAATCAAAAACTTTTAGTGTAAGTTTTTGCGAAGAGGAGTGCACCGTATGACATACTCTATACCTATTAAAACGTCTCATGTAGAGCTAAGTCTATCTACGCGCCATAACTAGGTATTTCTATTTTACTAAACTCTACATTAGGTACTTACTGTTGAAATGTATGTCGCTGTTTACCATGATTAAAACTCATGACTGGTTCATTGACACAATAATGACTAAATCTATGTATTGAACCAGTTCTATCGCGATAACATTTAGGTTTTTAAAATCGCCATAGACTTAATGATTATTATAATTAAAGCAAAATCATCACCAAGAAAAGAAAACGAAGTACTAAAAAAGAGGCAATGTATAGCAAAATTTATTTCACCCTGAAAAACTGTTTCATATTACACACAGTTAAGTAAATTGCGGTAGAAGCACACTTTTTTAAAGGTAAGACGATCTTTATGATGATTAGCTCTCAACAGTCTCAACTAAGTAGATTAATATATTTGGAGAGAAAAATAGCACATACTTTGAGAGACTTGGAAAAACTGTTGTGCTTGTATTTATTAAGTTTACAAGGAGACTGTTGAATGTTGTTTTAATTAATGGAGGACTAACAATTAAGCGTATAACAAGCCGAAAGGAGGTAAGATATTCATGAATCTGAACAACTTTCCCCATGAAACATGGGTCATATACAAAAATTTGGACATCCCATACAAAACCACAGATCAGCTGATTGATTCACTATGGGAGGTCCATTTGGTATATTTCATAACCTATTTGTTATTCCCGGTAGAAGTCATCATCATCATCAACAGACACGGCAGTCCATGCATGTCCAGCACATAAGTAAGCGGATTATGAGGTGTATAACATATTCACCATATTTGGTAGGCGGATTGGCAAAGGTTTTTTTTTTTTTTTTTTTATTTATTTATGATGGGCTTACTCTTGACCCCAATCTTACCCTAGAGCAGAGATGGGATCTACGGTGGAGCGAGCTTGCCCAGAAGATGCCTATTCACTCTAGACTTAAAGAGATTCAGGTTATATGCACTCGGAAATACAGACGCAGGCAGGGAATTCCATTCTTTAGCCGTGCGCATAATGAAAGATGATTTGAAGCGCTTAGTGCGTAATGTGGGTATATCAACTAAGAACGGATGGTAGCCGGCCGTGCGTCTGGATGTCCGATGGAAGAAAGGAGACGGTGGTATGAGCTCATGCAGCTCACGCGCACACTCTCCGAAGTACAATCTGTAGAAGACCGATAGGCAAGCAACCTTGCGGCGGTGAGCCAGGCTGTGAAGCTTGGTCGCCACCAGTTTTTTATCGCCTATTAATCTCTTGGCTCTGCGTTCCACCGAATCCAGTGCAGCAAGTTGGTATTTAGCCGAGCCATCCCAAAGGTGACAGCAGTACTCCATGCAAGATCGGACTTGAGCTTTATAAAGAGTTAGAAGCTGTTCAGGCGTGAAGTACCGCTTGACTTTATTCAGGACGCCCAACTTTCTAGCTGCAATTTGAGCCTTGGACTCGATGGTGGTGCCGAAGTTGAGGTCAGAGGACAACTCCATGCCAAGGAGTTGAAGAGTGTTGGTCACTGGAACAGATGTACCCCGAAAAGTAGGAGAAAAGGTGAAAGGACTCCTTTTTGCGGAGAAAAGACACGCCTGCGTTTTTGAAGCATTGAAGCTGACGAGATTGTCTTCGCCCCACTGGGAGACGTTACTTAACGTCAGGCTCGTACGCTCAATCATAGCCTTTCTCAATCTTTGGATTTCATCACCACTGGCTCCTGCGCCGGACAGATATTTCTCGGTGACAGTACTGTCATCTGCGTACCCAACAATTCCTGAAGATAGAAGGTCATTGATGTGCAGCAGGAAAAGCGTCGCGGAGAGTACAGACCCCTGAGGAACTCCGGCGTCAATAGCCTTGAGGTCAGAGGAGCAGCCGTCTATGACCACTCGGATCGACCGTTCACTCAGGAAGTCAGCCACCCAGCTACAGAAGCCAGTGGGTATGCCGTACGCTGGAAGCTTGCTCAACAGACTCGCATGCCACACCCTATCGAAGGCCTTTGAAATGTCCAGCGACACTGCTATTGCTTCGCCGTGGTTTTCAATGGCCTCGCCCCAGCAATGCGTTACGTACACTAGAAGATCTCCGTGGAACGCCCTCGGCGGAAGCCATATTGACAATCACTGAGAAGATCATTGTCTTCGAGGTACGAAAGCAGTTTGCAGTTCAGAACTCTTTCCATAACCTTACAGAGTACGGAAGTGATGGCGATCGGTCGATAGTTGCTAGGGTCGGCACGGCTACCCTTCTTGGGCACAGGTTGCACATTGGCAAGCTTCCAAGATTTTGGTACAATTTTTGACACGAGAGAGGCGGTACAAGCGTGTCAGTACAGGAGACAACTCAGGCGCACAATACCTCAACAATCTTGCTGGTATGCCATCAGGACCACTGGCCTTGTTCACGTCCAGACTGCGAAGGGCTCTACGGACCTCTTTATTGTGCACTGTGATCTCAGACATCAAAGAATCACAGTGAGGTAAGGTGGGTGGATATTTCGAGCCAGCGTCTATACGAGAGTTGCTCGCAAACAGATCGGCAAATAAATTTGCTTTCTCTGCCGCGGTGTGGGCAAGCGACCCATCAGGTTTCTGCATTGGAGGTAGTGAGGGACGGCAGAAGTTGGATTCGACTGATTTCGAAAGGGACCAGAACTGCTTACTACCCGGTGGGTGTGATGCAAGCTTTGCCCCAATACGGCTAATATGGTCGAACCTAGCTTTTCGTAGCACCCGTTTGCAATACCTGGCGGCGGCATTATATGCTCTCTTCTTTGCTCGCACTCTTCTCGCTCGCACTTTTCGATCACGAGCTTTTACCCAAGCAGTAAGCGGACTGTTTACGAGCCTCAGCTCGAGCACAGTCCGCATTGAACCAAGGTTGGGCTTTATAACCGAGCAGGATATCGGAGAAAGGAATGAAATATTCCATTCCCTGCCGGATTACAGCTGTGATCGCATCAGCGACGTATGAGGGTCTTCCGAAGAGAAACACATTTGCCGCCACGGGTATGAATCAAAGAAAGCACGCATCTCGTCCCAGTCTGCTGACTCGTATAGCCATACTCTCCTAGTGCCCCTATGGGTGTAATCCGGAGGAGAGCAGATGGACACGGATTTCACCACACAGTGGTCGGATGATCCCAGCGGAGCCGAGACCGAAACCGAATGTCTGTGCGGATCAGTTGTCAGCAGAAGGTCCAGGCAATTGGGTGTGTGGTCTGTGATATCTGGTATTCGCGTCGCTTGTTCCACCAGCTGGGTGAGATCTAGCGCCAATGCTAGTTTACGCGCCTCTCGCCCAGCATGGTCAGTTTTCTGGTATGGGAACAGCCACTCTTTATGGTGAGCATTGAAGTCCCCAGAAAAACAAGCTCTGCTGTTGGATATCGCTGAATTGCTGTATCTGCCGTCTCAGAGAGGTACTCCATGAGTCTAGTCGTCTCCTGATCTCCGCTGTGCGAACGATAAACACTGGCGTAGAGAGTTTTCTCTACTCCAGTGTCAACCAAAAGCCACAGCACGGGAAACCCTGAATTCTCAAAGCCACGGAGACGCTTACAGCAAACGTCATCGCGAACATACACACAGAGACTTCTTAAACTTGTGCTCA
Source organism: Phthorimaea operculella (assembly GCA_024500475.1). Lineage (NCBI taxonomy): Eukaryota > Metazoa > Arthropoda > Insecta > Lepidoptera > Gelechiidae > Phthorimaea > Phthorimaea operculella. Next base: position 392,976 of record JANFCV010000241.1, read on the forward strand.
AGAGTGTAACCAGGGTAGTTGAGGTATGCCACGTCCAACGGTGTTGCTATCTGCGTCTCCGTTAAGAAGAATAAGTGCGGCTTCTCGGTCTCCAGGTGGTGATGGACCGGGTCTAGGTTTGTGTGTAAACCTCGGATGTTCGTGAGGTGCACTTTGAGTGGGAGGAAGTGTTGCCGTTGGTCAAACTTTTTCTTCTTTTTTAGCTTTTTCATGTTTTTTAAAAGAGTTTTTGTGGGGGAAAGAAAAGATAGTCGAGGCGCTGCTTAGAAACCCTACTCGTACCTTTCGGTTCAACTGATCAGAGAGAAACTCGCTTGGAGACTGCGGGGACGCCCGAGCCCCCCCGATAACACTCCACCGGGTCCTCCCATCCAGCCGCCAACTGGCACGGTGGAGTATACCGGGATTTTTCACAGTTGGCGGGGCAGCCTTTGCGCGTGGCTAGCGCGCAAGTCGGGCCCCCTACTGACTGCGGTCGGCCAACGGCTAAGACCGTGCCTCGGATCCCGCTACCCTCCAAAACGAGTTACCGGATACAGCATCACCTAAAGACAAAGACCGGTTCCGGCAGCGCAACTGACTACATTGCTACCCCCCAATGGCACTGGCAGTCCCGCACACCGACGGAACACAGCAAGGCTGTTTGGCGCCGGACTCCGGCGGGATGGTGGTCGCGAGCCAGGCGGCCCCTTTCATGGCCTACCACCGCTTTTGGGATCTTCAGCCGCCAACACGTATTGTGAGGACGTTGCCCGGGGTGGACCGCTAGGAGGTAGACCCCACCCACCCCAAAAACAGAAACAAGGTAGAGCAAAAATATTGCACAGACACCCACAATTAGAAATTGAGTGATGCTATTCTCGGCATCAATACACTAAACAGAATACAAATTAGACGTAGCAAACTACGTTACCACGTGCACACGTGTACAATTTTATTGCATTGGGTTCGACGGAAATGGAGCGATCGACCGCAAAATGACACGCGCGTGGCATGGTGCCAATATGAGCACAAATGCACCTTACATGCACCTATGGATAGATAAAATGGATATTGGCATATTTAGAGAAATAAGAGTTGTTAAAATTTCATGAGCTGGTTTCACAAATTAGGGAAACAGCGCGCGGGGCGTCCATACAGATGGCTCACTCAGTACTAGCTACGATTTTGACGCTACTGACTTTAAGTGGAATCGCAGGAGAACTGAAGATAACTAAGAAGATGGTTGGCAACAACGTTATATTTTCTGGATTAAAATTTGCTCAGAGTCATTATGACGTTCTTGTATCATGATATTTTACTGTTTTGAAATTCTTATATTTTAATATTTTTGAAAGTAGCAGCTTTCCAATCAGTGGTATGGAAACAAGTGACAATCGCAAATATCCTGAAAAGGAATCTTTCGTAAACTCTCCATTTTGTGTCTTGAACTTGAATGACTTAATCCAAATAAGTAGGTAAGTTATATAATTACGTTATGTTCCATTTTATTGCACTTCGGATGGAGCGATCAACTAACTAAGAATTGACACGGGCATGGCATGCTGCCAATGTATCGGACCATGCATGTGGGTGCATTTATGCACCTATGGATGAATATAAGGCGTTATAAGAGAGAGAGGTACCTAATTTCGTCAATATAGGGTGAAATTTTACTAGTGACCGATAGCGAAAACTCAGAACCGGCCGGTGATAAGGAATAACTTTCCCTATGGAACATAGGTCGAAATACGAAAAAAAATTTTTGGCCTCCTATACAAGGTGTTCCAATGTAAATACATTAAATTGGAGACGTTGTGTAGGCCATCGAACCGAACAATTTTCATTATGGGGCCAAGTTATGAAAACTCCTCGTTTAGAAGTAATCAGCAACTTTTTGTTAAATTTAATTGAGTGCCGCATTATGAACAGAGCTTTATTGATTAGAACTTTATTTATGTCCTGTTGCCGTCTTGGAAAAAACTTTTGAAATTACTGCCACAACTGTTGCCAAGGCAACGGTTTTGGCGGTAATTTAGTTGCCAAGGCAACAGTTGTGGCGTAGACCAAGGTCAAATGTAATGTTCGTCAAAATCTTTGTCAAAAACTGACACAACTGACACTACAGACTCTACTGGGTTCTCTGATTGGCCCTTTGTCTTTGCGTCTCTATGGGTGCTCTAAGTCAAAAGAAGATTTTAGTTTGAGGCGGCAATAAAATAAAGTTGACACCAAGAAAGAGATCTTTTATCTTAAGTTTTCGTTTAAATTTAAAACAAAGACAACCATGTTCCAAACTTTTTCGAAGATTCAAATCCAACAAGTTAAAAATGCAAGGTTGCAATCTTGGATAAGGGGTTATACATAATGGTTGTAGTAAATGTAGGCATTTAGTTTGTATGAAAATTTTAACTTCTTAATTGTTAAGAATTCAAACTTGGATCCATAATGGAAACTGTTCAGTACAATGGTCTACACAGCGTCTCCAATTTAATGTATTTCCTTTGGAACACCTTGTAGTCACTTAAATCAGCTGATCGGCAACTATGTATGTGAGGTCCAAATTTTTTCGTATTTCGACCTATGTTCCTTGGGAAAGTTGTTCCTTATCACCAGCCGGTTCTGAGTTTTCGCAATAATTCACCCAGTATATCCCAATGAATAGAACTACCCAATTTCTACTCGTGGATGTCGTCGAAGGCCACTAAGGTATAAAAAGAAACAGTGTTTCTTGTGACACCACCATTCTGCACTACACTCCTATCGTAGTAGGTATCAATCAAGGCATAACATAGCAACATAGATATATGATAAGCCCCCCTTGTGTGTACTTTTGCGTGTATTTTATTTATGTAAGTTGCATAATATGTCCCTTAGTGTACAATATAGTATTTTTATATTTGATTTAATATTTACTAATGCTCTAAACTTCTGTGGCTGTTAATGGTGACTGATTGATAAGGCAATCGTAACTAAATGTGTTGTTTTCATATTTCGTTTATTTCATGCAATCTACTTCAAGACTTTCTAATGTTTTTAATTAATTAGCAAACATAAACCTTCTCGTGCCAAAAGCATGGATCATTTGACACGGTGTGTTTTACATTAAGTAATGTACGATAACACGGGCCTGGATCCGTGCCAATACAACCAATAGTGCATTCAGGGCTTTTATTGGGGACGTACTAAGGGTTAAACTGAGAACTTTTATTTTTATTTATTACCATCAAATTTCGCTAATTTTCAGTCTCATCCTACTTATAAATACAACTTCGTGAAGAGTTTTTTGGGATTCATAGTTTATGAGATCAGAACGGTACCTACAAAATGGTCTTCAAGTTGAAGTGGCAGTGAGCAGGACAGATATATTTAAATTCGTAAACTCGATTATCGATAGAGTCTTATTCGGAAACTTCTGAAGCAAAAGCCTCGCAGCGAAGAGCGTGTTGCAGGTAGATGTCAATTTTGAAAGAGTTGCGAGCAGCCATTGCATGCAGTCGATCCAAATGTAGTCCCTCTTATGGCCTGTGCTTGCTATACAGGGTGTACCTAAGGGACATTGTACCACAAACTTTTCAGGCATGATCAAACCATAAAACTAAACAACTTGTACTGGTGAGCGAATGATGGGAAACGAAAAATTTTCTCATCTTCCATACAATATTAACGATCAGCTGAGTGTTTTTTGTTCGGTCTTTTTTTTTGTTTTCCGCCATTATGTTCTATTGAAAAAGTGTTCAAGTTGGTCTGAGCACGCCCAAAATGCAAACTTCCCTTACATCTCGTAAACACCTGCCTAGCGTTAATGTTGTTAGTATATTAGTTCGTGTCTGTATTTTGACGTCATTGGCTACAGTAGTCTGTCAGTCTACTGATATTGTGCCGATGATGTTGCCAAAAATTTGTTTATAAAATGTTCACGTCATTAATTCATTGCGGCTTTCACTGAACATTTCTTTGACGTACAATGTGCGTAAGTGCATCTAAAAAAAAAGAAAGTAAACACATTCTTACTTACTACACACCAATAAAAAGACACTACTTTATAATATAGTTGTATTCGGATGTAGCAAGAAACAAACATAACCTCTAAAGTTTTGTTTAAAATCTTCTGCTTTCCTCTTACAGCAGATAGTCCACCTCGACATTTTAACAACAAACTATTGAATCTTGAATTGAAAGGAACCAGAAGAAATGACGTCCGTCGGTGGTGAGTACCTACTCTAGGATGTCGTCACTTCTCCGATTTGACAGCGCCGTGTCTTATCTGCTTCCGTCTTATTTACACACGAGTCGATGAACTAACGACAAAAACCAGTTAGAGTTAGATTCAATTTGGGCATGGAAGTTCCAAAAAAGTGCGAAATAGTGCCAAAATCGCAATTGTATCATTTTTGAGTGTTATATTTAGTTAGATACTTTATTCATCAACGTGTAATCAAAGTCTAATGTCCTGAAACTGATGTTGATTCGTGCATAACTTAAAATTACGAATTCCCTGTGTTTTACTGCGCCATTTACAAAACTGCGAAGGAGGAAGGGAGCAGGCGCAATCCTTCGGAATTAACTCGACGAGATGGATAAGAAAATTTCGATTATGAATGCAATTGGGCGAGAGAACCCCCCTCTTCCTACCCTTGCCACCCCCTCTGACATCCGGGATATTAAGGGCAATGGAAAATTCCCTGGAAGACTCCCTTTGTTTCACTCGCAAATTAAAATAGCTAGCGTCAGGTTAAATGAGCGCGATTTTTGTGATGAAAGAGCCCGGAAGCGGACCGGGACGAGGTGTTTTTGTGTTGGGGATTTCGACACCCCGCTCCGGCATTTCTTTGTGAGGATTACTTACTTGTGCAAATATGAAAACCTTTTTTCTCTTCACTCGAGTGGGATTTGTACAGTACAGTAAAACCAGCTGACATGATTTCAAAGTGTTACTTGCTGAGCTAACGTTTGCTCAAACGAATCGACGAAAAATTGTTAGGCTCTTTGAAAAGGTGTGATGGTAATGCTTAAGCTGTAAGAGCGTAGCTAGGTACTTGTTCCTCTTGTACAAAAACCACGATAAAAAAATAAACATAAACTGAAAAAAAAAACTGTAGACACAGCGCTTGGGTAGGTACAAGAAGCTTTTTGTATAGGACGAAACTCATATCAAATTGTCGTAAGTCACTCATGAGACCGATGCCTCGCAGATTCGTACCAGAAGTCCGTATAGACGGAGCATTTAAAAAAAAAACCGGCCAAGAGCGTGTCAGACACGCCCACAAATAGGGTTTCGTAGTCAACGTTTAAATATCAGGTTTTTAAGCATTACAAACTTAATTTTATTGCTGGTTTGTTAGCAGCAGTATGATGACCAACCGCAAATAGAAAAACTCAATTTTTTCTGAAACCTTTAAGGGTACGATATCCGTTATAGTTTTCATTGTAACTTCAGATTGTAAGCTATATTCCATATTTATTTCAAATTTTTAGCGTTTATACTTTAGAAGTTACAGCTGGAACAAATTATGGGTCAAAAACGCCCTTTTTAAAAGCAAATATCTCGTGACAGAAACATTTTAGTGACTTTGTTTCAAAGAAACCTCACCTTAGTTTTAAAAGACCTATTCAACGATACCCTACTCAATATAACAGAAGAAAAAATGTTTTTTTGCCCCCCTTTCACTTGTATGGGAGGGGGTCCAAAAAACATTTAAAATATTTTTTTCTTAACATTTCTATATTTGGGTCAACACGATCTATCTTCTCACCAAATTTCATGTCGATAGCTCTAAAACTGACGAAGATATGAGGGCGCGGCATACAGACAGACAGACAGACAGACAGACAGACAGACAGACAGACAGACAGACATGACGAAACTATAAGGGTTTCTAGTAGACTACGAAACCCTAAAAAACATACTGTTGGATTAATTTTTGGTTCTGTTCTAGACTAGTTGTCCACAAAATGCTAAACCTTCGAGTTGAACGAACCTCAGTTTTCCAATCGATAAGCCAATAGCGCTGGTGCCCAGGTGCATAACAACGAGCGCATAATGACATATGTCATCGGCCTGCAGTCCACTGCTGGCACCAGTCCAGTGCGACGACACACCGACTGCATAGACGCAGTTCGATGCAGTTGTCTAATACCTCTGGTGCATAACAACGAGCGCATGTCATCGAACTGCAGTCCACTGCTGGCACCAGTCCAGTTCACCAATATATACCTACATACATTTATATGCAGTTTCACAATCGATGAGCCAATAGGTACTGAACAATTTAATAGTTATAAAGTCATGTCTTATATAGGGAATTAGTAGGTTGCCTTGAAAGTTTTCAGTCTTACACAAAATTTCTAAAAGGCTGAGTTGCCGAAATTGTAGTTCCTTCCTATAACTAGATATATAGATATATATTGACCTATGATTATGGATAAGGGATCCCAGAGTCAGTTCAAGGAACTTCCCTTATTTTTTTTCAGACGGATTACTTCTTGCGGTTGGTCTACCCAATAATTTAGTACGATACTGAGGTTCTTGCAACGCGTACTGAATTGAATGCTGTCATATCTAGTTCGGTAACAGCATTACCTATGCCTGCTTGCTTTGTGGTACATGGGATCGATAAATAAGTCTGATACTAGGGTACAACGGGTATATTTATAAATAAAATTTAAGAGAAAAGCAACTCGGTCGATGCCGTATAAATTTAACAAAAGTTAAAGACATGCCTAAATCTAAACCACATATGATATGATCATCTAAAGCAAGTAAGCACTTCGTATCCAACTCAAGAAACTCTTATATAGAACTAGACTTAACTTAGAATAGAACTTTGAATAGAACTTTGAAAACTATTATCTACTTGCCTCACAGGATACCAGAAAACCACAAATTCAATATTCGCCATCGTCTATAAGAACTTATAGAACGAAGAACGAACACCATCTTACGTCAGCAATACTGAAGCCAGCACCGAAACTGTCATACTTCATAACCATCAGCTGTCATAGCTCGGACATCTCGCCTTGTTCGTATAACTACAAAAGAATCACTCATTTGCATACGTACCGTATGAAATTGCGGTAATTTAACAGCGAGTAATTTGACCCAGTAATTCTAAGACAGCAGAACGGCAGTGCGGCAGCGTTTCATGTGCATCAACACGCGGTTTCATACTACATCTATTGTCAGTACCACCGGACCGGCAAAACACCGCAATTTTGTTTGGCACACGTGAGAACCATCATCGCATCACCAGCACAAGTTTCACACACATGCCAACGCAAGCAATGCACACATGCCGGCAAGCTTGCCAACTGCCAAACGTGCCACTCGCCACGTGCCCACCGCCAAAACGAAGAAAAAGCCACGCGCAGACGACGTACATAATTAAATCACTATAATTAGGTGATGTCAATATAAACTTCTAAATCGATTTGCGTATTACGAAATTGTCGTAACACGCGCGGTTGAGAACTACGGAAATAAATGGGATGGGTACGGGAACTACGGGAACATGTATTGTTAAGTTCAACATGCGTCAGTGTTTTGTATGAGGAATTCTTCTTGCATCTGACAGACGCATGCGTCACGAATCCACTAAACATCCGCAGCAACAGACGTCAATATTCCCGCTTACGTATTCAAACTTGATTCAAACATTCGACGGATGCTACTGTCAAACCGTTCGACGGACATTACGTGTGATCCCCGCCACTCATTCAATTTTTCGATCTTTTTTTCTTTTTGCGTGTGCCAAGGAGTTGATGGACCGAAGAAGCCTGGCACCGTAATCATCTTTCCGATTGCTGAAGACTTGTGTGCATAATCCTGAAGCCTGAAACAAAAGAGACACCGGTAAGAAGTAGTAAATAAATTATTCAATACAAGATAAGACAAAGAGGCCCGTGACATATTTAACATATTCCATCCCCCAGCATTCCTAATTTGATCAGCCTGTGCCAGCGGCATTGGTAACACTTGTTTGTCGAGCTAATAATGCACATAGCATTAGAATAGCAAATGTATCGGGCCTTTCCGAAAGAACAAACATTTTGTGGGGAAATACTTATAGGTAGGTATGTATACATAAGTATCAAGCAGATGTATTAAAAAACAAAAACCCGACACCGGTAATTTCAAATTTGTGTTTAGCGATAAAAATCCGTCATCTTGAATATGTGAATTTTTAATATAGCCAGTGTCACTCACCCTGCTAGGACAAATCTAACGATACCATACAAGTCAAGTTTGGGCTGTAAGTAATCCGTGAAAACGAATTTCTTGTCTACATAGATACTTAATTACACTTCCCCATAAATACATACCCTCGAAAAATATAACCATTTCAAGGCAATCGGGTAAAAATACTTGTATTTTTACCTACTTTTGCGTTTTATTTTCGTTGAATTTCCTGTTGTTGATTTAAATTTCTTTTTTTGTAGGAAATCGTGGTAAAATTACTACGTTTGGGTTTTTCAGAACTTCCTATATCTAGAGATTTTTGATAAATTGTTTAAAAATACACGAGGAAATACTTCTTTAAAGATCCTGACTATTTCAGGCTCAATTTTGTGTTGAAGTTGACAGTTTATGAACTGAAGCATTTTCTCGGAGAAACGAAAAACGTTTTTAAAACTTCCGAACGTTTTTTTTCTATTTCTTTTTTTTTTTTTCTATTTCTACATATTCTTTCGAGTTAAACTTCGGAAATACTTTCGGATAGATAAGTAGGAAAACACGTTAAAGGCCACATGTCAACATCCTCATTAATTCCTGATGTATCCTACAGGAGCTGATGTATCTTATTATACCAGTAAACAGATTAATCTTGCGTATGACATTTCATACTTATTATTCTTAAATTTTTGACATGTATTTTTTACATTTACTGTAAATTTACTTTTTTGTTATGTTATTTTATTGCTCGTATATTTAAAGTACCTTTATTTTAAAGACGAAACAGTTAGAATAATCTACTGTAATATTATTTTTATTTTGTTGAGCCGTTTTTGGCTATTACTATTATACTATTAATTTATTTTCTAGCTTAGATAGGGTAGCATAGGGCCTAAAATATTGTCAACTTTAGAATAGGTGCACTTCTGGGCAGGTTTTTGGGGGGTTTTCCTGTCCAGGGGGTCCGGCTAACTATACGTATGGAACACCTTTTTAAAATATTGACAGAATGTAATTCCATTTACTTGTCAATCACTGAGGCATAAAGTTACATGCTGTGTGGTTAGCCTGGCCAGCCCCGAGGCAGTGCCTTTATTTTTATTTTTTTTATCCCGCCCGTGCCGCGTTTAGAGTAGGAACACAAATTGTTATAAAAAATAGAAAATTTTGCATTAGAAATTTTCTCTTTTTTAAGTTTGAATTAGAATGTGACTTTCTTAAAGAGAATCTTGTAAATTCCTACTAAGAAATAAATTATTGAATTTGAATTTGAATTTGAATTTGAATTTGAATTTGTATTTACATCTCGTTATTTATTCAATGAGGATTCCATTTGTTTCAGGTAGATCTGCTTTGAGTGATATTAAAGTTTTATGAGGTTTGTTGAGATCCCGATTGTCTGTGATCTATCTGATGCAATATTTTTCATAGTTACATATTTTCCCCTTTTCTTATGATTTATATCAAAATTGAGAAATGTACAAAATACATGTTAAAAAATCTAGCGGCACGGAGTCGTCCAACGGTCTGATGAACTCTGGTGTCAAGATTTTTTAACCGCCAAGTTTTACATGTAGCAGGCTCATAACAAAAGTGTCTTAGACAATCATGGACTTTCATAGGCTGATCTAATGATCATGAACTCCATAGCGCTAGTCTCCCACTGAATAGCCGACTGCTGCGAAGGGCCCTCTGGATTCCTTGCGTCTATCCTAAGGTCAATGACTGACGGGTCACCAAGTCGACACAAGGACCTCATGTAAAGGAGATGTGTTACACGCGGCGCCTGCATCCATGGCACGTGCACTCTCATCCATAATTAATTTGTGAAGGGACAAATGCATTCGAGGTGTTTGAAACACTGAATCCGTAATTTATAGAGATCGGTGACCTGCAAGGACGAAAAGGACCTTTACTTTATAAGATTTCAGGTTTTGGAAAGCAAATGCTAGGTAACACACGAAAATATTCGCAATATTTGTAACTTCAATAACAAGAGCAGCTATTGGACTTCACTATCAGAATGCAAATCAATAACCGCGCTTATTTTTTGGTCAACACAAACGACAGTCAATCAACACGATTTTTCAATTTGGTTACTTTTGTGCGAATACCATCACGTTTGGGGATTCTCTTATTGGTTTCGGAAAATATTTTCCTTTTACTTAAACTTATTTGCCCCAATCGTCGAAGAGACACGATCTTTAGTTTATCGCGTTCTTGAAGACGGACAAAATAAATCATACTCCTTTGAATAGATGCGATCAAAATATGAATTCAAATAAGGCATGATCTAGGAAGATAAATCATGTCCCACGGTGAAGCTTTTCATAGAGATATATCCTGGTCACGGCACCAAATCATGACATCATTCAATGTTGTTGTTTATTATGATGTATGCCGCATATCCTGTATCCAAAGCATGTCTCTTACACACATGCCGCGGTGCCGCGATGCATATCGCATGTGTCGATTGTCGGCAATAGACACGTTCTTAGGCGTGACAAAGATAGTTGATTCTGCTGTCCATTGCTGAGTAGGTATGTAATGTGAACTTTCATACTTGCGAATCTCAACCGAAATAGTACATGAACTTCCAAACATGCGAATATTAACCGCTCTGCATTTTAAAAGTGTAAGTTAAGACCGAGCTAACCGAAAATAGGTAAAAAGAAAAAAGAAGCGGTAAATACGTACTTATTTTTTTCCATGTAGATAAAAGATATAGCACAGTAGGTAATATTAAAAAAGTTAGAGTCAAACAAGTCAAATTGGGATTCCACACTTTTGTCTATTGAGTGCAATCCCAAGTTCAAATGACAAAAGGCAGCAAGCAGGCAATCCTTGAGTCTTCAAAGACTAGAAAGAAAGCACCTACTTAGAAATGCATCAATAGGCAGAGATGTATTCAACCTTATCCAAATGTATCGAGTCGCCTGCGCATGGCATACATAAACATTATGGCTGTCAAGTGATTTGTTAACGTAATAGAAGCCATCGGTAGCCATTGGTAGCCATAAGTAGCCATGGCAGGTCATGGCAAGACACCTGTCACCTGTGCCTGATTGTTATGGACGTATTATAATGCTTTCTATTGTGTATGAATTATTAAAAAGTGTCAGGGGAAAAGTACTGAAGTATGATTGAGAAAAACGAAAGGTCAATTGTATTCTCTGATGTAATATTTTGTGGAATCAAATGTATCTAAATATATCAGCAGATCTAAAAGTAACTGCAGAAAAGAAAGCTGGTTATAAGAAAATTACTTCTTATTTGTTTCGGAAGACACAAAAACCTTCAAAGGGCGTTCCATAAATTCATCGAGCTGTTGTTTCCCGAAAAACCCACGCTTGTTTATTAAACTACGCAAACATCTCATGTTTACCCCAAATTTAATGTCCAATTTGTTTCCTTATTCGGTGGAAAACTTTTCCACCAAGATGGAAATATATCGAGAATCCGTTGAAACCGTTGTTTACGCTGATATTACGAAACAGGGCTCGGTTCGCTGTACATTACTAGGTTTCTTCAGTTCAATGTAATAACTCCCATAAAATAACCAGCAATATATATCGAATCTGGTTTCTTATGCAGAGTAGCGTAATAGTAACTTTACGTTTGCATAATGTTTCGTATAATAGTATTTCTTCCTTCAGGCGTGGGTGAGAGGGGGGGAGGGGGGTGAAAGAACAGGACAGAGAGGTTCGCGAAAAACAAATTATGCTTTGTACAATGTCAGGATCAAGAGAGTTGCTGGGAATAGACGATTCTACATCAAAATTCTACTAAAATGAATAATTTTCCTATAGGATTTAAACTATCTAATCTACTATAGGTGCTAAGTCAGATCAATAACTTTGACAACTTTATTTGACTTCAAATATGTGGTAGTCGATCTATTTTTAGACGGAAATTCGGAAAAACAGTTTGTTTTTCGACATTAAGTAGGGGCTTTGTTATCGGAAAGTGTTTTTATTTTGCCATTCCTAATTTGAAATGTCGGTTCGTTTTAAGACGAATGGAAACGTTTTGTTGTGACTTGAGATGTTGAAACACGACCCACGCGAAAAACAACTGAAAAGTAATTCATATTATTTATCGATTTACCTTTCGAGTAAATATCAGTAAGCTATAAAGTGCGCCTAAAAAGTAAAAACGGGTGGCTGTAGCAAAAACACAACCTTTCTGTCCATATTAAGTAGCAAAACGCCAGTGACAGTTGAACCTCTATTACTTCCATAATACTTCTCATACATTTGACATTGTATCTATGGAAAAACCGCTTACTACGTTTGACAGTACGCGCAGTCTAAAGCTTGCAAATTTTTATGAACTAGGACTTCTTTTGTTCTATCCGTCAATGGCTGACGTATTTTTCAATTTAAATTTTTTATTTTATGTTTATTTGGATATTCAGTGATTATCTTCGATAGTATTATAAGCAGTGAACTACCCTGACTGTAAACATCGAATAGAGTATCGAAATTGAAGAGTTTACAAGACATTTCCGGTTGGATCAAGAGGATGTCCCTGGCGCCTGTAGGAGACACTATCATCTTCCTGCTGGAGCCATCAACCGTCCGGCGCAGCAGCGCTGGAATCTTATACTACTGACACTGGCAGAATTACCCTGATAGGGTAGAAGTCCATATTATAAATAAATAAATAAATAAAATATGAACTAATGATGACAATAACCTACTATTCATTACAATTTCGCATCGAAAAGTTGTTCACATGCATTGAAACAAATTCTTTCCTTTTATATTATCTCCACGGAGTTTAACAAATTATACTCAATACATTTATATTTTTTTCTTCTTTCGTGGTACACCTCACGACATAAAAAGGATAATCGATCGATTTATAAAGGAAATATGTTTCATTTATTTCGCCTCACGCTGCGAAATCCACTTTCAGGGCCTAAGTACATGTTTAAAGGGCACTTCGAGGACCATTTAATGGCTAAATAAATGTGCTTAACCTACTTATTGGGCCGGTACACTCCTCTCTATGCTAGAGTGCATTTAACGACCCGATCTGACAGTGATGGCTGGTTTTATTACACCACGCCCCTTCGTGATTGCCTCTTGTCATGGCTTAGATAAAGCCACTAAAATACTTGTAACTAGTATTGCCATTAAATTGTTTTTACAAAATCTGGTCCCCATGTCAATTGTAAACTAGAGTCAAGAGCAACACCCATCATCTATGTAATGAACTTTCGCACAGAATCAATAACTTGCACAGTTAGTATGGGAGGTCCAATGTTTCTTTGTCATATTTTGACCTAGTTAAGTACTAAGTAAGTACAATATCGATAACTTAGGAAGGTCTTTTTTTGAGAATCTTGTTCAGTGCGGTAGTTAAATACTTAAACATACATACTATTTGGTACCGATGTCATAGTTGGAAACATCATTGGCAAGCTAGACCACCCACTACTATTTCCACTTCCATTTTTGTGTTGTTATTTACACCGTTATAATAAACCTAAGAACTTACCTTACCTTAACAGCCACAACAGTCCACTGCTGGACAGGGGCTCCCCCGTATTGGGGGGTATTGCCATACTCACCACGCTTGGCAGGCGGATTGGCGAGCGCAGTGCAAGATGTTTAATTCACAGGGAACGCTGCTGCCCATTCCCTGGATAATTATCCTTAGTCGCTTTTACGACACCCACGGGTAGAATTGGGGTGACGCCATTCTAGGCCGGCATCACACGGCACTACATCCAAAACAGTCCACTGTTGAACATAGGCCTACCCAAATTGGGGGGTAGGTACTTGTAGCCCAATGCAAGGCAAGGTGCAAAGTGTTAGGTATGCTCGCAAGAAACGTTGTTGCCCAGATCCATCCCTTAGTCGCCTTGTACGACACCCACGGGAAGAATTTTGGTGATGCTATACTAATCCGGCATCACACGTTCCGCTTCATATCACCTATGAACAAAATATTTTAATTCAAACCATTTCCCTGCGTAATTAGTCGGATATAACTCAAGGGTGCGCGTATGAGGCATATTGCGTACAAAATAAATGCACTCAATGTCGAGAGGGCTTGTGCTCACCCCGGTGAAATCCTTGACATTTACTCAAAATTATACCTACGGGGGGGATTAAGTTTGTACGGAAATGCGTATAAGCTGGCAGATCATTAATTTTTATACAAATTCGAGTGGTTTTGTTGTGTTGTAGAGTGTTTTTTTATTATTACTTTCATCAAAAATAAAATGTTATTTTTTTAAGCTGGACAGAAATCTTGCAAACGTTTAAAACTTATTTATTAGTCGACTCCTCTCTTGGTACACAAATTCAGTAGGTAGTTTAGAAGAAATTCACTAACGTTGAATAAGTAAGTCTAAGTACATTGCGTGGGCAAGTAGTTATATCAATAGAAGAGATGGGTTAGTTACAAGCAGATTTTACCTAGCGACTCTGTACCTCGGCCTTACATTTAGTGAAAGGCAGTTACCTCTGCTTAGATACTAGCTACAGTCAACGCCACTGGATCTTAATCCCTTCGTATTCCTCCCAGTTGTTTTAAGGTTTATTTCAGGTGCAAAGTTGGAGACTAAAGGTGTTGTAGACCGTACGTCTAGTTTGCTTGGCAACAGCGTAACACAGTGAAGGTGAGGCAACTTGCCTCCAGCTTTAATGGCTCTGCTAGATAGTGGTTGTTATTGATTGGTACTGTTGTGTCTAAAACCATTAAACTCTGTTTTAAATCGATCTTATCTTTCCTTGATTTTGCACAACTAGGGTCGATAGTTACAAGTTTGTTCCAATGCCAAACCAAAATGTGCAGTCATATTTTTTATGATGAAAATCAATATTGTTTGTAACTTTAGGTACGTTTTTATCAGTGCACCGGCTTTGACTATCTCAGTTTACCTTTTGGTTGGCCGGTAGAGAATGCCGCGTAGCATTAGGCCCGCCCTTTGTACTTTTCTGTGTAAATAAGTTTAATAAATAAATAAATCATTGTCTATCGAATTACAAATGTTACCATGGACAGCAAACGCGACCGACGCGACTGCCTAAGATATTTTGTGATGCACAAAAGTATCTTTCTTACGAACAATGTGGTATCTACGATTTTCCAAAGTGATAAATTTAAAAATATCTGAACCCCTGAGATAATAAAACCAGTGTATTGTTACCTAAAATTTTACCCCAGGAGACAGTATAAAATCTAGCACTATATGAAAAGACAAATTGGCATATGTTTAGTTTCGTATCAAAAACGGTTTCGTATCTTTTTGAGCGGACGGTGCTGGCAACACTTTTCGGTCCGCCCCGTCTGTCATCTTTACGCTAGCGTTGTTGAAGCGAATTTTAGTTTTAAGTGGTGTAAAATTAAGGTGTTTTGGCGGTTTTCTCGTGTGCTATTTGCCACAAGCCATGGCTTCCCTGTGCGGTGGGGAAGTGAACCAAGTGAATTTTGGTTTCGGCTTTTTGATTGAGGCCAACGTGGTCGCCGGTAACATAACCTCACTTTGAGTCGTCGCTCGTCGTCGTCGTGGCTGCCGATAGCTACGTATTTTAATTATAAATGATTGGAGGCCAACGGGGCCGATTTCTCATTCGGAGAGAAATCTTTTAGTTATTTTGTGTTAAAAAACATTATGTGATGTCGAACTGTGAACTGTAGTGCAAATTGGAGGAAAGGAGTTCTAGAACGAGCGGATGTTCCAGCGCTGTGAGTTTAGGTTATTCCTATTCCTGCGCTCCTAAAATATCCTGAATACCTGATTCCTGTCATACTTAAACTCACAAAGAAACGGCATCATCGTTTGCTCGGTAAGCAATTCGTTGCTGGGCCCTGTTTAAGTAGATTTTGGAAACAAGAATTTCTCGGCCGGAAACTTTCCGGAACAAAATTCTCTCATTAAATTTATTTTATTTAGCTATAGTAAAGAGCACTACGAATCGTAGTCAAATGTTGTTCCGAGGCTGATCGACCATTTAGTTTTAGATTTTAAGATAACTTTAATTTGCTTCCACTGCGCTAAGATCAGCTTCGAATCAAACATTTTTGGTAGCAGAGCGTGGTTGCTTTATTGCAACATAGTTAGCCGTAATTTAGTATTAAGCGTGTTTTTATATTACCCACATATTTTATTAATTTTGGAAAATATTGTTTCGGTTCTTTTTGTGACTGTATTGTTTGCCTAGTGAACGGTACCTTATCGGTAAGGTCTAGGCCAGTCAACTAACATTTATTTTGTGGTATTTGTTTATTGGTTTTTCGTTTTATTAAGTCGAGTGTGTAAAAGTTGGTACCATGGCTCCTCGATCGCCAGGTATAAGGCTGCTATAAAGACAGAATTAAGGTGGTTTACTACCACAGCGGCAATGATCGGCCGCGAGGACCGGGAGGACGCGCTCTTGAAAAGTGCACTACAGGCAGATGAACGGGTTCGGGTTGTGTCGGAACACCTCACAGAGTGCCTCATGCTCCTTGAGGAAGCTCCTAACCCTGAAGATAAGGAGCTGGTTGAGGGCGATGTAAGCCAGTGCTTGGAGCTGGCACAGGACATTGCGCAGGCAGCTGCGGACATATCTAGGCGACGTGACGGAAAGGAAAAGCCATTCCGTGGTAAAGTGGGACAAGGATTACAGGTGCCTCTTCCGCCTGTTACGGTTCCAGTCTTTGCAGGCGATTACGCCGACTGGCCGGCGTTTGAGGACCTGTATAGCAGTGTGGTCCACACACGGACGGACATAACGCCGGCGTACAAGATGGCTCAGCTGATGTCCAGGCTACATGGAGAGCCTCATGAATTGCTGACGCATTTGGCTGTCTCGGATAGCAATTATGAGGTGGCGTGGAAGATCCTTACCGACCGGTATCGAAACAAGCGCCTGATTGTAGACAGGCTGTTAGACCAGTGGCTGTCAATACCAACCATAACGCGAGGTACGGACCTCCGCGAGAAAATCTTCCACCCAGTCAGTGTCGCGGTCAGCGCACTAGAGCGACAGGGTTTGCCAGTGGCGGGCTACGGTTATATCTTGGTCCACACAGTGCTTCGCCGCCTGCCGAGCGAAATGGTCGCTCGACTCGAGCAGCTACATGGGGGCAAGTCCTCGGACCACCTCCCGACCTACGAGGATCTGAAGTCGTTCCTCGAGGCCGAAAGCAGGCGAGTGGACGTCCAGGCTGGTGAAGCCCCAGGAGTTTGCTGCGCAGCGGGTTCAGAGGAGACGGGGTGGCACAGCAGAGGCGTTGGTGTTTTCGGTGCCTGGGGCCGCATCAGGTGCGAGTGCCCTTCAAGCACCAACTGTAGGTACTGCCAGGGTGCACACCATCCGCTGCTCTGCATGAATCGCTCCGGAGGCGCCGGGGCAGCGCTGGATCGGATCAGCGAAGGAGCCTGCCCACCAAGGGAGGGAGCAACGCTCCCACCCCTCCAAGGAGGAGCCCACCTCCGCATCGGTCACAGGGACAGGCAGGGGACGTCAACAGACGGAGCCCACTTACCCAAGGACGTGGGGACAATCCCCACCACGGCAGCAGGTGCCGGATTTGGGAAGAGCGGCACAGGAACGTGGCCAAGGACACCCATCCCAGGTACGGGATTCAACGGGCGGGTGTCAGGGGAGCACTAGGCAGCCACCAGGGTACATGCAGTATTCTGCGGGCTTGAGCCACCTGGTTGGGTCTCAAGACCCACGCATGCCCCGCCTATGCCTGAGTACCCGCGGCTACAGGCGCAACCTCGGTACGGACGTTTGCCGTCGGGGTACTATAGAACTCCAGCCATGGCCTTTATGGGCAGACCTCCCTACCAGCAGGAGTGGGACCCATACACAGGTTTGGGTAGTGGGATACCCCGCGGGACGCGGCCTCACCGCGTTTAGATTCCCGCTAGGTAATCGCCGCCTACTCATCAGCTTCGGCTCCCCGTCCAATCACGGTACTTTTGCCAACGGCTAAGATTTGGGTATGGGGATACGGTGGCCGGACCATTCAAGTAAGAGCCCTACTGGATACAGGGGCTCAGGGATGTATTGTATCGAGTAAGCTGGTGAGTAGGCTAGGCCTAAATGTACGGCCAAGCGAGGATGAAGCTGTAGGCATCGGGGCCTAAATGTGCCTGACATTCGGGGTCAGACGAACTTTGAGTTCGCATTAGGTAGCACATGTACAGGGTCAGCTATCAAGTCTCAGCCGTGGTGCTGGATGAAGTGGTTGGGAAACTCCCTCAAGTTAGGTTACCACCAACGGTACGAGGGTTAACCACAGGGTTGGAGTTAGCGGATCCTGATTTTGATACTCCTGGTACGGTGGACGTACTTCTCGGGTCAGACGTCCTCGGGAGATTATGGTGCGGTAGGAAGAAGGTACTCCAGGAAACTGGTTTGGTGGCCGTAGATACCACAGGGGGGTATGTTGTTTTCGGCCCAGTTTGGAGACCTCAGGACCTACCAGAAGGGATCCGGTCCTCTATGGTAGTGTGCTGTCAGAGGTGCTGCAGAGGTTTTGGGAGTTCTGAAGAGCGCCCACGGCGGACAGACGGAAGCCAGAGGATGACGAGTGCGAGTTGTTCTATCAATACAACACTGCGAGATGCCCGTCAGGCAGATTCGTGACCAGGCTACCTTTTCTCCCAAACCGCCCCGCTTTAGGTAGTTCGCGACAGCTCGCGGAACGGAGACTACTCGGAATGGAGCGGAAGATGAGGCGAGACCCAGCACTTCGGCAGAAGTATATAGAATTCATGCGGAAATATATTCAATTGGGCCACATGTCGGTGTCCAGCCTGGATTGGAGGTGTGTCGAGCATTATTACATTCCACACCTGGCTGTCTTGAAGTCACCTGAGGCGAAAATACGGGTGGTGTTTGACGGTTCTGCTCCTACCTCTTTTTAATTATAAATGATTGGAGGCCAACGGGGCCGATTTCTCATTCGGAGAGAAATCTTTTAGTTATTTTGTGTTAAAAAACATTATGTGATGTCGAACTGTGAACTGTAGTGCAAATTGGAGGAAAGGAGTTCTAGAACGAGCGGATGTTCCAGCGCTGTGAGTTTAGGTTATTCCCTATTCCTGCGCTCCTAAAATATCCTGAATACCTGATTCCTGTCATACTTAAACTCACAAAGAAACGGCATCATCGTTTGCTCGGTAAGCAATTCGTTGCTGGGCCCTGTTTAAGTAGATTTTGGAAACAAGAATTTCTCGGCCGGAAACTTTCCGGAACAAAATTCTCTCATTAAATTTATTTTATTTAGCTATAGTAAAGAGCACTACGAATCGTAGTCAAATGTTGTTCCGAGGCTGATCGACCATTTAGTTTTAGATTTTAAGATAACTTTAATTTGCTTCCACTGCGCTAAGATCAGCTTCGGAATCAAACAGCATACTATCCTCAACAATTTGTTTCAGCCATTCCTCATTATCAGGACATATAAAATCTGAAGAAGCCCCCTAAGTGGGTCCATCTGTCGACAATAGTGCAGCCGACTGTGATTCAGTCGTCCAAGATGGGACCAAGTCCGAGTTACAACCGTTTTACGACTTGTAGGGAATTAGTTTACGAGTTTTTTACGACAATCGCTTGGGGCGTGCAACTTTACGATTGGTACAACTGGACTGCACTACAAAGATGTCTTATTTGTAACTGCAAGTGAAGTTTGAAAATTTGTCTTAAGGATCATTTTTACAAATAAATTCGCCTGGCAATTTATTGGCTCTCTATAAAATAGTATCTATTATTATCCGAAATAAGAAAAAGAAGGTTGTTTTGAAAACAACTTTTCTTGCTTGTTGACCAGCGAATCGAAGAACCATGGTGTTTGACAGCGACCGTGGCTGACAACTTGAAATCGTAGTTTTAATGCAGGGTCGAGCTTTACAGAAGGCTCTATTAACAGTGCAGTGGTATTTTTGAGTTCGTTAATGATTGTGGAAGCTGCAAATGATGCAGTCCGCCGTCCGGTTGTACAGGACCTTAGCAGAATGAGAATGGCCCCCGCAGTGAAGCTGCAGTTGTGATGAAGTCCGGCTGTACAGACCTACGGCCTTTATCCGTCGACAGTAGTGTATTTGCGTTTGATAATGAGAATGGCAGCTGCAGTGGAGCAGTCGTGATGCAGTCCACCTATACAGGACCTTAGCAGCACGGTCCCTAGCCGTCGACAGTGGTGTATTTGCGTTTCATAATGAGAATGGCAGCTGCAGTGGTTCAGTCGTGATACAGTCCGGTTGTACAAACCTTTAGCAGCACGGCCCCTAGCCGTCGACAGTGGTGTATTTGTGTTTGATAATGAGAATGGTAGCTGCAGGGTTGCAGTTGTGATGCAGTCCGACTGAACAGACCATGACCAGCACAGCCTTTATTCGTCGATAGTGGTGTATTTCCGTGTCATAATGAGAATGACAGCTGCAGTGTTGCAGTCATGATGCAGTCCGACTGTACAGGACCTTAGCAGCACGGCCCCTAGCCGTCGACAGTGGTGTATTTGCGTTTGATAATGAGAATGGCAGCTGCAGTGGAGCAGTCGTGATGCAGTCCGACTGCACAGGACTTTAGCAGCACGGCCCTTTATTCGTCGACAGTGGTGTATTTGCGTTTCATAATGAGAATGGCAGCTGCAGTGGTGCAGTCTTGATGCAGTCCGACTGTACAGACCTTTAGCAGCACGGCCCCTAGCCGTCGACAGTGGTGTATTTGCGTTTCATAATGAGAATGGCAGCTGCAGAGTTGCAGTCGTGATGCAGTCCGACTGCACAGGACCTTAACAGCACGGCCCCTAGCCGTCGACAGTGGTGTATTTGCGTTTCATAATGAGAATGGCAGCTGCAGTGAAGTAGTTGTGATGCAGTCCGACTGTACAGACCTTTAGCAGCATGGCCTCTGGCCATCGACAGTGGTGTATTTGCGTTTGATAATGAGAATGGCAGCCGCAGTGTTGCAGTCGCGATGCAGTCCGACTGTACAGACCCTTAGCAGTACAGCCTTTATCCGTCGACAGTGGTGTATTTGCGTTTCATAATGAGAATTTCAGCCGCAGTGGTGCAGTCGTGATACAGTCCGGCTGTTCAGGACCTTAGCAGCACGGCCCCTAGCCGTCGACAGTGGTGTATTTACGTTCGTTGACGACATGGGAACCATAAGAATAAAAATAATAACGGAACTGCAAATGATGCAGTCCACCTATACAGGACCTTAGCAGCACGGCCCCTAGCCGTCGACAGTGGTGTATTTGCGTTTCATAATTAGAATGGCAGCTGCAAATCATGGCGTGCAGTTGTGGCGGTTTGTGGCCGCGTAAACATGTTACCGCCAATAAAACATGTCAAATGTCTACGTTGTTATGTAGGGGAGTAGGGACAGATTTTCTTGGACATCTTCATATTATTTAAAAAATAGCGACATGTACCTACCTACCTACGAAACTACCCATTATTGTGTGGTATGTATGTATCTATCTATTGAAAAACTTTTATTCAACTTGTGATGTAAAAACTTACCTATGTTTGACTAGAAATAATAATAATTATAATAAGAATAATAATTTTTATTTTACATATTTGGGTACCTAAATTTTATTTGACATTCTATTTTGTTATTGATTGTATTTGACATTCTAAAAGTATTCTTTGTGAATCTATTTGGAAATAAAATATTTGAATCTTTGAAACAAGAATCTATATTAAAAAAGAAAACATTTTTAGGAGGTAGGTGTAGCATACATCAATATCATAGTTTTACTAGGCAACTGTAAAATATTTTATCTTAGAAATAAGTGTAATTCCAGCTGTCATTTTGAGTATTGTTTTCATTAGGTAGTCAAATAAATTTTATAGCAGAGATTTTTAACCTAAAGTTTAATTATGATTAAACCAACTGTCCTATACTGTCCTTACAAAATTTGCCAATAGCATGTAAGACCCTCCTACACAATGTTCGTATGTAAACAATTAGCAGCTGACCTCAAACGTACACACAGAAACACAGAACCATTAACGTGTTAAATTGGTCATTTGTACGTGATAATTGGTAGGATTTAAAAAACTGTTTTGATGGCTTGTTCATGTATGTGAATAGAAACCTGCAAGATTAAACCAGTATTCAAAGAACCGATGGGAATCGGCATGTATGGACTCTTCGCCGCTGGTAGGTAGGTAGGTAGAGTGCAAGTAGGTACACTTACCTACATGACTAAATTATGAAAAAGGAAATTATGACTAAATACCACGGTAGAAAACAATAAATAAGTATCATGATTTTACTAATGTATAGAGACAAACACAGCAGTTTTACTTTTCTGCATGTACCTATTGACGGAGGGATATGTAGAAAATATATGGTGTGGTGCTGGCTTAGATAGCATCACCCATATATTTCGTAAAAAACGACTAAATTATTTGAGGGTTCATGAGTATTGCAATTTTATGCGACAGGCTGACAACCCGTCACTATGGTAATACAGTCTTCTGAATGATTCTCAGCAATTGTATTTCTGTGTTGACTTGTTTATTTTCCTGTTGCACTTGAATTGAAATTTGAATGCCATGAAATTCCTGAAAATAAGGGCCTGCCATTGACACTGTTCATTTCAATAACTTTACAAAATGTGGAACTGATGAGGAAAATATGTCATTGTGAAGCATTTTATGAAGGAAGTTATAGAAATCTGACATTTTTTTGACTCATGACTCGGTAGTTTTGGACTATCGATAGTTCCGAATACTATCGATACTATCAATAGTATTGGCCAATCGATAGTCCAATAATTTTCGATAGTGTCGGCAAATCGATAGTCCTATCTAACTATCGATGAACTATCGATTGTCTATCGTTTTACAATCGATAGTCCACTATCGAGCGGCAACACTATAAATATTGTTTTTTTTTATACTAAACCTAAAGTTACAATGCTGATATAGCAAACGCAGCAGCCACATAAGATATTCCAGTTAACGCGATTTTAGCTTAGCAATCAAATTAATATTTACAATATCGCCAACGTCAGCCGCAGTGTAGATCATGCACTGGAAAACGTGACATTTTCTTCTTATTTCATCTGTTCAGTGAGGTCAAAGAACTACTTTACCTCGTAAACCTTTCTTTTATTAGCTAACCGAGTTTAAGAAAGAGGTCACAATTTGTCTCACAGATTCAAACTGAACGTAATTTGTTTGTCTCATCGTAAACAGAAAAAGGCATTTATGGAATCATTCCCGATCGTGCAACAGATGTCCAATATTTCGACTAGGTATATTCCTTGAGAAAAACTGTTCGTTGTCATAGAGTGGTACTACAGATTGTTTAATTTAAAAGATCAAGATCTCCTTTTTAAAAAACTAGGAAAATCCTCCGCAGGCAGGATTTGAACCTGCGACCTTTGGCATCTGTACTATCGACGCCACTTCCAACTGGGCTACCGCGGTTCTATCTTAGCCTGCGAATTAAGCTAGTATTATTTAGCAGGGCTCCATCTACCGTTTTAGTTTTTCAACTAATTCCCAGCGACTAATTCACTCTTCGCAGATTGAATGTACGTAGTCAAAGTGATGAAAACACGCGATAAATTAAATATATACCTACTTCTTGCATGGATCTTTGCAGATAGACCCTACTCATAAAGGTATAGAAAGATAGGTAAAGCTGTTTTTTACCGTTCCTTTTCGTATAATCTATTATAGAAACTGTTAAATAATCGCATCTAAACTGCAGCAGTGTGTTCGTTGTAGATTTTGAAATCATTGGCTCTACAATTCTAATATTTGCACAAAATAGAGAGTCTACAGAAGATTCTAATTTTAATCCAAGAAAAATGACGTTCGTGTCAACCATCTTCTTAGTTAACTTGAGTTTCCCTGAGATTCCAGTTATAGTCAAAATCGTTGCTATTGGTACCTACTGAGTGAGCCATCTATTTAGGCGCCTCACACGCCATAATTTGTGCTATTGGTCTCTAGACTAGAGAAACAGTTTAGTTACTAATCGGATTCAATCAATAACTATAATTCCGCAGAAGTCAGCACACAGGGTGCCTACAGTTCAATATAATATAAATCATGCGGCAGTAAACGTGCTAACTTATTAGATTACGTCTATAACTGCTTGGCTCGGTTGCTAAGGGGTAATTGTAGGTGTTACTTTGTAAAGAAAGTAAATGGCTTCGTCGCGAAGTGCTAAGTATACATTTCTAGAAAAGAAAAGTATGAATAGGTATAGGTAGGTTAGTCGCTGAGATAGCTCTATATTTTCTTTATAATTTCCGGTATTTTCTTAAGCCGTCCGTAGTATGTAAGTACGAGAATTGTTTGCCTTATATTGATTACCTATTTGTTGTTTTAATTGTGGGTGTAACATTCTTTCTCTTTTACAAGTTTTCTAGAAATTTTCTTATATATGGCACTATGTGAAGAACCTTTTGGTTTCCTTTAAAAGTTCATCCGCTGAACATGTCAAGCGGGAGGCCAAGTTACGATGGTCGTAATACTTAGATACACGCGGCTAGCGTAACTTGGTCTCCCGCTAAGGCTAGTGATCATGACACTATGAGGGCGAAAGGACTTTTAAAGGAAACCAAAGGGTCCTTCACAATGTGTACATTTCTCGAAAACTTGCAAAGGTGAAAGAATAAATGAGTCGCTGGGATTCAGTTTTCTCCAGCCATATGGACCTATGGCTTAAAATTCGGCTTAAGATAGGATGGCAAATGAATGAGAAATCGCGCCTCACTGCGCCATCTAGTTCGGACTAGTGTAGCTGTCAGTTCATAAACACCTCATAGCTCGTAGCTGACAGGTAATTATAAAGGTATTGTATTTTAAGTATTGACTGATATGATAGCCAATGAAGGTTTGAATCGTTATCAAGCTGCGGTACCTAAGGGCTAAGTTAGAGAGTTGTCAAATAGGTATAAGTGTGACAAAACGCTACCAACCTAATTGTGCGTAAACTACTACTTCTATAAAAGCCACAGCAGTCCATTGCTGGACATTTGCCTCCCCCAATTGGAGGGTATTGCCATACTCATCACGCTAGGCAGGCGGATTGGCGAGCGCAGTTCAAGATGTTTTATTTACAAGGCACGCTGCTGCCCGTTCCCTGGATTATCCCTTAGTACCAATGGGTGGAAATGGGGTAATGCTATACGAAACCTTCATCACACGTGCGTAAACAAATTCAATCAAATCTGAATCTTTTCCCAAAGAAACCAAAACCACTCGTGTTCAACAGATCCGTGTCTCTCTACCGCGTTTCCGTCGACTTTTGATTTCTACCACAAATTATAACTGTCCTACAGTTCGGTGCCGGTTGCTGGCGCCAGTTACTGTCCCACCATCACCATCACGGACCCATAACGCCATCACGACCACAAATCACTTAGACACACTTACCAAACCAACTAAATTTAATTAAGTCAAACCATTTATTTTTATAGCGCCATGTTTGGTACCGACAGCAAATCAACACAGCCATTTACGTAAAGAAATCCAAACGAAACTCGCCACATCTTTTTTATTCATTTCTAGACCGTTTTAGAAAACCTACTCCTGTCCTAGATGGTGAATGCATCCGCCATTTAGAATATAAGTCCATGTGCCAACTAGTTTTTACTTTGGTACACCTTAGTACTGCTAAGCAACCTAGAAAATGGAGGCTTTTCTATGAACCTTCACTCGAAACCTGTACCTATTGAAAAACATCGAAATGTTTTCCATCGTCACGTCCATTGCTGCGTTCCTTCAATATTTAAACTTATATTCTCATTCTCACCGCGCAATGAATATCATTCATAGAACTGTCGTTGGTTCGAAATAGAACGCGATACAGTGGTAGGAAGGTGCAGTAGATGTATCTGACTTCACTTCAGTTGCTAGGCGAGCGCTTTGAATGTGTGCGTGAGTGCAGTGCCCGAGGTGATAGTGTTGTAACTTCGACTGTGATTGCGATAGACAGTAGCTAGTATCGCCTAGGGTATTAGCTATGGAATAATAAAATTAATTCTTTAGCGAGGCCGTCGTTCAGCAGTAGTGTAATAAAGAGATTAGAAAAAAAGATGTACCATCTAAAATTATTTTCATGAATATAAAATGTTGCCAAGACGAGTGCATACACAAAGATACCTATTAGATAATAGAGTAAAGCTAAATATCTGAATACTCTTACCTACCCCCTTCTAGCTCCCTTACTTCACAAACTCTACATTTCAGTGAAAGTTACCTATGGCTCCGCCGTTTCGCTACCGTCATCAAATACATTTTGCGTGCAAGTTCATGAGCTACCTGAAATCTGCGCCTCCTTGTCGTACTGTCCGAGGTATTGACATGTGCGACAAGGAGGCACAAGTTCACAGGATGGCCATGAACTTGCGCGCCTACTGTACCTGAATTGGATTTGATTAGGTTGCTGAAGTAAACGTCCAAGCCATACCTTACCTTACCTTAACAGCCACAACAGTCCACTGCTGGACATGGGCCTTACAATTTGCCTAAAATGTAGAGTGTGTGAGTGAGTAGATAGAAATTGGATGATGCTATTTATAAGCCGTCATCACACGAACAAAACATGATTCATTAAATCAAACATCCAATTATACAGGGTGCCGCAATATGACCTTTCCGGCCACAATCGCGATCGGCGCCGGCTTCTAATACACTGTGTTATTATTTTCGACAAACTTGCAACACCCTTGCACAACACTACTATTATCTGCGCGCTGCACACACACTAACACAAATTGCATTGGATAATAACTAGCAAAGTTCGAAATGCCGTTTCAGAAGTGGGATATCGACTCTATTCTTGAAACGGTAAGGCACAAAGTGATGTAATAGAGAGTCGATTTTCAGTTGGTCAGTGTTCTATTGGAGTAGGTAAGCTATATTGCTGTGTGAGGTTCAACGACCCGCGTACCTAGAGATAGCTCTACAACCTACCCCAACGTGAAAAATATAATTTCAAAGTAGCACATTAGTGTTGTAATTTTAGCTGGCATTTGTTTTCGCGCTAGTTTCGAAATATAGCAGGAAGTGTTGCGCAACAGTGTTTTGTCACCCGATCACTTGCATACTATGTTTTATGGTTATGGCGGTCGTTTATAATCATTACAGACGTTGTGAAAGCCTGGAGCGTCTTATCTTTGTTTCGTGTCGTTAATTCTAAGAGCCGAAAGGTTGGATAGGCCCTCGGTAAGTGAGGAAGGTAGGAGGAATCTTGGAACTCGAAGGACGGGTTTTCCTTGATGGGTCTCACATTTGACTTCCGTTTGTGCAGAACAGATAATCAAGTGTAACAGATACAGATGCCCATTTTTCCCAAGTTGCATTGCCCAAGTTTTCCCATTACTCTTGCGTCAACGGTGGTTTTTAGTATAGTTGATTCAAAATCATTGTGTCATGATGACACTCATGACCAGCCTAAGCAGGAGGCAAAGTTGCGCTGGCCGCGTAGTATCGAAGCATTGCGACCAGCATAATTTGGCCTCCCACTTAGGCTGCCATTTCATCCTACTATGATTGCGAATGGATCAATGGACAAAATGAGAAAATCATTTCCTTGCATCTGACTGACACACGCTACTCCGCTCCGTAAAGATGAGCTAAAAAGCGCAGCACCAGACTTATGGTATGAGATCCAACGTCTTATAATCTCGTCTCCCGAAGGTCGGGTTTTCCTCTAAGGCTAGTAACCGGCTATTTTTGGCAGACAATGGATTGCTTCTACCATCCTATACGACTATAAGTACGATCCGGTCCTTTGTCTGCAGCAAGAAAGCCCGAGGATTGTTTCAGCGATACCACAAAATAGAGAATTTACAGAAGGACAGCTCGCCCAAATTCCCGACCATATATAAATTCACTCAAGGGTTACTACTTTTTATTTCTGAATATTAGAAATACGGTGCCTGGGTTAAGGTACCTACTTAACAAACTTATTACCATGCTTATTACTTACAAACTTACAATATAACACACTATACAAAAATATTGGCACTTGCGAGTCGTAATTTTGCCGTCCGCCCGCACCGAACACTCTTGACACTCGCTACTAGCCGGTTCGAAACGGTTAGAGATCACATGTAGATCGCGTGTAGATGTGTATGTGTGTGAGCGTAGTGAAGTTTCTTGTTAGCCATCTCTCTGTATTGGGTGGCCGCCAATACTTTGTGGCGATATCCATTCGGCTGCCATTTTGTTTAGGAACGTAATAACATAAAATCTGTAGAGATAGAGCCGATCGATGCTGGCTTATCTGGCAGTTGTGCGCCCAATTTGGTTTAACTGTACGAGAATGTTCGCAATTTCTATTTGTTCCGTATCTCGTCATAAAGACAACAGTTTATTGAATTTCTATTGTAGGTATGTAAGCTACAAAGATAAAGTTGTAGGCTAGTTCATAATTTCTTATTCAGTGAAAATCTTTTCCCATAAAAGTTAGCTCACTCATCAAAATCAACTAGGTTCTCAGGTGCAGGTAACCTATTTCGCAACTCTTATCAGGATTTAGATTTCTTCATTGCTATTCGGAAATATGTCTTTTTCTAACCACGTACTTACTGTTAGACTGAAAATCGACAAGCTATGATCAGCACTAATCTCGACAACTGAGTGGGTCCCAGCCCTGGGGCTCTCTCGCTTGGACGCTATCGGTCGACGCGCGCGGACCATTGTTTATGTTATGAGCGATCCAAAATTATTAAATTAAAAGTATTTATTCCGAAGAACTCTTGTGTTTAATTTAGAGTCAATAGTTCTCAGAAGCGGGATTTGTAAAAACGCGCCTTTTAAAACAGTTTTGTGAGTGATTAAAAGTGATAAAATCTTATTTCGTTATCGCTTAACAACCGGCTAGCGTAGTAGTACTTACCAATGCTCGGTGCGGTACTAGGAACTCTTTGTCTCGGGTCGGATGGTGTCAGATTTCAACCACACGTTCCCGAATCCTTTGTCTTAGCTTAGTACATCAAAAAGTTTCGTAATTCGTGAAGTATGGTGATTGGACATTTATTTCAACAGCTAAATATTATTTAAATTAGTATCCTGTACTAATTTACGGTGCACTAAAGTTTTTCATAGTAACTTTTTGGTGTTGAGTGCTGCGTTAGTGGTACTTACTCTGAACTTTCGGCTTGGGTGGGCTAGCCTATTCGAGGTTACACGCGTAACGTATCAGGTGATGAAGAGTGGCTGAGCCCCAAGGACAGAGAGTGTACTTGCGCATTCCTTTTAGAACAAAGGACATGAAAATTTGGTATCTATTGGACATTGGTGAGCTGTATCAAATACCTATATCTTTTGAGTGGTTAAATTAAAACAGAAACTAAAGCTGAATGCAGCGAACGGTACCACTAGTTGATAAAAATTTGAGAAGTCATCTTTGGTCTCTTAAAAATATTTTATATGAGTTTAAGTTAAATTTTCCGTGGATTTGTTTACGCTTCTATGCACTAGGTATTTTGTTTATGCTATAGCTATGTGCATTTATTGTGTTGTATTATTGTATTTCACTAAGCTATAACTTGTTACTTCTGCTATCATTTGTAACTTTATAACTTTGTACGCTGGCAATTAAAATATGGGTCGCAGTAAGAAACGACACCATAGTGCTAGCTCAAGTACTACTTAGTTCAGACTACCTACTCAGCCAAAGAAAGAAAAAATACGAAGGAGATATCGGAGGCAGTTAAAGGAAAAAGCAAATCGCATAGAGGCTTTGGAAGGTTTGGTGAGGCAGTTGAGAAAAACGAGAAATTACTATGAAGATAACCGGACCGACAATGTGTCTATAGTTCGTAGCGCCATACAGCCTGATGTGGGGCATCAGCGGAACTCAAAAACAAATAAAAAAAAAAATCAATTGCTTTAATTGTGACAAGTTTGGTCATAAAGCAAAATTTTGTAAAAATGACATGACAAAAACTGAAAAAAAAATATGTTAATTTTGTAATCGATGTAGGCATAATAAGGGAGAATGTTTTAAGAAGCGAAATGAGAGTAAGCTCTGTTAATTTTGCAAGTTTAAAGAATATACTATTATAGAATGCAGAAATAAACAATTGGATTGTAGGCGTATTTAGCAGATAGTTATTTAAATATTGTTCTCACAATAAGCGCATTCATAAACAAAATACGTTTTAGAAAAAAATTTAAGGTTAATTCAACGAAAACAGTATTAAGAAAAGTATGCATCAATAGTATTTCTGCAGAGGCAAGCAATAAATTATACTTATGTATCCTTTACGATACGATACTCAAGTGTGAAGTGAGAAGGAATCACACCTACATGGATGACGTAATCGTTAAGGTGCCCTCAAAGACCGGGCCTGCCGCGCCCGGCGCACGGCGCACTACGCTGCGGCTGTCAGAACGTCTGATTTTGTATGCACTGTGACTGATATTATGATTTGTAACTGATACTAAGAAAGTCAGCACGTTATGCGTATTGGCACGACGACACAAAGTAAGTATTGGCTAGTGACGACGACGCTGTCACATTGACGACGCACTACGCCGCGTACAGCGCCCGAAGTTTAATTTCACTTAAATAGAAGTCAATGCTGATACCTAGTTGTTGCTGTAAAAGCCAAATAGCTCCGATTTCGGCTACACAAATAGAAACGTGAATTTACATACAGTGTATAAATTATGAGCATTAACGAAGTATGAAAAATAGAAAGTAACCGGAACTGGGGACACCTTGATTTAAGCCGGGTTAGCTTATGTACTGCCGAGAGAAATATTTCGCTAGCGAGAGGACTTCATATTATGTGTCAAATCGTATGGAATTCATCAAAACAAGCGAAGATAATTGACATAAGGGTGTAGAGAATATCTTTGTCGCGGATCGCTGGCCTGAACTGAAAGCATAATCGGCGATTGATTTTCAGCATCCTGAAGTTGTAAGACTGAAGAATTTATACGTTTTATGTTGTTTAAGTTCTATTATGTTTCTGACCAGATATGGGAGATTTAAGTAAGAATGATATTTTAAGAAGACAATTTTGTACTCCTTTCAAAAAAAAAAAAACACTGGCGCCGGTGAATTGTTAACATTATACGATAATTAATACAAAACATGATTGGATAAAATACCTATTGATAATGTTACTAACGCTGGAAATATATGGCTGACTATACATAAAAAAAAACTGTGGTTTGTCGGCTCACATTGTTGAACTTTACTATTAGTTTTGAGTAAACTCAAGATATTATCCATCATGAACATCTTGAAAGTGATGTGAGAAAAAGTTATGTTATAAAATGACAGAAATATTACTGACAATGGGGTTCCCACCATTTCTAGGTCTGATCAACCTAAAGTGGTGGAAATGCCGAACGACTGACCGACAGCAAAAAAATTGATACAGGCTATTTATCATCTTAACAAGAAAACTTATGAATTGTTTTTACATGGGGAGAGTAGTACCTATTTATTCAAACAATGTAATAATAATTAAGGTAATAATGTAATAAAGGGTTCCTAAACGAAGGAGACTACCTATACATTTTAAGAATTTTATTCAGTTAAATAAGTGCATAAAAAAAAGATGCATCATTAGATCATTGAGTAAATTTATGCAAACCAATAAAGGACCGCCACGCCACTTAAGCTAAATAACACAGTTTTAAACTTAGAACATTGACAGTTGTCTTTGGCATCCAAATGTTCAAAAGCGATGTATTAGATCTAAGTTTTGCATTGTTGCAGTTTGTTCTGTATTGAGATTAGCATGGACATCTATTTACCACAAATAATAATCTCAAATAGTTCGGTGGTGGCTTGTTACGCAATGCGATTTTAATTTTTACGATTGGGGAATCGTCCTTGCCATTACCAAGATGCAGATGTAAATATTCAATATCTCATCGGTAATCTGAAGTAAGAGATTTTAGGCACTAGAACTGAACTTGGATTGAACAAAAATAGAGAATAACAATGCATAACTGTCTTTCGTGGCACGTAACTCTAGTAAGACCATATACCAGTGACGTTATCATGTGCGCCCCAGCAACTTAAGTTTAATTTCTCTAAGAGTAAGTCTAAGATGCTGACACTTAAATGGGAAGATATTGGTTAAGTTGTTGAAAACTGGCAAAACAGTGAAACATACGTACCGTATATTATTTTTAATCTCTTGTTAATTTTGGGTTAGTAAAGTGCTTCATGTCAGATCATAAAGAATTATCACGACGGTCATGGCTATTTCCAGGATTGTAGAAGTGCCCGGAGGCAAATAGGCCAATTTAATTTCCCAAGGATGTGTAAACTTGTAGACATAAACATTGAAAGCTGTATGAAGAGTCAGTTTACCAAGAAAGCTATTAAACTAATAATTTTTTAAAAAAAAAAGTGCCTACTGCATTCAGTGAAGAAGGGGAAAATTAGATTTGAAGTAATTGTGTCACGTATTTAACTTTTCGGCGAAGTTTATGAAGTACTTAATGTGTTTACTCAACGTACCTTTATAAGAAATCTAAGGTCTGACACTGTGATTGCCTGTGTGTGTGGCACGCACGAAAAGCCTATGTGGCATGGCACTTACGGAAAGGTCTTATGACAGCCTGTTGACAAGTGGGTAAATCCTGTGTGTCAGACGATGGAAGTAATGATTGAAACTCCGCCACTGAAATATTAGTACTAGTTATACACGGCAGTTCACGTGTACTGCAACACACGATTGGCTACTGCGTTCACATGAGGGTATACGAGCGGGCAAACCAGGCTGAGCCCCCGCTCCTGATGCAGCCGCTGTAGCCGGAATCGGCTAAGATAGACATCATCATCAGTACTAGTTTTACTAATGCGACAATATTCATCTGCATAGAAAAAAAAAAAAGTACAGACTTAAGATAGTCCATTCATAAAAATCATATAATTTTCATGTTGTGTGTTTTCAGTTTTATAAGCTGTGCTATAAGTAGCTACAAGGCAACTCATATGACAACTGATCTCCGAGAAGATGTTGCACAAAACACTTAAGTACATATCACGCCTTTAATTTTGTCTATATTATTCCTTAATTCTTGACATGTATTTTTTACATTTACTGTAAATCTACTTTTTTTTCTATGACATTTTGGTGCAATGTTTAAAGTATATTATTATTTTAAAGACGAAACAGTTAGAATTATCTACTGTAATTTTTATTTTTATTTTGTTGAGCCCTTTTTGGCTATTAATATTAATTTATTTTCTAACTTAGCTAGGGTAGCATAGGGCCTAAAAATATTGTGAATTTTAGAATAGGTGCACTTCTGGGCAGGTTTTTGGGGGGTTTTCCTGTCCAGGGGGTCCGGCTAACTATACCCATGTAACACCTTTCTTGTTTTAAATATTGACTTAGTGATTATTTCCATTTACTTGTCATTCATTGAGGCATAAAGATACATGCTGTGTGGTTAGCCTGGCCAGCCCCGAGGCAGTGCCTTTATTTTTATTTTTTTTATCC
Source organism: Phthorimaea operculella (assembly GCA_024500475.1). Taxonomy (NCBI): domain Eukaryota; kingdom Metazoa; phylum Arthropoda; class Insecta; order Lepidoptera; family Gelechiidae; genus Phthorimaea; species Phthorimaea operculella. Next base: position 426,553 of record JANFCV010000241.1, read on the forward strand.
CGCCCGAGCCGCGTTTAGAGTAGGAACACAAATTGTTATAAAAAAGGGAAATTTTGGACTACAAATTTTCCCTTTTTTAAGTTTGAATTAGAATGTGACTTTCTTAAAGTGAATCTTGTAATTCCTACTGAGAAATAAATGCTTTTGATTTTGATTTTTTGATAATCCTTGAGGGATAGGTGGTGCGTTGACGGCCGAAAAACAAAACACGTTTGAGCTTCAAAGTGATGGTAGAAAGCAGGTAAATGATATATATGCAGATCGTGAGACTAGGGCTGTCAAGTGGTAAGTTAGGTACCACACTATGCTACCATACAAGGAACAGGCAAGTTTCCGTTACAGTTCCGTTGCTGTGTGGCTTAAGACCTCGTTTATCAAATGATTTGCAAGGGGCAGTTTACAGCGAAGACGTATCGAATTCTCGAGACGAAGATGCTCAGACAATTAAGACAAATGCAGTTCAAATGAAAACACGATAATATGAGAAATCGGCGAGTTGTAGAGCCTTCACAAACAGGCCAGTTGGTTATGGTAAAATAGTACGTCCTGGTTTGACAAGTGGAAAACTCGTTCAACGATACGCAGGGCCATACAAGATTACAGCCGTGCTTCCTAACGATCGCTATGAGGTAACGTCATATACGAAAGGCAAACAAGCTTACAAAAACATAGTTGCCCGTGACAAAATTAAGATTTGGCATGACAGACCACGAGACTCGTCATCTGACGAAGAATTATAGAGCAGTAGTAAGTCTCTCAACTATCGACCGCGCAAATTCTTACAATCTAATAAAAAAAAACGCTTGCCTACGGGGCCTACACAGCGTTAAGTTTCTGTAATCAAACGCTTGCCTACGGGGCCTACACAGCGTTATGTTTCTGTGATCAAACGCTTGCCTACGGGGCCTACACAGCGTTATGTTTCTGTGATCAATCGCTAGACTACAGGGCCTACACCGCGTTATGTTTCTGTGATCAAACGCTTGCCTACGGGCCTACACAGCGTTATGTTTCTGTGATCAAACGCTTGCCTACGGGCCTACACAGCGTTATGTTTCTGTGATCAAACGCTTGCCTACGGGGCCTACACAGCGTTATGTTTCTGTGATCAAACGCTTGCCTACGGGGCCTACACAGCGTTATGTTTCTGTGATCAAACGCTTGCCTACGGGGCCTACACAGCGTTATGTTTCTGTGATCAAACGCTTGCCTACGGGCCTACACAGCGTTATGTTTCTGTAATCAAACGCTTGCCTACGGGGCCTACACAGCGTTATGTTTCTGTAATCCAACGCTTGCCTACGGGCCTACACAGCGTTGTGTTTTGTTATCAAACGCTTGCCTACGGGGCCTACACAGCGTTGGAAACATTATGCCTAATATGGTGAAGATCTGCTGGAAGAGGCTGCCACGGTCTGCCATCGGATCTTCGCGTTACTGCCTACGTCGGACGACGTGCGAGTGTGCTGCACAATCAAGATCAACCAGATGCGACTTCAACTGTCCTTCGAGGCCGAAGGACGACTGCAGGATGGCCGAACTGTTAGACTGAAAATCGACAAGCTATGATCAGCACTAATCTCGACAACTGAGTGGGTCCCAGCCCTGGGGCTCTCTCGCTTGGACGCTATCGGTCGACGCGCGCGGACCATTGTTTATGTTATGAGCGATCCAAAATTATTAAATTAAAAGTATTTATTCCGAAGAACTCTTGTGTTTAATTTAGAGTCAATATTACCTACCTATACTCAAAGATTTTCAGTTTCTATAGGTTCTTATAACCGTATCGGTCGTATAGTCCATTTAAAATCATGGAGTCATGACCAGCCTAAGCGGGAGGTCAAGTTACGCTGGTCGCGTAGTATTTAAGAACTGCGACCAGCGTGACCTGACCTCCTGCTTAGGCTGGTCATGTCAATCTGACACTATGATTGCGAATGGACTATACACGTTATACCCTTTTTGTCACACCTTGTATAATAAATAGGCACTCTGTACCTATCTGTTACGTAACTAACGACAAAGCCCAGTTCATATATTGTTTGCAAGTTTTTCACTCAGGTCGTTGACCTCATCAGCATCTGTGCGGCAGGATTGCGTGATCGTGCAGAGTTGAATACCTAGTCATTTACAGGGTGAAACAAACACGCCAATCATAATTAACTATTCTATGATGAATAGGACACACACCACTGAAATTAGGTACAGTCGCGTTTAAAAGTAGAGACCATATAGGTAAGTTTTTATTCAGAAATAGGATGTGGATTAAAATATTATATTCTGATAAAGTTTACTAAGCTCTTTTTATCGTACAAATAACCAATGATCCCATTGAAATTATAAAAGTTATTTTAAACTGTAAATTAAGGCTATGGACTCCAATTTTGAACGCGACTGTACATTGTACTTTGTCTAATGCACTCACACACAGTGCTATATTATTCTCATAAAATGAAAATAAGAAATTGAAAAAATGTCATGCATCGATCGGGGTTCAAACCCGGGCCGCATAGGTCAACGCTACGTCGCTCTGCCACTGAGCATTCGATGCACCGTTGGATGCGTGCCTTTTCAATCTCTTGACGCTCGTCTCCAGACCTAGTGACAGTTGCAGTGTCTAGTCCACCATGCGGCCCGGGTTCGAGCCCCGGTCAATGCATGACATTTTTAAATTTCTTATTATCTTTTTTTGAAAACTTGCAACATTTTCCAGCGCAGGCAGGATTTAAACCTGCGACCTTCGGCATCTGTACTGCCGACGCCACTACCAACTGGGCTACCGCGGTTCCAATCAAGCCTGCGAATTAAGCAAGTGTACCTATCTTGTCCACTAACGCGTGGATGGGTTCCATCTACCGGGATAGTTTTTACAACTAATTCCCAGCGACTAATTAATTCTTTGCAGATTGAATGTAGTCAAAGCGATGAAAACCCGCGATAAATTGAATACCAAATTTTAAAACACTTCTCGTGTTAGGTAGGTATACAATTTTCTTATTATCATTTATGAACATTTTGACAGCCTGTATCAACTTTATGTTACTATTACCAAACTGTTACACTATAAAGGGATAAATCCGACCCAAGTGGATCAGGGTCCTGGAGAAGGAAAACTCCACACTTAAACCCGGAATGGGGTCTCCGTCAGGTGCGATTAAGTCATATATATCGTGCGGCAGACTCCTGCAGCCGACCTGGCTCCGCACGTATCGACTCGTCGTTCCTGTGGAGTCAGCCAGGAAGGCCGAGAGGGTGGCGCAGGTCCTGGGCAGCCCTGCGTTTTCCATAATTGCGTCCCAGGCAACGCAGTGTCTGTGGAGAGGAAACTTCACCCGCGTCTCGCGGATAACAACACGGGAAGTGGCAGTGACCGGTTATAAGTCTGCACGTATGGGCGTAAGTGCGGGCGCCAGGGGTCGCTTCCGTCAGTGGGAGGGTCCATCGTAGACCCACTGATCAGTTACCGCCCGCTCCAAGTTGGGCAGCCCCCGACCAATAAGGTACTGATCCGCCCCGGTGCTGGTTTGCTCTTTTAGGGTGTAGAGAGCACCAGCCTCAACTGGACAATCGGCGCCGTTACATTGTACACCTGCAACTAACAGGCATAAAAACATCAAAAACAACCCCGCTTATCCATGCGATTTGCAACATGGAATGTCCGTACTATGAGGACAGGCCTCCTGACACCTGTGGAGGTTCTTCTACTGACGCACAAGATCTGCGTAAAACTGCCGTAATCGACGCCGAACTACACAGACTGAACATTGCTGTTTGCGCTTTACAAGAGACCAGACTCCTGACGAGGGTTCCTTGCGTGAGACGCATTATACATTCTACTGGAAAGGAAAGGACAGCAGCGCTGTGCGCGAGTATGGTGTTGGCTTTGCCATACGCAACGACCTCTTAACATCTATAGAGGCTCCTTGCGGCATCTCGGAACGCATTATGTTGCTGCGATTAAATACGGACCATGGTTACGTATCACTGATTTCTGCTTACGCACCAACGCTATCCTCAACAGATGAAGCCAAAACACAGTTTTATGACCAGCTCGACCAGACTCTACGCGGGTTAAAACCATCTGACCGCTTATATATTCTGGGCGACTTTAACGCTAGGGTCGGACAGGACAACATTGCTTGGCCAGATTGTATAGGTAACCACGGTATAGGGAAGCTTAATGAAAACGGCCAACGTTTATTAGAGCTTTGCTCTAAACACCTACTGTGTGTTACCAATACCTACTTTAAAGGCAAATCAACTCGCAAAGTGTCCTGGAAACATCCTCGTTCTGGACACTGGCATCAACTGGACCTTATCCTTACAAAAGAAAAATCTCCGCGAGACCCTGCACACGCGATCATTTCACAGCGCTGATTGTGACACAGACCACTCCCTGGTGGCATCACAAGTTGCTATAGCTCACAAAAAGATCCACTCATCCAAATTGCCCGGTAGGAAGAAGCTCGATCTTCCAAAGACCAGAGACGATGAGGTGGTCCAAAAGTATGAAGAGCTGGTACGCGACGAAGTTGCCACCTGGGATGTAGACGCTCCGATAGAGGAGGAATGGGGCAAAGTAAAAAAGCTACTTACAGAAGTAGCCGGTACGGCTTTCGGTCATCAGAAAGTTAGAAACCAGGACTGGTTCGCTGAAAATCTCGAACACATTACACCTCTGCTCGAGTCCAAACGACAAGCTGCGCTAAAACATCGCCTTAACCCATCCGAAAAGACGCGTATCGACCTATCGAATGCAAAATCAGCTTTACAACGCACATCACGGTACTTCGCAAATGCATACTGGACCGAGCTTTGTCAAAGCATTCAATCATGCGCTGATATGGGAAACTTTGGTGGTGTTTACGCTGGGATTAAAAGGCCCTTGGTCCTTTTCCTAAAAACAGCCCCCTTAAAGAAGCGGACGGCACTGTTATTACAGATGCTCAACGCCAACTCGAACGATGGGTAGAACATTATGTTGGTCTCTACTCAGAACCAGTGAACATAATGCCAGAAGCTGCAGATTGCATGCCAAAACTAGCTACCTGGACTGAGTTAGATGATCTTCCTACCATAAGGAGTACCACAAGGCTGTTAAGCAGCTTAAAATTGGAAAATCACCTGAAACGATGGTACCCACGCCGAAATTATCAGGCTCAAGTGCATATTACCCATCCTGCACAATCTGTTGTGTAAATGTTGGGAAGCGGGATATATACCACAGGATATGCGCGATGCTAACATCATTACCCTATACAAAGGCAAAGGTGACCGCGGTGACTGTAACTGTTATCGTGGAATATCCCTTTAAGTATAGTAGGTAAATTATTTGCTCGGTTAGTCTTAATAAGACTCCAGAAACTTGCTGATCGTGTATATCCCGAATCGCAATGTGGATTCCGCGCCCAACGTTCCACAACAGATATGATCTTTACACTTCGCCAACTGCAGGAAAAGTGTAGAGAGCAGAAAACACCTCTGTTTGTGGCGTTCGTCGACCTTAACAAAGCCTTCGACACCGTGAGCAGGGAAGGACTCTATACTGCACTTTTAAACATCGGGTGCCCTCCAAAACTTCTAAGCCTCATTAAATCCTTCCACGAGGACATGAAAGGATCTGTTGTTTTTAACGGCAATACATCCGAGCCGTTCGAAATGCGTAGAGGTGTTCGCCAAGGCTGCGTGTTGGCTCCTACCCTGTTTGGTATTTTCTTCTCATTGCTTTTTAAAGTTGCTTTCGGCGATGACCAACAGGGTATACACCTGCACACTAGGGCTGACGGGAAGCTGTACAATATCTCGCTTCTTAGGTCAAAGCGTAACCGCGATGACTTATTCGTCGATAGCCTTTTGTTCGCTGACGATGCAGCCTTCGTTGCTAATTCTCAAAGTGAGCTTCAAGACATTGTTGATAAGTTTTCCCACGCGTGTTCTCTGTTCTCAATGTCCATTAATGCCAAAAACAGTAGTGCTAGCTCAAGGTGGAGAAACACCACGTATTTTGCTCGGTGGCGTTCCCTGAACATAGTTGACAAGTTTTGCTACTTGGGGTCGACTGTGTCGAACAATCTCACCCTCGATGCTGAGTTCAATACTCGTATCGGCAAAGCTGCGACCATGTTCGGCAGGCTCAGTACAAGAGTATGGAATAATAAACACCTGACCACAAAAACCAAGATAATTGTTTACCAAACTTGCGTTCTAAGCATACTCTTGTATGGAGCTGAAACCTGGACTTCGTACGCAAAACAAGAACGTCGACTCAACACATTTCATATGCGCTGCGTAAGAAACATCTTGCATATAACTTGGCAGGACAGAGTCACAAACGAGCGAGTTCTAGAAATTGCACAGCTGCCTAGCTTTACCGCTTTGCTTAAGCAAAGACGATTGCGGTGGCTAGGGCATGTGTACCGCATGGAACCTTCGCGTCTACCACGGCGTGTCCTGCTTGGCGCCGTAGCTAACGCCAAAAGAGGAGTTGGAAGACCGATGCTACGTTTCAAAGATTGCGCCAAACGGGACATGGCTGCGTTTGACATCGACCATCAAAGCTGGGAGAAGCTTGCTGAGAATAGGGATGTATGGAGAAAGCGTGTGTTTGATGGGCGTAAAGCTCACGACGATGCCTGGTTCGCTGGTCTCGCAAACAAAAGGCAAAAACGACATCTAAACATGCATGTGCCAGTCTCTAATTCCACCTTCGTTTGTAGAGCGTGCGGAAAGTCATGCCGCTCCCGTATCGGCTTATACAGCCATGAAACATCTTGCCTCAGACACTGAATAAATCGTCTGTCACAGACGTATGAGGCCAATGATGATGACACTATAAAATCTGAAGTTACATGAGCAAGTAGAAATAACATAGGTATTGCTTATGCGTGAGCACACGCATGTTGTCTTGCTTTGCAGCATGTTGTATGTAGGTACTTAAGTACACATAGGTACAGCATAGCCGTGTGATACCGGCTTAGAATAGCATCATCCCATTTCTACAAGTGGATGTCGTTAATGGCGACTAGCGAAAGGAATGGATCCAGGAATGGGCAGCAGCGTTTCCTGTGAATGTCTTCAACACCTTGCACTGCGCTCGCCAATCCGCCTGCCAAGCGTGGTGAGTATGGCAATACCCTCCTATTGGAAGGCTGTTGTGGCTGTAGTAGTGGTTACCTACAGCATAGAACCTCAAATCCTGCCCGCGATGGAAAATTTTGCAAGTTTTCCAGAAAATGTATCAAGAATCAAGAATCAAGATAGTTTATTTGCCAGAATATAGTTACAATAGGTCTTAGTAAGTAAAAAAGTACATAATATTCGGCTTGCATGCAAGCGTGCAAAATATAGAGATACAACTAGGTGGCATTAAAAATCAAATCATTATTATAATTAAATACATGTCACATATTATTAATTATTATACAATAATATAGTTATAGGTACCTAACACGAAAAGTTTTTTAAAATTTGGTATTCTAATCTTCTTATTTGTTCTATTGGTTAGTAGGTATTATGACAAAACATGAAAAAAAAAACAAGACTATTTATTATTTAGAGTGAGAGGGGTATGATATGATTGCGGATATCTAATGTAAGTAGTACATGTTCAAAGTTTTATCAATTACAAACAATCATCGACGTAACAGATAATTGGTCCGGCCAATGCACGTTCCGGCGAACATCTAATAAATTCTGCCATAAAATTATTCTAATTGCAGCTATTATTACTATAACCACCCATCATTTGATTTTGATGTTGGCTGTACGGTCCGCAACATTATATAAATAAACATTTCCTACTCGGAAACTAAATACCTTTTTCTCGGAACAGATCAAAATGAAAAAAAAAAAAAACAGAATTTGAAACTGAGGCAGTATCTACGGGCCGCTGGTTCGAATCTGCAACGCCAAATAGGTATTTTCTCATTGATCAACATTGGTCAAGATCTCCAGGATTTTTTTGTACGGAAAGCATATTTTTTAAAGGTAGTTTTGAATAAGGAAAGTTGAACAACGGGTTCAAATTAGAGTTTTCGGAAAATCCGGCCGCTTCAAGTCACCCCAACAGACAGACCTAGCATTAGTATCAAAGTAGAATTTACCTGAAGTACCTACCTAACAAAAATGGTATAGCAAGCCAAAAGGAGGAGTAACATGGGCCGAAATATGAAAATATTGGAGCTCCCATTGTAAATTAATCAGCTGATCGGTAATCTGGTATGGGAGGTCCAAATTTTTTGTTTATATTTCGACCCATGTTGTACGGGGAAAGTTGTTCAGTTTCATGAGTACCTTGACATCCTCTCGGCTTGTTTTACCCTTCTTGTTACTCCCTCTAGAAGTACAACTGATTATGTAGCGGGTCGTACATGGAAATCAAACGCACGTAGGAGCGATTTCGCGAAATAGCGCGGTCGTTGACCCCGGTGACACCGGAAGCGTGAATTGCGGGTTTTGGTAAACATGGGCTGTTGCCGAGTGAGTTCAACCACATGGGATGATATGGGTAAGTTCATCTAGGATAAATAGGTACCTATTTATAGATATTAATTATGGCAGATGTTTGAGGAGGATAATCTGTAACGCTTTGGAAGATTGAAAGCCTAAAGTAGGCAAAGGCAATCAACGCCGCATACTGAAAATATTATTTAAAAGATTTCTGAAGAACGGTACGTAATATAGTTTACCTACTAACTAAATGTATACATACTTTATTAAGATCTACCCATCAAATGTTTGGAATATTCATACTTGTACCTGAAGATTTCAAGTGTAATACTAAAACTGAATAACTATCCCAACTTATACCTACTTGCACATTACGTAGCTCTTACTATTCTGTAGAGGCACCTACTACCATAAGCTTGGTGTGAAACGAATGCAGTACAAAGCTCATAATCCTATTTAGCTAAAAAATATCGTGTCTTACATAAAGTAGCTTTGTTCCGCTGATGGCTAATAATAATTCACGGCTTATTATGGCTTTAGATGACTGTAGATGGCCATAGACATCACAAAGCCTGCTTGTTATTCATGGAATCACAGAACTGCTGTTACATACAAACTGACAAACACAACTGACTATTTTAGGCATAAGTAGGTGGTGAAAGTTGGTTGGTCTTTGTTTTGGCATTAAGTCTTCTACGGACAGATGTAAAAATATTGTTAGCCTAAACATTTGTAAAAAATTTAATATTTGTCTACAAATCTTATACGTACCTAATAATTGAACATATCTACTTCTTAGACGTTTTCAGAAAAATGCGGTCAAATTTCTTTTATGTAAAACCTATATGCAAAACACACTAATAATTATCAAGAGGAAAGATCTTTTGTTTGTTTGTGGGTTTATAGATGTACCTACGATCGATAAACTCCGAAACTACAGGACCGATTTCAATAATCTTTCACCATTAGGCAGTTACATTATCGCTGAACAACATAAGGTACTTTTTACCACGGGAAAATTCCGTAGTCCCACGGGAAAACGGTAAGCAGCAGATGAAAACCCTGGGCTGCTAGTCTCATATAAATCTGTTCGAATAGATCTACATTAATCTACATCAATAATTCTATGAAGCCAAAATACCTGTAGGTTCGATGTTTTTGGTTTATCATAATTCGATCGCACCATACAGAGTTTAATAAACAACCTAGCTGTTGCATGAAAACAGCTATACTTAGAACCTAGGGTTGTGAGCAAACAGAAAACAAGAATTTTATTTTATTTTAGCACATGACGAGGTTTGAAAACGAAAAGAGACAGGAGATGTCAACATAGGTAGGTCACTTTATCACTTACACGCTAAAACTGACGTTTGATTTATTTTTCTAGGTCTTTGCTCCTTTGAGCATAAGAAACACCTAAGTAGGTACGCACTCGAAGAAATTTTCTACATTATAAGTTCATTTGTTCTGTTGTGTTTATGTGTTATTCACTATTATTATTATTAAATCCCCAGTATGTACCTAAAATAAATATTTAGACGTCAAGTTATGTGAGCTGCATGCAGCCACTTCTAGCTACATTTTCCACATTGGTATATTCATGAAAGTTACAGAAATTGGGTAGGAAAAGGTAAAAAAAAGCCTTTACCGATAGAGACCAATTTGTTCTTTTTACCCGACTACGGCACAGCAAAAGGAGGGTTATTACCCGACTACGGCACAGCAAAAGGAGGGTTATGATTTTGACCGGTATGTATGTATGTGGAAAATATTTCGTTTGTTCCCTTCTAACTTCTAAACCACTCATCAGAATTAAACAAATGAGATATCATTAAACCCGTCTAAATGGTCCGCTGGTTATAGGCTATGGCATGTCACTGTCAATCATATGTGGCGCCGTCTGGAGCGCATAAAACAGAAACTAAATTTTTTTCCTACTACTAGTGGTGTTGTGTTGGGTATCAAACGAAAGGGCTTGATTAGCACAGTTCAAAGACATACATTATTATTCGTTTAACTTATCAGCAAAAATCCTGGTAATATTATGAAGGTGGATGTTAGTGTGCATGAATATGAAGTTGGTGCCAAAATGGATGTTCAATCAAATAAAACGTAGATGATGGAAATGAAACAGTATCAAGAACTGATATTGGGGGTTGCTGTATCTGTGTATCTTCTTGGAAAAATGTTCATCGGGGGTTTAGCCAGCACGGAGGTTTGTTTATTATTTGACTGCTAAAGCTACACAGTGTAGAAATATTAATATTCCTAGTTGATAAACACGACTGATTTTCAGTGTGTAGCCACACTACAACCGAAATTCGGCGACTGAATTCCGTTCCGTCAGTTTGCGGTGTTTGCGGTTGGGATGAAACACTATAAGCGCCGAAATTACAACTTAATCACGCCGAATTACTTCGGACCTAAATTCGGCGGCGAAACTTCTAAATATGTAATGCAAATAAGATTGCTGGCGTAATTGCGCCGGATTCCGTCGCGTAATTCCGGTCGTAGCGTGTCGAGGTGTCGAGACACAACTTTCAAATCAGTTGGTACTATTTGCAGCACATCAACTTATCCTATAAACTATATATGAAAGTTTGAGTTTGAGTCCTTGAAGGGGTGCGATGATGTGTTTCTAATCAGATTAGGTACTATCACCAGCTCATCAACTTATTTTATATACCTACTGTATACCAACATTTTAATTGAGTTCCTGAAGGTTATGTTGACGTGTTGCAGATAGTACTATGTTTTATTTTTATTTACCTCTCAACTCATTTTTGAAATTGTTGTTCTAAATCAGACAGAACAGAACCGAAAGAACGTCATCACAGCTATTCAAAATTTGGAATGCAAATCTCGGTATTCTATAATATTGTAAACAAAATACGCTCGTGACAGAGTAAGGTGCCCGAACGCGGGCAGACGCGTGAGGGCCGACGTCGTTGATGGTTGTGTCTGATTTCAAATATTTTTCTTGGTATTCAGTACAACTGCACTTTGATAAATTGTCGCCTCCTCACATATTCACTGTATTTGTTGTATGTAAAGTTGGTTGGTACGATAGGTTGGCTTGTTAGGTCTAGGTTAATTTGTATAATATTTAGGTATCTAAGAAATACAATTTCTCTGTATACCATTTGCTTGTAAATACTTTGAATTTTTCCGTTGAATATATTTTATAGTGGCATAAAAATACAATTTTCTTGTGTACCTAAGAGTACATACTTGTAAATACATTGAATTTCTTAGTCTAATAGATTTTGTAGTGGCATAAAATAAGAGTTACGAGTAACTACTACTTCTAGGTACCTTCTACGTTATCCGACTGTAAAAATTGTATAGATTCAAAAAATGTGTTTGTTAATTTTTTGCCACTTTACGTAGGCACTTTACCTACTACCCTAATTTGTTTGTAAATACTTAAAAATTGATATTGTTTAATTTTTTGTCTTTACTTATAAACTAATATTATAGGTAGATGTAGAATAGTATAAGTTTTTTTTTATAGTACAGTCTAATTCCGATACCTACATTAATGATAATTGATAAGTGCAAAATTTAACTTATAATTGCAAAAAAGTATTAACGTATAGTATAAACAATGCCACTATCACGAAATACGAAAAAAGCAGTGCGTGTTGCAGAGGCACGGAAGAATGAATCAGTAGAAGCTACGAAATGCAGAATAGAAAAAGTTAAAGAGTACAAAAAAAAACAAAGAACACAGTCACTTCCATCAAAATTAGAAAATCATACAGCTGCAAAAAGGCGAGCTGAGTCTCCTTCAACAATAGAGTTACAACTCGAGTCTAAGAGGAGCTATGCTTGTCAGGTGCGCAGTATTGAGTCTCCTTCGGTAAGAGAATCGCGACTTGAGTCTATGAGGACTCATGCCTCTCAAGTGCGTGATCGTGAGTCTCCTACAACAAGGGAGTCAAGGCTGGAGTCAATGAGAAGTCATGCTTCTCAAGTGCGTGACATTGAGACGCCTTTGTCAAGAGAATCACGATTAGAGACTATGAGGAGAACAAATCGTGCTCGCAGAATTTTATTACAGACCGATGAAGACGAGTTCAATAAAGTTATTTCTGACGTTGCTGACAAAATATGTTACATTTGCAGAAAAAACGGATATAAAAACCAAGTGCGAAGCATATAGTCTAATAACCTACTGCCACCCGATAGTCCAGAAAGAATTACGGCTTGTAATAGATGTGCAAATTCTATACTTCACAATAAAGTTCCTTCTATGGCACATTGGAACAAAATGTCTGTTCTTGAACCACCTGATCAACTGCAAGCTTTGACAGAAGTTGAATTAAGGCTTGTGTCTAGAATCGTGCCATTTATCAAGGTAATAAAACTAGGGGGTCGTTTTGGACAAAAAGGATTTAAAGGACAGGCGATTTTGTTTGCTCAAGAAGTAGAGGAACTTGCAGAACAACTGCCTCTATCCATTGACCAGTGTGGTCTTACTGTTGTCGTCGAAACTCGGGAAAACGTTGATAGGATCAGGGAATATCAAGTAAATTTAGACAGCGTCCGTTCAGCTTTAAATTGGCTTGTAAATAATAATGACTTGTACAGAAACGTTACCTTGAACTTTGAACACCTCCAAGGCAACAGCAGTGAACACATTGTTGAAATACCCGCAGAGACAATAAATAACGGATAAGGGAACAACCAAGAGCCATACCAACATTTCAAAGTTATTAATTCAGAACGTAAGATTCTGAGAGGGAATTTTAACCAAAGCAGCGACATATTTCCAGAAAATAGTCGCGGGAAACAATGCACAGCTAACGCAGCAGCTGCCATAGCGTATGCTTCAAATAAAGAGTTAACTCATTGGGATCCGTCAGATATCGACAGAGTGTTAATGTTTGGAGATGCATATTATTCACTGTGTCTTAGAAATCTTCCCATTCAACCGGATTATTTAAACACTGAAGAATTACTTCATGAATTAGTAATTGCTGATGTCTCTTATGAACTCGAGTTTAATATTGATTGCGTAATAGGATTAATCAATCCTACAGGTGAGGTACTTGAAGGATATTTTTCGTCCATTCGTGAAGGATTGAGGCACTTCTTTATGGCTCCTAATCAAAATGCAGGCATCATTACAGCAGAATCTGAAATATCTGTATCAGTCATAAAAAAAGATTCAACTTATCATTTGTTTGATTCACATTCCAGAGGTCCTAAAGGCTTTGTGGCATCAACTAGAGGATGCGCTATGCTAATGATGTTTACTACAATTGAATCTCTAGCTGACCACTTATCTATAGTTCTTCTTGCTAGAGGACGTACTGACTTACAGTTCTGCATTACAGCTGTAAATGTAATGTTGACATCCCAGTTAGCCCCATCAAATATATCTTATCATCAAGAGACTAGTGACGAAAGGATTTTGCCCAGCAGTCAAAGACATCATGAGTGCCCTGATTCGTCCATTCATAACGGTGAAATTAATGTCACTATGCTGATGACGAACGAATATCAGATCCCTAACTTAACGGATGTTATAAATAATGATGTGGATTGTAATAGAGCTCTTCCAATTCACGATCTTCGTCGCAGAACTGCTCCTCCTGTCAGCCTTCTTGTCGAAAAAAGAGCTGAGGAATTAGCATTTATAAAACTGTTCCCAAACGGACAAAACGGCTTGAATGAGGAAAGACAGGTTAAAATAACACCGCTAGATTACTTTCAGTCTAGAATAATGGGAAATGACAAACGCTTCCAAACAGTAGAGTATTTGTTTTATGCCTTGTCTGCTGTAGAATTGTTAAGGGCATGTCAAAACGTGTCTGTATGCGGGAGACTGCGTCAAGACGGTGTACAACCAGAAAATCTAATACAAAATATACACCTCTGCATGAGAAATATTAGAGGCACATCTTCCTATTGGCACAGGGCATTTACAGACCTCATGGCAATGGTCAAAAATTTGGGTCCACCCCATTTTTATCTAACATTGTCGTGTAATGATTTGAACTGGCAAGACGTATTGAAAGCTCTTTTAGTCGCAGATGGCAGACCTGATTATCCCGTCGGTAATCTTACATTTGAAGAGAAACTTAGATTGGTGGAGTCTTATCCAGTCACGTTATCACGGCAGTTTATGTTTAGATTTAATGCCATTATGCGGGTATTAAAAAGCAATTCTAATTTCATATTGGGACGTCAAGTAATTGATTTTTGGTGGAGAGTGGAGTTCCAGCTGAGAGGATCTCCACATGTTCATATGATCGTTTGGTGTAATGACATGCCCGATTTCAACTCCCAAGCAGGAATTGATTTAATCGATGAAGTTATAACATGCAGAATTCCTGAACAGGACACCGTATTAAAGGATCTTGTGACTAGATTACAAACTCACCGGCATACACAAACATGTTATAGCCGAAGAAGTCCAAATACGTGCAGGTTTGCTTTTCCAAAACCAAGTTCTGAGAGAACTATCATATTAGACGACAACCAAGCAAATGCAAATAATGGAAAGTTTTATAAACTAAAAAGACGTACAGAAGAAGCGATGATAAATAATTATAATGAGAAATTATTACGACTCTGGGGAGCAAACATTGATATTCAGCCAGTAGTTTCGGCTCTTGGCGTTGCGTATTACATTGCAAAATATATTGCAAAATCAGAACCGGCGAACCTGCAGGCAGCAATATCAGAAGCACTTTGTCGAGTTAGAGAAAGAGGTGGAAATTTTGGTCGTCAGATATTTGCTGTTCAGAATTGCTTGCTGAATCATCGTCAAGTGTCAGCGCCAGAATGTGCTTTCCGATTGTGCCATCTCAAGCTACGTGATAGCTCTAGAAAGCCTATTTTTGTGAACACTTGCAAACCAGAGCTTAGATACCGAATGTTGCGTTTCGATTCGGATACGGTTGAACCTTGCAAAAACATATTCGAACGCTATGAGAATCGCCCATTGAACTTAGAAGAGCTGAGCCTCGGAGAATTTGCTGTTAATTATGAACCATTAAGTTCAAAAACTTTCCGAGATGAAGACTCAGGCGATGAAGATGCTTATGAACAAGAAAATGAGGATCAAGTGCTGTTTATAAATTTGCTAAACCGGATGGGCAGAATGAAAAAGAGATCACGGCCAGCTGTTCTACGAACGCGGTATTACACAGCTGACTCAGATCCTGAAGCATACTATTACAGCTTATTAGTCACCCATTGCCCTTTTCGTACCGAAAGTGCTCTTTTAGAAGGGCATGACAATGCTAGAGATGCATTCTTAGCAAAACGTGCTCTTTTAAGGCCTCTTCACGATAGGTACGATAACGAATTATTGTCTCGATGGGAAAACGAAATTCAGGATGCACTCCGACGTCTAGCAGCTGAACAGGCAGCTGACTTGTGTGCTAGGGATACCCATAATCCAGATCAAAGAGCATTACAACCAGAGCTTCACGATATTGTCATGCAGGACGAGGATTTTGACGAAAATGTAGTTATTGATAATATGTCTGACGAAGATTTCTTGAGAGGGGTGAATTCACTCAATCATGACCAACAACAGTTATTCGCCAAAGTTAGTGAAAACTTAAGGTCCAGCAACAGTGAAAACCAAAGACCTCTTTTGATGTTTATTACCGGTGGGGCTGGGAGCGGAAAAAGTTTCACGCTCAAGCTATTAGTCGAGCAAATTCGAAGATTGTCACCAAGCAGGTCATGTGTGGCAATTACAGCTCCAACTGGTGTCGCCGCACGACTAGTCAAAGGGTGTACTTTACATAGCACATTTATATTACCTATTGAAAAAGGTCAGCCGGTATCATTAAGACCGTTAACGGGTGATCGTCTACAAAGGGAAAGAATTAAATGGCGAACTATTGAGTGGGTAATTATCGACGAAATTTCTATGGTGCCTTACACCACACTAAGAAATGTTCATCTGCGACTCCAAGAACTGAAACAAAATACCCAAATCTTCGGAGGAGTTAACTTATTAGTTTTTGGTGACTTGATGCAATTACCGCCGGTATCCGCAACTCGTGGTGGCGCATATTGTTATAAACAGCCCGAAACCCTTGCAGCTGAACCACATTTATGGAGAACGTTCAGTTTTTGTGAATTGAGCCAAAACATGCGTCAAGTTGGTGACAACAGTTTCGTCGATCTATTGAACAGCATCAGGGTGGGGAAGTTGACAATGGAGCAACTAGCGATATTGGATACCAGAAGGATTGTCAATGACACAATTGAATACGATGAAATTGTACACATATTTCCCACTTTAAAACAGGTAGACCAATTTAACAAAAAGATGTCAGAGCGCTTGGCATTACGAACCAAAATCTATTCCATCAAAGCTATGGACACGTCAACTGAGACGAAAACGTATGGGCAAGTTCCGAAACCAGAGCACATACCCAGCGACTCAAATAGAACAGGAGGCATTATCAACAGTATCGAAATTGGTATAGGCTCCCGAGTAATGCTTCGTAGAAATTTGAATATAAACCGTGGTTTAGTGAGCGGTGCTATGGGAGTAGTCAAAAAACTGATATGGCCTGCGCTTCGTCGTGACCAGCTCGAAGATGGAGAACTGCCGAATGCGGTTCTCATACAGTTTGATGACTCGACTATTGATTCAGATGAAGATGGCCTTGTCAGAATTGAACCGTGTTTAACTGAATTTGATGGATTAAGAGGCTCAGGAAAAATTCAAAGAAAAATGTTACCCTTAATTTTAACATGGGCGGTGACGGTGCACAAACTACAAGGATGCACTCTAGATAGAGCTGTCGTAGACCTGGGAAAGTCGCTTTTCGCCAAAGGACAGGCCTATGTTGCACTTAGCAGACTGAGATCTTTGGATGGCCTATTTATTTGTTCCTTGGACCCAAATAAGTTACTGAAATATCCTCACGATATAAACTCTCTCAAAGAACTAGAAAGGTTAAGAAATCTTCCAAATTTATAATTTATTTGAATTTACGTACCTACGACCTACGACCAATATAACCATCAAATTCCGACACTCATCATGTCAGTTTAATCTTCATCAAAAATTTACAGTGGGTCCATAATAACAAGTTTTAAAAAAAAACCTACTGAGGTTTGCACAGTCAAACATACATTTGTATAAAACGTAGTAAGTGTACAATTACGTGGATGTGAGTAAGATTATGTGAGTTAATTTTATTTCTATGACTTACGTGGTGCATTTTCATACAGATTAGATAGAAAAGTTTTTACTTACCTACAACTTCAAAATAAATGAAATAAAAATCAGTTTAAAAAACACCCGACTACAGAGTTATTGCGCTCTAAAAAGTAAGAAACAAGGAATTATAATTACTACAAACAATTCACTATCTATAGTCTTTGGAATGTGTACAAAAATATCACATAATATATACATTTTAATAAATATAAAATATAAATTTATAGTGATTTTTAGGTGACAGCCGTGGTCGTATGCCAACTACTCTACTACCTACATACTTCGTAGGTGATACAACATTTTATGGCACAGTGGCAGTTGGCATACGACTACGGCTGTCACCTAAAAATCACTATAAATTTATATTTTATATTTATTAAAATGTATATATTATGTGATATTTTTGTACACATTCCAAAGACTATAGATAGTGAATTGTTTGTAGTAATTATAATTCCTTGTTTCTTACTTTTTAGAGCGCAATAACTCTGTAGTCGGGTGTTAGTTTTTAAACTGATTTTTATTGTAAGCCACCGAGTTATCAAACGACTCAATGGCCTGGTGCAATGAACCCTGGCTGCAACTGCCAAACTGCCAACCCTACATAAAACTAAACGAACCTCAATAGTTTTGTTTGTGCCACTCGACAGTTGCCAACCGGCCTACTAACCTAACCTCAATCACATTTTGAACCGTATTCCAACCACACACAGCTCAGTTTAACAATTTAGTGTAAAACTGTTATTTTGCTATAGAGATCTAGCAACACATCAACCCGTGGGTGTAAATTATAGACCAGAGTAAATTGTACGCTAATTTTTATGTCGAAAGGTCAATGGTTCGGGTTTGATGTTGTTTTCACTGGTAATATTCTAATACGAATCTAAGATAAAGAAACTTAGTATGAAAATAATGAGTCCATTGTTAGTACCTACAGTATCACATCACCACCAATTTTTAACCTCAGCTGAATAGGTCATCCGCATGGTGGCGGTGATACGCCCTACAATAGCATTTAGCTGATCATAATACATGGTCAAATACTTTTACTACTGATTGTGTGTTCTAACAAATGATGTTGCGCTGACCTCAACTGATTTGGGATAAAGGTAGAAAGATGACGATGATGATTTTGGTTCATAATCTCCACCAGATCAGCCCATAGCAGTTCAAAGCTGGACCGTACGTCCAGCCTAAATGGGCGATACGCCATAAGGAATGGTCTTCTGTTTTCGCCACCCAGTATAAATGAACCTGTACCAGCCAACCTATTAGATCTATTTATCTATAATACAACACAGTCGGGACAGATATCTACGAGTCTACGCTACGACTAGATACGTCCTAGGGGGAAACCGTTGCAAACATGTAAAATCGCAATGGATCTGTATCAGGAAAGTTGTTTGTTTCTTTGTCTGTATGTACATTGTCAGTAATCTCTGAACCTCCAACGACTAGATACGTCCTAGGGGGAAACCGTTGCAAACATGTAAAATCGCTATGGATCTGTATCCATAGCGATTTTGTTTACATACATGTTCAGAGATTACTGATAATGTACATGCAGACAAAGAAACAAACAACTTTCCTCAGTATTATAATAGTGTGATTATGTAGTCGCCAGACACGCGTCTATCGTTCGATATTAGAAAGCGCAGACGCAGACTGCGCCGGCGCCGGCCCTAAGTCACAGTTTATAGATGTAACAGTAAAGAAACTTGACCCGTTACTGTTAAATTGCAAGGGTTGTCAGTTTCGGTTATAAATGTAAAATTGAAAAAAAATATAAAAATCTTTCACCGTAAATAAACTGAATTATCCCTGTGAGTAATAAAAGCTACTTATTACTATGGGAAAACATCTCGTTCTCTTCCCACGAGCATTCGGGAAATATTTTGCTCGGGTGAGCCTGGATCAGTTTTCTTGTAAACGGCAACTAAGCGTCGTGTGTCTGTTTCGAGCGTCTGTTTGAATGAAGTTTTCTCACTGCTGAGCGCAAATGAAGTCATTCATTCATTCACTGTGCCTTCGTCCACTTTTCGGCATTAATTGCGACCGACTGTATGAAAGTTGTTTGTCGTTCGTGGTTGCCGTTCAACAACAACTTGTGAATGTTCTAGATGGATACCACCTGCCTATTTCAGTAAAAGTTCTATTTCAATTTCTTGGAGTTCTCACTATCAGATTAAGTAGAGATGCCGTAGAAATAGACGAAAAAAAAATGTAACGTCCGTTTGTGAATTATTTTTGCGCAGCGCTATCGCCTGCGTTAGGAGACGGCGATTTTTCACCTAGCTATGCGTCGACGAATGGATCTGTCACACCGTTTGACATAAACAGTCGTCGTAAATGTCTTGCTTCAGGTAAGCTTATTAGTAGGCGAATCCAAAACATAAGTACCTAAATACCTAATTCACATGCAATCCTTTCAGAGGCCTTCAAACATGACAGAACTTAAAATATCCGTAAAAAAAGCTTACGTAAACTAGAGTCAATGACCTCACAGCCAACGAGCGAAATATTGTTCACAGCTAACGATTGCAAGCAAATACATAATGTTATTCAGATGTGCTACATTTTACTAACAACACAGTAATGTTTGTCAGATGTGCTAAAGTTGGTGTGAAAGGGTTATCAAGAATACTTATCACATCTGCTTAGAGTCTGTGCCATGAAAGGAGACCCGTACAGTGTTAAATCAGGTCATACAGGGGGTTGATTAAAATGCGTGTCATAGGTTCATGGTAGGTCAGTAGGTAGGTAAAGTACCTATCGATTGTATCATGTCCCAAGACTGAAAAACCTGTAGATTTCCCAATCCTGGTCACGGCACCATATTATTGTAATACGCGAAGCGCATTATTTCGTATTTTATTTATTTAAGAGGATGAGAGTTCAGTTACACGAAAAGAATATTGCATATAGATTAGTGGACCTAATTCGATTTGTATAAAATATTTATTTCGTGGCGCAGACCCAGCTCAATGCTCCCGTTTACAATGTAGAGACCATCTGACTTTATATTTTAGGAACAATCTCCAGAGTAGGTACAGATAAGTATAAACTAAGTACTTTAACGTTATTTTCATACTTAGTGAAGAAGGTAGGAATCTACCTTATTTGTATAACTTACGTGAGTTTTAGGCCGCTATCTTTAGAAATCATCTAAGTTTGTACTTAGGTACCAAAACAAGTACCTACCTACAGAGATTGGAAAAACGGCGTTCTTTTCAAAATCGTAAAACCGTGTTTTTTTTAACACCTCTCATTACTATGAACTAAAATATTGATAGACAGCTGTAAATATGTACTTGAAACTGTCTCTATTATTTAACTTCCCAAAATAACTACACCTTCATTGACAAGAATCACGTTCTAAAAGTAACCTCCAAACCCGAAACGATTTCCAAACGCATAGATTTCGCAAACGATAACCTCACTAGCACGAGGCGAGCGAATCCAGCGTTGCACTAGCGAAGTAGCGACGCGAGGTCAACGGCCTGGCCTAGATCAGCTGTTGCTAGGCGACAGGGCCGGATCCAAGATCGGGCACTTTATATTGGAAAAGATGAAAATATACTATCATGACCTACATTTAGAGCACAAGAACGTAATGATATGATGTAACGTATTCTGACAAAATCTTTCCCTGAGTAGGTACTAGGTACCTGGTGGTTCTCTACACAGATCGCACGTTGGATCCAAGCGACGTTTACAAATGGGCACTAGGCCTACCGCCGTCACTGTACTGTAGACATTTAGTTTACTCCTGGGGCACATCAGTCCCTGAGTACCGACCTGGTGGTTCTCTACACAGATGTCATGTTGGATACAAGTGACGTTTACTAATAGGCACTAGGCCTACCGCCGTCACTGCATTATAGGCATTCAGTTGACTCCTGGGGCACATAAGTCCTTGAGTACCTACCTATCTGGTGGTTCTCTACACAGATGTCACGTTGGATCCACGCGACCTTTACAAATGGGCACTAGGCCTACCGCCATCACTGCATTATAGGCATTCAGTTGACTCCTGGGGCACATCTTTCCCTGAGTACCTACCTGGTGGTTGTGTACATAGATGGCACCTTGGATCCAAGTGACTTTTACGAATGGGCACTTGGCCTACCGCCGGCACTGTACTGTAGCTTTATTCCTGGGGCACAACTTTCCCTGAGTACCTACCTGGTGTTTCTCTACATAGATGTCACGTTGGATTCAATCAGCTTTTACGAATGGGCACTCGGCCTACCGCCGGCACTGTATCTGTACTGTAGGCATTTAGTTTATTCCTAGATTTAGTACTTAGTAATGGTTATACTTCCCTGTGGGCTGGTATTAAATTAAACTAATATGGCTCTTAGTTTAACATCAAAGCAGTAATTTTGTGTTTGAAGAAGATGAACGATTTTCTTCTAACGACTTGTTGTCAAAGGCCTATTTGAAAGTACTACTACCTACTTCTTCTGTAGTTCTAGTTAGCTAGTGTCCTCAATATATATAAAAGGAATCTTAGCTTCATTTGTTAGATAATATTCTCGTCACGTTTTCCGGCACTAAAAGTAACAAATGATGGGTAGGTAGGTACTCTACTTATTTAATTTTAAATGGGGTTTTGACTGAGATTTAACTGATTATAAGTTATTTTATATCTACTTCGTATTGGGGAATGATTGTTATTTTTAGTAGTTGAGAGGAGTAGATAGAAATAAAATTGAAAGAATACTCGAGTTTCTTTCTTATAGGTGGTACCCAATTAACTAGCGGCCCCTCAGCGGTTTCAGATAAAGACCTTTTCCCGGCATGTCTTATTCATTTGAACCTTCCTGTTATCTTATCTTTTTCGATTGATCGCATCAAAATCCGTTATCAATAAAATGTTTGAACCTTCCAACGTCTGTTTATCGTGCACATCGAAAGCAACTAATAATTATTTTATTAATAGCCTTTGCTGAAAGCTATGGAATTTGGCAGTGTAGAGTTATGTGTAAACATGAAACATGTAATAATTTGTGTACGAGGATGTTATCATCTTCTTCTTTTCCGTGTGGGATACCGAGTCGTTCAACGTTAGGTAGGTATGTGTGTTATCATGATATGTTATTATTTGCTCATTGTGATGATGTACCGTAATACAATAAGTACCTACCGTACTATTCCTGAGAACCTAGCAGTGGATTTCTGTTAGTTGGTATACTTATGGAGAAAGAGCGAGATTATTTAGGCACTCTTTGAAAACAAACTGCAAGCAAAGTCTATTTTCCCACCTAAAAGACAATGGTTAAGTAAATGGTTGTACTACCACTTCGTAAAGCATACATAGTAAGCCTACTAGATCTGTAAAACACAGAATAGCTATTAGTTTTAAAAAACCTTGCCACACCGTACTCTGTAAAGTTTTCTGTACAAATCCTCGTATCGCCAACAAGAAAAAACAATTTCAAGTCTCAAGCAGCAATGTAGGTACAGTTCCTAAGAACGGAAACACAATTGCTCACATAATTAACTAAGTAGGTACCTACTTACAACATGGTAGTTCTGTGTGTTTTGTGAGCATTTCCTCCTCCCGCTGGAGCATCCTTGGATGTACGCGTAACATGGAAAGCACTAAGCAACAACCTTGTGGCAAAGTTACTTGTATACGTAACAAGCATTACACCGTGTTTTAGAGGAAATGCATAAATTGGATAGCACTTGGTTGACCGAGTTTCCTCGGTTATTCAATAAATGTCGTTGTTAGTTTTAAAACAGATTACAAAAAAGGGTGAAGGAAAGTTTTTTGATAAGTGACATCTATCTAGATTGATTTATCGCCCCTGAAAACCCCATGGTACGAAATTTCAAGAAAATCGTTGGAGCCGTTTCCGATATGCCAAATATACAATTCTTGCTCGTTTAAAAGTTGAGATGTTGTTTAGAGCAGTACTGAACAAGTTTCACGATGGAACCAGTGCTGAAAAATTAAAAATAAAATCAACTTCCATTTATGATTTATGATCGATTTTGGCATTTTTTTCTTGATTTTCAGCATTTGTCCCATAATGTAACTTTTTCAGTAGGTACTACGCCTTAAATAACATGTACAATTTAACACAGTTCTTCCGAAACATGGTGTACCTATACTTATGTATCTAACACTTGAATGGTATAGGCAAGTTAGTGGTGTAGCCTGCACGCTCGAATGCCCGGGAGATGTAAACACGGAATACACTTAGTAAGAAGGTTGTAGCTCTAAATAAGTATCTAGAAATGTTAGTTTTTGGGTTAGAAATACGGTGCCTTTTACTCGAGCAATTGGGAGTAAGTGGTTTCTTGCAAAAATTAAGTGCTAATGTTTTTTCACAGGTTTTGTTCTCTATGTGAGTGAAGAAACAGTATTAACATTGGCAGCATAACCTTTACCTTTACAGCCACAACAGTCCACTGCTGGACATGGGCTTCCCCCGTATTGGGGGGTTTTACCATACTCACCACGCTTGGCAGGCGGATTGGCGAGCGCAGTGCAAGATGTTTAATTCACAGGGAACGCTGCTGCCCATTCCCTGGATTATTATCCCTTAGTCGCTTTTTACGACACCCACGGGTAGAATTGGGGCGATGCTTTTCTAAGCCGGCATCACACGGCTGCATAAATAGGTGTATAGGTGTGTAACTGTAGTGAGGAGTTGTGTTGTAGAAATAAATAATCTCTCTCCCTTTTAGTGTAGGGCACCGAGTCGTCGAACGACTCGATGGACCCTGGTGTCAGAGTTAGATAGTAGATATGGTACATTTGTATAAGTATAGTTATTTTATTACCTACGACTGTGCCTACGACAAATTCATTTTAGTTTACTCAGCAACTCAGCTTGAAATAGAATTACTTTGACTTTGACTAGACTTTATCTGAATACCGAATACACTTTTATCGCAAAACTGTAAAAGTTTTTCAGCGGCCTAAAACTTTCAAAATGGTGATAAATAATTCATTTTGAAGCGTAATGCCAATAATTTTGTATAATTTATTGCACTGCGTGCCGAATAATAAAATGAAGTTTAATATACGAATTTAAACTGGCTGCATTTCAGTGAATAAATTGAATGTGATCTATGTAACAAGGTACATACTTAGTTGATTTATTTTACTGCATACTTACTTACCAAAATTGCTACGACACTGTCACGTTGATAGCGCACTAGGTACGACGCAGTCCATAGCACCGTGAGGATAGCAACTTGCAAAAAGTGCCTCAAAATAAGGCCTCGTAATAAAATGGTACAAATACAAGTACAATCCATTTATTTCCACAAAATTGGTATCACAAGTTACAATCATATCGTAGGTACATTTTAACACTAGGCAGTTTTACACATTAGTGGAATAAAGGTGTGGACACAGCATGGCTGGTTTTAGTCCACCCTAAGTCAAGGAGTGAAGAAGAAGATCATTTTACATAATGAGTGAAAGTAATATAGTAAAATGGTAATGATATCTAAACGACAAGTGATCATACTTATACGAGTAGAATGCAACCCAGCGGGATAAAGAATCCTACGGAAACAAGTTCCATTCCAATGCTCCACAAAGCATAATAGATTTACATTTTCCCTTCATAGGCAAAGGTCACGTCGGTCCTAAGTTTCACAAGAAACCACAACCGCAAATTACGTACAACGTAGATGTAGGTACAGATGGGTCACATAAAAACTATCCCAGTAGCCACTTGCAGTAGGCAGTTGAAAAACTCTGACAGCAGGGTCAATCGGGTCATTGAACAACTCGGTATCCCACACGAAGAGAGAGAGAGAGCCCAGCCACGCGTTAGTGGCCAAGATATACTTGCTGACTTCGCAGGCTAGGACAGAATTGCGGTAGCCCAGTTTGTAATGGCGTTGGCAGTACAGATGCCGAAGGTCACCGGTTCAAGTCCTGCCTGCGGTGGCAAATTTTGCAAGTTTGCAATCTTTATATAATAATTTAGTTTATTTGTGATGTAACCTATCTGCTTCACATAACTACAATAATATATTGTAATCCTGAAGCGAGAGTGATCCTTCTGCAAACCTCTTTATTCTTTGAAGCACAAATGAAGGGCAGCCAGCAACAACCAAGTGTAGTTGGTAGAAAGTGAAATCGCAATTATTCCAGCCAGAGTGAGCCTTCTGTAAACCTGTTTATTCTTTTTCTTAACATTATGTGCAGCGCATGCGCACAAATGAAGGGCAGCAACAACCAAGTGTAGTTGGTAGAAAGTGAAATCGCAATTATTCCAGCCACGCCCTCTATGGTAATTGCTGACTTTGCTGTAAGTAATGGTTCTATGACTGAATGCTGAGATTCTGCACCTATGAAAATGTACTATATAAGATACATCACCTACGGATGGACCAATTTTTATTTTCTTAATAGACGCACGGAAATAAACTTACCTTTTACCTTTGCAGCCACAATAGTCCAGAGCTCATGTTTATACAAAGCTTAACGTACTTTATTACACCTATACAACGCATGGTTCGAATCAACGCACTACTTTTACAAACACCCTGTATAATATCCCTAGATACCTACATACATTGCTGTGACCAGCCGTGACTGTAACGTCGGTCACGCTAAGGGAGGATTAGTCCGTAATGAGTGGTGTCCCACCATTGACCACAATTTGATTAGATTCGTGGACAAACTACCCTTTGTGCACAAACGTTGATTGTAATTTTGGATATTTTATTTCATTTACTCAAAATACCTTTAATATGCTACATAATTTTGTACTCTAACGAAACATGTTGCGCCGACCCCAAATGATTTGGGATAAGGGCAGTCAGCTGATGATGATGATGAGTCAAGAAATAACGGTATTTTGTCAATGTTTATAGACCACACCACATCCAACGTCCAATATTTTATGCCAATCGAATGAGATGCAAATAAAATTAATTTGTCAATAATTTTCACACTAACTTTATTTAGCAGTAAATAAATAATTCGTAGATTATTGCATAATTTCTGGTTCTTCGAGCAAAACGATATTATCCTCAATCCTCATACAGGTAATTGTTTAAAATTGGCCAATCATGTCTTCAGAAGAAATGGCAGATTTGTTTATAGGCATCATTATCTGACAGGAAATCGCCGAGGTATACGACATCGACCGAATGTAATTTAGCAGACGATTCTGAACTGGAAAGTCTTCGGATTGTAAATAAATATTTAAATAGTTACATAAAGAGTTTTATATCTTAAGGCGTTCCGTTTTCCATACAAAAATTCAATGGAGTTATGTATGTAAAGGAGACAAGAGTCGGTTTAAAAAACTTGATGGGGAGTCCCGTGGGTATATAAGATTGTCGCAAAACACTAAAAAGAATTTTTACGATCCCCCTTAAGGTGGTTCGTTACGTCATACAAACTAAAATCTGAACTTCAACCGAGTTACACATGAGCTAAACAACAATTTTATCAAAAAATCTTTATGTGAGATGAAGAAAGCACACGTAAATATGTCGCAAAACTGCTTAACGTAAAAAAATATCAAGTATTTTCTCCACAAAAAAATTAAACGTGTTTATTGCAGCAGCAGCTCCATCTATGTTCATTAAGTGGCGACACGGTTTTTACAGAGAAATCTGATGGTTAAAAAATTATTTGTTTTATTTTGCGAAAATGTTATAAAAGCACGGGACTTCCCATCAAGTTTTTTAATCATAATTTTGTCTCATATAAAGACGTAACTCCATTTAAATTTTGTATGGAAAACGATCCACCTTAAACTCTTAACTGCACAAATTGAGAATTTGTAAATAACGAGGAGTTCCCAAGAAAAGCTTTGAAGAACTTTTCATGCACGTCGTTTTTACAAGCCATTACCTGATTGAATACGAATACCTATTTAAGTTCATTTTCACTTACTTTACCATCTCTTGAAAATTACTTATTTTTTTATTGTCCTATACTTTTTAAAGGTAATATTGGTGTACGTACCAACACAATATTTATACTTAATTAACTTTAAATAGTCCTTCAAAGAGTTGATATCTCTTCGAATCAGAAATGTCTGAGGCTATTAAATGTGTCTTCAATTTGGCCGATATTTACGATGTTTTCGTGTTTTTTTCTAAACGGAACGAGCTATACGATCTTGTTTTGACCGCGCTTAACCTTTCCCTATAAACATGTCAATTAATGTAGATAGTTGTGTGTAGATTTCTGTGAAATAAGTATTATTATTAGTCACACACAAATTAAATTACGTAAAGTATCCCAATGTTTCTCAACCTAAAATATAAATGACTGATTTCATATTTCGTTGATCAGCCATCAATCTGTAAGACGTTTTTCTTCTGCAAGAAGATGTTTACGGCTACAATATTTATTTACTTACATTGTATTCTATTTTGTCCAGTAGTGAACTGTTGTGGCTGTTATGGTAGTGGGATTCTGTTTTTAAACACAATGCTATTGCTATCACCGATTTGTGCTTTTATCATAAAGTACCGCTCGGGTTGTTGACCGGTGTGATAAACTCATCTACCGCGCTTTCGTCAACTGCCACTTTTACTCGTACCGAATGTACATAGGTAACAAATTAAATGTGCCCAAAAACATAGGTACCTAGGCTTCATTATATTCTCCAGCCTCTCTTTTTGCGTATTGTTTTTCTTGTGTGGGACACCGAGTCGACCAACAGATCTCCCATCTGACAGTTATAGGTACCTAGTTGTTAATAATCAGTGTCAGTGTCAATCATAGAATAACGTGTTTAAATTAAGGGACTTCTTGTACACGAGTTCTCTAGGGTGAATATCGACAACCGCGTTTTTTGTCTCATTTCGGAGGATTTTTTATTTTTTCCGTGTTTTGGAACTTTTTTTACATAATGGTAATCTTTATGGTGATTTATTTTAACTGTGGAAAAATGCTAGCAATATCTTAATCAGAAGCTGAGATATTCGAGTTTGAATTTTGAAAAGGGCACCGAAATGATAACAGTCCTCCGAAATGATAATAAGTGTGCACCGAAATGAAAAAAGACCTCCGAAATGATAATAAATGTGCACTGAAATGATAATTGTCCACCGAAATAATAATAAGTGTGCACCGAAATGAAATATGTCCATCGAAATGAAGTGGTCAAGTGCGAGTCTCTCTAGGCAGGCAGTGTTCTGTTTCTGTATGGTATTTAACCAATAGTCAAAAATAAGCCTGTATGGGATGGGATTAGCAAAGAACCAACGTAGCGGGTGCAGCAAAGTAGAACGAGTGTGGAACTGGTGACCACAGCAGAGTAGGATGAGTGAGGAACCGGTGTCTTCAGCAGAGTGGGACGAGTGAGGAACTGGTGACTACAGCAAAGTGGGACGAGTGAGGAACCGGTGACTACAGCCGAGTGGGACGAGTAAGGATCTGGTGACTACAGCAGAGTGAGACGAATGAGGAACCGGTGACTACAGAAGAGTGGGACAAGGGAAGAACTGGTGACTACATCAGAGTGAGACGAGTGAAGAACTGGTGACTACAGCAGATTAAGACAAATGAGGAACCGGTGACTACAGCCGAGTAGGATGAGTGAGGAATTGGTGACTACAGCAAAGTGGAACGAGTGAGGAACTGGTAACAACAGTGCAGAGTGGGACTAGTTAAGAACTGGTGACTATGGCAGAGTGAGACGAGTGAGGAATCAGTAGTTGTAGCAGAGTCGGACGTGAGGGTGCTGGAGGTAGGTAGTAGATAGGTAGTAGGTAGGCAGTAGGTAGGTAGTAGGTAGGTAGTAGAGTAAGTAGGTAGTAGGTCGATAGGTGAGCGGTATGTTTGCTCTCTAACACCCCTACCTACTAGTAAAATTTTCACCGCAGGCAGGATGATAATTTTGCAAGTTTTCCAAAAAATTTTTACCTAACACGAGAAGTGTTTTAAAATTTGGTATTCTACCTACTAGTAGGTAGATGGGTACGCGGCATGCGCGCTTTCTAACACACTTACCTACTGGTAGGTAGATGGTTACGCGGCATGCGAGCTCTCTAACACACCTACCTACTAGTAGGTAGATGGATACGCGGCATGCGCGCTCTCTAACACACCTACCTACTAGTAGGTAGATGGATACGCGACATGCGCGCTCTCTAACACACCTACCTACTAGTAGGTAGATGGATACGCGGCATGCGCGCTCTCTAACACACCTACCTACTGGTAGGTAGATGGTTACGCGGCATGCGCGCTCTCTAACACACCTACCTACTAATAGGTAGATGGATACGCGGCATGCGCGCTCTCTAACACACCTACCTACTAGTAGGTAGATGGATACGCGGCATGCGCGCTCTCTAACACACCTACCTACTGGTAGGTAGATGGGTACGCGCTATGCGCGCTCTCTAACACACCTACCTACTAGTAGGTAGATGGGTACGCTACGCGACATGCGCGCTCTCTAACACACCTACCTACTAGTAGGTAGATGGGTACGTGGCATGCGCGCTCTCTTCCTAACACACTCACATACTAGTAGGCGTGCTCTCTAACACACCTACCTATTAGTAGGTAGGTCTCTAACTTACCTACTGACCAGATAGTACGAAGAGGGTAGGTATAGGTAGGTATGCTATTATTGTGTGGGCAGTTTACATTTGTCTAGCGATGTTTTCATAGTAGTTTCGTAAATTAACAAACCCTACCTTCGAATTCCACGAGGAACCCTAAGGCAACGAGCCTCTTCAAATTTCCGTGGGGTGTTATCATTTCTGAGGGGTGATATAGACATTTCAGTCCACCGAATCCTCCGAAATGAGAACGCAGAAATGAAAATAGAACAGTAAATTTCAAATATTTTTTTAACTAAAACGATTATAGTGAAATCAACAGCACTCAAGTCAAACAGTTCCTAAAGCACATAAACACAGTAATTTTGAGACAAAAGAAATGAGCAATACAAGAGTTAAAAAAGGCACCGAAATGATGAAAAAAATGTCGCCACTCCTCAGGAATGAAATATTTTCGTTAATGGCGGAAAAACGAAGTGACATAGCACTCGTGAATCTGCACCGAGCTTTAGAGCGGGACTAATAGAAAGCGCCGAAGGGCAAGCGGAGTGCGTAAGCGCAGGGAGTGAGGAGCTATTCTGCCATAAGTTTTTACCCTCCGGAATGAAAGGGCTTGGTCGGACACATGTAATCAGGTCTCTCAAACGTAGTACATTATAGCTAAAGAGATGACTGATACTTATATCAATTCATTGGTTCACTGTTATTAAAAAATATTTGTAATTTCATGTTTATATGAGACCACTTTAGCGTTACAGGGTATCTAATAACTAAAAATGTAAACCGGACACCCCACCGCGATGAAAAAATGGCACTTTAATATTTTTTTATGTGACTTATAGCTTTTCAAATTAAATTATATTTATTGTACCAGGTAGTTCACGACATCTTCTACCCAAAAAAAAATTGCATCAGTAGATATCTACACGATACACCCTCGTTATCAGCCCGGACACTCAATTTTTGGGCTTGGGATATTCACCCTCTAAAGGGATTTTTTCACTTTTGGTTTTCTGACATACTTACTTACCTATTTTTAATTTAAGTAATCAATCATCTAAAAGTTTAGGTACTTTAAATTCAATGTATAGGGAGCATGTATGTGTTGATATCTTTAATGAGTACTTGAGGTGCTACTTATAGTTGTGAATGGAGAGTAGAGCTCATTCTTAAAATTTTATTTGTTGTTTGTTTGGTCACCTGACCTGTCATTCTTAAACAAGTGGCATGCTCATTATCAACCTGATCTGACACGTGTAACTCATTGCATTCATAAATGATCAAATGGTCCCTAATAAACCAGGAGCTCGCTGAAATACCTACGACATTTTAAACAAGCTGTAATTTTGCCTGCGTTTCATAGGTAGGCCACTTTGTTTGATTTGAAAAGGTATGCTTATTGGGATAATGTAGAAAAATTACCTGATTTTAATTAATTAATAGTTCGTCGAATACATTGGAGCAATATATGCTACCTTGAACATAAATGTAATTAATACTATTAAACTACAATAGGTATTGACACTTCCTGCCAACCACACCACTAATACTCTAACATAACATACCTACCAGGTACGTACGGTGCACAAGCATACAAAACTGGAGGTGGAACCCTTTTGAAATGACGTAGGTTGGCTGAACATTATCCAGACAGTGGATACCGGTCTATAGAATTATTAATATGTACTGAGAAAAACAACATCACGAAAATACAAACAGGAAGCGGTGACCGTTCCGCCGGAAGCTGTGCAACCTTATTAAAAATACACCTTCCTAATTTGTACCCGTTGATTAAAGGGTTCATTATACATGCACACATCATGTCCCTTTATTCTTGCGGGGTTGGCAGAACAAAAGCTTTAAAAGCGGTTAGGTTTAGCCACTTCTGCAAATTAGCAAAATGTATCATCAATCATTTAAGTAGGTACTTGGTGTAAATTCTGTAAATAGGTACTTACGTACTTATTCTAAGCTTTACGGTCATACTTTTCTTCTATCTGTATCTAAACAATTAATCATTAATATCATAGAGGAAATATACTAGGAGCGTCAATCTAGAACCAAATACCTACATAAATCAAACATTTCTGGTAGGTACAATAAATAACAGTAGTAGGGAAGACAAAGTAGCTTAGTTTCATAAGTTATTCCGAAAAAATATTTACTCAGCGAGGTACATTACATCAGAAAATGACAAATAGAGAGCTTTCAGATACTACTTATACAGTACGAAAATCAAGAGGGAACTTTTCCAACGCATTAAATAAATCTCCCATCAAGGTTGCAAAACACCTATCGGGCGCTAAATATAAAACGAATCCACACTCAACATGTGTTAAACATGAGTAGTACTAGAAAATAATCCCCAGGAATTTGTAAATAGAATATTTAACCATGAAGCACTACTTACAGTAAGACCATTTTAATCACACTGATTTGACACCTGGAAAATTCGTGCTCAATGCCGGATAATGAGCCGGGAGTCTAATTTCCTTTGCTGACATTTCTGTCTGTATATACTGTCAAATTGAACTCGTCAAGATAGCTGTACTGTAGAGAGCGAAATCCCGAGGAAATTGAAAATAGAACAGCGATCAGCCGTTGAGAGGTCATCGAACATTCTAGTGTGAAAAAAGAAAATAATTTAATTCTGGTTTACACCAGTTTATAAATATTGGAGGTGTCACACGGAACCGGCGCTTGCGCATCTTAGAGCAAGAAAAGTTTCGAAGGGAATTCGCACAACCAGAATGAGGCCATGATCAACTCATCACTTTCAGGGTATTTTTAAACAGATGAAGAGAGCACGCCTACGATAAAGTATACTCCAAAGCGTATCAATAATAAAAAACCGGCCAAGAGCGTGTCAGACACGCCCACAAATAGGGTTTCGTAGTCAACGTTTAAATATCAGGTTTTTCAGCATTACAAACTTAATTTTGTTGCTGGTTTGTTAGCAGCAGTATGATGACCAACCGCAAACTGAAAAACTCAATTTTTCCTGAAACCTTTAAGGGTACGATATCCGTTATAGTTTTCATTGTAACTTCAGATTGTGAGCTATATTCCATATTTATTTCAAATTTTTAGCTTTTATACTTTAGAAGTTACAGCTGGAACAAATTATGGGTCAAAAACGCCCTTTTTAAAAGCAAATATCTCGTGACAGAAACATTTTAGAGAATTTGTTTCAAAGAAACCTCACATTAATTTTAAAAGACCTATTCAACGATACCCTACTCAATATTACAGAAGAAAAAAAAATTTTTGCCCCCCTTTCACTTGTATGGGAGGGGGTCCAAAAAACATATTAAATATTTTTTTCTTAACATTTCTATATTTGGGTCAACACGATCTATCTTCTCACCAAATTTCATGTCGATAGCTCTAAAACTGACGAAGATATGAGGGCGCGGCATACAGACAGACAGACAGACAGACAGACAGACAGACAGACAGACAGACAGACAGACAGACAGACAGACAGACATGACGAAACTATAAGGGTTTCTAGTAGACTACGAAACCCTAAAAAGGGGGAAAACTGGGAATTTAGCGAAGCGCTCTTTCTCTCTACTGTAAGCTTTTTACCCGACTGTCTCAGAAGGAGGGTTATTTCTACGATTGGTTGAAAGCGTATCAATGTCAAAATTCGGTTAGTTTGTCCTGGTGCAGTTAGGCACCTACAACTCTAAACTGTGCATTATCATCCTCATTGCGACAGCTTTTTATATGTCCAGTTTGGCAAGCAAGGTCAAGTGAGAAAGAGACGACTCTTCTTTATCCTGGCTGCTCGTAAGGTTCTTTCTGAAATGTTGCTTGCCTCAAAGGAGTGACACATCTATCACGTGCGATACACGTGGCGCGGGATGGCGCCAACAAGAAGCACGTTGATAATTTGTTATCTTGACCATTTTCTTTCCTCCTTCCCTCTGTTTTCTATTTGAATAATAATGACCGATAAAAAACTTGTTCTTCACTGTGTGAATTAAGATTTTTGAAAGGTAGCAATTTTTACTACTTCAAAGCTATCAAAGTCACAGGTGCATATGTCGCAGACGTACATTCCAGCAAAAAAGAGTAGAAATAAAATAAAATATAGGTACTTCATACTAAATTGTTGTCATTCATAGCCAATGTTGCCATTCAATTTTGAAATTTCATACAAAGTGGCGCCCTAATTTTTTGTCTACTCTTCTTTGCTGCACTGGACATGCGCCGTTTCCCTAATTTGTGTAGGTACATACATGTTAAACTAGCTACCCTAACCTAAAGTACGGCTACTGCTAGAAAAAGTCCTATTTCTATTATAATGCGATGAGTCGATGACATAAGGGTCCATCCATTTTTTTTTGTTGACATGCCTTATATGGGCTTGACAGCTGTCAAATAAGACTAATTCGAGCGGCGGTACTTTAGTTACCCGGCATTTCCATTCCACCCGTTACTAACCAATTTCTCGTAAAGATAACGATGTTTTTGAGTCCACTGTTTGCTGAAATGATATCCTCAGGGTCAGTTCCTGCATTCTATTTGCTGACGTCACAGTTCACGTGAGCTGGAATTTGAGGAGATCACTTCCCGGTACGTCAGTTTCACTCAGTTTGAGTTTTCTTGCTTTGAACGCACACCAATTTATATTCAAACTAGTCCGTCAGCGCTGCAACTTATTTTCCAGCGGGGAAAAAAGACATTTTCTTGGCATTTGTTATACAAACAGGGTGGCTCAAGGAGTGACATCTAAAGACAAAAGTATAGGTAGGTAGTGAGGGATATCTGAAATTCTGAATCAACCCCATGCTTGCCCCACATAACGTGTCGCATGTATTTTTTGGGCAAATATTTAACACGGCAACTGAAATACTTTATAGGCAACTTTCTATTAAGTCACAAAAAAACTAACTTGGCAGTGATTAAATATCTTAGCAACTATTAAAGTATACAAGCAACAAAATGCTAGTATCAAAAAAACTAAAAAACGGCTGCTACTGTAAGTTATCAAATATATCAAGCAGGGTCAGCGTAAAACTGGTTAGGGTACTAAAAAACCTAATGTGGCGACTAATTTTTCCAAGGGGATATCAAACATTCTTCACTGGCAACTACTGGCTTTCATTATAAAAATACACATCTGGCAGTGATTGTAAGGTAGCTTTAAAACTGAAAATGGCTATTATAATAATCGATTTGGATATTAGAATATTGTTAACTGATTCGTAAATTCTTGAAAATGGCGGCAAATGTGCTCTTTTGTCTGATCTGTGCGGGGGCTGCGGAGCGGGGCATTAAGCGCGTTTCTAGCCAATAGCAAGCGCTGGATGAAAGATTTTTTATATTTTTATAAATAATAATCGTTTTTGTGACTACTAAGTAAATGACATACTTTGTGTTTTCAAGGAAAATTAATAAAAAAAGACAGTGAATAAAATTTTAGGCCTTTTATTGCACGCTGTTTAAATTAATAAAAAATGAGTTTAAAGCTGAAATAAATGAACCTACCTACTAAAGTATCTACCTACATTTAACAACAACAATACTTATGTATGCAACAATACTTATGTATGAGTACCTAGAGTTACCTACAATACTTACATAAGTATCGTAGGCAACTCTCGTTACTTAAAGTCAGTAGGTATATTTAAAGTTCATTTAAGAGGAAAGGGGTAGTTAATAATAAATAATACAGTTGAATAACAAAATTTTAAAACACTTCTCGTGTTAGGTAAACAATTTTTGGGAGAAAATGCAAAATTTTCAGGCAGGATTTGAACCTGCGACCTTCGGCAATACTAATGCCTAGAAAAAAATGTAGTCTAGGAAAAAATAGACCGAGAATAGTTTTTTAGCTTATCACAATTTAGTTTATCCCTACAAATGTAACCAAAAGAATTTATTTTTAAGATCTTGTTTGTATTTATTTCAGACCTTGGTAAGTTTATAGACAACCCTATTTTAGAATTTATGAAAGCTTATTTTAACTTTTTTATCCGCCAACAATTTGTCGCCTTAGAAGAAATTCAATTGCCACAAAAGAAAATCACTGCCAGATAAAATTTAAATAAGACCTCAAAACTCATTAAAAAGCCGCCGCTTTCTAGTTAAGATGCTACCTCAAATTAGTCGCCAAAGTAGTTTATTTACTACCCATTTTCAGTTTTTTTAAGACCCGGAATGGTATCAATTGGTCGCCGCGTTAAATATATGCCTATTTTTTGTAGTTTCCGAGATATTCGGACACCTCTCTAGAAGAAAATAATTATTCAGTTTGCTGATGTCACATTTTACGTAAGCAGGAATTTGAGGAGATCACTTCCCGGTACGTCAGTTTGTGTTTCCTTGTTGTGAACGCATTTTGATCTTGTTTGGCACGTCACTAAAAGATTAGGTACAAAAATAAGTAACTAATATTATGATTTGCGTATTTTCATATTCTTCTAAAAATATCGGAATAACAGTTATTTACGAGACCTTTTTTTTATGTGTCAATAAAAAAAACAGTTTTCCTCAGTAGGAAGAAGATCGAAGAGAATAGAGGACGGCCACCTACCAATAATCTACGACTCTGTAAGGTCTTGTAAGTGTTTCGGGATACCGTAGAATAAAGTGGGAACAAAACGATACGGTGCAGTGATCGTTTATGATGAATATGGTCAGATAAGTACATAGGTACATACATATATCAGGCCTTTATTCCTTGCGGGGTAGGCAACGTAAACGACTGTAAAAAACAGTCATTTATACCACGTTTAACAAAATATTGAGTCTGTTCTTCAACACTTATTTATGATGATGACTACAATTATCACAGCATTCCACGATCCACCATTCAAAGCAACATAGCATGTTTTTATTCCTACTGCCAAATGATAATCATGATTAGCGTCATTGAATTCCTCTTAAATATTTAGAAATCCCCAAGAAATCCCTATATTTTTTATTACCTCTGTATGTTGACATATAACTTTAGCAGATGACCTGCTACTTCTAACAGTTTCACGTATTCCCATAAACTAGGAACTTTATTAACGTGAATCCAGCTAGGTCCCTTAGAGAAAGAGAATGCTTCAAAGGGAACCTTGTCAACGATAAAACGAAGCCATGTCAAAAAGAATGCATATGAATATGAACAGAAAATACCAGCATCGTTATTTTGCGTTTTTAGTTGTGTTCGTCTTCTAGGTATTCCTGCGTGACATAACACTATTTTAAAAGCTTTTATTTAACTTGCAGTGAATGTAAGTATGTAAGTAAGTAAGTAAGAATGTTTGTTCGGGGCAAATCTTGCAACTCAATTTAGAAGCAGATATCTTCAACCGATTGAGCTGAAATTTTGTATACACGTTTAGTTCGGATGACAATGCATGGCTAGTTATATAACGTCATTCTAAATCTATCATGGCGGAATATCCAAGATGGCCGACAAGTAATTTTTGACGCACTCCTACAATATGGGTGTCAAATGAAAGGTCTTGCTGAGAACAATTCAGAAAATAATATGGCGGACATCTAAAGATGGCCTTTTAAGATAATTTACAATATGAGTGTCAGATGAAAGGTATTGCTGAGAATTACCTATTCGAATTATAAGTTGACGTCACTCTAAATTAACTATGGTGGACGTCTTAAGATGGCAGAATATAATTAATATGCTTTTTTACAATATGGATGTCAAATGAAAGGAATTTTTCAGAATAACTCGAAAAATAAAGTGACGTTTACGTCACTCATAATCATAACAAAACCTGATATGGCGGACTAAAGGTTAGATGGCGTATTAAGTTTATTATGTTTTCTTACTAAGTGGGTGACAAACACAGAAAAATTACAGGTAAATACTAGTGTGAGCTAAATGACGTCGCTTCACAAGATTTTTAGATTTGAGTGGTTATATTGTGTTGGGGTTTTTAGTCTTCTGTTCATGGCACTGTCAATGAAGAATGTTGTCAATTTATACCTATTAGGTTCATGAATGCAATAAGTAGGTAGGTTCTATCGCACAACGTACATAATCAACTATGGCATAACAGATTTGTTTTCCAGAGATTGCTAAAAAGTAAAAAATAAATTATAAGTAAAAAACATTTTTTAAACAAGCTTTTATTTAGATGCGCTAAAAAGCATAAAATAATCTATTTACTTAAACTTTAACTTGTTACTTATAATGGCATTAAATCTACGTCTTCATAATTTATACGATATAAAAGCTTGTCGCGAGATTTAACCTGTATATATATTATTATTATTAATAAATAAATTAGGTAACCAGTGTAAATGATCTTGAACAAACTTTTAACCTAACACCACACGAGTACCTACTTACATCTCGAGACAAGCTTTTATATCGTATAAATTATGAAGACGTAGATTTAATGCCATTATAAGTAACAAGTTAAAGTTTAAGTAAATAGATTATTTTATGTTTTTAGCGCATCTAAATAAAAGCTTGTTTAAAAAATGTTTTTTACTTATAATTTATTATTTCTACTCAGGTATGACGTAATAATCCAGGAGCAGCGTTAACTAAGCATGGTGATTATGAAAATATCCTCCTAAAATGGAGGGGCCAGTGCCTGTGCCCAGCAGTAAGCGGTTTTGATTGTTGATGAAGTGGCATTTAAGCATGCGCCAACTCCAACTTAGATAGCGAATGCAACAAGTTTTTCAGCGCTTCTGGTTATTTGTCAGTTTCTCTCTGAGTTATTCCGTTGCTCCTAATAGCAACTCCATACTCCCGATAGATTAATTCTCTTTACAGAATGTCTTCCTGAGTCCGTGTCCAAGTGGGCCACGGCGTTATACCGCGGGCGATAATGTACGCGAAGATTGCGTGGGCGAAGATCGGCCTACTTCGCTGTGGCGGGTCTGGATTCAATCAGCTCATAGAGTAAGAGCATTTAGTATTTGCTCAAGGCAAAGAATAGGTACATTATACAGGGATTACAAAAGCAGAAAGAAGGTCAAGGTACTCATGAAACTGAACAACTTTTCCCACGGAACATGAGCCGAAATCTGAAAAAACATAGGCCATACAAAATTGCAGATCAGCTGATTGCTTTACTATGGGAGGTCCAATTTTTTTTATATTTCGACCTATTTCCTAAGTGGTTTGTTCAATAAATTGTTTTGATATTCTAGATCTAATATGTTTTTGATGACCTTATGATTTGGTTCAGTTCAAACAATTGACAAGAAAACGAAGAAATTCTACTTTCGTAAATACCTAGATGATGGTACACTCACTGACGAAACTCCATATAGACATTACAAAGTTATGCACACGTTCTTTGATTCCAAAGTTGTTTGACGCAAAAACCTACTCACACATATAAAGAAACGCGTAGTAACAGGAGTGTAGCAAAAGAATAAGATGACTAATCAAACACGTTCTATTAATGACTAATAGTAAAATGGGTAACAAAATTTCGCACTCAGTGTTAATTGCTCGAGTTGGTTATGATAGCGGAATAGCAATCACGGATGTTATGGTTCGTATCTTCATGGATGGACTACTTTTAATTTTTACTTTTAGCTTTAAGAATTTTCATCGTAAATAAACGAAAGTAAAGGCAAGTGTTATGTAGAATTTTCACCTTGACTTTTGACTATATAATATTATGATTGACCTCTGAGGATATTCTAGGTATGCTTTTTTTACATTTTAAGTAACTGTTTTTTTTTTAAATAATGTTTTTTTCACGGCTTAGAATAGCATCACCCTATTTCTACCCGTGGATATCGTAAAAAGCTACTAAGGGATGACTCCAGGGAATGGTCAAAAGCGTGCAGCGTTCAGAGTCATTCTATGTCGTAGGTTTATGACAAAACTGGGTTTTTGTCCAAAAAGCTAGGCTTTTGAGATGACGAAATTTTAACTTAACTTCTGAGAACTATCTATGTTTCTTTTACATTTTAAGTAACTAAGTATTATATATTTATTATGAAAGAATGTTATTTTCACAGCTTAGAATAGCATCAACCCATTTCTATCTACCCGTGGGTATCGTAAAAGGCAACTAAGGAATCCATCCAGGGAATGGTCAGCAGCGTGCAGCGTTCAGCGTCATTCCATGTCGTAGGTTCATGACAAAACTGGGTTTTTGTCCAAAAAGCTAGGCACTTGATATGACAAAATTTTAACTTATGTTTTGCCATGTCTTTTAATCATAAACCTAAACCAATTCAGGTTCTTAATCAGAGACCGGGATATGACTACATTATAATGTTTTTGGCAATAACTTCATCTTAATCTTACTTAATCTTCTTCTCATACTTAATCCTAAACTAGTTTAGGTTCATGATCGGAAACCAATATATTGTTATAGGTTGTCGATCAAAATCCTAAATTAATTAAGGCTTACGATAAAATAGAGTTTTAATGTTGTTATCTACTGGTCTTTGGTATTTGGTCAAAAACCTGGTTTTATTAACATCGCTGCGACATATAGCATTGACATTACCCGTTATCGTAGCGATTGTTCTGTGCTTTTGAATTTAAAGCGGTTCTATTAAGAGTGAGTATCGAGGAGCACGAGTTGTTTTGCAAGTGTGTGAGTAAGGCGTGTAAGCGATTTTAAAAGTGCATAACTTCAGCGTGACTATATGCACTTTTTATTATGGCTGTACCTGAATAAGTAGGTCGTGTGATGCAGGTAATACGTTTTTAAACTTGGGTTAATTTCAGGTCGAAGTATTTATGTTTTTCGTAGGAAGAAAACTCGTACTTCAGTTACTTCTGACGCATCTGCGTAATCTAATCTTTTTCAGCTAGTTCTCATTGGTGAGTAATAAATATTTGGAT
The DNA here is from genome assembly GCA_024500475.1 of Phthorimaea operculella. Lineage (NCBI taxonomy): Eukaryota > Metazoa > Arthropoda > Insecta > Lepidoptera > Gelechiidae > Phthorimaea > Phthorimaea operculella. The sequence continues at coordinate 467,520 of JANFCV010000241.1, forward strand.
TCGGAAATCACAGCAGATCCAGGAATTTGTGCTACTTTACGCGTACAACATATAAGTTTAACCATTTTACTACGATCGTGAGTCGATTTGTCACTTAGATCTAGTACAGAAACGTAATTTTAACTGAAATTAAATAAGAATTTATGAGACACTTTAAATTTCATCATACCTATTTTCCGATCGTTCTAAATCTACTGGACTGATTTGAAAATTTCTTTTGTTTAAAGGGCATAATTAGCTACTTACTTTTCAGATCATCAGATGGTGATGGTGACCTTTTGCCATCTATTCAGAATCTCATAACGAGATCCTGGTCTTATGGCCATCAGGTCAACATCTAAAAATGAAATCCTAAAATCAACAAACAAAATTAATTAGGTCCAAATCCTAAAATAATTGAGATGACTCATCAAATGCTATAATTTATGTCAGTTCCAAGAGATTCAGTTTCTATCTACCTACTTATTAGATAAGCCAACATCAACGACTCTCAAACATTTGTCAGACACATTGCTACGTCGCTATAGCGATAACAGCTGTATTTTAACTTCCGTTGACGCTCTGCCTGCCCTGTAAGGTATGAAGGCGTGGTTTAAAGGCACATTTATGTTTCTCTTTTATATTATTCTTTATTGTGTACTTCGTCTTCGTAAAGTTTGGCATCTCTACGATGAGTGTAGTTCGCGTATTTTATTTTCGGTTGGTTTGGATTTAATTCTGGATTTTATAATGGGGTTAACTCGGCGATTAACATCTGGATGTTAAATTGGGAAACTGATTTATTGTTTCAATATTTTACTTTTAAAATAAAAAGTTGATATTTATCACTTTGTGGATTTGTTCACAGTGTAGATAGAACGTTGCGGTATGAACCACCTGGGTCGTTAGACGTTACTATACCTGCTACTATACCTTGAGAATAAATATCGATTGGTGAATATTTGTTTGGTTAATTATTTACTTAGTTTGCATGCTCTTTGTTATGGAGTATCTTTATTAACTTTGTTAAGGAGTCTCCCAATCCCAACACAGGTGTTTTTAAAATACTTAAAGGGATTCTCCAGTAACTATATTGTAAACATTTACTTGAAAATAAAGAATTTTGTATTTTACCCCATGTCCCACTCGAAGAAGAAGGATAAAAATAGTGGATAAACTGGGGGGCTTTATCTTAGCTTCTAATTTGATAGTAGAAAGAGCAAGTTAATTTTGACTAATTTCAGATTTCGTTTTGGTTTTTGTAGGTATTTGGATTATGTTTAACTCTCATGTAACTTTCATGTATGTATGTAGCTAGGTCCTTTAAGTTACGTAACAATCTATTTTCTAGCATAGTATTAAAAAGGATCATGCCGTGGATTGGGCCCACCACCCCTGCCTCCTCCATACCAGTCGTTTAGGAATTCTTATTTTAAAATTTTGAATTACGCACTGTACCATAAATTCGCATTTTATGGAAAGTTATTTTGATTTGTGTGGTCTTTTGCTCTTAATAACAATGAGCCACACTGAAGGAGTAATTAGTAGAAAATAAAAGTAATATTATTCTCCCAAGATCTTCTTCATTTCCCGTGTCATGAAAACATCCTCTCGATTTGACTTCTTACTCAGTCAAAGTCTGAGTAACGTCATAGCTACGTTTTCCTTAGGTCTAAGGAGGTCTTATATCAAGTTATTACCTTTTTTCCGCAAGACGAATTTATGAATAAGATTTTAAATGTCAAAATATTAGACACTCTTCAAAATAATCTTTTTTGAAGCTGGTATGAAACATGACGGCGTCAAAATTAGTCTATGAAATTAATGTCAAGTCTATTCATGACTGACGTGAAGACATGATGACAAACTATAAAAAGATAAATTCGTAGAAAAATTACTATTTCTGTTTTCAAGAATTTGTTTCAGGAATTCTTTCGTTGACCTATTGGACGAACCAAATTCTTTATAATTCCTGCAGTAGTCGACGGGAATATATTATCTAGACTAGAGTCTTTTGGAACGAAATAACTGTAAGTACACTTTTGATGGAATTTCTAAGCTGGAGTCTACTGAGCTAAATCTGCTTGTATAAACTAAGTCATGCAGCAAAAGGAATTGGCTATGTTTTACGACCGGCCATCAGCCTGTCGTCAACTCACTTTGGGAATTCTACTGTAGGTGGCATCACCGCCACCATGCGGTTGACAACAGCCGATAGATATTCAGTCGAGGTCAAAAACTCTACGTCGCCTTTTATGAAACACCCTGAGTGGACTAGGGGTGGCGTGGACTAGGGGTGGCAGTAAGTAGGTATTCTTGCGCTACCACACGGACTTTTTCCCTTTCAGTTAAGTAATAATCGCTTGTCTTTTAAGGTATGCTGATTGGAGCGAGTGTGCTGGTTTTGTTGGTTGCTGGCCAGCAAAGAGATGTGATGAAGAGCATCGTAGCAAGACCGTAGCAGAGAAATAAGAAACTAAATGTTGCGGTTCATGTATATCCTCGAAAAAATGAATTTGTAAGGACGAATAGAATCACTGATGTAATGTGCTACAACAATCCTTATTTTTTTATTTGTATTTGCTTGCTTGTTATGATTTATATTAAACAACTAGAAAAAAACATATATGCATTATATTGTTTTATTCCTATTACCTATGTGCGAGTCTACAATGTACCCGATAAGTAGGTCAAAAAGGTATTTAAAAGAAGTTTCAAAGTATTGATAACAAAAAACAGAAAGCGCCATCTTATTTTATATTTGATTTTATACAGTAAGATATCGGATCAAATAGAGACTAGATTAGAGCACCTTTTTCTTCACGTAGCGCCATCTATGGGTTCTTCACGTAACTAAAATTATTCCGCCATCTTTGACATATCTTCACATACAAAACTTATTTTTGTACTTTTATCATAACTTTTAAACTAAATTATCCAAGATCTTCTTCAGCCAAGATCTTTTATTTTTAGCTGTGCAGTTAGATAATTAGTTAAGTTATTGTTAAAGTATTGTGTATTCATGGTACGCCGACGTTTGGATGCGTTAAATATGATACTGATTTGTATGGCAAAAAATCAAGATCCTTTCAACTAGAAAAATATATGATTTTCGCTATTTGTCGCAACTACCGTCAAAACAAAACACACAAGCGTCACATTTTAGGATTGATTAAATATGACGTATAAATGACATCAAAGATCTTCCACCCCACGTGAGTTGTCACTTGTCACAATCCCATATTATCTACCTATATCTATACCATCGAGGTGAGGTGAGCCGAGTTCCACACGAGATTGCTTTGCTTTATACCTTTATTTTTGACTTCAAGTACCATTAAGTCTCTACCAATAACATCACGAACGATTTCCATAAGCTAAATACCCGTACGAAATTCAAGCGCCCCTTATAATTCGCTCGGGGAGCTTGATTACTCCCGCTTTACATATTTTGCTAATTACAGATACGGAAACATACTGTAGGGGGCGCTAGGGGGTGAAACAGGGGGGTATTTAAAACACCCATCGTGACGGGTGAGATTGAGATTTTGAACCATAAGAAAACATCTTTCTAAAGTATCTAACTAAACATAGATAAAGCACTGTCGGTAGAATGGTACTACCAGCTAAAATCGTCCTATTTTTACCTAGATACCTACAGGAAGTGAATCAGCCCATGATACTGAACAACTTTCTTCAAGCATCATAGGTCGAAATAGGTCAGGACCTCCCATACAAATGTAGGTACCCGCCAAGCGAATCAATTTGCATTGGAGGACCAACATTATTTTCACATTTCACCCTATGTTCCTTAGGAAAAGTTGATCATTTTCATTCATGGGCTGCTTCACCCCTTAAAATCTTTGCAGTTTTTTTACATTTTGTACAGTGTGTCCGGTCAGCAACTACGGTCCAGTCTGTCCCTGTACCTATCTACCTGTTATTTTCTGTTGACCAACGTAACAAGTTTAATTTCATAAGTCAGTCAAACCTTCACAACCTAGCACGTTATCCAGAACCCGTCAGCGCAGGGTTAATGGGATCTAGATAACCGATGAGATACTTGTAAAGAGATCTAGATAGCTGATGAGATAAGCTAACTTAATGCGTCGCTCCTTGGAAGCTCGGCTGTGGATTAGTGCTGCGTAGACAGTCGATGTGGCGCAGTGGTAGTGCTACTCCCTGGAACGCAGAAGGTTCCGGGTTCGATATAATATCATCTTAGTGAGTCACCCATCAAGAGGTGACTAATTAAGGTGATATTTATCACTTTGTGATTTTTTCCAGTCTATTGAAGACATTGCAGGCTGAACCACCACCACCACCAACTTTGGACAATCAGAAAAGCACGTTAAGCCATCGGTCCCGGTTGCTGTATAAGATTACTTAGACAGCTTTCGTTACAGTCAAGTCAGAAGCCTGCTGCTACTTGTTGTAGGCGGTTGTAAAACTCTGACACCAGGGTTCATCGGGACGTTGGACGACTCGGTGCCCCATACAAAGAGAGAAACAGGATTTAAACTTTGTAAAAAGGGCTTTTCATAAAAGCTCACTAAAAGCTGCATAAAGCAACCAACCTACTTCACCATGCTGTTTAATCACATAACCATCCTCCTAGTTTTCATTTACCTGCCGCTGACAGTGTAATGCCAGTTAATACCCTGTATTTATACCGGGTCATAATTTTGAGGGGAGTGAAACCCGGAAAGTGTTTTCGCAGGTAAAATGATTTAGGATTCTGTTTGACGGTAATGTGTTATTCCATTAAGGCTCGGCCAAAGCTTTGTAAATGATAAATAATGGCTCACATAATTTTCTATTACCATGTAACCTATATACAGATACAGGGTGTAAGGGACAGCTCTCCGAGTACTACGAATACCTACACATACCTAGACATATTATTAGAAAACAAAAAACCGACTGCGAAAATTTGCAATTTGTATTTAGCAATATTTCGCCATCTAGAATTTATGAAATTTTATCGTGGTCAGTGTCAGTCGCGCACTTCACATGTCAAGATCCTCCCAGCCGTTTGGGCTGTAACCCGTAAAAATAAATAAATAAATATCCCTGGACGAGACACACAGCGCCATCTAGCTTCAAACTAAGCAAAGCTTGCACTATGGGAACTAGACAACTGATATAATACAACATATCATACATAGAAAACGCCCAGTTTTAACACAAATATTTGAAAATTGACTTTACAAATATATGTCTTTGGTGGTTGCGAACCCACGACCCTCGGCGTAGAAGGTAGGAGTACTATCCACTACGCCATCGGGACAGTCATCCCGGTCAGTCAATCGGGAATTTCTGGTTACATCATACATACTCTCAAAAACATGACCTTCCGCGAACGGAACTGTCCATAAAGCCTCTGTTCCTATTAGTTTTTTCCACTGGGATTATGGACGGGAAATCTTGTAAGTCATTGCGACTCCCGAGTTCCCTCGAGGGAACAAAGGGAAGCAAATTAGCCATGAAGTTGAACTCGCGCTTTAACGAGCCGACTTTCTTTCATACAGGGTGTTTTTTATTTATTTTGATACCAGTCAAAACAAAACAAACTACTTACATTCCTATTATGATAGCAATTGCCATTATAAGAACCTATTTTATACGATTTATGACCCATACATAATTTGATAGTTAAAATTACCTTTAAAACAAAAAAGTACCGATCAAGTCAGAAGCTCCTTATCATGTTTTCCAGGTTCCATCGCATGAATCGTACAGTCTTACATGACATGACAAGAAGAATAGGTAAGCATCCACTGCTGGATATAGCAATCTCTACAATTATTTACTTGGATAAGGTTAGTTAGCCTGATCCATTTTTTTCGGACACTTTTTATGTAGTAAGTATACCTACTTATTCCATCCACCATCACGACTCAAGAATTCATTTACCCCAGCAGCAAAAAATATTTTGTTTTATATAACACCTAGTATTGTTCTGCTTATTGCTTTTTGCTAATGATAATGACAGTTGCCATCTGTTCCTGTTTTTTTGAATATTATTTCAATTAAACTTTGGAAGTGGGCCGTTGCGATTTTTAAACGGCATTCTGTTAATGAAACCCTGCCCTTATTTTCAAGTACTTTACTTTTAAGACAGTTTAATGTTCTTGCTTTATGAACAGGGTAGATGTGTTTAGCATATTGATGTTATTTTTTGTAACTTCCTAGTGGCAGAGTCATGGGTTTTTCGTCGACTCGACTTTCCGTTTATTAAAATGGACAAGTCGTTAAGGGCATCATTATCTATGACTATTTACCATTTTCGTCATGAGTGAGACCAATGCAAATGCAATAGCTTTTCGACCATAAAAAGACTTAAACTCAGTCAGGGTTTATCGGGTCGTTGGTCGACTTGGTGTTCTACTCGAAGAAGAAGAAGAAGTCTGGGAAAGTCTTTTGTTTTCCAGAATTTAGTTCTTTACGATTACGATGCCCTAAATAACGTGTGTAATTTAACGCATTGCCTTCGCAACGCGGTGTATAGACCTTATAAATTCATTTATCTATTGCCAGTGGTTTTCATACCAATTGTGAACATAAACTTCAATGGATACCTTTAAAGTAAGTGCCAAACCCATGAAATGTCATAAACACAGACAGCTCCATAAATCACGTGGAAATCCTCGCGAATTATCAATTCCAACATAATAAATCATCGGAACAAACGCGGAACCGGAAGTTTAGCCCTTTAGCCTCAGTAGCCTCAGGCCCTTAAGGTGAAACGTCGGACTAGTGGCGCTAACATACTGAAAAAATGTGACTGAAAAACAAATGCAACTTTATTAAAATGTTGGATTCCAAAAACTTACATAAATTTACCTGAAAACTAACACAATAAACCTGGTTAAATAAACATTACTACTACATTACATTAAAAGTAGAAAAAAGAGACCTATGCTTTTCATTATTTAAAAATCAATCACTATTATTAGAAAACTAAAAAAAAAACATGAATTAAGTACCTACCAACTTTCGTTGAGTCTGTATATAGATTTTCCAGCGAATAGCTTTGACTTTATGTGCCACACGATTACAATGAATATTTTTTGCTGAGCAGTGCTCGTTTCGCATTATTTAGCGCTTTCAATCTCACCTTCGCGTGGTAAAGTAGGGTACCTTTTTAGTGGGCGCCACTAGTGTGAAGTTTAATCTGAAGCCTTCCTGGCCCTTCGGTGTGTACCCGTGAGTGTTTTGAGGATAAACAAAAACCATGATGGCCGCGAACCAACACGTACGAGTAAGGCCTTGCTGTTATTGTTTAGTGTAGGTGCTGGGTGTGGCATAAGGTATAGGATGATGGTTTAATAAGCTTTGATATCACGAACCTACCTATTTAGATTCTATTCTAATGTTCTTGTTTAGGGAGCACATTGAATGAACATTCAGAACGCACAAAGAATACCACCTGGGACGGACGACTTAGTAGCTATTGCCTGTAGATATTGAATGCGGGTTTATCGGTTCATTCGTCAACTTACTTGGTGACCCACATGACAGAGAAGTAGAAGAGTTAAATACGGGACCAGTAGGCGTGAAAGAGAAGTCTATATTCAGCGGTACCTAAGGAGACGTAAGAAGAGAAAGATTCTCACATAGAGTGATAATAATTATGCATTTAACTATCGTAAGGAGAGAAAGATTCTCACATAAAGTGATAATAATTATGCATTTAAATAAAGTTTAAATTCAATAGAAAAAAGATTTCGCTTAAGCTTCTCTGAAATTATGTATTCCTCTTTTGTATGTAACTTTCTGTGCAATAAAGTATATTCTTATCTTATCTTATCTTATCTTATCTCATCTTCTCCGGTCCGAACAAATATAATAATTATTGTATTTTGGTTTCCTTTTCTTCTCTCTATACCCTTTGTTACTCCCTGTATTATGGTGACTATATCTAGGTACCAGTGTAGGAAGCTTTTAAAAATTGGCATTATAACTAGTAACACTAAACTTCTGAATTTTATAGGTAATCCGCGTTCACCTTTGACTAGTTACAGACTCCCTTCGCCCTCCCATAAACTATCTTATTACTACTGTTTATACTTTATAATGTGAAGTATATTAACCATGATTAGTAAACTCGCTACCACTCGTCTATTAAGCTTGGCCGTGAACTCGACAAACAGACACACACGCGTTATATTATGTTTTTTTTAATGTAGGTACCTACTTAAGTTAGTAGGTACTTATATCTTCTATTGTTCGTGATTGTTAGTAGTTTGATGATGCGAAATCAGATTGGATTGTTTGTAAATTGCTTTTTTTACAACTAATTCACAGAAAAACTTTTGAAGTGACTGTTGCTATGTAGTACCTAGGTATTTGAAAGTGCGTCCATGCGGACTACTACTGGTTCGAATATTTGAGGCATCGGTATGAGATTCGTCCTCGTTCTTTCTTGTACCCAAGCGTATTTATGTAGCTTTTTTCAGTGCAAAATGAGTAGGCAACTCTTTCGATTTCAGTTTATCTCTTCAGGTCCAATTCGGATCATCACATACCTATGGAAGCGTCCATACGACAGCCTTATAGTCCAAATGGGCTATACCGATGCCTCACAAATTCACAGTTATCTCAGTCCATTCGAATTGCAGCCCAAACAACAGATTACCTAATAGTTACTACCCCTAACAATCTGATCATTATGTCTTCGGTCAGCTTAAATGCTTATATAGGATGAAATTTTACTAGTGACCGATTGCAAAAACTCAGAATTGGGTTATAAGGAACTACTTTTCCCAAGGAAAATCAGGTCGTCGACATATAAAAAAAAATCCTCCCATACAAAATTGCCGATCAGTTGATTTGAGTTACTACTTATTACTAAATTTCACCCAGTAGGTACATACAATTTGTTTGTTTTGGCATTCAATCCCTAATCCAACGTCATCTATCTTGCACGTGTTCCACATCAGATTGTGAAGTACCAACAGCATCAGATCCAGTGTTTGTTTTCCTAATTCACTCCCAAGGTCCCCTACGTATAGCGAGTATCACATTTGACGTTCGTTGCTAGTAGTGTATTATTGTATCTTCTGCGTCAAGGTCCTCGCTGCGCTCGGACCTCAACGCAGAAGATACAATAATACACAACTTTTTTCAGTATTTTCCTAGCCGAACTGTATTGAGCAACAGCTCTTAACACCAGTCAGTTGAATAGCAAGCAGGCAGCACTCAAATCTTGACGAAGAAACTTATCCTACTTTTAATCAACTAACAAATTACACCTCCTTACTTTAAGGCTGCAAGTGACTGTCCATTTGTATGTTACGAATTCGCATTTATACAAACATTGCCATGCTTGATCATATGACTCACACGTGCATGCGCTTGGCTACTGTGGATCTTTCATTGATGTGCGAAATACGATGCGGCCAGATTGGCTTATTATTTCATTATCATTACTCACTACTCGTACGTACCTCGCTGGATTATAAACAAGTACACTTAGCCACATACGATCCGGCTATGAGTTTTTAGGGTCCTGTGACACTAAAAAAATTAGAAACTCAAAGGACCATTTTCTCAAGACTAAAGATAAATGTTTGTATGTAATAGGATGCAAATAAAAATAAGTAAGTAATTACTCAAAAAATTTATTTTTCACACACCATTTTTAAACATGTTACATTTCTAAGAGCACATATTGTTGGGTGATAAATACAGCTATACACATCATTACAATTTCTATATTCTTCATACAAAGATAACAAATTAGGACAACGTATATCTTCTACATTAATAACATCAGAATGACCTAATATATTTTTAATCCACATAGCTTTTTCGGTTCCTTTGCAATAAATAGTTTTTCCGATTAGAAATTCGTCAACGTACAATATGTATTGATTATAGGGTATAAAACCATCATTCCAATTTGTTTTTCTGTTCCTTTCTATCCACTTCACTTGCTTCCTTTCTGTGGCTGTAAGGTTGTGGAATGGGAAAGGAGGCTGAATTAAAAGAACTTGAACTTTATCACTTTCCAAGATCGCAATTTCTTTTAAAATAAACTGGTTATCTGCTGTTTTAAACCCTTGAACGTCTACGATGACAATTGATTTCATGTTAATTTTCGCACTATATTACTCAAAGGTCTATACTCCACCAAATGATCGTTTATAATCAAACAATAAGCACTTGTGTTATCTGGGAACTGGGAAGAGCTTTCTATTTCTAAGCGAACATCAACTGGACCAGTTTTTAAATTTTCGTTCTGTCTTGAACAATCGATTACGAATAATGGAGCTTTTGCCTTAAAACTATTAAAATCAAGCAGCGGATCTATAGGAAGATTATAGAACGACTGGCGAAATCTAGCATACATGTCATATAATATACTGTATTTGTTAGCATCAAATTTCAAGTTAAGAGCGTCATACGGATAATAGTAAGAATTAAGAAAAAGTGTTATGTTCGTAATATTGCAATGATCAAATGATGCACTATCATTTACTTTATTATTTCTTTTGTTCGTTTGTAAACCAAATATAACATAACGAGGCTTTTCTAATTGAGAAGTAGTTTTAATAGACCATGAATGTTTAGTAGTCTTTGGTAAAATAGGATATTCATATAAATCCCAGTTTCTGAATGCAATTTGGATAGGTTTATCCTTTTCTAAATGTTTTAATAAAGTTAACCTTTGATGATCAGATACTTTGACATGAGGCATACGCCATTGAATTTTATTTAAACTGAGTTCTATAAAATCATCTTTATCACACATAACACTGTTGCAATTTGTGCTGCTCCTGTTCAGTATTAATTCGTGTTTGCAGTTGATAATAATCTTCCTATAGTCTTCCGCAAATCCCAACAACTTATTCAGTGGTAAAAGAATACTAAATTCACCATCATTATCTTTAAATCCATCTACATTCCAGCCCCACATTTCAGAAGCCTTGCTTTCTCCAGCGTTCATAGAAACTAATGATTTCATTGTTGTAGTTATACCTGAATTTCTTATACGATCAATTTCAACTCCATTCATTTCATATCTAATATCTTGAAAAAGAAAAGATACAGCATTATTAACTAAATTAACTTTTTAACTTTTAATACACCTGTTGTAGCTTCTTTGAATTTTACGAGAAATCTTCCTTCAATGTATATTGCACTAGCTGAAGGCAATACATAAATATCCTGCTGATGAATAGGTATCCGTATTTCATCATTTTCTTTAAAACTGTTATTGTATGGGTTATATGTATGGATTTCATAACTTTCGATAGTATTATCAAATTGCGGGTAATCAGATATCTGAAGGATACTCATATTTTTAAACCAAGAGCGCGAAGAAACTCTTGATTTTCTTTAGTAAATTTTTGTTTTGTTTTACGTCTGGAACGTTTGACGCTTGTTTTAGTAATGGTTGTGTTTTTATTTTTGCAATTATTTTTGTTAATTGTTGGATTGACATTGAAAACAATCATTTTGATTTTCGTATATGAAGACACAGATTTATATTTTCCTTCCTAAAATTAATTAAGTTCCTTGCAAATCTGTAATTTTAATTGAAATTGAGGAAATCTCTTTCTTTCTTACAGGTAAATAAATAATATTTTTTGGCACTTCAATAAGTTGTTGTCCTGGAGGAACGTCAAGCACAAATTCATGAATTATGTGAGTAGGTAAACCGTTTGTGTAAGAACTTTGGACTAGATCACATTCGATCCGTATCACTGATACTGGAATAATGTTAACAGGGTGGGCTGATTCATGCCATTTATTTGATTCTAAAGTTTTCGATGGGAATCCCAATAATGAACCTATGCTATTATCTACAGTGAAATCAATTGGTTGGGAAGAAAACAAAGAACATGTGAAAGTATTATTATTGGGCTTGATTATTATATCACAGTTTTTAGCATGAGTTTTGAGATATTCATATAAATCAAATAAGTCATATGCGCCACAAGGGATTATCAGTTTATGATTTTCACCATAAGCAAATATATTGTTATTTTCATTGATATTGGATATTGAATTAAAGGTTGAAAAATATAATAATCCGCACTCAAAGCTACCATCCAACATAAGCGGAGGTATAAATTCTGATTGAAGTGTAGATTGACTGCCTGTGACTGTTAACGTTATAGACATGGTGATGTAACTAAACTTTATTTATCACGTATTCACTATTTATGACGAGCCCAAAATGACTGTAGAAATTTTATACATAAATGACCGCATATGTATGGATTATGTTGTTGTTCATTAACGTAATTATAAGAAATATTGGATCCCATATACTTGATCAATTCTTGAGGTGGTTTTAAATTCCCATAACTATCGAAATATTCAACATATATATTTTTTCTTGCATAGGCTACCCAATGAGTACCAGAATTTTGAGAGCTATCAAGATTAATAATACCACATTCTTTGTCAAAAGATTGTTTTGTAATTCATCTCTCATGAATACTCCTCTAAAATAGGGAATATCCTTACAAAATTTAAGCAAATCTATGTTTGTAAGTGCTCTTTTAGGTAGCCTACTAATTAGTTTTTTTTGTTTGTTACATAGAGCCCCAAACCATTTCCTAATTCCTTAAGTTGAAGCCCTCTTCCTATATACATCGTTTCCATTTTCTGATTATGTCTCTTTAGTTCTTGTAAACGTTCTTTAGCTGCTTTTATAGCATTTACTGCTCTAGCAATCCCAGCCGCTCCACCGGCTAAACCTCCTGCGGCAGATAATCCTGCAAATATAGGCACTAAAGGTAGAAATCCACCAACTTTTGGTACAGGTATAACTCGTGGTATGTTCACGGATGAATTTAAATCTGATGTTAGTTCTTTCACAACAGCAATGGCTAGATCAATAGCTGCTTTCTTACATTTCGGCTTAAATTTTTAATATGGTTCTTGGTAAGAGAGACAATATTATGAAATGATTTTTATTCCAGCACCACTTTTAACATTGTTTCTTCTTTTGAATTATTATTCAAATTATTCTTTTGATCATTGATTTTCTTAAATTTTTCATGATAATAAATTGTTTTGTATTTATTAAAATAAAATTAATAATAGGTAGGTAATTACAACACTCTTTCTCGCTACAGTTACTAATTAGAAATGATAATATTATTATTACTGTCTTATTTATAAAACATTTGATTTATTTATCCAACTGTTTTCTTCTGATGGTAAACCTAACCATTTCACAAATAATTTATCCCCCTTCTTTTTTAGTATTTGCTCAACAAGGTAGATATTTGGAAATTTAGTTTTTTGTAACTCTTGTGGATAAAATGATCCTTGGATTGGACGATGTTTAGCATCTTCCAGAAAATATGTAATAGGACTTGTGTTGTTAACTTTATTTACAGTAAAAATTTCAGTAGACCAATTTGGAGTATACCCTTTTTCAAACGTTCCTTTATACTTACTAATTCGGACAAAATCTCCGACTTTGAATTTAGCTTTTTCTTTTTTGTTGTTTTGTTGATACATTTTTTGGTATTTCTCTAACACTAGACTTTTATTTTTAGAATTTACTTCGATAGGTTTAAGTCCAATTGTTCTATGTTTTGTATTGTTATACATATTTATTAGTTTAGGAAGCATGCCGATCCATTCATATTTTCCTTGCATACTGAAATGTTTATACAATATACCTTTAAAGGTTCTTATGAATCTTTCCACTATTGAGGCTTTTTTCGATGAGTAAGTAGAATAATGATTTATTTTATAAGCGTTTAAAACCTTTCTCAATTTTTCATTATAGAATTCTGTGCCTAAGTCAGTTTGTAAATTTTTCGGAAAACGACCCGTTTTAAATAGCTTTTCAAATTCTTGAGTAACATGTTCTTTACCTTTTGTTTTAAAGGAAACACCCATGCATATTTTGAAAAAGTATCAATAACAGCTAAAATATATTTAAAATTTTTGTTTTTCCTGACATCGATTGCATATCAATAAGATCAGCTTGCCACAGATCATCTATGTCTTTCATAACAACATGCCTGCGAGGAAAATTTTTCTTGCTTGTTTGTGTATTTCATTGACGACATTTTCTTTACTCATTTTTTCTTATTTTGTTTGAAAGTGTATCAATGTTTTGTTTAATGTTATTTAATTCTATTTGCATTTGATCAAGGGATTGATGTAAAGATTTGATATTATTATTTAATTTACTAGACCAATTATTAACAGATTCATCAACATATTTCTTGGTTGCATAATTAATCGAATGTATAGAAATATTTTCTTCAATGCTTTTAATCAAACTCTTCACAGTTTCATCTACATATTGCTTATTCACACAGTCCTTCGATTCTACTGGTAACCCAACATGTTTAATGATCCTATTTTCAGCATCGAAACAAATGCTATCCATTAACATAGTATTTGGTCGCAAATCATTATCATGTTTATGTTTTTAAAACATTATGTCCAAACTTGTCAACATTCATGGTCAGCTAACTATGATCAAATACAATTATTTGTTATTTTGCACCCTTTTATTCCTTAATGACGCCAGCTTCAGTCAATTCTTCTATAATTGAAATAATTTCATTGTCATGGTTTGTGTTTCCGGCGTCCTTGGAGGCAATCAATAGTTTTAATCTGTCAACTAGTTCATTAGGATCATCCCAATAAACTAAATCTGTTTTGGATTTGTATTTTTTTAAAATTGGCAAGTTTCCACCTAGCTTTACGCTTTTTGTATTATTTTCCGAGAATAAAGGTTTGATGATTTGAGAATATTTCATTCCTGAATTCCCTGTATCTGGCCAGATTCTTCAAACCCTCTTTATGCGCGTTTGTGTGAACCAAAATATCTTTATACGTTAATTTATCTGTTTCAGTTATCAACTGTATATCAGGTTTACTTTGAAATAAAAGCTGAGACAAACCAGGCGTCATTTCATAGCTATTATCTTTTAAAGTCAGCATTGAATAATTATCAGAACCAGAATCTTCTATTTGTTTAATTGTTATTGGAGCATTTCCAATCATCAATCTATCCCCATCATCTCTTATACCATAAGGCACGCAAATGTTTTTGTAGGCATTTTGGATAGGCAATGTGTTAAACTTTATATCTTTATCTTCCTTGACAGGAGTTTTAAAATCATTGTCATCAAAAGAGTCGTTACTATGAGATTCTGGTTCAATATTTCGGTCACATGTATCTTCATTTTTTTCAGCATTCATGTTATCAGCTTTAATATGATCCTGACATTGTTTATTCAGCGTAATCATTGTTTCCAGCGGGTCGGTTAGTGGTTTAAATATTTTACGTCTTTTAATTCTAAATTATCTTCTTTTTCCGCATTTGTTTCAATTTGCTTTTATATTTTTACTGATTTTATTAATTGTTCTTTTATGTTAGACTCCATATTAAGAAAAAACACTTCTACCAACTTTTATAGTATGATCTTTAATGATATGAACTGAGACTAGTAGTCTCTATTTGTAGCATCAAACTATTCAAAATTGACGTACACGTCAAATGATTTCCTGTATCTTCCACTATTTAGCTCACACTCTTTATTGATTGTTAAACATGCATACGGATCTGCCCATATGCTTGAAGCTAAGGACTTAAAATTCTGCCAACTCATATCAGAATTCACATGCTCATCATAGATGTGCTTTAAGTTAATATCATCCTGTTTAAATATTATAATAAAATTTACATTATCTCTTATTAAATGTTTTGGTATTTTCACATATGTTTGTGATAAATAAAAACAGTCTATTTCTTTATGTCGCCCCATAGAAAAATAATTACGGATATTCATTTGTTTTTCACAAGCCACATCATCAAAAATAAAAACTGAATTTTTCAAAGCATCATCAGGTGATATGACATCCTTTTCATATTGAAACATGAAAAGTTTAACATCTGGAATTCTCCTAATAACTTCTTCCAAAAGCAATATTTGGGTTGAAAAGTTGTTTTCGAATAAATGTAAATATTATGAAATTTCAGACCATTTTCTTGTAGTAACAAGCTTAACATAGTATTCGTTTTGCCGCAATTTGAAGGACCGCATATTATGCAGCGAATAGAATTGGGTAAAAGCGTGCTATGTTTGGAGTTTTAGAATATATAATATCAACATTAATTTTATCAATTGGCAAAGATACGAGTTGCTTGATTAGCTTCATTTTACTTTCTGTTAACTAATTGGTTTTATGTTTTATTATGTAGATGCATTTGAATCAATAGTAGATAATATCATCAAATCTTGTAACATCTTAATACTTTATGACTTTTGCTTCATGATGATCCCAATAAACTCCATGCTTACTTATTTATTTATAGTAGGTATACTAGCTTGTTGGAAGGTGCACGGAAAAAAAACCTATGTCCTTTTTTACCGTCACATGTTTGTGACAAAATTCATTATTACTAATATAAGTACAGTCTCTCGCGTTAACTCATGAACAATTCCATTTTTAATGTTTCGATTTTCTTGTGATTAATACCGGCAAGCCAGACAAAAATTATGTTAAGCGATTCAATAAATGTTGTTGCATCTAGAAAAGTAACAATTATTGCTGGAAAATATTACAGCCTGAAAAAAACAATCCTCGCATTTTGAATTGTTTATAAGTGAGCGGGAGTGACTGTACCTACCTACGGATATGAAATAAAGTGTTTATGTAATGTTAATCTACATGACCTTAACCCACAAGTAGCCAGTCAGCAAAACAATATTCTAGGCCAATCATTGTAATGCATCAGCATATTTCAGGCCAGTGGTTCTAAAACTTGAGTTGTGGGGTCGCAACCTACTTGAACCCTTCTACCAAATAGAATCATACGGATGGTTCATTTAATGTCAAGTTAACTTCTGAATGCAACAGTTTGGGAATGATATCTATTTTTTAATAATAATAAAAAAAACTTGTGATGAAAAGGTATAAAAATAATCAGAAACGTTTAGTTTCTTTACAGACTTCAAAGGAGCACAAGTGTATCTCAAACTTCTTCAACAGTTACGTGTTTACTTATTAAATAATTTTTCGGATTTGAAATTGGTAAGTACAGCTACTTCTATAATTTTAAATCAATGTGATAGTCTTTCATAACTAAGTTTAACAATGTGTAATGTCTATGCCTTTTTTTTTTCAGATTATGGCAGGCTCACAGCCCAATGAAAAAGAACACTTAGACAAGCCATTCTTTTATTCGCAAGGTTTAGATGTTGATGCGCTTCCATATTCCCAAGATTTGGATGCTTACCTCAAATATCAAGATACTTATAGCTCAATTCTGCTTCCAACTGCGATCGCAGGAGAGCAAGAAACAAATCAAACAGATCGAAAGAAAACGCAGAAAGAAAAAATCATCTGAGCTCACATCTCATATAATAAAGAAGGTGAGAAAAGGAAGACGTATAATTAAAATCAGTATATCAAATCTTGAAGATAGTGCTGATAATGATGAAGTTATGGTGCAATACATAGTTAATGAGCAATATGATGAAATTTTAGATTCAGCTGAAAATATTGTAGAGCGAATTGCTAGGAAGATAAGTCGGTCTGATGAATTGTAATAACTTTTTATGTTTGCTTGTATTTCTATTTTTCATTGTGAAATTGGTATGAGCGACTGGTGTGTGTACGATTTGGTGAGGCGAGTTATTTACGCCTTCGCTTTAGTTCTTAATAAATTTAATTTAATTTTGAGAGTAGGTGTGATCTAGTTTTATGTGTAACTATAATATTATTGAAATTATTAAACGACTTAGTAATGAATTACATATGTTGTTTTCATTTTTCTTTATACAATCCGCTCTGAGAAAAATTGGATCAAGTTATACTAGTACTAAGGAAAAGAGTAAACAAATTTTCAATTTAAATTAGAATTTTATGTACTATCAGCAGCACCTTGATTTATCCATTCAAGAGATCAAAATTAATTGGCACTATATACAGTTATCAAGATAATATGTGCAGGTTAAGTAAAATAGTTATCTCGAACTGCTGTCAATAGTACCTATTTACCTAATAACTACATAGCTCATGTATCGTTAGTTTTTACCCGAATTAATATTGGTAAACCAATATAATATGATACATGACACATTTCTAAAGTTTGATAGAGTACATAGACTTACCTTTTAGATTTTCGTCTCGAATATCAGAGGCGTATCGTCGCCAATCTTTTAAGGGTTGTGAGTGCACACATAGCAAAGATGTTAATACAATAATAAACTCTATTTACTTCTACCGAGCATAAGATTTTGAATAACTTATAATTATTTCTGGCTCCTTGTTGCATTAAGTTCAACACATGTAAACTATTTTTCTATAAATGCGTGAAGTGCTCTGGAGTGATCAAACAGTCGGGTCGAGTCTTCCTCAGTGCCATCTCCAGTCTCAGAAGAAAATATATAGCTCCACAAGTATGTAAGTATTTATTTTTTACATGTTTTTTTAAATGCACATTTTCTATTGTAACCTATCAGGATGCAGGCGTGATATAGACGTGACTATTTCTCACACCTCATTTCTTATTTCGGTTTCATATTTGTTTCTAAATAGTTATGTTTGATTTCAGGTCATCTGCCCTTTCAACCCGTTTGACTCGGACGCAGAAGAGCGTCAAGCAGGTGCCGTCCAACCTAAAAGAAAAGCGCTGGCAGCAAACCCGCGGCATCTGCATCGACTTCGAGCGGTAAACATTCGAGCAAGCCCAAGTCGAATGCTAAGAAACCGAGTGCGCCGCCTGCTTCACAACCAGCACGCTCGCTGCCATCGGTTCAAGATTTGTTTGGAGATATATCGGACAGCGACTCCGAACCTGAAAGCATCAGTGCCCCTGCTCCCGCTAAGAAGCGCAAATCAAAACAATACATAGAGGTAAGTTTGTTTTTATTCATCGAGTTATATGATGTGAATGTAAAGTGATGAGTGTAACACAACTTTAGTTTATTACAATCTAATGCTATTTTTATCGTTTGTGTCCATCGTCTCCGTGGTCGAGTGGTTTAAGCCTTAGGCTTGCGACCCGGAGGCTCGGGTTCGATTCCCGGTGAAGGATAAGAAAACATAGTAGTGATGTTTACTAGTTTGTATGATTATTTCCATACTGTCTAAATTTCGTTGATCGTTCCTTACACAATCACCTGTGTCAGCTTAAGAACCCAGTTAAGTTAAAAAAAAAATGTCATTAACATGTTTGCTTTTCAATTGTTTCAGGAGGAAGAGCTGCGAGAACAGGAGCCAGTGCGTGCGTCAGCGCTGCGAAGCTTTTTGTCTCGCCGGACTGGCTCGGGAGTATCGTTTCAACGTGACTACACGCGCCAAGGAGAATATTATGTAGAGCTGCGCGTGTACAGCGCTCGAGAGGCGGAACGGCTAGGCGCTGATAGATGGAAAACTGCTTTGATATCATACAAGGGTGCTCTTTATCCGGATTCACCCACTTGGAAAGCTACAACGGAGTTGGTGAAGGCAGCTAAACGAGAATTTCAGAGCGTTCAGCCTATTTTGTACCCGAATCAAGTAATTTAGGTCACATTTTCAGAAGGTCATAATCAACTTAAATAATTTGTGTATAACCTTAAGATACATTATAATCAATTTACATACCTATTTATCCTTGTTATACGACATTTTATAAATAAGTACCTACCTATACCTAAAGTTGAAATAATAAATACTTGCATATAAATTGCAATTTATTTTCAGCACTCTAACACTGTTAAATAATTTTGTTTTGCTCTAAACAGGTCAAACAAATGTCTTGATTTTTGGTACTATCAGTATTCTCGGTTTTCAAATTCTGAATGATCAAAGCCTGTAATAATGTTTTTCTGTAACTCTTGCAATATACCAGTCTCGAAATATTCTGCACATAAAAGTCAAACTTGCATAAATCGAATTGTTTATTACGCACTCAATTCGATGATGTATATATCATAGCGACTGCTTTTAGAAATCGAATAGTTAGCTACAAAATTAAACCCAAGAAAACTATTATTTTACCCGAAACTTTCATGAAACAAGTATCTCACACCGTATGCCGTCTTATAAAAAGTTCTTTGAAAAACACACTTCTATTAAAGCTAATGTTGAACTATTTGTTAACTACTTGCTGCCGAAAAATAATGAAAAATCTCTAAAATCTTTTAATACGAAATATGAAGTAATACTACAAAGCACAGACATATCTCTTTGTATAAAGAGTTTTCCGATAAGCTAGTTTGCAAATCAATAGACTTTGAAATGGCTGAATCAGGATGGGCAATTCAGACAACAAGTCATTTAGAATTGAATATAGTTAAATACAATCCATTGCGAGCTGGCACATACTTGCCTCTACCTAAGAGTATTGTTAATACCAAGTCATGTCTAAATATTCGTAATACAGATTCACATTGTTTTCTTTGGTGTATTGTAGCACACATGTATCCTACACAACAAAATCCTAACCGAGTAACTTCATATCCTCACTATTCAAAACTGCTCAATACTTCCAACATGTCCTTTCCTCCTAGTTTTGAAGATATTCGGAATTTCGAAATGAATAATGATAATATAAGTGTAAACATTTATGGAGTCGATTACAAAAATACTGTTACAGGCCCATTGTACAAAACAGCAGCAAGAAAGTTATATCATGTTAACTTATTATACATTAGTGATGGGGATAAAAGCCATTTTTGTTTGATAAAAGATTTTGAGAAACTTGTTCATAAACAACTTACAAAACACACATCTAAGATACATTTATGTGACGAGTGCTTTCTGTATTTTGACAGTAACGAAAAATTAACTAATCATGAATGTGCAAGAGTTCAAACTATTTTGCCTGAGAGCGGAACGAAGCTAAGATTTTCAAATTTTGAAAGAACTCAAAGAATACCAATAGTAATATATGGTGACTTTGAATGTTTATTACGAGAATATTCTGATAAAAACAAGTCTTCATTTGTGGAAAACATACAAGTTCATGAAGCTACTTGTTTCGCTTACTATATTTGCTGTCATTCCAACCCAGAGCTTAATACTCTTGTCTCCTATAGAGGTAAAAATTGTTCAAAAAAATTTGTAGAAAGTTTGAGTAATGATGTAGTTCGATTACATGAAATACTTTCTGTTAACAAAAATATGATTCCGCTGACAGATGATGAATTGAATTCATTTAATATGAGTACCGAGTGCCACATATGCAAAAATAAATTTAATAGTGATGATGTTGTTGTTAAAGATCATGATCATTTTACAGGCAAATATCGAGGTCCAGCTCATAATACTTGCAACCTAAAAGCGAAAACTTGTCCTTTTATTCCTATTGTATTTCACAACCTTGCAGGTTATGATAGCCACCTGTTTATTAATGAACTTTCTCACATAGCTGGTAGAATTAAGCTAATACCAAGAAACAAGGAGAAATATATTTCTTTTAAAATTGATACCTGTTAACGATGAAAATGTTGTACAAATGAAGTTTATTGATTCTTTCAATTTTTTAAATTCAAGTCTCGACAACTTAGTCAAAACAATGGAAAAAAGCGATTTGAAACATTTAAGATCGTTTTATGAAGATCCTTATTTATTTCAATTGGTGCAAAGAAAAGGAATCTATTGTTATGATTATATTGATTGTTGGGAGCGCTATGAGGAGACTGAATTACCAGATCGTTCAAAGTTTTTCAACAAGCTTACAAATGAACCTATCAGTCAAGAAGACTATAATCATGCTTTGAATGTTTGGAACGCTTTTAATATCAAAAATTTAGGCGAGTTCACGGACCTGTATTTGAAATGTGACTGTATTTTGTTGTGTGACACAGTAGAAAAGTTTCGATCTATGAGCTTAAAAAACTATGATCTTGATCCATGTTACTATGTTTCATCTCCATCTTTAAGCTGGGATGCTATGTTGTTTCATACTAAAGTTGAACTAGATCTTGTATCAGATATAGAAGTATACCAGATGTTAGAGAAAGGTATAAGGGGTGGTCTGGCGCAATGCTCACATCGATATGCAAAAGCCAATAATAAGTATTTACCTGATCACACGAATGCCGAGCCTAGCAGCTTTTTGGTTTATTTGGATTGTGTGAACTTGTACGGATATGCTATGATGCAAAAGCTACCAACTGGAGATTTTAGATTCCTAAATAATGATGAAATGTCGAGTTTTGATATTATGTCTATACCGCTGGATTCGGATACTGGTTTTATTCTAGAAGTAGATATACATTATCCTTCAAATTTGCATGATAAACATTCTGATTTACCCTTTGCTGCTGAAAAGTTTGCGCCAGTTGGCAGCAGACAGCATAAACTAATAGCTAGTGTTTATGATAAATACAAATATGTTATCCACTATATTCATTTAAGAACATGCTTAAAAAATGGGTTAAAACTTTTGAAAATTCATAGAATATTATCATTTACACAATCACGATTTTTGAGCCATATATATCATTAAATACTGCGCTCAGACAAAAGCAAAGACCGAATTCGAGCGCAGCTTTTAAGAAACAGAACAACTCTGTTTTTGGTAAAACTATTGAAAATAAGCGAAAGCAAGTTGATGTTAAGTTAGTGAATATATGGAAAGATAACTTCAACAAGACCAATAAGATTTGTGGTGCTGAAAAATATGTTAACGCTCCCAATTTTAAAGACTTGTCAATCATATCAGATTCATTAGTATCTATACATATGCACAAAACAAAACTGATTCTTGATCGTCCTATTTACATTGGACTCAGTATTTTGGAACTATCTAAAAGTCATTTGTATAATTTTCACTACTCTGTCATGACACGAATGTATGAAGATAATATTAAACTTTGTTACACGGATACTGATAGTCTCTTGTATTTGATATATACAGAAGATTTTTACACGGATATGAAAAATAATCTGCAATATTTTGACACAAGTAATTTTGAATCCAATAACATCTATAACATGCCGAAGGTAAATGATAAGGTACCCGGCTATTTCAAAGATGAGTTAGGTGGAGAAATTATTTCAGAATATGTTGGTTTAGGAGCAAAACTTTATTGTATTGAATCTATGAAATCTTCTATAAAGAAAGCTAAAGGTGTAAAAAAGTGTGTAACTAAAAAACTTGACATTCAAAAATACAAAGATGCTTTACTACATGATTTAATGCTTCGAGATAATATGTGTATTATTAGATCAAAAAATCATAAAATTTTTACTCAGAAAATCAACAAGTCAATTTTTACAACTAAAGATGATAAGAGACAAGTTCAGGAAGATAAAATCTTTACATATCCTTGGGGGCATTATAAAACAGTTTTTTAGATAAGATATACCTAACTTCTCTTATGCTAGAATAATACGTGATATTATACGTGTATTTATACTCTATTTATAATTGTTAATTGATAAGTAACATGCTTGTATCCGCATGAACTTTTGTAAAAATACCAAATAAATATTATTTAAACAATTACTTTGATTCTTCTTTTTCTTACCTTTGCTCACAGACACCTCCCACTAATAAAACATCTATTTAATATGCAGCTGAATGAAAAAAAAAGAATTATAATGCAGCGCCATAACGTTTTACTCAAATCATATGAAAAGATAAATCATCATAATATTGAAAACTTCTTCACCAGGTCAGAGGGCTGTCTGATTGCTATTTAACTGACTGGAACATGTTGTAGGTATTTTGAAGGAGCTGACACTCAATACGATCCTACAGTTTGATTGTAACACAAAAAAAGTTGTGTATTATTGTATCTTCTGCGTTGAGGTCCGAGCGCAGCGAGGACCTTGACGCAGAAGATACAATAATACACTACTGTTGCTGCGCTTATTTATCTCGTCCGTAACGCATGCGTTAGGAGAATGGGAGTTTCTACCTCATACCTACCTATGCGTGCGTAGCGTTGGACGCCCTACGGCCAGATGGACCGATGCCTTAAAAAAGGCGGCTGGTAGCGACTGAATGGCAAAAACGGGAGATCGTGCCTTATGGCGTTCCCTGGGGGAGACCTACGTCCAGCCAGTGCAGCAATTCTGCAATAGGCTGATATAGACCTAGCTATGCAAATACGGCGTCTTGTACGTTACGCTTTGTCAACGGATACCAAAAAAAAACTGCTATACATTATACCGATTATACTACAAATACGGTACGAAAGAAAAATTACTGCAAATATTTTAAGGGTTGAACCAGTCCATGAACATAAGCCGAAAAACGAAAAAAGAATTTTGCCCCTCCCATACAAACCCGGCCAGCCAATAGCCCAACACATTTTGTATGGGAGGTCCAAATTGCATTTTCAGTTTCAAAAAGTTGTTCTGTTTCATGGGCTGGTTCACTCCTTAAAATATTTGCAGATGATTTTTTTACATCCTGTATACGGTGTTGCATCCGTCGACGCAGGTTTTATGGGAATAAGATGGAAATTTACATTTTCCTAACGCATGCGATACGGATGCCGTAAAAAAGCGTAGCAACAGATGTGTGGCCCTCGGCTGCGTATTTACGAACTCCCAAATTACAAACCACTATAAAAACCCAACGTACTTTAAATTGAGTTCTAATAATAGCCGGCCCAGTGCCCTATGAGTGTTAATATAAATACGTAATTTATTAGAGTTGGTCTGTTTGCTGTTGGTATTACTCTACATTGATAACGAAGCCAGATTTGGCATGCATTGCTCGTTGGAGTAACGGAAAGGGTATAACAAGCCGAAAGGAGGTCAAGGTACTCATAAAACTGAACAACTTTCCCTATGGAACATGGGTCGAAATATGAAAAAAAAATTGGACCTCCCATACAAAATCGCCGATCAGCTGATTGATTTATTATGGGAGAACCAAATTTTTTTTTCATATTTCGGCCCATGTTCCGTGGGGAAAGTTGTTCAGTTTCATGAGTACCTTGACGTCCTTTCGGCTTGTTATACCCTTTTCGTTACTCCCGGTATAGCACTGTGAGTGCATTACAATCCCAATAGATTGAATTTGGCTATATTTTATGACCGGTCTGACGTCAACTCTCTTTGGGAATGCTATTGTATGTGGTATCGCCGTCACCATGCTTTGATATACAGCCTAGGCCAAAAACTTTACGAAACACCCTGGGGACTAGAGGTGGCAGTTTTCTTAACCGCTACTGAAGCGAAAAACCATTTAGTCGACAGATATTCAGCCGAGGTCAAAAACTCTACGTCACTTTTTATCAAATAACCTGAGTGAACTATGGTAAAATACTGCCATATTTTAGCCGCTACCACACGGCTTTCATTACTTAGTACACCCAGGATAAACAGTAATGTATTGTATTTGTAATGTATTTAGCCATGGTACTTTAATAGCAAATTCAGTAATCGACTCTCGAGTGGAGGCCTTGGGCTTATCTTGTTATGTGGTTTATGAAGTATTTAAATGAATTAAATATAATAAAAAAGTTGTTTATTTTGGGTATGGAGAAGATAATCTTAACTATACCTCCCATACCAATTGACTTAGCCGGCTGGTACCTACATTTTGTATAGGAGGTAAATTTTTCTTATTTTCCCTGGGTTCCTTGGGAAAGTTGTTCAATTTCACGGGCTAGTTCACCCCCAATGTTTCTTGCACGTAAATCCATGTTTTAAAATATAAAAATTTAACTATGAATAACTAGGTAGGTATGTACAGGTGGGCCAAAAGTAATCACCCTATGTGAAACACCTCCCATTTTTTTATTAGACATTAAAATCGAAAACTGTTTTCGGAAATCAGTCTTTCGATGATGTAAAATTTATGTGATTATGTTTTTAAAAAGAAATTAGTCGAATTGCCATCTCTACCGTACGTTTTAACTTTAAACATGCTAATTTCCATACATTCATGCCCATGTCTTTTTTTCGTTTGTGGTAGCTTCTGAGACTTGAAAGTTTCATGAATTGTAATTTGTAATCGTGAGCTATCGAAAATACCATTGGATGAATTCTGGCGTTGTCAGATCTGGAGATCTGGCCAACCGGTTCAAAAACCAAATCCTGTGGATTGGTTTCACCAACTTGCATCCAGTCTGAGTTAACATCTAACTGCTTTCTTTATTTTTTATTTAATAGCATTGACTTCACATCTTCGAAGGATTATTCAGTGATAACAAAATTTATTTTAACATCATTTTTGAAAAATGGGGGTCGTTTTAACACGAGAAGGGAGCTTTTCAGAGACCATTTTTGATTTGACTCAGGAGGTGGCAATTTGACCAATGTCTTTTTAAAACATAATCACATAAATTTTAAATCTTCAAAAGATTGATTTCCGAAAACAGAAGTAAATTTTAATGACTAATAAAAAATGGGAGGCATATCACATCGGATGACTTCTTTTGGCCCACCCTGTATTCACTATGCGTATTATGAAAATGCAACGAGTGAATGGTTTTTCTATTCCATAGTACACGGTCAGAATTCAGTAGGCACCTTTTAAATCCTTGGCTTTACGAAATATAGAATGAAAAAACATTTGTTTGCATATTATCCCGCTTATTTTGCTTAAAATATGCAATGCCATAGCGCTACGCTTTCTCCTCCCATTTTAGGAAGTTCAAATTTATTTTTATACAGGGTTGATATTTTTATACGAGGTTGTTATTTTGTACGGGCTTGTTACTTTTCACGGTAGCTCGAATCTCAAAAGAATTTACATAATGCTGCGTATCTCCATGTGAGACGGGGCCCACACGTAACTTTCATCGTTACGCTATTTTAGCGCAGCGCTAACGTATCTGAAGTATGTCAGATGAATATATCAAATACAAATATCGAATTCCCCCCCCCCCCTACGATGAGAATTAATTGAAATTGGTATTGTCCTAACGCATGTTTTACACAGCGCAAAAATGACACTCAGACGAACGTTGCGTGACGTGTGTTTCTTGCCCGCGTTAACGCAACGATAGGTGTTACGTGTGAGCGTCGCTTGAGTGTAAAATGAACGCACCAGCCATTAAAAGGAATGCGTTGTTTTTTCTCATATTATCAGCATACATTGCATTCCGGTGAAATATGTTAATTGTTGTTTTAGGCGTGTTTATACAACATTTGAAATAACTCATACGCACCCTCCTACTTGTATAATGAGAGTGTAACTTGTGTTTGTACATACATGCATATATCACGCATATATGCCTTGCGGGGCAGGCAGAGCGTAAACGGCTGTAGATGACGGTCATGTACACTACGTTCAACAAAAGTTTGAGTCATAGCGACAGGTTGTCACCCTGTCGCCTAAAATTGTAAAAATCAAATATAAAATCAATCACATCAAATCACTTTGTCGCTTTTTATGACACCCATAGGAAAGATATAGGGTGATGCTACGTCAAGCCAGGCACCACACGGCCACCCGGTGTTTACCGGAGGATATATTTTTTCAATTTTTTGTTTGATAAGTTGTTGAATTCATGGGTTAATTTCTGCACTTCTTCAAAATGTAGGTATTCAGCTATACATTTAGTTATTAGTGATTCTCATTACACTTTTGGTAAGCATGAATGCTTTGTCTCGAAATAGAGTTTACACGAATCATTATCTATGTTCCTGATACTTTTATTTCCATATTGAAATTTTCTAAGTGGTGGCCAAAAAATTATACAGAAGCCCTTAAAATCGAACAACCTATATTTAGACTAACACATACTAAGTATGACATAACTAAACTATGACAAGGCCGTACCTATTTGACGACAACACATAATTTGTACATAAACTATGTTTGAAGTGTACATTGTACATAATCTGTGCACATAAAGACGCCACGCGCATGCGTGAGGATTAAACTAACGATTACTAAACCAAAGAATGACATACATTAGTTAAACACTTATTCTTAAAATAGACTTAATCTTTGACCTATTTTCGTCGTAGTAAGCAAATATTTTGAACTGTGTTTCTTTTTTTAATGATTTCAGAAAAAAGAGAGGAAATCTTTGTGTTTTTATTCACTCCAAGGCATCTGGATATATAAGCGATATTTTTATATCAAGTTTGGTTCTATGTGAGTTTTAAGTCAGCTCACAGGAGATCACAAAATCTTGTACCTACCTTATGGAAAATCTTTGAAGTAAACCTTCATGGAAGTAGTTGAAACGAAAATTAAAGCGCTTAACCTAGTTTTAATCAGCGCTTGATCAGCGATAAAACAGAACCCTCTTTCATCGTTTTACCTACCTTTTATCGGTCGTCTTATCTCTTCTCTTTTTATGTTTTCAACTACCTCATTTCCCTTGGGCGCGTTTGATAAACCATGTGACTAAAAACCACCTTACTTTTGCATTTAGAAAAGTCCTATCAGTTCGTATTTTGCACCTTATGGACATGAAGGTCCAACCGCTATCATAGTGTCATGACCAACCAAAGCAGGAGGCCAAGTTACGCTGGTCACATCACAATACTTGAACTACGCGAACAGCGTCACTTGCCCCACCGCTTATGCTGGTTAAGACACTATGATACCATTTGTACAATTTGGTGCCGTGACCGGGATTTTCAACTGCAAAAGTAACTTTGTCAACTGTGTTATTATCAATCAGGTGACGTTTCTGGGGTAGTAAAGTGACTGACCCGCGTAGAAATCGCCTGGTTTACGGGGGTAATGAAAATTTGAGTGCTGATCTACTGCCAAAACTCGCAGGTTTGATTTCCTGGTCACGATTGAATCGTAGATAAGTTTTATGATGTCACAAAGACAGAGACATAATATTTAATCATTTTATACGTGGATAAACCAATAATGTTAAGTACTAAATGATTGATATCAACAATAAAGTAGTGCTTCTCTAACAAACAAGGGCCTCAGCCTGCAATGTCCTGACCAGACTGGGATATAGTGATAAATATTAACTTTGTGAGTGACCCCACTTTGAGTTAGGCGAGGAAAACACGCAACGTCGGTTTGTGCGTCGTTTGTTCGATTTTCCACTTTATTTTTATCCGAATACGGTTTATGTCAAACGATTTGACAGACAACGCAGCGTTGTGCGATGCCGTTTGACACAAACCGTATTCATATGCAGGTAGGGTGGAGGATCGAATGAACGACGCACAAACCGACGTTGCGTGTGTTCCTCGCCTTAAACCCAGAATTTTATGCATCGCAGATAGTCGTACTAGCCACTGGGCCGAATTTGGCTATCAAAGTTGTCCAGTCAGACGAACCGACTGGATGGTAAAAACTAAAGATAGTGTCTTAAGGCGTTCCTTGGGGGCCGACGTTCAGAAGTGGACTGCTATAAACTAATATGATGTCATATTATAACGGATCAAATATTAAAGCACAATATCACCTTTATCCCTTGTGTGAAAAACAGAGCAAATCTCTTACGATTTAAATGCAAAGTGTGTATTTACGAACCTGAGTATATCCCGATTCATAACAAACAAACATTCAAAAATTAACAGCAACCAATTCTCATTCGCACGTAGAAAAAGGGCAGCATAACTCCATATTTAGGGGTCCGCAGTCGGATAAACAAACCTGCCTCTGTAAACAAATATGGTGCCTTGTTCCGTATTTACCGCTATCGTGGGCTGCCAGAGCTAGAAAAAATAAAGAAAATCTTAGTTTGTACATATTTTTCGACTTTGTACGAGTAAATTAGTTAATTAACAAAACAAAGTAGCGTGATACTGTTTTTATTATTTCAAATGGGTATTACATCTATCACGCCTACATTCCTTGTGGGGTAGGCAGAGTGTAAACGGCTGTAAAAAACGGCCATTTACACCACGGCCTTTTACATCGCACTGTGTATCACCATAGTGACATGTTGTCAGCCTGTCGCCTAATATTGCAATACACATCAAATCTCGAATCCCTTAGATAGTCTCCTCTTAGGACTACCACGGGAAGAATATGGGGTGATGCTATACTAAGCCAGCACCACACGGCAAATCGTGTAGGTAAAATAATCACTTTTCCCATTTCAGATATCTCCAATGTTTTCGTAAAATTTGGCAACACAACCGGCCCTCAGGGAAAACGAGCAAAAGCTTATTTAACGCTGGGATTGGATCCGCTAATGTGTATAGAAAAGGGTTAGAAAAATATTTACGGAATTTGAATTGAGTTTTATTAAAATAGCTTATCAAATTTGCAGAATGAGGGGTTGAAAAAATCACTGGGGAGTACAGAAATACTGAATAAAATGTTATTTTATTTTCCTTAACATTGTAAAGGTTGTCGCAAAAGAATTTCCTTAACACAATTAAATCCGTTCTTAAAAATGTTCTTTTTAGAATATTTTTCTTTGTGTGATGATTTTTCTCTTATTGAAAGTTGAATAGCGGAATATTCTAGGCCACTATATAAAATCCCGACAGCGGTAATTTTAAAGTAGTATTTCACTGTAAAAATTCACCATCGTAAATCTATAATTTTTTTATATATAGCCAGTGTCACTCGCGCTGCTGAGACGAATCTAACGACAACTCATATGTCAAAATCTATTTTGATGCTACCGTATTGTATTAGGTACCCTATTTTGATTTTATTTACTTCAATAAAGACAAAATTTTAAACTTAAGGCGAGAAAACACACGCAACGTCCGTTTGTGAGTCATTCATTCGATTCTCCACCCTATTTTCATACGAATACGATTTATGTCAAAGGGTACCGCACTATGCGTCTGTCAAACCGTTTGACATAAACCGTATTAGTATAAAAATAAGGTGGACATTCGAACAAACAACGCATGAACGGACGTTACTGTGTGTTTTTTGCCTAACTATTATTTATTTTCCCGCAAAACATAGTTTAGATGTGTAATCAAATGATTGCAGTTCGGAACTAGGCTAATCCATGTTTTGACACGTTGCCAGCAAGGGAGGGTTCTGTTTTCGACCACTCATAAAATCTCCCAGCTATCTAAACACACGACTCGGTTATCACTATTTATATGTCTATTAATAAAACGTGTAGTTCCAGTTTGTAAAATAAATACGCATAAATACCTATACATGTTCCATTGAAAGTAGGACAGTAAAATATGACATTTTCATTTAATTATCATATTCATACATTTCGTTACTTACATGTGCAAGTATACAAGGTCACTTATCTTATATTAGAGTTTAAACTTAGAACTAGAAACTATGCAAACTGATATCTGTACCTACAATAGCCAACTTGCAAAAAATATAGGTGATTCTCAATTAAACACACAATCTCCGAACAGATTTTTAGAATAGAAAATAAGGAGTTTGGCGTCTAAACAGAGAAATTCAGAAAATTGGTCATTCGTGGTTTCTTATAAATCATCATCTTTCTGCCCTTACCTAAACCACTTAAGGTCGGCGCAACATGTTTTGTTAAAGCACAGAATCATGTAACAAAAGAGTTGGCAATGTTGTATGTATTACCGCCCGCCCGCCGGATGTCAATCCTCTTTGGAATAGTAGATTGTCTCATAAGGGCGCAAAATAATACTTTTACGGCGAGGGCGCTTTTTTGAATCCAGAGCGAAGTGAGGGAGTCTAGAGTAGAATCCCGAGCGTAGCGAGGATTCTTTAGTAGAATCCTGAACGCAGCGAGGATTCAAAGTACGTCGCCCGAGCAAAATATATTTTGCGCCCGAGTGATTCACTCTACTTTTCATCACCCTCTATGAGAAAATAAAAGGCACCTCATGTAAATTGCAATGTTATATTAATAATAAAACAAATATTAAAAACTAAATAGAGAAATTTTATAGGTAAGTACAGTACAATTATTTATAACTCATGGCGCCTCTTGCATTTTTCCATTCAATAAATTTTCCATAGGCTCTCGTACGTATATTTTCCCGGGATTTTGCAGGCAACAGATTATGCATCACATTTCTTGCTTCACTTCTAATACTTTCAGGAGTTAATGTTATACTTTCACTGTCACTTGAACTTATTTTTCAAAAAGATAAATAAAATTCTAACAATCGTGTAATTTTTGGTGAAAATTTTCGAAATTGCGGAATGTAATTCGCACGTATCTTTTTTTATTCGGGGCGGCGGCGCGTTTATGGGCCGTCGTCCCATACAGCCTTTATTCGAACAATATTTGCGTTCCATTTCTTTGGCGCTGACTGAACATCAAGATGTTCTAAATTCAAAGAAACCATAAGTACGCCGCAAAGTTCTTTTATTCGCACTTTTTAAATATAGTACTCAATAAGTGCGAATAAAAGAACTTTGCGGCGCACTTATGGTTTCTTAATAGAAAACTGCACCTTTGGGTACACTTAAAGGCGACCAAAGTCGTTCTTTTCGAATAGATGGGATGAAAATGCTTTTCAGGGTGGTATCACCGCCACCATGCGGTCGCCAATAGTCGACAGAGGGCGTTGAATTCTTATTAATAAAGTATATAATACTTACTTGTAAGAACCCAAACTACAACAATTTACCTATCCTGCGCTGGACTGGTTTCAATAAACTAGCCGTATCGGGGGTCAGAGGTGGGGGTCTGACTCCGTTGACCCCCACGAGCCGGTTCTTATCTGCCCCGGGGCGCAACTCAGCTAAGCATAACTTGAACCAACTTACCAAAGAATACTATACTTACTTGTACGTACCCAAACTACAACAATTCACCTATCCTGCGCTGGACTGGTTTCAATAAACTAGCCGTGTCGGGGGTCAGAGGTGGGGGTCAGACTCGCTTGACCCCCAAGAGCCGGTTCTTATCTGCCCCGGGGCGCAACTCGGCTAAGCAGAACTTGGCGGGACTAAGTTGTACCAAAGAATACCATATAGGTTGTACTTTAGGCTCTATATTTTATTACGTCATACATAAAATTTACCTATACTTGGTCCAAAGTTATACTTACAAGACGCATATTATCGTACTTATTATAATTTGGGATTCTTATTAATATTACCTATGTACTTACTTGTAAGTACCCAAACTACACCAATTTACCTACACTGCGCTGGACTGGTTTCAATAAACTAGCCGTATCGGGGGTCAGAGGTGGGGGTCTGACTCGGTTGACCCCCACGAGCCGGTTCTTATCTGCCCCGGGGCGCAACTCAGCTAAGCAGAACTTGGAACGTCTAAGTTGTACCAAAGAATAAAATACCTTTTGGTATACGAGCCGCGTCTATACTAGGACCGCAAAATTGTTATAAGAAAAAGAAAATTGTGTCATTCAATTGTCTTTTTTTACAATGACTTATCAATATTTTTGTAATGAATATCAATAAGTGATATTTTTTGTATTCAATTTTGAATAAATGCTTTTGAGTTTGAATTATACTTCCAGCACTCTATTTTATTATGTCAGACACAAAATTACCTAACTGAGGATAGAGACAGGCGTAGTAGGCAAACGCATTGCTACTGAGTTATTTATCATTATCAGTTTTCACTCGTAACAAAATAGACGTGATTATAGTATGGTCATTTGAATATGCCATATTTGACAGCTGTCAAACCCATACTAGGAACATGTCAACAAACAAAAATAGACCTTATGTCATAGCATTAACATGCCTATTCGAATGACCAAACTAGAGCTTATTAACTATGTCTATCGTGATAATCAAATTGTGACATACTCCTTTAGGTTCAAATTCTTTCTTTTTTCTCGTAGAATTTTGCTACGGCGTAGCAGAATACTTTTAATCTAGATTAAAAATTACTTACCTAGTTCCTTTTAAAGTATTTATTAGTAGGTACAGCTACTTTAGCAGAATTGAACCTTAAGACTTCATGTAGTTACTCCTTAACTGATAATATTTATTAGCACTTGTAACCAGACTTAATATTAAGATAACGCCGACAAATATAGCTTGTTTACATCCGAGCGCTACTCGAGACTTTTCATAAGAAAGAGTAAATAAGATTATAAATAAGATAATTTTAGACATTGTATCCTGTAATTGTAGATAATTAGATTTAATTTAATTATCATTATTAATGTCTTTAGATAAATAATTAAAATTGTTCGTGGAAAAGTTAAACAAACATTAAAAACAACACAAAGAAGGTAAAAGCAACTCCTACAGTTTTTTAAGGTTGTCAGCAAGTAGTCAGTTTTGAGAAACTCTGAGGGTTCATCGGGTATTTCATCGACTCGGTGTCCCACATGGCACACTACAGATAATGAAGTGTTGAGAATGGCGAAAATGAGCCTTCTTTAGTCAAATATTGTTTGTTTGTGTTTTTAGGTGTTTGTTGAAAACAAAACAGCCTCCTACGGAGTCTATTGGTCATTGACAGACCCTGCCGTTTTTAGCTGTCATTTCCATACATCTTGTATGTCACCCGACGTTGCAAACAGACATTTGTATGCGCAGTGCCAGCTTAACATGCAAACGATCTATTGACTTAAATACGGCGGATCTAGGTCACTGTCAGTCTAAAAGTCCCTAGTTTTCAATGAATAATTTTGCATTTTTTTTAGGAATCGATGTTTCAAGTACTTAATCATAATTTTATAGATTTGTTTAGTAGCTCTATCTATAATTTGTACAACACGCCAACAACGTTTATAAGACTTAAAAATTATAAGGGACAGGACTCTTATATGACCTTGATATGAACAACTTTCTTGAACATAAGAAATATTAGAAAAAACAGCCCTTCATACAATTCACCATCAGCTGACGGCATTTACTATACCTAGGACGTAAAAAAAATTAACATTCCCGGAAAGATGGAAGTAATATATGGGAAGATTGGAAAGTAGATTAGTTTCATGGTCTGCACCATATCAATGTTTGGATACAATCGATATAACCTGTCCCTTACACCCTGTATAAAGTCTTGGAGTGCTATTATTATGTACAAATTATGGACCTACCTTTCTGAAGCTTATATTCACCTAATCTTTTTAATACCTATTTACATAGAAAGGTACTAATATTAGCTATTTATTC
This sequence comes from Phthorimaea operculella, assembly GCA_024500475.1. NCBI lineage: Eukaryota > Metazoa > Arthropoda > Insecta > Lepidoptera > Gelechiidae > Phthorimaea > Phthorimaea operculella. The sequence continues at coordinate 502,360 of JANFCV010000241.1, forward strand.
TGTGTCATAACATAACCTCCATGTCCCAACGAGTGTCGTGAAAGTGCTAACCTAAGGTGCTAACTTTCCATTTTAATCAGCTATTAAAAAGCCTTTCCATAACTTGCAATAAAAGTTGCAGTGCCTTAAACAAAGTTATTTACCCTTCCCAAGTTTTTACGTAACTTGATACGATTTAAAACAAGTAATAAAAACCTTAGCACCCAAAATAATGGTAGGCTTATAAACCAAGCGTCGCGGCAACGACGCCGTGCAAATATGACGGCGTCGTTGTCGCTGCGGTCTTGTAAAACCCGACCGCATCCCATACAAACCCTGAGCTTCTCACCGCGCTGTCAACGTGACGGCGACGCGGCGGCGTCGTTGACGCTGACGCCCGGTCTTTCTGGTATCTCCATACAAACCCATACAAACCAGTCATTTGACAGCGACAACGACGCCGCCGCGACGCCGCGACGCTTGAAAAATAAGGGTACCATAACCTGAACTTTTGACTCTATATGTAATACCATACATTAGGCACCACACCTTTTTTCTTTCTAAAAATATGCGTTTTTTTCTATTCATTTGCCACGATACACCATCATGTAAACCTGAAACAAAAAGTAGACGCAAAATTAAACAAAACAGCGGAACTGCCATAAAACCGACTGTAATGGCATTTTGGTATTGTCAAGTAATAAAAGGGTGTATTTTATTGTTATTATTCGTTATTATTGGTTGTTATTATTGGTTATTGCGGACCGTAATGGCGGACTAACGACCCCAGCGCCATCTGACGGAGAAACTTTGCGAAAGAACTCATTTTTTCGCGGTTTTGTCCTAAAGATGGCAATTATGGGATTTGATGGTGGCCCGTCAAAGTTTGTTGGTACTTTCTTGTTAATCACACATTTTATATCAAAAGTTTACTTGTTTAAGGTGTTGTAGTTATGAGGTGGTTATGAGTATCGTATAATTTTAGGCGATGGGTTGACAAACTGACTAATTTTCTTTTCCAAAATCCCATTAATATTTGGTAAACGTGGCGGTAAAGACTGTTTTAATACCATATTACGCTCTGCCTACCACGGAAGGGATAGAGGTGCCAGGCATGATGTGTAGGTATACGAGTATGTATGGATATGTACGTTTGAGATCAAAACAGATAGGTCGTCGGGTCGTGTAGCATTAGCAGTGCGAGCACGTACGTAGAAAGTAAGTTTAGTCAACTTTGCCGCTCTGTCTACCCCGCAAGGTATACAGGCGTGATGTAAGATCAAAACAGATAGGTCGTCGGGTCGTTACATTAGCAGTGCGAGCACGTACGTAGAAAGTAAGTTTAGTTAACTTTGCCACTCTGTCTACCCCGCAAGGTATACAGGCGTGATGTAAGATCAAAACAGATAGGTCGTCGGGTCGTGTAGCATTAGCAGTGCGAGCACGTACGTAGAAAGTAAGTTTAGTTAACTTTGCCACTCTGTCTACCCCGCAAGTACCGCAAGCGTGATGTAAGATCAAAACAGATAGGTCGTTGGGTCGTTACATTAGCAGTGCGAGCACGTACGTAGAAAGTAAGTTTAGTCAACTTTGCCGCTCTGTCTACCCCGCAAGGTATACAGGCGTGATGTAAGATCAAAACAGATAGGTCGTCGGGTCGTTACATTAGCAGTGCGAGCATGTAAGTAGAAAGTAAGTTTAGTCAACTTTGCCGCTCTGCCTACCCGCAAGGTATACAGGCGTGATGTAAGATCAAAACAGATAGGTCGTCGGGTCGTTACATTAGCAGTGCGAGCATGTAAGTAGAAAGTAAGTTTAGTCAACTTTGCCGCTCTGCCTACCCCGCAAGGGTGAAGGCGTGATGTAAGATCAAAACAGATAGGTCGTCGGGTCGTTACATTAGCAGTGCGAGCACGTACGTAGAAAGTAAGTTTAGTCAACTTTGCCGCTCTGTCTACCCCAAGGTATACAGGCGTGATGTAAGATCAAAACAGATAGGTCGTCGGGTCGTTACATTAGCAGTGCGAGCACGTACGTAGAAAGTAAGTTTAGTCAACTTTGCCGCTCTGCCTACCCCGCAAGGGTGAAGGCGTGATGTAAGATCAAAACAGATAGGTCGTCGGGTCGTTACATTAGCAGTGCGAGCACGTACGTAGAAAGTAAGTTTAGTCAACTTTGCCGCTCTGTCTACCCCGCAAGGTATACAGGCGTGATGTAAGATCAAAACAGATAGGTCGTCGGGTCGTTACATTAGCAGTGCGAGCACGTACGTAGAAAGTAAGTTTAGTCAACTTTGCCGCTCTGTCTACCCCGCAAGGTATACAGGCGTGATGTAAGATCAAAACAGATAGGTCGTCGGGTCGTTACATTAGCAGTGCGAGCACGTACGTAGAAAGTAAGTTTAGTCAACTTTGCCGCTCTGTCTACCCCGCAAGGTATACAGGCGTGATGTAAGATCAAAACAGATAGGTCGTCGGGTCGTTACATTAGCAGTGCGAGCACGTACGTAGAAAGTAAGTTTAGTCAACTTTGCCGCTCTGCCTACCCCGCAAGGGTGAAGGCGTGATGTAAGATCAAAACAGATAGGTCGTCGGGTCGTTACATTAGCAGTGCGAGCACGTACGTAGAAAGTAAGTTTAGTCAACTTTGCCGCTCTGTCTACCCCGCAAAGTATACAGGCGTGATGTAAGATCAAAACAGATAGGTCGTCGGGTCGTTACGTTAGCAGTGCGAGCACGTACGTAGAAAGTAAGTTTAGTCAACTTTGCCGCCCTGTCTACCAGCAAGGTATACAGGCGTGATGTAAGATCAAAACAGATAGGTCGTCGGGTCGTTACATTAGCAGTGCGAGCACGTACGTAGAAAGTAAGTTTAGTCAACTTTGCCGCTCTGCCTACCCCGCAAGGGTGAAGGCGTGATGTAAGATCAAAACAGATAGGTCGTCGGGTCGCTACATTAGCAGTGCGAGCACGTACGTAGAAAGTAAGTTTAGTCAACTTTGCCGCTCTGCCTACCCCGCAAGGTATACAGGCGTGATGTAAGATCAAAACAGATAGGTCGTCGGGTCGATACATTAGCAGTGCGAGCACGTACGTAGAAAGTAAGTTTAAGCAACTTTGCCGCTCTGTCTACCCGCAAGGTATACAGGCGTGATGTAAGATCAAAACAGATAGGTCGTCGGGTCGTTACATTAGCAGTGCGAGCACGTACGTAGAAAGTAAGTTTAGTCAACTTTGCCGCTCTGTCTACCCCGCAAGGTATACAGGCGTGATGTAAGATCAAAACAGATAGGTCGTGGGGTCGTTACATTAGCAGTGCGAGCACGTACGTAGAAAGTAAGTTTAAGCAACTTTGCCAGTGTGCAGAATCCATTACGAGTTATTTTTAAAACTCGACGTTTGTAGTAAGATGTTCGTGTTCTTATTTGTTTTGAAGTAATACAGATTATTTACTAACTTTTTATTTTCAAATAGGACAAGAGTGTCATTAATTTATAATTTATTTCATGATTTTAAACCTACTTATTTTAGGCCAATACTGGACGGATACATATCTCTACAACTAATAAACATGAGCCTTGGTTAGCCGGCGAGAAGCGCACTTAACCACTTAACGTCCGTTTTGCGCTGCGTAACGCATGCGAGGACAATGCGAATTTCGTCCTTATTCGCATACAATTACGGTTTATGTCAAATTGTTTTACAGACGCATCCGCCGCAGCGTTGTGCGATAACAGCGCTAACAGACGCGTCTATCAAACCATTTGACACAAACCGTACTTCTAAGCGAAAAAGGTGGAAAATCGCCTTTTCACGCATGTGATAGCGCTGCGCAAAAGCAACTATTTGACACAAACCGTACTTCTATGCTAATAATGTGGAAAATCGCATTTTCACGCATGCGATAGCGCTGCGCAAAAACAACGCACAAATGGACATTACGTGTGTTACTACATTTCTAGCCTTACCACAATTCTGTAAATACCGTCCAACCTGCCCCCGGTTACCAACCCTTATCAAAGCCGTTTACCGATGTTAAAAATGTATATTTACCGTCGCTTATCGACAGCTGACAACGTCAGTTTCTGTAGGAGACAGCTGAGGGGGCAGCCCTCTCCTCTTTGTTTAACCAGTCGGCTAAATACACTAGCTGTTGCCTAGTCAAGGCATTTGTAAACTTGCGAACCTATTTGTAGGAAGAAAACGAAAGTAACCACTTACCTACTTTGCGAAGTAACTATAAGAAATAGCTGCCTATAGTAAATTAGCGGAATTTTAAATTGTTTGAAGACATCACCAAAGATTTTTCGCGCAAATTGTCATCTCATAAATCCTGATGCTGCTACTTATCATCCAGGGTCATTGGGCAACTTCGTGTCCCACTAGAAGAAGAAGAATTTACCCTAGGACCTAGGTGAGTATCGATCACTTTATAGCTTCTCTCTCTCTTCGTGTGGGACATCGAGTCGTCTGACGACCCGATCAACCTTTGTGTCATAGTTTGACAACCACATACTACAAGTAGCAGACCACAACATGATTGTACCTAACTTCCTCTATAATGACCTTAAATTAAAGCCTCAAAATATTTGTACGTACGTACGTACCTATACAGGTGTTAGGGACGGTGTAACGAAAACTTTGCAGGCGTGCTCAGACCATGAAACTGAACAACTTTTACTATGGAGCCAATAATGGTGGGAAACGAAAAAACATTTCCGACCTCCCATACGAAGTCAGTCAGCTGATCGTGAATTTTGTATGGGAAATCGGTTTTTTTTTCGTTTTACACCATTGACTCCATAGTAAAAGTTGTTCAGTTTGATGGTCTGATCATGCCTGCAAAGTTTTCGGTACACCGTCCCTAACACCCTGTATATCAGGCCTACCATCCCTCTGTGCTTGCAAAAATTTTACCTTAAACATGTATAACATGTAGGTTAGAGGAACTAACACTAGTGTGATGGGTGGAAAGGGCTCGAGGGCTGACGCGGCTCGGCACTCGACGGTTTTAGGTCAACTGCACTGCGCTGTAACTGTTGTATAGCTGGCTTACACGTGCTTGGCTGGTACCGAGTGCTGACACGTGCAAAATTGGGACACATCTTTATTCTTTTTAGTTTGATTCTGGCTAAGATTTATATCATTTCTTCTACCCATGGTTGTCGTAATTTTGACCTTACGTGTGCCTATTACATGTAGGTTAGAGGAACTAACACTAGTGTGATGGGTGGAAAGGGCTCGAGGGTTGACGTGGCTCGGCGCTCGACGGTTTTAGGTCAACTGCACTGCGCTGTAACTGTTGCATAGCTGGCTTACACGTGCTTGGCTGGTACCGAGTGCTGACACGTGCAAAATTGGGACACATCTCTATTTTTCTTCGTTTCGTTTTGACTTAGAATAGCATCGGCTTATTTCCTTTACGTATGGATGTCGTTCTATCAGTAGCAAGTAAAGTATAAGTCGCCTAATGGAAGTGAAGTATAGTACTTGAAGTGCTGTTGATAGTACAACTCTGACACCACGGCTCATCGGGTCTTTGGACGACTTGGTATCGCACTCGAAGAAGAAGTACAAAACACTAAGAAATTAATCGCGTTTTCTGTTAATACTACACCTAGTAAATCAGGCTCCAAATCGTGGTGATTATGGTAGGCAAGCACCCCCTAATAAGTGGAAGTCTATGTCCAGCAGAAGATTATTGGCTACAGATAATAATCTCTATATTAGGAAAGGATATTATTTCACAGTCCGACATAACTTTTCCACTCCACAAATTTCCATAACGACAAGACAAAAACTATTAAGAGGTATCTGTTCGCACGATCTTTAGATCATTAGCAAACAGCCATAATAGTTGGTTCTTACCGCCACTAACTACTTACCTGAAATGGTTAGAGTAAAGCTGTATAGTTCAAATCGGGTACGATTTAAACCTGATGTTTAACTATTTTTTTATTTCAATGTTTTTTGAGTTTTAACCTGCTTGTTGCAATTCTCTGATCTAAACGAATATGATGATAGATGCTTGTGCCTAAATTTCTCCATCAAATCGCATCTGATTGAAAAAGTAGCATGATCACTTATTAATAATCTCCTACCTAGACCTAAGTACACCTTTCTTGCTTTTGCTTTAGTCATACTAGTTATACGTTAAATATCGATTACAATTACCGGTTTCACAGCTATATATTTTACTGACTATACCGCCTTCGTCTTTCAAAAGAACGGTATATACCGGTAATGGAGTGATGTTCACGGAATTGAGATCTAATCACAAATCGCATCATATTTTATAGCTTTCAGGAATATATCGACATAAAGCTCATCTAGGTCATTCTAGATGCCTACACGTAAACAGCCTACAAATTAAAACCACAATAAAACACTGTTAGGTACATCCTATATACATACATATTATTACGCCTTTATCCCTTGCAAAGTAGGCAGAGCGTAAACGGCTGTAGAAAACTTCCATTTACACCACGTCTGACAAAAGTTTGAGAGTCATGCAGAAGACTGTGTATCACCATTGGAATCACCATAGAGACAGGTTGCCAACCTGCCAAATTGCAATACACATCGACTCTCTAATCCCTTAGTTGATGAATTATTTTTGACTGGTTATTTTTAGGATCTGTATGTGGTGCGTATAAGGTTGATATCTTAAATGCGTTGGTTGATATGCTACTACCTAGATTACTTGCCTATCTACTTTAAACATAAAAATGATACCAACCTTAAAAAACCTCTCAAACGTTATCAAAAACCGATTTCAAAGTTACGATTATGAAGCAATAACTCTCGGCTGCATTTGAATCTCCATAAAAACGTCTAGAAGTGCTATAATGTACTGCAATATATCTTTCGGTGGAAATAATATTATTATTGCCGCAATAACCTAAAACTGATAAAATAAAGAGGTAGGCATTTTGGCACCGTGCCCGCACAATCGATGAAGAGATATAATTCTACCTATGAGCATTGAACTGCTATTGGCGGAATATTAGGTACCTACCTAGGTACTATAATATAAAGTAGGTAGGTAGGTAGGTACTGCAAAGCTTTGATTGTCCGAGCCACAAAAGTAAGTAGTAGGTAAGTAATTATATTAATGGCATCTCTCTCTATTTTCTAGAGATGTAGAGACAATTGCGTTTTTAGTCACGTCACAATAATGTTGACTTATGGTTATGACTATATTCTAAAAACTTTGGCTATTTCTTTGACTGGTCCTCCAACAAATACCTAAACTGCGTACTAAAACTTCGCTACATTACTGACCTATCTTGCTTGCTTGACCTCCGAAGCTTTTTAACAAAAGTTTAAATTAAACTTGAACCTTAAATATCTTTAATAGTTAAACGGCATTATAGCACCTCAGCATCATCATAGAACAGTCACAGATATCTGATGAAACCCGTTCAAACCCATAAACTACGATAAATTGTTTATTTCGCCTTGGGCCACTGAGGAGGACAAGGGAGGGAGGGGCGGAGGTTGCACAACATGCAACTACCGAACTACACACTGTTGCTATGGGACAGAGACTAGGCGTAGGCTAGACACTGCAGAAAGACCACTAGGCAGAGTAGTTTGTTTCGCGAAAAGATAAGGTAGGTACGACTAGATAGAGTACTCTTTGGACAAAATAGGTGTGATGACTATCGTAAGGGATAACTTAGGTTCATGTTACATATAAAAATAAATGTATCACCAGCCCAAATTACCTAACTAGGCAAGACATAGGTGCCACTGTCATGAAGATACTACCTATTTCGGCGTTATTTATCTCCATGATGCATTTTTCCTAGATGCGGTTTAAATGTAGAGTTACCTGCGCCGGTATAACTTAACAGTTTTACTATTATTTTTATCCTCGTTCAACATAGCTCAAGATCTATTACCTACTAGCCTATTAATAAGTAAGTAAACCTATACAGGGTCATAGGTTATCGCTCACGCGACTTCATCTCATAAACACTCATAACGTGTTATAAAGAGACCTAGGTTATCAGCTTAGCACTTGCGCAAGCAGACCAGACGTAATTACACCATATTTACATCAACATTATTATATGTAAATAACTATTATATATAACCAGATTATGTATAAAGTGTTTACAGTTGCCCTGAGTAACGACTTGTTTTTCTCATAAATCGGATACTTTGCACCTTACCTACTTAGAAACTGCTTAACTGATAAGGTTACGATTGGACGTAAATAGAACGAAAATCGAAAATATTATGCGAGACGTACAACTCTATTTCCTAAAAAAATAGGTTAAGCTCTGTGATTTTCTTATTACAAAAATCGTCATAAAGAATAGCCTATCTGGGGCACGGCAGTGCCCCCAAATCGAGCTGAAAGCGGCAGGGCCGTACCATCCTTTTCTCGAACCAGTTCAGGCCATTTTCGACCCCATAACTCCCTTGTCGATAAGTTTAGAACCCTCGTTTCAAAATATCTTATCAAGCACTGCATAGACACGATACATTTCAAATTTCGTCTAATTTATACCAGTAGTTTAGAAGTTATAGTTAGTCAAAGTTTCTTAATTTTCTGCCTGACTGACTGACTGACTGACTGACCGATCATCAAAATTCTAAGGTACTTCTAGCAGACCGAGGAGCTTCAAACTTAGAATACAGCTTGTATTTAGTGTATGAATAAAGGGAAAACTATAACATTCTACAAATTCGGTTGCAACCGCATAATTAACTTTGTATTTCCTTACAAATTTATAGGATTACAAAGTTAACTTTGCGGATGTGCTTTGAAATTTTGTAGCTGAGGCTCGAGTAGTTCCAGAAAAGAGAAAAAGAAAGACTACCTACAAAAAGAAATGAGATCCCACCAAAAACATTCACTTGTAAAAAGAACCAAGTCTCGCCTCTCAGTTCTTCTACTGTAAAAAGTTGTGAGATCCATGTGATGCCAAGTCGGTTATTGATTTATTCAAGGACTACTTCAGGGAACTTTCATCTTAAGCTATTGCGTAATTAGGTAACAGACATCATCTTCTTGTAACCATATCGATATTTAAAAACTTTTATATTTACAATTACTAGAATGACTTGGCAATCGCACTATTGCTTGTGAGATACGATGGTCTCGTGCGATGGCCGTGTCATTCTAGTTATTGTAAATATAAAAGTTTTTGAATATCGATATGGTTACAGAAAGATGATGTCTGTTACCTAATTACGCAATACTTAAGATGAAAGTTCTGAAGTATCCTTGAATAAATCAATAACATCACATGGATCTCACAACTTTACAGTGAAGCTGAGAGGCGAACAGGTTCTTTACAAGTGAATGTTTTGTGAGATAAATATTAGAAGAAACTTTTTACCTAAATCAAACTAACTATCATGGTATTTCCGATACTCATAAAGGAATGAAACGAAGTTACTTTACGCACTGTTTGGCAAGTACATCCTCATTTATTTCACCTTAAATGATAGGTACCACCTACCTACCTAGGTACATATCTGTACAGTCACGACGGTATCTAGTCCCTTCTATTTCATCTGGCTAATCTTTGGCCAGGTCGACGACCCCCGCTCTCGGCCTCGCGATACTAACAAACAACAGCTGAGTTACACAAACATACACACACACACACATACACACACACACTAACTAGTTATGCGTCCCATATCTGTAGTATAAGAAACGTTGTTACGTTCATGTCAAGGGCATGGTGATAGGTATGTGTTCCCGTCTGAGTGGCCGACACGGCGAGTGTAAGATTACAAGAGGTGCGTTACTCAGAACTGATAAGAGCGTGGGACGCGGGATGTTTTTTAGACGCTAAGTAATTAGTAAGCTGAGAGAAGTTGTGAGGCGGAGAAGCCAGTCTATCGAAGACACTCGACTTGTAACCTCGTTTCTAAATTTAAGTTACTTAAATAAATAAGTTTAAACTTTATTTGAGGTTTTAAATCAGTTCATCACTTTACGTTCCCGAAATTTGACTGGCGCAGCCGGTTTAGATTCGTTAAACCTATATTGTGCCAGCGCCGCGTGTGCTCGAACATCAGTTACGTGCGTGTGCTTATGGACAATATATACCGAGTCTTCGAACCAACAAAAAATATCGTCATATTTACGGAACTAAACCTGAACTAGAGTGAAAGTGTGGTACACTATAGAAGTGAAGCCTAATGTGACTATGGCAGCGACAGGGCAGTGAGTAAAACTTTTCGCTATCCTATGTTGTTATCCTACATTTTCCTTATTCTTTCCCATTTTAATATCGCATTAAAATTATAATATTGGTTAAAATTGCCAAAGCTAGTTAAGTTCTTTATTATCTGATTTTCTATTAAGTAATTAATTTTAATTTACACGTTAATTAAGTTTCTACGTTAATTAAGTTTAAGTTAGAACTTATCTCGAATACCTGTACCAGTTTACCTGTACATTGATAGCTACGTCTTAATTCAGTTGTAATTTTGTCGTAAGTCGCAAATTGTATTTTTGTTTAACTTACTTTTACTATTACGAATAAAAATGACAGAACGTGTGCCAGTGACGCTCATTCCTAAAGAGGTTGCATCATTAATCCCCAAGTTTGAAGGGATGGAAATATATTAAATTTTTTATAAAGAAAGCCGACTACGTGATTGATTCATATGGTTGTGTACCAGATAACCCAACTCAAAATTTGTACAATTTTCACACTGTAACAAGTAGATTGACTGGTAGAGCAGCTCTCTATTAAGTGAGCGAGAGGATATAACCACGTGGGCTGCTTTAAAAGACCTATTGGTGCAACATTTCGGTGATCCGCGATCGGAAGAATGCGTTGCGATCGAGCTGGAATCTATGAAAATTAAACACAATGAATCTTTTAGTGATTTTTGCCATAGAATTCAGTCCATACGTAGCACACTCTTTGCGAAAGTAAATCGGTTATCTGACGAAGGCGTTAAAGCTGCTAAAATGATTATATACAACAACACTGCTTTAAACGTATTTCTTTATAATCCTGAAGACATGATTCGTATCATACGTTTAAAAATTGCACTAACTTAGAAGCTGCCTAAGTGTGGTCATGGAAGAAACAAATTTTCAGCAGCAATATAACACAAAAATAAAACCAAACTTAATAATCAGCATCAGAATCCGAAACCACAAGTGCCTCAAGCTACTCAGAACACTTTTGTTCATCCCCAGAACTTTAGATTTGGAAATTTTGGACAGCAACAAAATCAGAGCTCATACCCTCAAGTCTTTAGACCTCACCCGAACAACCAAAATTTTAGATTTAGCGCTCAGCCAAATCAGTTTAGATTTGGAATACCAAATAACCCCTACCAGGGTAACTTTAAATTCGGTATCCCTCAGCAACCGGCAATGTCTTACCCACGTCCGAATAATTTTCAAAACATGCAACCAAATCAGTTTAAATTCGGCATACCAAACAACTTTCAACAACAAAGACCATCATACACACCGCCGATGGGAACCGCCGATGTCTCTATGCGTACGGCCTACGCCCCGCTACGCCAAAACATGGTTGAAATTCCTGAAAATATTACAAACGAGAACTATAATGATGAGTTAGAATCCTACAATCAATACAACTCAGCTCTCGAGGCCAATGAACTTAACTTTTATGAGCAAGCAGGTTATGTTTCTTACATTCCAGAGTATTCGCCACCCTCTATGTCGGAATACGTATCTTGTCCACCCGGTTTTGAATCTAACAACCAAAACCCAAGTACCAACCCGAAAATCAATGAATCTGTTGATGTAAATTTTTGCGTAGCTCGGACGAAGTGCAACCAGAGATAGTATATCTAAATTGTTATCCGGTATTAAAATTGCCACACATCTTCTTACCAGAGCTAAACGCCCGTATCTTGCTAGACTCGGTAGTATGAGATCATTCCTCAGTCCTGCTTTAGTGGAGAAATTCTTCCCTGAGTTTAAGTATGTTGAACCGTTTGAGGTAGTTAGTACACATGGGCGAAGTCGGCACAATGACATAGTTTACATGCCATTATTTAAAATTTTCCAAAAAGACGTAATGGTGAAATTTTATGTATATGAAGTAGACAACAAATTCGACGGTTTAATTGGGTCTGACTTATTTAAGCTACTCAAAGCCAACTTGGACTATGAACACCAAATGCTCAGAACAAAGGAGGTTAACATACCTTTTTTATATACACCGCCTCATGAGATTTATCTCGAACCACGAACTGAAACTCGAGTCAAGGTCCCCATAGATTTGCAGAATGGTGAAGCCATACTGAATTTTATAGATTTTGGAGAAAACGTTCGCATGCCTAGTGCAATAGTTAAATGTGTCGACTCATATGCCTACACAGTCATTCAAAATGCCTCTGAGGATCTCATAAAAATAACCTTCAAGCAACCATTACATGTTACAAAAACTGAAGAAAACGAATGTGAAGTAAATTTTTGAACGACAACTATGATATCGATGAATTACTAAAGAAAACTTGAATAAACTCCGAATAGAGCACACCAACGAAGAAGAAAGAAGGGCCATCACACAACTTTGTTATGAATATAGAGACATATTCTATTGCGAACACGTCCCGTTAACTTTCACCAATCAAGTCAAACATCAGATTCGAACCCAAAACGAAAATCCTGTGTATATAAACCCTACCGCCATTCTCCTGCAGAAAACGAAGAAATCGAAAAACAGATTGATAAGTTTCTCAAAGATAACGTCATCCGTGAATCCCATTCGCCTTGGAGTGCTCCGTACACCTTGTGCCTAAAAAGACTGACGCATCAGGCGAAAAGAAATATCGTATGGTAATCGATTACCGACGCCTTAATGATGCTACCATCGATGATAAGTACCCTTGCCGAACATCACCGACTTATTCGATAAGTTGGGACGAGCGACGTATTTCAGTACAATTGACCTTGCGAGTGGGTACCACCAGATAGAAGTTGAGAAGCAGACAGACACAAGACGGCCTTCACGACACAATCAGGCCACTATGAATTCACGCGTATGCCTTTCGGACTTAAGACGGCTCCAGCAACGTTCCAGCGAGCAATGGACAACGTTTTACGAGGTTTACAAGGGTTACATTGCTTAGTTTACTTGGACGACATCATTGTTTATTCATCCAGTTTACAAGATCACATTGTAAAACTACGCAAGGTATTCGATCGACTCAGAGAAAATAACTTAAAAGCAACTCTAGACAAATGCGAATTCATCAAAAAGGAAGTTCTATACTTGGGTCATCAAATCACTAAACACGGTCTTAAACCCAACGATGACAAAATAAAAGCGGTGCTCAACTTTCCTCTTCCTAAAACCCCAACGGAAATTAAGAGCTTTTTGGGCTTGATAGGTTACTACCGAAAATTTTTAAAAGACTTTTCTAAGATCACGCAACCGCTCACAAACTGTCTCAAGAAAGGAAAAAGCGTAGATATAACTGACGATTTCGTATCCGCCTTTGAAAAATGCAAAGAGCTTTTGGTAAATGCTCCTTTGCTGGTGTTTCGTGTTTTCGATAAGCCGTTTGTGTTGACTACATACGACTGAAATATGGCTTTAGGCGCTGTTCTTCTCAAGGTCCCATCGGGAGTGACAAGCCTATAGCATACGCAAGCAGAACTCTTAACGAAGCCGAAACGAGATACAGCACAATTGAGAAGGAGCTATTAGCGATCGTTTGGGCTGTGAAACATTTCAGACCCTATCTTTACGGTCAAAAATTCAATATCTACACTGATCACAGACCCTTAGCCTGGTTAAAATCTCTAAAGGAACCAAACAGCAAACTAACCCGATGGAAATTAGCACTATCTGAATTTGATTACGACATCATCTACAAAACGGCAAACAAAATTCTAATGCGGATGCCTTATCCCGAATCAAAGTAAATGCTCTTGACGACAACACATCAATGCAAGTTAACGTTGATACGTTTAATGAAGATGAGGTGATAGAAATTGATTCCGAAGGTACAATGAGTATACCCTCAATTGATAGGCTTAAATTTGAATCTGATTACCCGGTATTGTCCTCATCTGAAAGTACTATCACCGCCAGTTCAAAGGGAGACACAATACACTCAGCTCCAGACATAGATACAGATGGCATTCCCATTTTACACGAAGCAATTGATACGAAACCCAACCAGATACACATATTTAAATGGAACAGAAACGAAACGTCCGTAAAAGACATCTCTAGAGGTAAACAAAAGGTACTAGAAGTACACATGCCCTAGGTAACGCAGATCTAGTGAAAGATTTTTTATTGAAATACATCAAGCCCAACGTTAAACATTTTATCTATTTCGAAGATGAGCAATTCAGAAAATTGTTCACCGAGGTAGTTGTAATCCTATTCAAAAAGGATACTGTCAAGCTTTTGGAGTGCACAAAACGCGTAGTATACATAGAAGACGAAAACGAGCAGCGTGCCATAGTAATAAAGTACCACGAGGGTCCTACCTGCCATCGTGGAATTAAAGAAACCGTCATGAAATTAAAACGAAATTACTTTTGGGCTAATATGGACGTTACTGTTGCGAGTATTATTAACTCCTGTCAAGTCTGTAAACGAATGAAATACGACCGTAAACCATTTAAACCCGAACTTCAGTTAACTCACACGCAAGACAAACCATTCCAGGAACTCTTTATAGATCTATTCTCAATAGAAGGTAAAACGTATCTCACACTTATAGATGCTTTCAGTAAGCTTGGGCAAGCCTTTGCCATTTCAAATAAGTCGGCGCCTGAAGTTGTGCGAGCACTTATAAAATATTTTTCCTATTATGGTACCCCTTGTAAAATAAATGCTGACCCTGGTACCGAATTTAATAATGCTCTCCTCAAGAAATTCTACAGTTTTACAAAATAGACTTGCACATCAGCACCCCACACAACCCTAATTCTATGGGACTAATCGAGCGTTTTCATTCCACTCTCATAGAAATTTATCGCTTAGCCAAGTATGAACATAAGATCACAGATGCAGCCTCAGTAATGACTTACGCCATAATGTCATATAATCAAACAATTCATTCTGTTACTGGGCTGACACCATTCGAAGTTGTCTTCGGACACACCGACGCTTCTAACGCTTTCAATGTAGATTTCTACAAGCAATACACACAAAAATTGGTCAAGGATCACGTTAGAAGAACAAAACATCTATACAAGTACTTAACTGACAAAATGGTTCAGCATAAAACAAATATTAAAGAAAAACGCGGAGGTGAGAAAGAATTTGATATGAAAGAGGGTGATCATCTTTGTCAAAGGAGTTAATACTAGACGAAGTAAAGATAAGCCGCGATACCAAAAGGCCCAAATCACAGGCGAAGTAGTAAAAAATATTATACCTGTCCAAATTCATGGTCGTGACACCAAAGTTCCCATTAAGGATGTCAAACGTCCTTCACAACTTTTAAAGAAATCTTTCTGACACAAACCATCTTAAGCCTTGTCCTACAATTTCAGATAACTGAAATAAGATAAAAAACGATTACCTAAATTACCGAAATGTTGAAACCTTTTAAAGATACCTCAAACTCTACCACCAGTTATATCATTCAGATAGACAAAAAACACCCTGGGAAATTCGAAAACAATTCAATAGTTTACTATCTAATTTTATACAATTTCCAAATGATATATACTTGACGGGAAGAGATTGAGGTCGCCATATGTTCTGTCGATCTATAATAGATACAAATAAATAAGGAAAATCAGATAATACTCAATGTGAAGCCAATACTTACTTTAAAATAATTCTCGTACCAATTCCTATTTCCACACGACCATCATCATCCAAGCTCCTAATAGTGAAAGGTTTGAAAACAAGTCGCTCTGCACACCCTGCAAGATAATTCACAGAGCCATGTATGTTGATTACGAAGATGATGTCACAGTCACCAGTTACCAGTCCAGGATATTGATTAAAATCGCCCCTTAAATCTGATTACAAACATCACAGATTGCAACCCAAAAAGGTGAATCAATGGATGATTTACAACAAAACTCAAGGTCTACTCACCAAATCCTACTATTCTGAAAGGCCAGAACGGAAAGTAGAATACCGATGCGGCGTGACCAACAGTGAGTGGATTAGTTTCATGAACCAACCAACTTTTTGAAAACATGTTAGTTGCTATCAAATGTCCTATATTCAAAGAGAAATGAAAGTACCTAAGTAAAATCTATTAGAAGGCGTTACCAGAAGAAAGAGCACTTAATCTGGATAAACAAAAGTTAGTGAATCTACAGCAAATAATGAACAGACCTAAATTTGTGTAGTGAAAAGTGAAAATAACGTTGGTATTAAAAGTGTATTAGTTAAGTAAGGTGCCTTAATCTAGTTTAGTTATTACTTTTCTTATTAATAGATTATGCGTTATATAAGCATATAAATTTAAGCATAGTTTAATTAAATTTAGTTTTCTCGAAGCCATCAGACAGATGATCATCCTCTGATGACCTCGAGCTTAATGGGGAGGAGTTATGCGTCCCATATCTGTAGTATAAGAAACGTTGTTACGTTCATGTCAAGGGCATGGTGATAGGTATGTGTTCCGTCTGAGTGGCCGACACGGCGAGTGTAAGATTACAAGAGGTGCGTTACTCAGAACTGATAAGAGCGTGGGACGCGGGATGTTTTTTAGACGCTAAGTAATTAGTAAGCTGAGAGAAGTTGTGAGGCGGAGAAGCCAGTCTATCGAAGACACTCGACTTGTAACCTCGTTTCTAAATTTAAGTTACTTAAATAAATAAGTTTAAACTTTATTTGAGGTTTTAAATCAGTTCATCACTTTACGTTCCCGAAATTTGACTAACTACAAGTTCTATGTTGTGTTATGTATGAACATAATTGTATAAGTTTCAAAATTGTGTAATGTTACACAAACTACATACTAGAGTCTTTTGAAATATTTTACAAATCTGAAAAACATTTCTGAAAAAAAATAAGAAGTAGGTACCTAGGTACACTATTGTTTCATAGGTTCATGTGAAAACAGAGCAATAGTTTTTGGTAATTTTATTTATGGAGGTAGGTAATTTGTTGAACCGTTCCCTGAAAAGTAAACTATGCGCTACTGTTTGGAGTAAATATATTTTTTTATAAACAATGGCTAAGCATTTGTCCGCAATCTCACCTGATGTTAAGTGACGATGCAGACGATGATGGAACATGCTCGCCCGAGATAATGCCTTTCACTCTTGCCTTTAAAGGCCAGGTTATAACGTTAAATTTTTTTAAAAACTGTCATATTCTCACCATGTCCATGGGAAATCATTAATCAGCTTGGCTGAAGGCTTGCTACTATACTATATTAGTACCAAGGTACCAACATAGTTTTATAGAAATTTATGATTAGAATATGATATCAAGGTAAAAGACTTTATATTATACCTACTTGTTCTTTATTTTTATTACAACAGCAAGTTCATTTTGAGCTTTTGTCTTTTTGTGGCAATAGAATTATTTTGAGAGCGTGTTCGTTATATCGTGTATAATGTCAAGGCGAGCTAAGCTACATTCATGAGCTTTTTGATTTATTATGCAGTTTCACTCGTTTTATAATAGGTACTTCGAGTTTCTTGTTTGTTGTTTAACCTATGATAGGCAAAGCATACCTACCTATGTATATGATTCTTATCTGCAAACGTTCGTAAATTATCTTTGAAAGATGCATGCATTTGCTTTTGGCTCTAATCTGGGCAGATAAATAAAGATTTTGTGAAATTTCGGACATTAAAGTAGGTAACAGACAAGATGAGAGGAACCGTTTCTTGATATGGACATGCAATGAAGAGGATGAAAAGCATGTAACAAAGAAAGTAATTAACATGAATGTGGATGGACGCAGAAGGAGAGGTAGGTGTAGACCTAAAAAGTTTGGATGGATTTTGTAAAACACGGCATGAGAAATAAAGGCGTAAGTATGAGGATTTGACTGCTGTACTGATAGACGAAGAGAGAGATGAATGGAAGAAACGATCTCCTATTTACGCCAACCAGTCGCTACCAGCCGCTCTCTTTATGTGATATTTAACTAAAGAATAATACTGACCATACAATTCAAACAGGAAAACTTGAACCTATTTTACCTTCAGATCTAACAATAGTTGAGTCGAAGTTGGCCTAGCGCGGTTATCGAACCCGCAACCTTTCCTATCGCAGCCGATCGCAATCAGCATGCCGTCCGAGCATTATGCCGACAGAACAATAGACCTAGAGGCCGCGCCACGAAAATAAGGCTCGCAGCACAAAATAGAGAGTTTACAGAAGGTTCTCTTGACCTTATTTAG
The DNA here is from genome assembly GCA_024500475.1 of Phthorimaea operculella. NCBI lineage: Eukaryota > Metazoa > Arthropoda > Insecta > Lepidoptera > Gelechiidae > Phthorimaea > Phthorimaea operculella. The sequence continues at coordinate 520,654 of JANFCV010000241.1, forward strand.
GACTTAAGCGATTGTCAGTTGTTTTGTTACATAGCCTAGGTTGCTGCTAACAAAAATCTTAAATTATTAGGATATGAAAATAGCAAATCTGATACAAGAACGTCATAATATAATTGTGAGCCAATTTTAATCCAAGAAATATGACGTTCGTGGCAACCACGTACCTTAAGTTCCACTGAGATTCCAGTTTTTCAGTTAAATTCGGAGGCGTCTAACTCGTCGCCAGTACTGAGTGAGCCATCTGTAAGGGCGCCCCCTGCGCGATAAGAACAATATCACAGGTATAGTCCATTCAAAATCATAGTGTCATGACCAGCCTAAGCATTTTTCCTACTCCATTATGAAAAGTTTTTGAATCACCATCCGTTTCACCCGTTATTACTATGATTACTTAAATAAACACTCTTTACATCTAAAAGTAGAAATTTTTTTTAAAACTCGTTATTTTTTTTTAAAACTTATTTATAATAATTAACACGACTCTATACAAAAGTAGTTAGATACTTAAATTTATACTCAAAACAAATCGTTAGCAATTTTAAGCACGCAAGGAACTACCTTACTTATTCAACGCATCATAAAATTAATTGCTAGCATTAATTATAGGAACAATCAACAGCCCTGCTTACAATTAAGTTATTGTGTTGTTAACAGAGTTTGTAATTTGAATAAATTTGCTTCTTTACAGACCAAAAGAGATACCGGGGTTCATTGGATCGGTTTTCAACTCGGTGTCCCATACGATAAGAAGATAGACCATCTTCTTCCGCAGAAACCACAATCGTTTGGATGGAAAGTAGGTACTTGAGAGGTGACCACGGATAAGGATTAAGGCGACCTCAGGCTGGCTGGAGCTATTGTCTTCGTAAGATGACTGGAAAAATAGATGAGTCAAACGTGGATCGGGTTTGGAGACTTGTAATTTTAGAGCCTGGTCGAGCATTGAGATGATGAAAGATCAACCCAACCTTTAAGCCTTAAAGTTTAAGGGTTAAGTACGTCCCCAATTCTCACGTGTCACAGATAAAGACTGTTTTATAAGATTGCAGCACAAAATATTATTTGAGGCAATCAATAATAGTTATCAATTAATTAACAAAACTGGGCGAGCCAAAGCCAAACACATATTTGACATAGGTACGTCCAAATTATTATTCATTATTATATTATTGAAACTGTACAGATTTAAACACAGTATCGAACCTGCGACCTTCTGGGCTGCAGGTGGCTGCGTGGTGTCGCTAGTTATGGTGCAATTTGTCAGACACGTAACTAGTAGTAAGTAGTACTAGCAGTGGCGAATGGTTACATGCCGATTCCATCGGCTTCCCTTTCAGAAACATACTCTCACATTTATCTACTTTCATTTTGTACATTTTTCTGCTCCGGCCTACCTTCTCTAAAATGTCACCCATCGCCACTGGTACTTAGTAGTAAGCTCATATCTATCTATACATCTATATCTATCTATATCTATACATTTAATAAAATCGTAACTTTTCGGGGTACAGGAACCTCTTATAGATTTCAGAAAACACCTCTACCGCGTTTTAGAAAACCGACAATTTTAGCAAAAGCGACATCTATTTTTTTAATTTTACCCTAATCGTTTGTTCGCGATAATCTTCGAAAATATAGAACGTGTGTACATGAGACTCTTTGTGGTGTGTAGCTACTAGCCCTGGTCAACACCTAGGATACTTTTTACCGGAAAAACGCTTATTCCTACGTGAAATACGATTAAAATATACTGTGATCATTGTTCAGTGGCTGTCAAAAGGAGAAACCTCTTCTCGAAACCTCTTTTTATTGCTTTTAATTGATTTTGACAAATTGAAAAGACATCAGTTTTGACGTTCATTGCCAAACACCAGTTTTATTTACAACAACTACAACATAAATAAATTCTAAACCCCATATCGGAGGGTACTGCCGTACTCACTACACCTCGCTTGCAGCGCAGTTCAAGATATTGCATTACAAGGAACGTTGCTGCCCGTTCTTTAGTTGCTTTACGACACCGACAAGTAGATTGGTGATGCTTATTCTACAGGCATCACACGATACAATAATTTATTATTTTTAAGTGTATCTTAAGATTATCTCTTTTTCAGAGGAATTCTTCCCTGTCTCATGGGCCTTAGCCAAGGCCATTGTAAGACTCAGTAGTCACGGAGGTTGTCAAGAACTTCCTGGCAATGCGACACGTATTGAGTATTGCGGCTTTTTGTGAAGTGTGATAAAGGTTTGGATTGATTTTAAGGTTTTGGCTGTTATCTTGAGTTTTAGGAATCATACCAGTAGAGGATAACTCTGACACCAGGGTTCATCGGGTCGTTGAACGACTTGGTGTCGAAAAGAAAAGAAGTAGAGGATAATACTATTGGTTGGTACTATGTGAATCGTTTGAGCTCTCACTGAATTCTAATTTCGATTATGTGCAAATACGAAGCACGAATTTGCTGTTGCGCGTTCTTTAGTTGCTTTTGACACCAACAGGTAGAATGGGGGTGATGCTATTCTATATAGGAATCATAAATCTATACATATAATAAAACAGTAACGAAACTAAGTCTGTACATGAAATAGATTTAAAAAAGAGTATTTGTATTAAATAGTGTTTAAGATATAGATCTCCAAACAACAAGTAAAAAAATTTTTGTCTGTTTGTCTGTCTGTATGTCTGTCTGTCTGTCTGTCTGTCTGTTTGTCTGTTATTCTTTCACGCAAAACTGCTGAACGGATTTTCACCAAATTTTGTACAGTGATTGCTTATTACACGGGCAACATCTGGATACATTTACTTCGGGAAAATGTCTCAATCCACAGGAAAACCTATTAACTGGTTCAGCAAAGTTCGACCACCCAGAAACTGTTTTTACAAATTTACTGGTATAGAAACGAAGGTATACGGTGATACTATTTATTTTCTGCAATACAATGCTCTTCCTCATGGAAAACGATGAAAAAAAGTTTAAAAAATTGTTCGAGAAGAAAATTAGTCAAAAAATAAATTTCATAGATGTCGCTGATAGTTTTGTAAAACGCGGTATCAGAATGTTTTTCTTCAAGGTATATAAAAGAGCTATGTCGACCTGCCTAAATTTCGTACGCCTAATATGTTTTTTTTTTGTGTACCTCTTTACAACAAAAAATTAATCCAAACCAAAGAATACTATATTCTCACTGACATGAGGGTCGTGGCCACACCCTCAGGCGCTGGCCTATCTCTCGGACGAATGCTCTTGCCGCAGCGCACCACACGAGGTCTCTACCGTGAATGACACAAGTCGTAGGACTGGCACAGAACCGCGTATTTTCAATTTTCTGCTTTGCTAGAAACTCGGCCGCCAGCCCAGCGGTTTGCGTGGTCCGCGGCATAAGTGAGTAGCCACAAATGTGCATCCGCAGGTGGCATCCCACAGTAGAGAGCGTCTGCGGGACAGACCTGGTGGCTAGAGCACGCACGATACGTTTATAAACATAAGGACTCGCCGTATTAAGTCGTTGAGGGCGTGCACCATGGTGTCTTGGATGTCTGCAGCTTAGACCATGGCGACCTCTGTCGTCCACCATTGCCCCCGCACCTGCATATACGCGGCTCGCACACTTTGCAACCGAGTCTCAGTGCCACAGCTATTCTTAGTGAATTGTTGTCTAGATAAGTGTCTAGGTGGGGTGAAGGCAGGGTTTTTAGCCATGGCAGCAGGCTGCCTTGAGACGAGGTAGGTCTGCACCAGAGGATGTCGCTATTAGTTTTTGGAGGACATTTTTTGCGCAGAAGTCGTTCCACAGGCGTTGCACGTCATTTTGGACTTGAAAATCATCATCCATCGTTCATTACAAATTTTGGTGGACAGTAACCATTCAGTTCGCCAAAGAAGGGACGAAATGGAAACATTATTTTTGCGTCTTTTTCATATTACCTACATGACATTTGAGCAATATGTGACCAATGTTTCTTTTCTGTGCACTTCTTCTGTGAGCCAAGTACTAGTATAGATTTCAAAACATCTCGCTAGCGCGTTTTAGAAAACCTGCAGCGACATTTTATTTTAGAGCTTTTGCTATGTTTGTACATCGCAGCAGTGAAAATATGGCACTCTTTCTCTCTTCGTGTTGTTAAACGACCCGATGAAACCTGGTGTCAGAGATTTTCAACCGCCTACTGCAAGTAGCAGGCTTTGACATGATTGTGTAACTACCGCCATAATAGACAACCAGGACCGACGGCTTAACGTGCCCATCCGAAGCACGGAAGCATCTTACTTTTCGTACAATCAGGTGGTTCAGTTTGCAATGTCCTAACCAGACTAGGAACAAATTCACAAAGTGATAGATATCAACTTTTTGAGTGATCCCACCGGGAATTGAACCCGGAACCTTCTGCTTGGCAGGCAGTCATACCAACCACTACGCCACATCGGTTGTAATATAGCACTGAGACACCTAGCCAATACTTACTTTGTGACTGAGATGCTTGAAATTTTTGTGGTATGTACTTAGATACTAGCACGTAAACACCTAAGATACTTTTTATCGCGGGAACTTGCTTATTCCTTCGTAAATTACGATTAAAACAAATCGACAAACCTAAACGGAAAGTCATGACATGACGCATAAATATGGGAGCACCGACTTCACCCCACCTAAAGTGACGAGATGCAAAGCAGTCTATATGTTACCGGTTGTGTATCGATGGCAAATTGATGTTACGACCACGTAACGTCCGTTAGTGCTTTGTTTTAGCGAAAGCGCAAACGCATGCGTCTTTCAGATGCATATGCAAAATCCTCATACCAAAAAACCAACGTTATAGTTATAGATTACGTTGTTTTCCGCAAGTTTTGCAGGCGTTTTTAGATGCATATACGGGGTGTTAGGGACGGTGTAACGAAAACTTTGCAGGTGTGCTCGAACCATGAAACTGAACAACTTTTACTATGGAGCCAATGGTGAAATGAAAAAAATCGACCTCCATACAAAGTCAGTCAGCTGATCGTGAATTTTGTATAGGAGGTCGAAATTTGTTTCCTCATTAACTACATAATAAAAGTTTCAGTTTGATGGTCTGATCATGCAAAATTTTCAGTACACGTCCCTAACACCCTGTATATTTCTTAATTCCCTTTGCGTTTCGCTAAACTAAAAGTAGCTGCGGGCGGATGTTACGTGTGGGAACAACCTTAGTTTAATTGTGCGCATCACTCAAAAACTGAGTTAGAGAAAGGTCCTTATCAACATCTACGATGGAGAAGTGATAGTGACAATTTTCATCAGCACTAAAGGGCCTGTCTGCCTACCTACCTGACGTCGTCGTACACCAGAGCGCGGGTAAACTATGAAAATGGTTCTATTAGAAAGTTGTTAGCATAACTAACCTGTCGTTTTTGTAGGCACCTAGGTAACTCTATGCATAGGCGAGACGAAGTTCGCGGGCACCAGCTAGTAAATAATAATAATACAAGCTTAAGAGTATGTAGAACCTAACGAGTACTGGACGTGTCTTCGATGTAGAGGAACCTAGCCTGTGGCAGGCTTGCAGATCGGAACTGGTAATTTCGGACAGCTGCATTTTGTCAATTATTACTTTTGCAATAACCTCAGTTAACCTTTCATCCTTGGTTTCAGCGACCCAATGGAACAAGAGGACCTTTCTACTCAGGAAGCTTCATGACGCTTCAGTCCAAGGGACATTAATAATGTAAATACAAACGCAGTAAGTATTATTTATTGATTAAAATAATGTAGAGCTAAATTAGGTGTATTATTGTCATGCCGGCTTAGAATAGCATCACCCCAATTCTACCCGTGGGTGTCGTAAAAGCGACTAAGGGATACTCATCCAGGGCAGCAGCGTTCCCTGTTAATGCACCATCATGCACTGCGCTCGCCAATCCGCCTGCCAAGCGTGGTGAGTATAATACCCCCGATGAGGGAGGCCTCAGCAGTGGACTGTTGTGGCTGTTATGTATTGTCACGACGACCTGTAGTATCTTTGTGATTCATATTTGCAGTGTTAGTAAGTAGGTACTTAAGGTACTTTTTCTTATTTGAAAATTAATTAAACATTACTTTTTATTAGTGTAGTAATTTCTTTCTGTTTATTTTATTTCGTTCTTTGAATGGAAATTATGTACTTTTTGATTCCGAAGCTGATCTTAGCGCAGTGGAAGCAAATTAAAGTTATCTTAAAATCTAAAACTAAATGGTCGATCAGCCTCGGAACAACATTTGACTACGATTCGTAGTGCTCTTTACTATAGCTAAATAAAATAAATTTAATGAGAGAATTTTGTTCCGGAAAGTTTCCGGCCGAGAAATTCTTGTTCCAAAGTCTACTTAAACAGGGCCTAGCAGCGAATTGCTTACCGTGCAAACGACGCCGTTTCTTTGTGAGTTTAAGTATGACAGGAATCAGGTATTCAGGATATTTGAGGAGCACAGGAATAGGAATAACCTAAACTCACGGCACCGGAACATCCGCTCGTTCTCGAACTCCTTTCCTCAATTTGCACTATAGTTCACAGTTCGACATCATAATGTTTTTAACACAAAATAACTAAAGATTTCTCTCGAATGAGAAATCGGCCCCGTTAACCTCAATCATTTATAATTAAAATACGTAGCTATCAGCCGACGCGAGCCAACGAAAAGTGAGGTTATATTTTGCCGGCGGTCGCGTGACTCTCAATCAAAGCGCCGGAACCAAAATCACTTGGTTCACTTCCCCACCGAACAGGAAAACCACACGAGAAAACCGAAAGCACACTAAATTACACCATTTATAATTAAAATTCGCATCAACGATGCGGGCGACGGCAGAGGACGTGACAATGACAGAGCAGTGTTGCCAGCACCGCGCGCCCATTTTATACGAAAACTAAACATTCACCCGCCCGGACCGACCCATCGGTCCGCTCTATACATGGCAGGCGTGATAATGTAGCTACTGCTCGCAGGACTGAATCCCCACCTGAACTTCTGCAACTCGAGGTGCCATCACTGCCCGGAAACAGGTTGAGAATGCGCCCCGGCGCCAACGCAGTGGCGGTAGGTTGGCATCCTTAGCAGAACGAGATCCCCAATGCAGGGGTTCAGTCCTGTCCGTCCACTTAAGGCGTTGCTGCAGAATGTGCAAGTACTCAAGCGACCAACGCTTCCAAAGTTTTGAGTCATTTGCTGCAACAACTGATAACGCGACAAACGATTGCTATTCACCTCCGTATAGGGATATTCCGGCAAGGCGTTAAGTGGGCGGCCAATTAAGAAATGCCCTGGCGTCAGGGCCTCTAAATCATTTGGGTCTGAGCTGAGCGGACACAAAGGACGCGAATTGAGTACAGCCTCAATTTTACAAAACACGGTCGCCAGCTCCTCGAAAGTCAAAATTGTTAACCCTACAACGCGCAACAAATGCGTCTTAGCGGACTTTACAACCGCTTCAAAAATACCACCAGGGCACGCTGGTGGATCAGACACAGGTAATGCCCTGACGGGAGGCTCGTGCTGATGGCTTCTTCGTTCTGCCTTAAGAACGTTACACTTTCCTTCATACACCGATCAGCATCCTTAAAGTTGGTACCACAATCCGACCTGATCAGCGCTGGTCGCCCTCGTCGCGACGTAAATCTCTCCAGCGCTGCCAAAAGGCCTCCGTAGATAGGTCGGCCACGAGCTCCAAGTGGACGGCCTTGGTGGCTAGCACACGAACACGCACAAGTACGCCTTGATAGACTTTGCGTTCCGTAGGCGTGATGCCTTTACCATGAAAGGGCCTGCAAATCCGTTCCCACACCTGCAAACGTCCAGGCCTCCGTCACCCGGTCCGGTGGAGATCTCCCATCTGTGGCTGCATTGTGGCTGCCTTCAAGCGGTAACAAGGCAAGCACCTAAACACAACGCTACGTACCGTTCGTCGTCCGATAAGATCCAGAACTCGCGCTGTAGGATGGCCAATGGCGCATTACAGCCCGCGTGCGAGTTTTCTCATGACGATCCCTGACTAAGAGCTCAACTAAGGGTCCCCTTTTGGAAGTAACAGTGGATGCCGAGCCGAAAAGGCAGGCTAGCGTTCGAAGTCTGCCTCAACCCTGAGCATACCTTGCTCATCCAGGAATGGGTTGAGGCGCACAATTCCTCCCTTCAGCTTTCCACGTCCATCCCTGAGCAGCCTGACCTCCTCTTCAAAATGTTCCGCCTGGACGACTCTAACCAATGAGCATAGAGCCGCATTCCGCTCCGCAGGCGAGAGGACAGGTGTAAAGTTCCGTTCTGCTTGAGGCTTCCTGCAGTTGTTCACGAACCGCTTGATCAACCTGTCACCCCAAAGTTTGTCGAGGAGCTATACCGTTCCAGCAAGAAAGCTGGGTTAGGCTTCGGTACGAGTTGCCCCACGTTCACTCGCAAACCTCGATCAGGTGGCCCAAGCGGCGCCCTGCACTCGTTGAATGGCCATTCCTGCGGCGACTCAGTCAGCCATTGAGGTCCCCACCGGTGGGTGACTCACCAAATCAGGTGCCCTGCACCGCGCGAAGCGCAGTCCGCTGGGTTCCATTCTCCCGGTACGTGCCTCCACACTAACGGGTTTCCGACCCCGTAATCTGTGACACCCGATTTGCCACGAAAACCTCAAGTGTATGTACCGACGTCTGCAACCAGCACAGAACTATCCGACTGTCAGTCCACGCGTACACCGTTTCATCAAGTTGATGGTACCACGCAGATTGCAGGTTACATGATTTAGCAAGCGCTAGAAGAGCTGCCTGCCAATTCCAATTTGGGGATGGTCCATCTAGTTCTGACTGGTGCCACCTTACTTTTGGCCATAACCAGACGCACGTGCACAGTTCCCGTTGAACTTGCTGTCCGAAGGTATACAGCTGCCGCGTACCCTCGCTCGAGGCGTCACAAAACCCATGTAGAGTGTGCCATCCCACCGATGGGACTAACTTGCGGGGGTATCGCGATGTGCACAATCCCTGGTAAGGTGGTCACAAACTTGAGCCAATCCTTCAACAACTCTCCGGAGAGTTGGTCGTCCCATCCTAAGTTGGCTAGCCACAACCTTTGTAAAAGCACTTCGCCATGAACGTAACCGGGGCGATCCATCCGCTAGGATCGAACGTTCTAGCGATTGTCGACAGTACCGACCGCTTAGTCAAGTTTTCTCCAAAGGTCGGGCTCGATCTTGTACGTGAATACGTCATGCGTTGGCCTATATTGCACCCGAGGATGCCCAACGTGTTTGGATTGTCCGGGTTCTCAAAGAGGTGCGGGTCCTGATGGAACTCGCCTGGCAAACCGGCCAGGAGCTCTGGGCAACTGGACAACCATTTCCGCAACTCGTAACCTCCTGAACCCATGATCGCGATCAGCTCGTCTCGTAAATTAGCGCCTGCTCCACGCTATCAGCACCCGTGCAGATATCGTCCACGTAGACGTCGCGATCCAGTACTGCTGGCTCGAGGATATCTTACCCTTTCCTGTGCGGCCAACTCTCGCAGCGTACGTACTGCCAAATACGGACTTGGCTTAAGTCCATACGTCACCGTGTTAAGTTCGTATGTGACCATCGGCTCATCTGGGCTCTCACGCCACAAAATCAGCTGATACCGACGGTCATCCGGATGTATCATGGTTTGGCGAAACATCATTTTGACGTCTGCGACGAACGCTACCTGGTGTAACCGAAAGTCTGTGAGAATGTCCACAATGTCCCGGTTCAATTTAGGACCCGCGTGCAAACATTGGTTCACAGACACACCATTCGAGTAGGAGCAGAACCGACAAACACAACCCCTCTTTACTCCTCAGTTGACTTCTACACAGCCAGGTGAGGACGGTAATAATGCTCGACAGACAACCAATCAAGGCTGGAAACAGACAAGTGGACCAATTGAATATATTCCGCATGAATTCTATATACTTCTGCCGAAGTGCTGGGTCTCGCCTCATCTTCCGCTCCATTCCGAGTAGTCTCCGTTCCGAGAGCTGTCGCGAACTACCTAAAGCAGGGCGGTTTGGGAGAAAAGGTAGCCTGGTCACGAATCTGCCTGACGGGCATCTCGCAGTGTTGTATTGATAGAACAACTCGCACTCGTCATCCTCTGGCTTCCGTCTGTCCGCCGTGGGCGCTCTTCAGACTCCCAAAACCTCTGCAGCACCTCTGACAGCACACTACCATAGAGGACGGATCCCCTTCTGGTAGGTCCTGAGGTCTCAAACTGGGCCGAACACCCCCTGTGGTATCTGCCACCAAACCAGTTTCCTGGAGTACCTTCTTCCTACCGCACCATAATCTCCGAGGACGTCTGACCCGAGAAGTACGTCCACCGTACCAGGAGTATCAAAATCAGGATCAGCTAACTCCAACCCTGTGGTTAACCCTCGTACCGTTGGTGGTAACCTAACCTGGGGAGTTCCCAACCACTTCATCAGCACCGGCTGAGACTTGATAGCTGACCCTGTACATGTGCTACCTAATGCGAACTCAAAGTTCGTCTGACCCCGAATGTCAGGCACATTTAGGCCCCGATGCCTACAGCTTCATCCTCACTTGGCCGTACATTTAGGCCTAGCCTACTCACCAGCTTACTCGATACAATACATCCCTGAGCCCCTGTATCCAGTAGGGCTCTTGCTTGAATGGTCCGGCCACCGTATCCCATACCCAAATCTTAGCCGTTGGCAGTACCGTGATTGGACGGGGCCGAAGCTGATGAGTAGGCGGCGATTACCTAGCGAATCTAAACGCGGTGAGGCCGCGTCCGCGAGTATCCTCACTACCCAAACCTGTATAGGTCCCACTCCTGCTGGTAGGAGGTCTGCCGCAAAGGCCATGGCTGGAGTTCTATAGTACCCCGACGGCAAACGTCCGTACCGAGGTTGCGCCTGTAGCCGCGGGTACTCAGGCATAGGCGGGGGCATGCGTGGGTCTTGAGACCCAGCCAGGTGGCTCAAGCCCGCAGAATACTGCATGTACCCTGGTGGCTGCCTAGTGCTCCCCTGACACCCGCCCGTTGAATCCCGTACCTGGGATGGGTGTCGCCCAGCCACGTTCCTGTGCCGCTCTTCCCCAATCCGGCACCTGCTGCCGTGGTGAGGATCGTCCCCACGTCCTTGGGTAAGTGGGCTCCGTCTGTTGACGTCCCCTGCCTGTCCCTGTGACCGATGCGGAGGTGGGCTCCTCCTTGGAGGGTGGGGAGCGTTGCTCCCTCCTGGTGGGCAGGCTCCTTCGCTGATCCGATCAGCGCTGCCCCCGCCTCCGGAGCGATTCATGCAGAGCAGCGGATGGTGTGCACCCTGGCAGTACCTACAGTTGGTGCTTGAAGGGCACTCTCGCACCTGATGCGGCCCCAGGCACCGAAACACCAACGCCTCTGCTGTGCCACACCCGTCTCCTCTGAACCGCGCTGCGCAGCAAGCTCCTGACACGCTGCCACCCCGTGGCCTGTCTCCCTGCAGTAGGCACACTGATTCCAATGCGGTGTTGTACCGCCTGGGTTGCCACTGTTGCCTCCTCGCGCCAGTGCACCCGGCCGTTCCGGGTGGCGAGGGCAGAGGTCTCCTTGCGAGGGCTTCACCAATGCCTTTACGTACATACGCCTGCTTTCGGCCTCGAGGAATTGACTTCTATTCTATTAAATTCTATTCTGGTCAAGGACTTGCCTTATGTATGTCTCAATCGATGACTTATGTTCGCTCGGTAGGCTCAAGCACTGTGCAATGATATAATGTAGCCCAAAATCTGTATGCAAATCATGTCGCTCTATGCTATGTCTCGCGTCTTATGTACTGGGTCATGTATGTCTCGTCTTATGTATGTACTCGCGTTATGTTTGGTCATTGACATGCCTCATGTCTCATGTATGTCTCATCAGGCGTATGTCTCAATCTCATGTCTAAGGATCTTCATGTCTCATGATTCTATCCGAGACATGTCAAATGCTCATGTAATTCTCATGTCTCATGTAGTCATGTCATCATGTCTCAAGTCATCTTGTACGTCTCGTTATGTCTCATGTCCGTGTAATGGACCACACTGCTCATACAGGTCCTCAAACGCCGGCCAGTCGGCCAATCGCCTGCAAGCTCCCACGTAACATGCTGGAAGAGGCACCTGTAATGCACCTTGTCCCACCTTACCACGATGGCTTTCCAATCCGTCACCACGCCAGATATGCTGCTGCAGCTGCCTGCACAGATGACCATGTCCAGCTCAAGCGCTGATGCACATCGCCCCAACCAGCCCTTATCTTCAGGGCCAGGAGCCCCTCAAGCATGAGGCACTCTGTGAGTGTTCCGACACTAACCCAACCTTCATCGCCTGGAGACAGCTGCACCAAGGCGCGTCCTCCGGTCCTCGCGGCCCAGCCGCCTGGAGACACCACCAGGTCTGCTTTGCAGCCCGATACCCAGCGATCAGGTCCATGGTCTCAACTGCTACACTCTGACTCAATAAAAACGAATGTCTCATGTCTCATGTCTCATGTAAATGTTATGTATGTCTGTGTCTCATGTCTCATATGTCTCATGTATAATGTATGTCTCATGTCTATGTAAACAATATTAGTCTCATGTCTTAAACAATGTCTTCCAAAATTAATAAAATATCATGGGTAATGTATGTCTCATGCTTATATGTCTCATTATGTCTCATGTCTATGTATGTCAATAAAGCATGTACGTCTCATGCTACCATGTATGTCTGATGTCTCATGACTCTGATCTTATGTCTCATGTCTCAAATTCATGTATCTTATGTCTCATGTAAATGGTCGATCATGTTCTCAAAACAACCTTAACACATTCGCCAGGCCCACTCCAGCTAATAAAATGCGCGCCAGCTCCCATCAGATAGTAGCGGTGCTGGGCAGCCTCGGCGCCTGGAGACAGCTGCACCAGCCCCACCACCAGCACCACGATGCCCAGCAGCAGGGACCCCACCACACCAGGTGCTGCTGCTGCAGGCCCGAGCTCCACAGAGTACACTCATGTCTCATGTATGTCTCATGTCTCATGTCTCATGTACGTCTCATGTCTCATGTCTCATGTATGTCTCATGTCTCATGTAATGGTGCAACCTTGTTCACAAAACCAACCTTAACACAGCGCCAAGGACCCCAGCTCCAACCAATGCGGCGCCAGCTCCCATCAGATAGTAGCGGTGCTGGGCAGCCTCGGCGCCTGGAGACAGCTACCAGCCACCAAGCACCACGATGCCCAGCAGGGACCCCACCACACCAGGTGCTGCTGCTGCAGGCCCGAGCTCCACAGAGTAGACTCATGTCTCATGTATGTCTCATGTCTCATGTCTCATGTCTCATGTCTCATGTCCCATGTCTCATGTCTCATGTCTCATGTCTCATGTATGTCTCATGTCTTATGTATGTCTCATGTATGTCTCATGTATGTCTCATGTCTCATGTCTCATGTCTCATGTCTCATGTCTCATGTCTCATGTCTCATGTCTCATGTCTCATGTCTCATGTATGTCTCATGTCTCATGTAATGGTGCAACCTTGTTCAAAACTCAACCTTAACACAGCGCCAAGGACCCCAGCTCCAACCAATGCGGCGCCAGCTCCCATCAGATAGTAGCGGTGCTGGGCAGCCTCGGCGCCTGGAGACAGCTGCACCAGCCCCACCACCAGCACCACGATGCCCAGCAGCAGGGACCCCACCACACCAGGTGCTGCTGCTGCAGGCCCGAGCTCCACAGAGTAGACTCATGTCTCATGTATGTCTCATGTCTGTCTTATGTCTGTCTCATGTCTCATGTCTCATGTATGTCTCATGTCCCATGTCTCATGTATGTCTCATGTCTTATGTATGTCTCATGTCTCATGACTCATGTACGTCTCATGTCTCATGTCTCATGTATGTCTCATGTCTCATGTCTCATGTACGTCTCATGTCTCATGTATGTCTCATGTCTCATGTAATGGTGCAACCTTGTTCACAAAACCAACCTTAACACAGCGCCAAGGACCCCAGCTCCAACCAATGCGGCGCCAGCTCCCATCAGATAGTAGCGGTGCTGGGCAGCCTCGGCGCCTGGAGACAGCTGCACCAGCCCCACCACCAGCACCACGATGCCCAGCAGCAGGGACCCCACCACACCAGGTGCTGCTGCTGCAGGCCCGAGCTCCACAGAGTAGACTCATGTCTCATGTATGTCTCATGTCTCATGTATGTCTCATGTCTCATGTATGTCTCATGTCTCATGTCTCATGTATGTCTCATGTCTTATGTATGTCTCATGTCTCATGACTTATGTATGTCTCATGTCTTATGTATGTCTCATGTATGTCTCATGTCTCTCTAGACTCATGTCTCATGTATGTCTCATGTCTTATGTATGTCTCATGTCTCATGTAATGGTGCAACCTTGTTCACAAAACCAACCTTAACACAGCGCCAGGACCCCAGCTCCAACCAATGCGGCGCCAGCTCCATCAGATAGTAGCGGTGCTGGGCAGCCTCGGCGCCTGGAGACAGCTGCACCAGCCACCAGCACCACGATGCCCAGCAGCAGGGACCCCACCACACCAGGTGCTGCTGCTGCAGGCCCGAGCTCCACAGAGTAGACTCATGTCTCATGTCTCATGTCTCATGTACGTCTCATGTCTCATGTATGTCTTATGTATGTCTCATGTCTCATGTCTCATGTATGTCTCTTATGTATGTCTCATGTCTCATGTAATGGTGCAACCTGTTCACAAAACCAACCTTAACACAGCGCCAAGGACCCCAGCTCCAACCAATGCGGCGCCAGCTCCCATCAGATAGTAGCGGTGCTGGGCAGCCTCGGCGCTGGAGACAGCTGCACCAGCCCCACCACCAGCACCACGATGCCCAGCAGCAGGGACCCCACCACACCAGGTGCTGCTGCTGCAGGCCCGAGCTCCACAGAGTAGACTCATGTCTCATGTATGTCTCATGTCTCATGTATGTCTCATGTCTCATGTCTCATGTCTCATGTCTCATGTATGTCTCATGTCTTATGTATGTCTCATGTCTCATGACTTATGTATGTCTCATGTCTTATGTATGTCTCATGTATGTCTCATGTCTCTCTAGACTCATGTCTCATGTATGTCTCATGTCTTATGTATGTCTCATGTCTCATGTAATGGTGCAACCTTGTTCACAAAACCAACCTTAACACAGCGCCAAGGACCCCAGCTCCATCCAATGCGGCGCCAGAACCCATCAGATAGTAGCGGTGCTGGGCAGCCTCGGCGCCTGGAGACAGCTGCACCAGCCCCACCACCAGCACCACGATGCCCAGCAGCAGGGATCCCACCACACCAGGTGCTGCTGCTGCAGGCCCGAGCTCCACAGAGTAGACTCATGTCTCATGTCTCATGTATGTCTCATGTCTCATGTCTTATGTACGTCTCATGTCTCATGTATGTCTCATGTCTCATGTCTTATGTTTGTCTCATGTCTTATGTTTGTCTCATGTCTCATGACTCATGTACGTCTCATGTCTCATGTATGTCTCATGTCTCAAGTATGTCTCATGTCTCATGTCTCATGTCTCATGTATGTCTCATGTCTCATGTCTCATGTCTCATGTATGTCTCATGTCTTATGTATGTCTCAAGTCTCATGTCTTATGTATGTCTCATGTCTCATATATGTCTCATGTCTCATGTCTCATGTATGTCTCATGTCTCATGTATGTCTCATGTAATGGTGCAACCTTGTTCACAAAACCAACCTTAACACAGCGCCAAGGACCCCAGCTCCAACCAATGCGGCGCCAGCTCCCATCAGATAGTAGCGGTGCTGGGCAGCCTCGGCGCCTGGAGACAGCTGCACCAGCCCCACCACCAGCACCACGATGCCCAGCAGCAGGGACCCCACCACACCAGGTGCTGCTGCTGCAGGCCCGAGCTCCACAGAGTAGACTCATGTCTCATGTATGTCTCATGTCTCATGTATGTCTCATGACTCATGACCGTCTCATGACTTATGTACGTCTCATGTGTCATGTCTCATGTATGTCTCATGTCTTATGTATGTCTCATGTCTCGTGCATGTCTCATGTCTCATGTATGTCTCATGTCTCATGTATGTCTCATGTCTTATGTATGTCTCATGACTCATGTACGTCTCATGTCTCATGTACGTCTCATGTCTCATGTATGTCTCATGTCTTATGTATGTCTCATGTCTCATGTATGTCTCATGACTCATGACCGTCTCATGACTTATGTACGTCTCATGTCTCATGTCTCATGTATGTCTCATGTCTCATGTATGTCTCATGTCTCATGCATGTCTCATGTCTCATGGCTCATGTTTGTCTCATGTCTTATGTATGCCTCATGTCTCATGACTTATGTACGTCTCATGTCTCATGTCTCATGTATGTCTCATGTCTCATGTCTCATGTATGTCTCATGTCTCATGTATGTCTCATGTCTCATGTATGTCTCATGTCTCATGTCTCATGTATGTCTCATGTCTCATGTACGTCTCATGTCTCATGTCTCATGTATGTCTCATGTCTCATGTATGTCTCATGTCTCATGTATGTCTCATGTCTCATGTCTCATGTATGTCTCATGTCTCATGTATGTCTCATGTCTCATGTCTCATGTATGTCTCATGTCTCATGTCTCATGTCTCATGTATGTCTCATGTCTCATGTCTCATGTCTCATGTCGCACTGTCTCATGTCTCATGTATGTCTCATGTCTCATGTAGCATGTCTCATGTCTCATGTCTCATGTATGTCTCATGTATGTCTCATGTCTTATGTATGTCTCATGTCTCATGTCTCATGTATGTTTCATGTCTCATGTAATGGTGCAACCTTGTTCACAAAACCAACCTTAACACAGCGCCAAGGACCCCAGCTCCAACCAATGCGGCGCCAGCTCCCATCAGATAGTAGCGGTGCTGGGCAGCCTCGGCGCCTGGAGACAGCTGCACCAGCCCCACCACCAGCACCACGATGCCCAGCAGCAGGGACCCCACCACCAGGTGCTGCTGCTGCAGGCTAACTCCACAGAGTAGACTCATGTCTCATGTATGTCTCATGTCTCATGTATGTCTCATGTCTCATGTATGTCTCATGTCTCATGTCTCATGTCTCATGTCTCATGTCTCATGCATGTCTCATGGCTCATGTATGTCTCATGTCTTATGTATGTCTCATGACTCATGTCTCATGTATGTCTCATGTATGTCTCATGTCTTATGTATGTCTCATGTCTCATGTCTCATGTATGTCTCATGTCTCATGTAATGGTGCAACCTTGTTCACAAAACCAACCTTAACACAGCGCCAAGGACCCCAGCTCCAACCAATGCGGCGCCAGCTCCCATCAGATAGTAGCGGTGCTGGGCAGCCTCGGCGCCTGGAGACAGCTGCACCAGCCCCACCACCAGCACCACGATGCCCAGCAGCAGGGACCCCACCACACCAGGTGCTGCTGCTGCAGCCCCGAGCTCCACAGAGTAGACTCATGTCTCATGCCTCATGTATGTCTCATGTATGTCTCATGTCTTATTATGTCTCATGTATGTCTCATGTCTTATGTATGTCTCAAGTCTCATGTCTTATGTATGTCTCATGTATGTCTCATGTCTCATGTCTCATGCCTCATGTCTCATGTATGTCTCATGTCTCATGTATGTCTCATCATGTCTCATGTATGTCTCATGTCTCATGTCTTATGTATGTCTCATGTATGTCTCATGTCTTATGTATGTCTCATGTATGTTTCATGTCTTATATATGTCTCATGTCTCATGTATGTCTCATGTCTTATGTATGTCTCAAGTCTCATGTCTTATGTATGTCTCATGTCTCATGACTCATGTACGTCTCATGTCTCATGACTCATGTACGTCTCATGTCTCATGTCTCATGTATGTCTCATGTCTCAAGTCTCATGTACGTCTCATGTCTCATGTATGTCTCATGTCTCATGTAATGGTGCAACCTTGTTCACAAAACCAACCTTAACACAGCGCCAAGGACCCCAGCTCCAACCAATGCGGCGCCAGCTCCCATCAGATAGTAGCGGTGCTGGGCAGCCTCGGCGCCTGGAGACAGCTGCACCAGCCCCACCACCAGCACCACGATGCCCAGCAGCAGGGACCCCACCACACCAGGTGCTGCTGCTGCAGGCCCGAGCTCCACAGAGTACACATGGGACATGGGACATGGGATATGGGGCATGGGACATGGGGCATGGGACATGGGACATGGGACATGGGGCATGGGACGTGGGACTTGAGACGTGGGACATGGGACATGGGGCATGGGACATGGGACATGGGACATGGGACATGGGACATGGGACATGGGACATGAGACATGGGACATGGGACATGGGACATGGGACATGAGACATGGGACTTGGGACATGGGACATGGGACATGGGACATGGGACACAGGACACTGGACACGGGACACAGGACACGGGACACAGGACACAGGACACAGGACACGGGACACAGGACACAGGACACGGACGGGACACAGGACACAGGACACAGGACACGGGACACAGGACACAGGACACAGGACACAGGACACAGGACACAGGACACAGGACACGGGACACGGGACACGGGACACGGGACACGGGACACGGGACACGGGACACGGGACACGGGACACGGGACACGGGACACGGGACACGGGACACGGGACACGGGACACGGGACACGGGACACGGGACACGGGACACGGGACATGGGACATTGGACATGGAACATGGGACATGGGGCATGGGACATGGGACATAGGACATGGGACATGGGACATGGGACATGGGACATGGGACATAGGACATGGGACATTCATACTAACCTTAAAACAGCGCCAAGGACCCCAGCTCCAACCAATGCTGCACCAGCTCCCATCAGATAGTAGCGGTGCTGGGCAGCCTCGGCGCCTGGAGACAGCTGCACCAGCCCCACCACCAGCACCACGATGCCCAGCAGCAGGGATCCCACCACCGCATGCAGCGCTGCAACCTTGGTGACCAACAGACAAGTTAGTTTAGGTGGCAAAGGGTTCAGGGAAGAGGATTTTATCATCTATTTTTGTTTGATGATTTTGTTCTTGAATTTCGCAACATGTTCAATCGAGAACACAAAAATAGCCCAGTGCTTAGGTCAGTTCTGATTCCTATAAAATTCTTTTTTTGTATAGGTACCTATTATACGTAGGATATTTTCTTCAAGAAGAGTTTAAATTCTTATGCAGTCTGAATTTAAGATCACATCTGTTTTGTGTGTGATTTGACATGAGTTTATTAACAAGATCAACATATTATCTTTTATCAACTACCTACCTATAATATGTAACATTAGCAATATGTTATATTAGCAATTGAACACCACAACTAATACCAAAGTACTCATCGTTGCAGCGTATATCAAGAGCAACTCATGCGGATTATTAAGCTTTCACCTATAAAGTTCGTCCCTATATTAACTTAGTTATATCAAGTTATATCGCCAAAGTTCGCTCCCCAAGCTGTGATGGGCAAGTAATGCTCCAGTCTAATTAAGTGATATAGAGATCGGGCCAATCAGGATTCTCCTCGAAAAAGGGTAACTTTCTTGAGTGGTGACAGCCTTAAGGCACATATTAGGGAAACGGCGCGCGGGGCGCCTTTACTACAGATGGACCATTCAGTCCTAATGTCTTTTACCGGAAATAGCTGGGATCTCAGGGGAAGTCAAGGTAACTAAGAAGGTGGTTAGCACGAACGTCATATTTCTTGAATTAAAACTTCCTCAGAATCATATAACGTTACCGGGATCTCAGGAGAAATCAAGGTAACTAAGAAGGTGGTTAGCACAAACGTCATATTTCCTGGATTGAAATTTATTCAGAATCATATTATAACGTTCTTGTATCAGATTTTGCTGTTTTGATATTCTTCTACTTTGAGATTTTTGACAGTAGCTACTCTGGCCACATGTAAAAAGTGTCAATTTCAAAAATCCTGAATAGAGTCGAGTGAACCTTCTGTAAACTCTCTTTTTTGTGCTTAAGTAGTTCTAGTTTGCTATCTTGTAGGGATCTATCTTTTACAGCATTTTGGAAGAGATAAGTGTAGAGAATATTCTGCTACGTACGAGTAATGCTGTTTCAGCATGCCATCACCCTATTTCTACCCGTGTGGGTATCGTTAATAGCAACTAAAGGATGAATTCTAAAGCGATGAAAAGGAATGCCCATTTCTGCCAGTGGATTGTGCTGGCTGTTGATAGTTTCGAGCACCCCATGACAAGTGTTCTCCCTCAGGCAACATTCTGGGAAGCCCCGTCGAAAACTTTGTACCTATGAATTTACGATTTTTTACAGATAAGTAGATTATCTTTGTCATGACATTTATGACATGTCATCATAATGCCTTTAGGACCGATCACAGGGTTTCCTGCTTTTATTACGTCAGTGGTTAATGTTTGGGATTGAACTGAAATAAACCTTTCGTCACGGAATTTTGCAGGACTATGATGATGCAGGAAGCTGCTACGCCTAACACTACAACTATTTATGTCGTGATCATGATAATGTTGTATTCATCCTATTTCTATATGTATGAGATCTTAACAATATTGAAAATGTAATGATGTTGATGATTATCCTTTATTTTGTTTGATGAATCAATTAACTCACACTGTCGTACACAGGGATTGTTTACTTTCTCAGTTGAATGTGGTCTAGCGGAAGGGTGAACTCTTCTACTGATATCTATTTGATGTTCAAATGTTGAATAGTCTATGATGGGTCTTACCACAAAAAATTTAGACAATTGCTGAAGTTTAAAATAAAAATTCATACAAAAAAAACGCAAGACACGCGTTCAACGCTGGTCTAACTTTTTTGTGGTAAGTTCCAAAATTTTTTATGTTAAAACTACGTAGCATTAGTAGCAAAAAAGCTGGCTTACTTACATCACTCACCTTTCCGCAGACATACAGTTCGTTTCTCAGTCGGTGGTGGTCTGGCGAGGGTGTGGGCTCGCCGGTCTCTGGTCTCCCGATCTGCAGAGGCAGCTGCGAAGGCCGCCGCCCCGTGCCCCTCTTCTCATTGCGACGTCGCTCGTGCCTTACGGCTACTGCCGGCATAGCACCAATCATCTTGCCTGTCAGAAAACGCCACAGAATATAGGCCGTCGGCTAGGGGAGGCTTTGCTATATACATGTGAATCCAGGTTATTCTTGAACATTAAAAGCAGTTTTGAAAGCTTTCTGCTGGTGTTAAAAGGGGTTATTCACATGAGTATAGCAAACCCCCCCCTAGCCGACGGACAAATACGAATGACAAAAGCGAACGAAGTCGAAACGATCTTCAAGAAACATTGGATGGGTTTTAAATAGCCCTTTGTGACTCTGACTCAATATGGTCTGGTAGAAGTATACAAGGTGTAAAGTGACAGCTCTACGTGGGTGCATTCAGACCATAGAACTGAACATAACTTTCCATACGAAAATATTTTAGGAGAAGTTTTTTTTTACTTTGCGTAGTAAATCAGCTGATTGTAATATTGTATGAAAGCTCAAATATTTTTGACTGATTTTTTTTCTTGTGTGAAGTTGTTCAGATTCATGGTTTTAATGCACCCTATCGGTATCCGGAGAGCTGTCCCTTACATCCCGATATTTTAGTTAAACCAAGGAAAATGTGAAACCAATGCTTCTTGAAGAAAAAGTAAAGTTGCATTCCTGAACAGTGACCAGACAACAGATATTCCTATAGCTACGAGAATCTGAATTGAAGCAAAATTGTATCTCATTCAAGGTACAGATCCAATCTACCTCTTCTCCGATCGTAGACTGGATTAAAAATAAAATTGAAAACTTTCTTTTCTATTTCTAGACATTGAAACACTATGATATCCATCCAGGCAGACATTTTAAAAGCATGTTTCAAAGTTGATAACTCGTTTTGAGTGACAGAGCAAACACATAGGGTTGACGTCACTGACACCTGCATCCATTACGGTGATATGACATACAAATTGTTTGTCTAAACTGAATTCATTTTTAAATTCGTTTAATTTTCCATTAGAAAGTATATTTCGTGCATCGTAAGTCTTCTCAATATTAATTACAGCGATACAATTATTAGCACATACACACATACATGCATGTTGTACCTAACATCTACGTAGTCTTTTGTCTCACCACAAGGAATCGAACGGAATCATGCATTATCTCTAACCACGAACATTGGGAAGTAGAGTCAGTTATACATAATACAGGGTGTTAATATAAATGCGTGAAATTGCTATGGTTAGGTTTAGTATCGATAAAGGAACCCGTAAAAATAATTTGAAATATTCCAAGTAGAACAATTTTTTGACAAATGTTGCCCCGCTAGGCGGTATGCGGGCGAGACTGCTCGCGTGGTCGGTCACAACTGACCAGGAATTCTCAAATTTTTTAGTGGTTTCATTATCGATACTGAGCCTACTCTTAAGATATATCACGCATTTAAATTAATACCCAGTATTATTTCAAGGTTTAAAAGTCATGATGTCAAAATTTTTACCCTATCACTGTCAAGTCATATGCAGGTCACACTCAAGTCAGATGCAAGTTACACTCAAGTCAGATGCATGGATAACAATTAGTAAAAAAACTTACACCTCTGATTATCTCTTGGCTGCAATAAAGACTGGAGCATATCTGAAACAAGATCAATAGAAGATCAGTAATGCAATTTATAAACATCTTTAAATGTACGGGGCCAAGTAGGTATACTACCCTGGGGAACGATACAACCTTTTTACTGCCCTTAGCCGCAGAGTTAATGAGAAGGCATTGAAAATTGGCGGTATCTTACCCATCAATCTGCAATTTATATGCTGGGGGATCACGCGACACTGAGCGATAGCGATCATTTGTAAAATCGATTTATTTGTATCTTATCCAAGTTTAAAATCGATATTTTATTAATAACTGTCTGTTGTTGCTGTATTTATTTGTGTCTCTGTTTTGAGGAGCTTCAAGTTTTATACTTACCTATTTTAGGGTGTAATAGGCAGGCAGGTATGATAATTGATTTTAAAATTCGCCGGTGTTATTCATAAGCCAGTATTAGACGCAGAATTTTAGATTGTATAAGATATGAATATGACAACATGCGTGGAAAATCTTTCAGTTCATATTTAAACACGTACTGTACGTTATTTATGTGCGTTTCGAATCTTGTGAAGGTACGAAATTTGTTAAGTAGGTATTCAAAGTTCCACTAATGACGTTGGTATAGTACGGAGCTATGCATAAATACAAACAAGTATTCGTTCACATGTTTGCGTCCAAGTCTCATTTCGTTCACGTTCCCTCATTCCCTAGTTCCATTACAGCCGCATTTCCCTCGGCTCAAACGTTTTTATAACCTGGGTCTTTGTAGACGGGCTGCAAATCACCTGGGATGTGCAGTATGTACCTACTGAATGTATCAGCAGTAGCTTCTAGAGGTAATTTGTGGCAATACCACTACAATTTAGTTAGATCAACTTACAATGAAAACCTTTGCTAAAAACCGCCAATATCTAAAGACATTTATTGCACAACCAAGATACAAGTAACTAGAAATTACTGTAGGTAGTCCTGTACGGACTTTAATGGGTAATAAAGTCTAGCTCAGCAACGATTACCTACGAAAAGATACTCGAAAATGTAATATAGTGACAGCAGCAGCAAATTATTTTATTTCCTGACGGAAAAAAGGATTATCTATGATTTTACGTTTCTGTCTTCATCGGCTAATTTTGGATGTTTTTACCTACACTACAGCCGTGTATGTATTTTCCGTTTAGATGTCAGAAGCTCGTCTGCATAAGAACTTAAAGGAAAGCGGGTCAGACGTCGTTATACCTACAGGTTGTAAAAAGCCTGCCTGCATAATTTTCCAGATGGATGTTTCGTACTTCCATATTTAATGGCCTGGGTTGTCATGTCATGCCATACCTACCTAACTATTATCGTAGGTACCGATATACAGGATGTAAGAGACAGTTCACACACTGGTAGGGTGCATTCAGACTTTCCCACATTTTTGGACTTTCTAAATGCAGTCAACTGATCGTGATTTTGTACTCGAGGTCGATGTTTTTAGTCGTATCCTGACAAAGTTCCGTGGTGTGCGTACACCCTATGAGTACTTATTAAGGAAACCCCTTTATTTCCACGATGAAATAACCGGTCGGGCCGCTAGTAGATACATAACAAAATAAAAAATAATTGTTCTATTTTAGATACATCTGTAGTATCTATCTACGTCATCAGCGTGACACAATACGACCCCAATCACACTATAACATACCCTCAAACAAACCAAAGCTTTTCCAGAGAATAGAGGAGAAATCTCATACCCACTTATGGTTATTGGATCTCTCGTGTTCCCTTCACAAATAGTATCTACAAGCTCCCTATTTGTTCTGCGATCCTGGTAGAAAGATATCCGAGGTTTTGTGCGATTGCAACCATTGAACCGAAAATACGTTGCTTAACTTGTTTTTTTGTTACGCTTGAACCGATTTTAAAAGTGAGATTTTGTAGATTCT
Organism: Phthorimaea operculella; assembly: GCA_024500475.1. NCBI lineage: Eukaryota > Metazoa > Arthropoda > Insecta > Lepidoptera > Gelechiidae > Phthorimaea > Phthorimaea operculella. Next base: position 545,218 of record JANFCV010000241.1, read on the forward strand.
ACTTCCTTACTTAAACAAATGGTATTATCACAAATTAGGGAAACGGCCCACGAGACGGCACACTCAGTATTAGCGACGATTTTGACGTTTACTGACCTTAACTGGAAATTACCGGAACCTCAAGGGAACCTTAGGTAACTAGGAAGCTGATTGCCACGAACGTCATATTTCTTGGATTAAAATTGGCTCAGAAACATATGACGTTTTTGTATCAGATTTTACTGTTTTGATATCTAACCAACAAACCAAAGCTTTTCCAGAGAATAGAGGAGAAATCTCATACCCACTTATGGTTATTGGATCTCTCGTGTTCCCTTCACAAATAGTATCTACAAGCTCCCTATTTGTTCTGCGATCCTGGTAGAAAGATATCCGAGGTTTTGTGCGATTGTAACCATTGAACTTAAAACGTAGCCTGGCTTGATTTCTTTATGCTTGAACCAATTTTAAAAGTGAAATTTCGTAGAACAATATGGCATGATCACAAATTAGGGAAACTGCTCGCGGGGTGCCTATACAGATGGCTCACTCAGTATTTGCGACGATTTTGACGCTTACTGACTCTAAGCGCAAATAACCGGAATCTCAGGGGAAAGGAAACCAAGATGTTGGTTGCCTTGCCACGAATGTCATATTTCTTGGATTAAAATTGGCTCAGAATCATATGACGTTTTGTACCAGATATTACTACTTTGAGATTGATCATGATCACAGTTAGCAACCCTGCCTATGTAACAAATGAAAATCGCAAAAATCCTGTATTGGGTCGAGTGAACTTTCTGTAAACCCTTTATTTTACGAAACTCATGCATGATACAATGCAAAGGATGATGTAATTGCCATTAAAACCACCTACCCATTTATGTGACCTCATACTGTGAAAACGAGTAAAAGTTAATCCCTTAGATGGGTAGGTAGATTTGCTACTACTGAAGTAGCGTGCAGTATATGAAAGTATAGTGACATTATCACATTGTTTACCCACTCGAGCGGTAGATACCCGATAAAGCACTCATTCAGCTTGTTGTTGCGATTTAGGACCATTCCCATGTCAACCAGTTCTGGTATAATAACTCAACTTAAATGAAACTATTTTTAATTCAACAACTGAAGTTTTAGCTTGCGTGTTTGAATGAACCATTTCATAAACTAACAATATCGTCATACATAAGTACTAGGACATAAGCATTCGTAGAAACTATGCTGCTTTTTACGTTTTTAGAAAAAGACTGTGAAATTGTTTGTTCGTCTACGCTTGTTACGTCGTAGCAAAACGCTACGGGACAGCTACGTGGTGCAATTTCTTAATGTTTTGTGCACTCTACCCTAAAATTACTGTATAAATGGGTTGCCTGGGTCTAATTAAAAATCTCTTGACATAGGTAGTTCATTAATCATTTTGGAGTATTCCATTATAACGTATTAAATAAGTAATTAGGTAATTGATTATTTTTATAAAATTATTATATTAAATTTTGGCTAACATTTTGCATAAAGGATCCATAAAATGGTAGGTAACTTGAAAAGTTTAAGGTTCAGATTTATTTCAGTTTTATTTATTCCTTTTCACGACCGAACTTGGTCGAACCAAGAATAGACCCATGCAACAAACAATAAGCCGACCTTTTAAAAGTTCATGATGGAACGAGACTTCGACGCTTTCAGAAAAGGGGTTATATGATGAATGACTCCAACTAAATATTGAAAGGCCATAACTTATGTTTCACTCAAATAAGGAATATTCAATGATTTATGCCGTATGATGCCGACCTAGAATAGCATCACCCCAATTCTACCCGTGGGAGTCGTAAAAAGCGAATAAGGGTTAATTTTTCAGAGATTGGCAGCAGCGTTCTCTGTGAATTATATATCTTGCACTGCGCTCGCCAATCCGACTGCCAAGCGTGGTGAGTAGTTATGTATGGCAATACCCCCCGATAGGGGGAAGACCATGTCTAGCAGTGTGTTGTGGCTTTTATGGTTATGGTTATTGGATTTATTGCAGAAAGAAGTTTTGGAAATCCCATAGAAATGCAGTATATCGTAGCATCCTACCTACGTCGCAACAAATTAAGGCGATCACAGTTTGTATCAAAATTTGAGTTGAAGGCTGCTATGAACCAAACATGAAAGATATTCCAAAGCGTTTGTCATTAACCTTACCTTAAGCTACGACAACGTGTAAATTTTTACAGCAATATTGAAGTACCTAGCTACAAACTTTTAATTTGCATTTACTGAGAAAATTTTCTGTTGCAGACATAAAAATATATGCAGCCATTTCAAACTTTGTCTCAACTACTAATGACATAAAATGCAAGTTGAAGTTACGGTTAATAAAATTCCTCATTTAATACTTAGGTACTGAAACTGCGATGTAGATGCACCTTCGGAGCCGTAAAACCTGAAGGTTACCCAGAGGTCATTAGTTATTCAATTTTGTATTGCCAACTGTTGGGAAATTATTTCGCCACACGATCATTCAGAGTTCAGAGTGTACAAAACATTGTTAACGAAGTAAATAGAAATAACCACACGAAAACAAACATTCGTTACAAGCCTGTCGATTTGACATTTGAAAAGAAACTTTCCTTCGAATTGATTCGATCAACGCTTACTGCCTTTAATGTGACTTTAATTTAAATCTAGATAATATCCAGGTTTACGCCGCGTTCACACATGCGACTCTTTTTTGTCGAGCGACATTTGGACATTCCTTTCACTATCGTCGAGGACATTAGCGTGGCCAAAATAGTTGCATGTGTGAACGGGCACTAATGGTATATTTCTGTCCAAAAAGCTATGTATGATTTTTGTGCTACGTTAGAATTTCAGAGATTCATGAGGGTCGAAACACGCTGATACGTACCTAATTCGTCCGTTGCGAAATTCCGGTTTGTTTGATTATGACATCACATCGGATAATTATTTTCACGTTTGTTGGTTATGTTATGATTTCTAAAATGACAACTGTACTGAGTAGATGAGTTCTAATTAAACTTTTGGTAGGGTAATTCTGGTCTTCAGGTTGGTATCACTAGTACAATGTTATGCAGGGAGCTATGCAAGTTTAAACAAGTCGTGTCTGGGAGCTGGCGCTGTAGTTGGAGGGTTTCGTGCAATTCATTCCAGATTGCATTAACTACCGCTACTCTGCTACACATCTACGTAGGTACCTAGTTACCTACCTATGTACACTTCAGAATTGATAATTTCCATTCTGTAACTTGCTATTCCTTTCATGGATTGAATAAAATTACCAGATAGTTGTAAAATAGGTCTGATAACGTATGCTGTAATTCTAGCGCCATTTGATGCAAGCTTTTTATAATCAATATCAGCGCACATCCACACATTCCAGGATATAGATACAGTGGCGTAACTAAGGAACCAAAGGCCCCGGGGCAAAACTTGACCAGGGCCCCAAGCCCAGAACGATAATCCGCGTGCCGCTAGGGAATCCCCGAACCACCGGGCCCGAACCCGGTGACCGCCGGGTGAATTCCCGTGCATGAACATTTTGATATTGATCGACAGATGGCACTGGCAAACAAACCTTTTGTACGAGAGTTGTAGGGAACCCCCTGAATATATCAAATAAGTTGCCGAATGAAGGTCGGATTTCGGGTTTACTTATTTTAGAATATGGAAGAACTTTTTCTTACTATTAATTAGTGCTTCAATCAGGGCCCAAGGGCCCAGAGGGCCCCCAAGGCTCAAAGGCCCCGGGGCACTGCCCCGGTTTGCCCCTTCGTAGTTACGCCACTGTATAGATATGCCTTTTCTCTATTGCGCCACTACTCTCGATCCAGTGCCAATCTTATCGTTTGAGAACCGGTATTATTAAAAAAAAACAGGTATATTTTTTAATCGTGGAACGGATCACCCGGAAACAGAAACCTTTTTTTTTCTATTATTATTTACTTACCGAGCTAATATATATAATAATCTTCTAAATTGCCTTGCGTGCCCCGACACCTGCACGCTAGAAGAAGTATGGGCAGCCACTCCAAATGCCATTCGTGTGGCAACGTATTGGAAAAATAAAATTTAATTCGTCGCGACTCGCAAAGAAGAAGAAGAACCGAGCTAATTTTCTTTTTGCCGTCTAATAGGTATGGCACTAGTTGTTTGTTGGCCCTTACATTGCTTACCAACTTTTATAAGTCGGTATATAAGTAGTTAGGTAAGAATACTACATTCTAATGAGTAATAAAAATTCCAGTCCATAAATTGTTCGCAGCAAATTCGTCAGGTCTTCCGTAAGGCTCACCTTTTTACTGTCAAACTGTCCATCCGGCGCCGGACCGGACCTACGTCAAAGTCAAAATAAATAAGAAATGCGTAAGCAGGCTTATTTATATTTTTGCGTAACCCTTTTTTATTGACCATCTTTTCATAAAGCGATTACATAATACTGAAGTATAGTAAGACTAAATGAAGAAGGTATTACCAATTTACCTCTTTAGGACAAAACTCTATTATGGACATTTATTGTCAAACATATATCTTTGACAGTTTTGATGTCAATTTTAAATAAATTGAAAGTTCTGTCCGCACAGCGATTTTATTCTCGCTTTTTTGTAACACACTGAATCTTATGCAAGATTCCGCACTGACGCGCGAAATAGAGCCTAAGAATGAACATTTCTCAATTAATAGCAAGATACTTCCTCCTAGGACAATGATCTATACGAGGATATATCGTCAAGAACATATTTGACAAGCGAGAATGTAAAAAGAAAATCTTTGACAACTTCGATGTTGAACCATCTTGCTCATGTTACCTATTTGGACTGTATTTCAAAATGTCTGTAATGATGTAAATTGTAGGTAGGTATGATGCGAAATATAAATGTATTTCTATTTCTATGTAACTTTCAAACAGTTCGTGATTCCGAGAATTAACTGTACGTATTTCCAATGTTATCTGAATGGAATTTTCAAACAGTTTGAAATTCCGAGAATTAACTCTACATATTTCTAATGGCCTCTAAATAAAATTTTTAAACAGTTTGAAATTCCGAGAATTAACTGTACGTTTTTCCAATGGTCTCTAAATAGAAGTTTGAAACAGTTTGAAAATCCGAGAATTAACTCTACGTATTTCCAATGGTCTCTAAATGTAATTTTCAAAAGGTTAGAATTTGAAATTCCGAGAATTACCTCTACATATTTCCAATGGTGTTTAAATGGAATTTTCGAACAGTTTGCAATTCCGAAAATTAACTCTACGTATTTCTAATTGTCTCTTATTGGAATTTTCAAACAGTTTGAAATTCCTAGAATTAACTCTACGTATTACCAATGGTCTCTTAATGTAATTTTCAAACAACTTGAAATTCCGAGAATTAACTCTACGTATTTCCAATGGTCTCTAAATGGAATTTTCAACCAGTTTGAAATTCCGAGAATTAACTCTACGTATTTCTAATGGTACCTAAATAGGGTTGGCTCGAGGAAAGAATTCAAACAAATTCAATAATAATTACTTTATTAATTAGTGTAATAAAATTGAGTGAAATAAAATATATCTATCGTGGAATGATGTGTATTTTCAAAAAGGTTGATTATTTTATTATCCCAGTATGTAAGAAAAACAGAAATCTAGACCAATAGGACACAAATTGGCGATGAGTGACGTAAATATAGGTGAGAAACACACATAGCGCCCGTTTGTCATACAAATATGGTATATGTCAAACGGTTTGACAAACGCTTCAGCAAGCGCGTTCACGGATGTGATGTGTGTGTATGTCAAACCGTTTGAATAAGGTCGAAATTCGTATGGTCTTAACGTTACGCAGCGCAAAATTAACGCACAAACGGATGTTAGGTACTTGTGTTTCTCGTCATAATTAACTGGCAAGATTTGCCATATTGCTTGCTTTTCCTATACCTACTAAATATTTGATTTTGGTTATATTCAAGTTTCTGCAGGTATACTTTGTGTCTGTATTTTAGGTATGTCAAGTTAGACTTAACTTTTGTCTTGACTGTTTTTGTAAATGTTTATCGTTTTTTTCCTGTTTTTCTTACATATACTGATATGGTTTAAAATGTGTTTTATTAAATTACAAGTCTTTTATAATTGTATGTCTTTCATAGTTTTGTACCTATAGGAATATCAGTTTTATGGAAATTACCTACCTTTTAATTAAAAGTGGTAATATACATTTTTGTGCAACGTTAAGACATACTTATAGAGGTAATTAATTACAAATCACAAATTAAAGAGAAATATTGTATACATTGTGAATGGACAATAATGGAAAACGACATCTTTGAAAACGTTATATGTATATCTCTATCTACGATTATTTGTATATGCTTCTGTACGTCAACTGTAAAATCGTTTAACAATACAACAAGTAATAGGCAAAGAGGAAGTTCATATTCGTATTGTTTTAGATAACTTGGTCAGTGTGCTGTATTCAACTCATCAATTTAATGAAATGTATGTTTTATTTTATCATTGATTTAAAGATAATGAATACCCACTTTACTTCCATTTTGTTTGCATAAAATTACATACTCCTAACGTTTTCAAAGATCCAGCTTAAATAAATTTCGGATAGCTTCCATCAATATAAGAACCGCATAATATTAATAAGTGAGTGTATACAACCGTATGGTATTGAAAAAATCGCAAAAGCGTCCACAAATTTCATTCACGACATCAAAATATGAACTACTGACGCTCTTGAGACTCAAACATCAAAACGTTATCGCTCTTGAGCCCCAAACATCAAAACTTTATTACAATAACAACACATAACACTACGCTGATCACATGAAAATAAAAGATCTAGCTAGCATTAGACGAGTATAAAAATTCATTGAGATTTTCTAATAGCAATGCTTTTTATAGCAAGGTGCTGTTGTAGGTAAATATGGGACGAATTTAATCTGGTATGTATCTAACCACCCAACTCGGCAAAATCAACCTATTTTGACGACTTAGTTTGTAGTTTTTTCTTAATTCGACTCTATCAATCGATTCTTTTAACAAGTTTTCACATGCAGAAGCGGTGCAATTTAATGAAGTATTTTAAAAAGTTCTACTTTCATACTTTATTTCTTAAGTCCTTTACCAATGTACTGGCCTGTCCCTTCGTAGTTGATAATGATTTCACATTTATTATTATAAATACACCACCGCACGTAGTTTTTTAAATGACAGAGAGCTACAGGTATCTGGTATAAAAATTTGATGAAATCATTTCAAGTGTTGAGCCTTATCATATTTCTTTGTCACACTCCTCTGCTCTTTGGGAAAACATTGGTCAGTTTCATTGACTTGATCACGATTTGAAATAATTCCAGCAAATTTTTTTATCCTGTAAATTGTGCTACGGTAACTCGAAAGTTTATTATTTTAGCTACTTTGATTGTAAATTCATCAGATTCATATATTTTATAATAGTAATAAATGCACTGCATTATCTTAGGAGAAAAGTTTGCTTTATCATTGATTACTTTAATGTAAGTAGTTGTATATAGTACAAGTGAATGAAAATGTTATTTACAACATGTGTGCGATTCTTATCCTATCAAAATATTCGTACATAGTATAAAAAAGTTGTATAGGCACAAGAAATGTCACAATTAATTAATGTGCAGACTATATGATTGATAATTTGCGCTAGATTCATCAAAATGTGCAATAATTCTTAAATAGAAACATTTATAAGTAAAAAACAAAACAACTAAACTACTTATATCACAATATTTGAAAAATTGTAACTAAGGAACCCAGTCAACCATAAGACCATCGTTTACAGAATTTGTACGTAAGACAGAAAACATATATATTACAGTATTTGAAAAGTCTTTTAAAGATACATAAGTATTGATTTGATTATAAGTAGTAGTGTTTTTTAAACCAGAAAATCGAGGTAGATGCTTACAAATTGTAAAACATATTTTATTCAATATCCACTATTAAACAGTCAGTTTTGAATAGGAATATTTAAATGAAATATATTTTATATCGTAGCTCATCCCATTTATATATGAGCGTCATATTTTACGTGAATTCTTATTTTCGTGTATTTATTGTATAGATATATTTTAGTAACCGTTTTTAATTTGATTGAAACTCAATTTCAGATCTTAAAAAATTACATAATTTTAGAATATCCACGCTGGTTACGAGATACTGGATTTTGTGCAATAAGTATCGATATTACATACAAGTTCACATTCGATTTCTTACGTACAAACGAACACACAAGCTAGCTTGTACTACACATCGAGCGATAGACACTACAGTAATAAATGTTTTGGGAAAACATAGATGATAGATTTTACTTCAAAGTTATTTTCTGAGGTCGATAAGATTTACTTTTGTTTTTTCTGAAACACCTTCTTCTTCTGCATCTTCGTCAAATCGATTGGCAACTTTATATTATTTTGGACAAGTGTTTGGCTCCCTTTGGGTTGAACCACAAAATATTTGAAGATGGTTTGAAAGGTGATGTTTTTATCTTAGTTCATACCAAGTTCCTTTTTCATTTATGTTTGCGCCCAATAATCTACTTTTATCGATTCCGCTTGAATAATAGTAAATCGAATGATCTATGTTTTCCTAAAACATTGCAAGGTCTTATTTACTTAGTTATATTGACAAGGAATGTGCTTATTACATTACATTACACAAGTGAATTAGTTTAGTTTTATTTAATAAGGCAGCATTTGACCACACCCAGTGCACCGTTCATCAGAATTTTGGCATGGCAAGACTTTGGCAGTTCCTTAAAACACCTGAGTAACAGTTAAAAGATATTTTATATAATTTGTTCTTATGTTATCACAAGTATTACTTTAATTAAAACAATTGCAAAACTTAAATCCGTAAAAATTGCTTTATTGTGATGATATTTTACCTGCAAAATAATAATATACTTAAGTAAACTTTATGCTTTTCTTGAGAGTACATTATATATTAATTTATGATTAATATGATTTCAATTGAATGAAAAAAAATTAAAGAACTTCATCAATCCTATCTCTGAAAAATGCACTGAGTAGTGAGTGTAGTGATAGCAGATATTATAACTAGAAGGGAAAAGGTTAAAAAATGCTAAGAGGATATTATGAATGTTTATGTTTTGACAAAACATTATAGCTCTACTTTAAAAAAACTCAGCTCTTCTTCTTTTCGTGTGAGATACCGAGTCATCCCCAATGAACTTTGGTGAGAGATCAAGCGTCGTCGACTACTAGTAGGTAGCAGGCCTCTGCAATCGACTATATTTTTTTTTGTTTTAGTTTTGTATATTGCCTTTCAATTGAAGTTCTTTCAAGACCATCAAAATGAAATCCGTCATGAAAGTTTCGGGCCTTTTGTTCAAAGTTTCTGTTGAATATCTTTGAGCTATGTAGGGAACGGAAGTACTCCTAAGAACTTTGACTTAAGAATTAATGTAAGAGCTTAAACTGTCAAAATATAGACATCCACGATCAACTAGGAAAGATTAAAAGGACAGCAAAAGGTACTAGGAGATGATACTTATATAAAGACGATTTTTAAAAATTATCTTGAGCATTAAGCTAAGCTCGTGGTATATAATAATATCGATTTCGTTTGATTCGACAATCTCTCGCTCACAAAAGTAATGAGATCACAGCCTTAAAGAAATTAATTGTGATTGGTTTAATATATAAAATTTGGTGGACTACGAACTAACAATATAAAATATTGGAAAAATCTAAGTGATCAATTCATAACTAAGTAGGCTAAACTTTGCATTAATAAAGTTTGTAATTAATTTGATAATAATAATTTAAAATGTTAAAATCGTTATGCGGCAGACGAATTCAAAGATAGCACTTTAAATACGGCAGTGCAGATATACAATAATTCCGGAGGAATACAATTATAATATCATAACTTTTGATAAATCTATATGATACAATAAGTACAAAAGTGTTCTGTTGAAAAGTGAAAATATTATTGCCATTTTGTATTTGGCACTTGCAACTGTTAAAAAAATCCAAAGATTTCATAATATTTGTTTTGTTAAATAAAACCAGAAAGAAACTTGATAATAGTTCAGTATAAAATCTACACCCTACAATGATTTTGAACATCAAAAGGACAAAACAAACACTAATATCTTATCAAAAATTGTCAGGTATAAGAACAGTATATTAACAATCAGTCTCAAGCCAATACATACGGAATAATAATATTATAATATAATCAATTAAACATACATTGTGTTACCCCTCTCGTAACTTTACATTCTTGTCCAGATTCAATTAAACAGGACAAAGTGTATTTCCTTGTGGTACTCCCATTCATATTTTGACTACAATTACGAAAGAGGCTTTCACTACCGACTTACTGCTATAATCTACCAAGAGTTGGTCCATCTGTTAAAATATAAAAGCGCATGATAAAGAAAGATCCACAGTGATGCCGCCACATAGCCTCGAAGCTTTTTATAGATAGAAGAAAGTAGCGGAATACACAGAAACACTCTTAGTTTAAGCGGTAGTCGTTAAATCGTACACTTTCAATCACAATAGTAAAGTCTGATTCACTTTCAAAGATTTACACAGACGAGTCAAAATTTAGCATTTCGCTGAGACCGAAGAATCGCCGAGAAAACAGGTGGGCCAGTAGAAGAGGCGATGAGAGCCTGAAGTTTAGAGGCCTGCCGAGGCGTATCGGTAGCGGTCGGGTTCATCGTAATGCCGAACCTTGACCTCGTCGCAATCTCACATGCGCGACATGATCATGTACCTCCCGTCGGACTGCAGCAGCTCGCGAGTGTCTGAAGGGGCGGGGCTCAGGCTCGGCGCCACCGACGGCGTCGAGTACGTGTCCTTGTTGAACCGCCTTCGCTCGTTCTCAGAAGCCACTGATATCTCTTCTTCCGCGATCTGTTCCAGAGGAGATTCCCTCAATGCGTCACCGTTAGCGAGATCGTGTCAGTTGTTTCTGGACGTATTCCTCTAATGCGTCCTCTTCGCTCTTCGTGAGGTATTTGTGCAGGATGATCAAAAATATGCCGATAGCTACAGCGAACAGACCCGAGCAAACGAGCTCGTTGAACCAGCTGATGGAGCCTACACTGCTCCAAGAGGTGACCTGGTCGGGGAGCAGCCCGGACCCGATGAGGAACATTCCGAGGACGAGAACACGACTCCGAGATGGAGCATGCCGACAGAGGAGACGACCTCATTTTCTTGAGCTCTGGTGTTCTTGAAGCGGCGTCGCTCGAGGCTGCCGGTGGAGCAGTGGGGGGAGGTGACGCCGGACTCGGTGGACTGGAGGGAGTAGCGGCGCTCGCGCGCGCGCTGAGCCTCCGCGCGGCGCTTGCGCTCGCGGCGGATGGCGAGCGCGGAGTGCAGGCCCACCGCGTGCATCCTGCAAGCACGGGCACGGGTGAGTCGCCGCGTCGCTGCGTCGCACGCACGTGTGCAGTGCGGCGACGCGGCGCGCGGCCAACGCAGGCGCGGGTGCCGCACGCCTGGCGGAGTGGCCGTGTGAGTCGCACGGTGGCCGTCCGTCCGTCACCCGTGCCCGTGCCGTGCCGCGATACACGTCAAACATATTAGATACACGTCACGATTCAAATCACAAAGGCACTACGGCTATAGGTCACTTCGAAAAGCATCATTTTGAGGTTCAACTGATTAGAAAATTTCAGCGCGTGAACAATTTGAATCGTGACGAGTTTTTGGTAATAAGGGACAATTAATAAATACTCCTACTAATGAAAAATGTGTTTTTGTAGATACAGATCATTCCACGAAGACTGTTTCATTATATTCTAGCGGAGTAGAGGTAAAAGTAAAATTGTAAATGATAAATCCTTTTCCTCTCTTTCAAAACCCTAATGAAAACAAAGCTTATAACTAATGGAACGGATTATTTGAGAAGAGAGCCGATAAGAATAGACGCAATGGAAGATTTTCCTTTCGATTCCAAGAACGCTTAAATTCATTTTATCACTGAAAATTCTTAGATAATTCCGTTCATTCTGTTCGCTAAACGGTCCAGTGGTGAAATTATCCGGACCCTCCCCTTTCAAACCTCTGCGGATATTTACCTCCCCCTCTGATCTCAGAGAGAGGCAACCTTAAGAAAGAATTAGAATGGAATCATAAAATCTCGACCCTGTCAGATGCGCTAACAGTCAAATGCAGCAAATCACAAAATAATACATTAAAAGTCTGCTTCAACTAAAGTCTGCAACAAGGTATCGTTAAAATGTATTTGTGAATCTGATATTGGAGACAATTGTAACAGATGGCAACCCAGGCGGAGAGCTGTATGTACTACAATACAAGAGCAGAATGATTTTAGAAGATTCAAGTTGTGCTTCAAAAATGGGCTACAAAATCAGGCTACAAAATGAGGCTACAAAAACATAGCCGCTACAAAAACATAGCTGCTACAAAAACATAGCTGCTACAAAAACATAGCTGAGACAACAGAGCTGGGCCGTTTGCCAATACTAAAGCTGAGCTGGGCCGTTTGCCATTAATATTTGTTTATTAAGCAAGTTCATTGATAACCGATTATCGATTAGTTAATATAAGTCTCGTTGAATATGGTGTTACTGGCTGGCAGCACTATGCGATATTGTTTTGTTTTTGATGTTCTATGAGATTTTCGGAGTTTTTCATTGAATTTTGCTGTATAAAATTGCGTAATAAATGAATATTAGAACAATCGGACTTTTAATAATATTCGTATTTTATATTCAGAAGTGGCAAATGCGATAAAAGTGCAAATGAAACGTGCTAATGCAGAAACCATACAACGACGTTTACGTAGGTGTGATGGCACTGAAAGTGTGAAAATGTAGAAAATATCAGAAATGCGTCTCGAAGTGAGACGGATACACCAGCACGCACTTTTTCACGTCACTTTTCGAGAATCTTTACCTACAAAACTCTCCTTTAAAAAATGAAACTCAGTTTGATCCCAGAGTTCGATCCCAGTTATGATGAAGAAATATAGAACGAAACCGAGTGCATTAGGCGTCAAAGCAAGCCGAAGCTAAAGCTAGCAAGCTAATCAAGATTCCGCCTGTACATTTAGTCCGGGGCCCGCCGGGACCGTATTTCAAGACCATTCATCTGCACAATGTTCTGTTGTACAATACACTGCCGTGCACCTGATATGCATTGAGTACCTATGTCGTGCATTGTGGGTCCCCGCCAAATTCGCCACGCCAAACAAAACCGATGTGTCAGACGAACGAGGCCTAACATAAATAAAACAGAAATTATCAAATAAATTACATATTTCGTGAAAGTTGTGAATCAAGTGGCAGAGGTGGCTAGGCGCTTTTGAATAATACAACTGTCGGACAAAAGAAAACAGGCCATTTGATCCAGAAAATACATAAGAACTGCGCGGTTCAATTTGTTTTGGTGCTGATAGCCCCATAGTCATGATCACAGGCGACGGAACGCATTGTCAGAGCTATGCGTTTAACCTGAAGAGCTGTATACGAGAGTTTTCGATGTGCCCTGGATTGTGCCCTCCCTTACACTTGCCATGGCGCTGTGCTGGCGAACTGTTCAGTGCAAGCTGAAGTATTCCTGTCCGTGCGGAGTGATATGCGGCAGCTGCAACCGATGGCTGGCGGCAGTAATTCTGGTTTAAGGCAGCGCTACAAGGAAGTTATAAGGTCATGTAACCATTCTGTTTCCATTTATTTCTGGTATTCAGGAGAAAGTTTCAGATAAAACCTAAGCAGTCATTACATGCCATGTTTTAATTGTTCACAGCTATGGATTAATGTGCTTCTTGTCAAGTGAGTGTTCCTGGTATCTGAACTGGGCTGGCTGGAATTTGCCTGTCAGCGACAACAGAGGAGCAGTCATGGCAGCCAGCTAAACTGTCAATGGAGCATTTCACATGTGGCGGCTGGCCGGTCACAGAGTGGTATCTATAGGACCTGCATTAGAAGCCCTACTGGAAGCTTGTTTATATCAGGTGCTATCTTTCATTATGTTACTATCGGTTCACTTAGTTGACACAGTTCAATTGGTTGTAGCAAGATATAAGGGGAGCTATTAAAATGAGCGATGTGACCATTTAGAGCTGAAAAGGCTACTGATACTGCAGCCATTTACCAGCAGTGTAAGAATAAATAGGTTTTGTTCATGCATTTTATCCTCACAATGTTACAGAATAGTCTTAGATAGCTTGTAGACCTAAGCTACTTACATTTAACATTGTAGAAGCTTGTAATGGGTTCAAAATCAATGTCTCTCAGGGCCAATAGAAAGTATGGGATGCCAAGGATAAAATCAATAAGTAAGTGTTAATTTCTTATCTTTGTGTGGAACACTGAGTCGTCCAACAACCCGATGAACCCTGGTGTCAGCGTTTCACATCCGATTTAAATGCTTGAATAACAAACAACTGTTGTTGCATGCATGGAATTCATCAAATGTGTTCTGTGACTAAAATCAGTACCTAGGCTGTAATTTCAAAATCGTTTCTTCTGAAATAGGTTCTACACATGTATTGCTGAATATTTTCTGTCAATCTGGCAAGTCGGTATATTAAATGTGGATGTAAGTTTACATTCTGCATTGTAGGCATTGCAGAAAGAAAATAATAGCAACAACTTGTATTAATTATTTGGACATAACATAAGAACAATATACAACAGGTCACCTTATTTCTAAAACAAATCTCTTCCAGTAAACCTTAGATACAGAGATAATATTATGTCAGCCCAATGGCTAAAATGAGATAGTCGCGATACCATATTCTTTCCATTTCGACAAGCGGCAAAAAGTCATTCGAATTCAATGTCACGTGATTGTTAAAGTGTTAGACAACGATCGATACAAAATGAGTAGAGTTAAAGACATGGGTGGTTATAAAGTTCTCTGGATGGGATACCGTTGTTCTGCATATTGTTGAAGTTCCTAATATACTTGGCATAACTAGATTCACATAATTTTCTTTGTCATACTATTTGTTTAGAAGAATGTTTATTTGTCATACTGCATTGATAGTCATACTATTCTTTTGCCTTATTTTGTTTTACACTAATTTAGAGTCGCATAATTATCTTTTGACATAATGAATGATCAATCAGCATCCTACTAATATTATAAAGGCGGATGTTTGTGTGTGTGTTTTTTACGACATCACGCTAAAACGGCTGATTAGATTGACATGAAATTTTGCACAAATATAGAAGAGTATCTGGAATAACACATAGGCTACTTTTTACCACGGGAAAATGTCTTATTCCTATGGGATCACGCATATTCCAATATTTTTGCAAAGGTGGCGTGACTGAGCCGATTCGCGTTTTAAACGTTTTCGCCGAAAACTAACAGCGACATCTCTTGGCGAGTAATGCTTTCCGCGGAATAAAGGTTGCAGCAGGTGAAACCGCTGACGGGCAGCTAGTATTTTATATGGAAACATTGGATTCAAACACAGTATTGTAGAATGATGTCCAACGTATTTATTATGTAGACCCGCAGTAAAAAAAATAACTGCAGATTTTCGGTAGGTTAGGTTGTGTCAGGTTGACATGTATGCTTAATGTTTATGGAATATTATGCGTTTTTAAAATTATGTTAATGAGTACTATGTCTATTAATGCTTATTGACATTATGACTCTGTAATTTATGCCTCAACGGTTATGCGTGTTGATGTTATGACTTGAATTCATTATGACTATTGATAATATGCCTAATAAAAATATGACTTAAAATTTCAAGACCCCAAACCTCTTTGGACTGGTAGCTGCTGATTCTTTACATTCTTATAAAGTGCTGTGCCGGACTCAGACTCTGGTAGCTCGTGATGAGCAGTTAGACCGGAAGGTCTTGATTGATTTACTTGAAAGTTAAACTGATGTGTTGAATTCTAACATGGTGTGTATTGCCCCAATTGCAGGGCAATTGTTTTAGGATGGCCGATTAGTAACAGATGGCAACCCAGGCGGAGAGCTGTATGTACTACAATACAAGAGCAGAATGATTTTAGAAGATTCAAGTTGTGCTTCAAAATGGGCTACAAAATCAGGCTACAAAATGAGGCTACAAAACATAGCCGCTACAAAATAGCTGCTACAAAAACATAGCTGCTACAAAAACATAGCTGAGACAACAGAGCTGGGCCGTTTGCCAATACTAAAGCTGAGCTGGGCCGTTTGCCATTAATATTTGTTTATTAAGCAAGTTCATTGATAACCGATTATCGATTAGTTAATATAAGTCTCGTTGAATATGGTGTTACTGGCTGGCAGCACTATGCGATATTGTTTTGTTTTGATGTTCTATGAGATTTTCGGAGTTTTTCATTGAATTTTGCTGTATAAAATTGCGTAATAAATGAATATTAGAACAATCGGACTTTTAATAATATTCGTATTTTATACAATCTTTCTCTGACGCTGCAAGTTCCTGCGGTTATGGCTGCTTCGTGTATCTTCGAGTCACAATCCATCAGGCAAAGTTAATATGCACTTGCTCCGTTCCAAATCACGCATAAATCCTCTCAAAGATCATGACATGACCGTACCTCGCTTGGAACTAAATGTTGCTCTACTACTTTCTTTATTAGTAAGCAAACTAAGTAACACGCTTAAACTAAAGCTTCGTGTTAATAAAGTCCACTTGTTTACCGATTCTAAGATAATGCTTGCATGGTTGCATACGGAACCCATGAAGTTGATGGCTCATGTTGCGAACAGAGTGAAGACTATATCTAACAATACTGCTGACTGTCATTGGTCATATGTCAACACCAAGGACAACCCTGCCGATTATGTTAGCCGAGGAGTGAGTCCACAGGAGCTTAGCACCTGTAATATTTGGTGGCATGGACCAGAGTTCTTGCACGACAGTGAGTACAAGTTTGATATACCTATAGATCTCCCTTCTGATTCATCGTATAGGGTCGTTAAAATAGTCAAAGTTTATCATCTAGGCACTATCAAAGGAAAAATATCTAAAAACAGCCAGATCCTCGCTGAAAGGGCCTAGAAGTTGAAGTTGAGTGCTTTTCAAATGCGTATCTGTTTATGTATCTATACAGAATATTTAATAAACTTTAGTGTATGAAAGTATAACAAATTCTTCATGGTTTCACTCTGGTTATTCCTACAAATCCTCTTGAGCATTCCATAAAATCAGATAAAGCCTCAGTGCTCTGATTGTAAAGTTTCCCGAGCCCACGTCGCAAAAAAATTGTGGACCAAAAAACGTGCAAAACATTTTAATTATCTAGAAATTTACATGTTGATTACTTCAGTGCTCGAGAGTGCTGAAAAAATTATACGTGCTAATTGTTCTTCTCCCTCTATGGCTTGGTAATTGACTTAATTAAGATATCCAATTTCATCGGCCTGTATTCGAAAGAGCTTTGTTCGTAGAAAAAAATGTATTGAATTGTCAACAGAGGAGCTCATTCATCTATCAATTCGATGGCATCATGCTCATAGAAATGCACTCTCACCGCATTGAGCATAAAGGTTCTTCAATGTTATCGGCTGGTTATTCCTATTTAAATTATCGGATGATCACTGCATCCGTATTTTTTTGGATCCTACGCCCTTTGATTCAAATCGAACACTGTTTTATACTTTCACGTCTACAAAGCCCAAAACACCATATCAACGTCTGCTATCACAAAGGGAGGGTTGCAACGTTTGCCCAACAAATTCCAAAGTCGTTGTACGAACTCGACGTTTGTCGAGAGCAAGCACTTACTCTTACAAAGATAAATGCATCTTGCGGATTGTAAAGTCCTCGGCTGGGGACTGGGGAAGCCGCAAAATCTTCTTTACGGACAGTTTCAGTCTCTCGGGAGATCGTTTCAATTTTGTAGCTTTTGCTTTAGAAAGTACCTCATCAAACAATAAATAAAATAAAATAAAAATTGTTTATTTCAAAACAATACGTTCGGAACGATATCAGTAGGTACAATTATTTGTATTGGTCGTTGTCTAAAATAAGAACGAACTTTAGTTTATTAGGTAGTTCAGTTAGATAAATCAGCAAAGCTCTATGTAGCATTTCGTATGGTTTCGATCCTTAGAATCTAATTTGCCCTCTAAGATGGAAAATATCGCAAATGAAGAGTCATTTCCAGTTGTAGGGGTACCTGTAAAGTGGTTGGAATGCTTTCAAGGAATACCAAGAGGTATGAACTAATTCTACAGATAATAATTTTCCATTAAAGGTATAAGCAGGTTACTAGGCTATCATAGCCGATGAGGCTGATTATATCGAAAGGCCTGTTACTTGTTTGAAAGCCGATAGACAGCTGAGTGGCTCTCTCGGCTTACATCGCCGAGGGCTCTTCACTTTTCGCTCGAGTACCGTCGCCTTTTCATGAAGCCCTGGTACAAAAGAGTATGGTATGCTTTATGAATTTTGTAAAATGGAGTTTCCGTCCGGTGTTGAAAAAAAAAGGAAATTACGGCGAATAGATAATATCAACCACGGGAAATGAAACTGAATTACTCATACAAGCATTTGGAAATGGCAATCAGTCGAGCTTCTTCGAGAAAAGGAAGGTGCCAAAAAATCCTTTGCAAGACAGAAACCTCGAAAAACGGAATTTCTTATACCATATTGGTATGTGTAAGGTGGAGAGAAAAACTTATGAAAGTCAACTCCAAAGTGGGCTGATAAAGTGTCAAAATTCCTGAGAGGGCAAAGTTAGTTCGAAATTAGTATCGCGATAAAACACCGAGTCAAGTTTGTAAAATTAATAACAATATAGTTTTCAGGCACTTTATTAAAATTCCTGTTTCTTTGCACAAATTAGGGAGACGGCGCGCAGGGCGCCTATACAGATTGCTTACTTACCTAGTACTAGCGTCGATTTTGACGCTTACTGACTGACTATAACTGGAAATTCAGCAGAACTTGGTTGCCACGAACGTCATATTTCTTGGATTAAAATTGGGTCAGAATCATATGACTATTGGCTCCGATTCTTGTATCAGATTTTGCTGTTTTGTTAATCTAATACTTTGAGGTTTTTGACAGTAGCTACCCTGGCTACGTAACAAGTAACAATCTCTAAAATCCCAAGTAGGGTCGAGTGAACCTTCTGTAAACTCTATATGGGGTTGCAAGGGCATAAATAAGGGTGATGATAAGGGTTCCATAATAAATAAGGAAAGCAATTTAGGAAAAGTATTTCAAATATTAAAGGTAGCAAAAGAAACTCATCCAAATGTAAATAAAAGGTTACTTTTGGATGAAGTTAAAATAACCAAAGCTTAAAATAAACCCAAAATAAACCTTTGTTTAAATTCAGATAAATTGAATCAGTTCATTTTGCGAAACAATAATACAAGAGTTGGTTGGTTGGTTGTTCTTTGTGATTCCTTCAAGTTTCTAAAGGTTTACAGAAACATCAAAAAGATAGAAGAGGTCAAAGATTTTGTAATCTCGTAAAAATGAAAGAAATCACAGGCATGGACAGAGGTGGCAAAAGGACTTTTGTGATTTTACGTAGAAATTGACAACAAAATACCGCCAGAGGTAGACTTTTGCAAAATATACTGGTTTACAGTGAGCTTTCCATTCAATTCAATGCTTTGTGCCCGGTCACACATCTCTGCTCTAATTAAAATGGACGAACTGTAGGTACAAATAAAAATGTTTTGACGAGGAAAAATTTGTTTTTTATGTGTATGTAAAGTTTGCATATGTTTCTTGGTAAGGAAGGACTAGTTTTACAGAAGACAAACAATTAAAGTTCACTGGCCTGCCACCTTCCTACCCTTATCCCAAATCAGTTGGGATCGGCGCTACATATTTTGTTAGAGCATAAAATCATTATAGCAAAAGGATTTAGCAATTTTTATGATCAGCCTCCTGCCTGACGTCAACCCTCTTTGGGAATGCTATTGTAGGTGGTATCACCGCCAACATTCGGCTGATAGTGGTCAGATATTCAGCCTAAGTCACAAACTCTACGTCGCCTTTTACGAAACACCCTGAGTGGACTAGAGCTGGCAGTATTCTTAGCCGCTACCACCCTACCTACCTGACATGCTAACTAAATGTAAGCATTATGAAAACAGCAGGAGTTGCCAACCAGGTGGTTGGGTCAACAAGTTGCAGTTGACAACCCCTGGCCACTTGCCAACCACTGGTGGTGAGGTGGAACCACACTGGAATCACTAATTTATCAAAACAACAAATTTTCTGAAAATCTTTGTCGTTTAACCCTTAGATGTTTATCGTTTACCGTAGTATCGTTTAACCCTTAATTATTGTTATGTTTTTCATTGATACCACAATCTATAACAACTTCTATCCTCTATCATCCAATATCTTATAGGAGCCCTTTTAGTAAATCACTCTATCTCTTCCGGCAGTTGTAAAAGTCGACTTAGAGACCCAAGGGTATCGTGTTTTACAATTTAAGACGATGGGCTGTCCTGTCGGTATCACGACGCAGCAATATCCTGTAACAATATCTTGAATGGAAACTCTGGTCCCTTTGGTCCTTTATGTCTCTGTTAGACACCGTCTACACAGGCAACTTTAATGCTCAGCGACACATGGATTTCTCGTTCTTTTTCACGTGTGTGAAAGGGAATTCCGACAAGTTGGAAAAAGTCGCCTTTGCACGCCCGACCGGTTACGGCCAAACACAGACGGAGTTAATTTTCATATAAGTACTTAGCTTGTGAAATGGTCTCGCAAAAAACTTTAGCTCTGTCTGCGACGGCTCAAATGTTCGCTCGCCAGAGCTTGGAAAAATGAAATATAAATGGATATCGTGCCTTGCGTACCCTGGGGGAGGCCTACGTCCATTAGTGGACTGCTTTCATAGGTCGCATTGCTATAATACGATGTGAAAAAGCGGCAAGTTGTGAGACAACTCGTCCTCTGGTGTGAAAGTTTGATGCTGACTCAGAACTAATAACGGAAAATATCTAATTGAGGTCCTGCTGCTGCTAAGACATTGGCTGTATTGAAGAACTAGTAAAGGGGAGCACAAAAGACCAAAAGTGTATTAAAGCTCATGTCAGGTTAGACAGTCGATGTAACTGCCTAGACTGGCAAGGCAATGTCTAGGAACAACGACGGTACAAAGTCCAAAGTGTCTAACCCAAGCTGAGCTTTACTGTATCTAGTTAAACTTACACGGGCTGCCAGTTTAAGCCAAAGTTTGCATTAAGTTCCTTAAGTGAATACGGATTACCTAGCAGAAATATAATAGATGGCCTCAAGTGCAGTTGGTAGTGCATAAAACTTTCTGGATCGAGTTGGATTTGATTTCCAGTCCAATACGAGAATATTGTATGTAGGTACAAGAAGTTACTACTCAAAACGTGAAATTACTTTTGTATTCATTTGAAGTTCATTTGTGGATTTTCCGGAATTTCAGATTGTTTGAAGGTTTTCCGCGCGAGTTGTCATATTCGTAGCTCATCAATCTCAGCCTGAACTATTTATGACATGTGTAAGGTCGATCTACCTATGGTGTAAAAATTACTGATGTGCTGGCGATAGTACTTGTTCACATATCTACGTCTACTTTCTGAGTAGGTTTGCATTCTCACTCATCAAAACAGACACAGATTCCTGCCTAGGTAGGCACAGGAGTTTGCGCAGAAAGCGGTTTTATTGTGGGTCACATTTACATTTTACACTTCACAAAGATTTTTCCCGACTCGAATGACTCTTATTCAAAAAGAAAATAAATTGATACGTTTATGGTTAAAGTTGTTCAATTTGCATTAAACCAGGTTCAATACTCTGAAATGATTCACTCTGGCTGAATAAACAATAATCGCACGTATATTATCATTAACCGAGCCGATCGGTATGTTTGCTTACCATTCGATACTAACGGAAATCGCATGATTTATGACTAACAAATTATTCTGGAGTGTTTGTTTGTATAACGCTTCATTGATGGTGAAACGAGGAAAAGTTTACGCGATAGGTTAAGCGATCTCATCATGGAATATGACGTCAAATTTATCTCAACAAAAAAAAAATGTGAATTTTGTAGCCAAGTTCAATGTTTGGCCGACAAAAAAAGTTTGACTTGGTCGCACTCGAAAAGAAAAAGAAGAATAGAATAGTTTTTAAGTGTCGCTGGCATTACTATGCAATTCGACAAAAAAATAAAAGAGTCGGGCCCAGTTGAGTAATTTTTAGATATCAAGAAATTGTTATGGTTTTAAATTCTTCCATTTAAAAAAAGGGTGATTTTCTTTCCCTACCTTACTGTTGCTTAGGCAACCTCCTTTATCAAAAAGGATATCGCATTTATTCTTCTTTAGAGTTCATTGTATTGCGAACTGCCCTTCCCTTTGTTCCCTTCGCAGCCATTATTTATAATACCGTCGTCGGTTCAATGGTGAACCACCTTTGAACTTTGCTCGGGTAACGTCAACAGGATTCTTGTTGGGAATATTTTTCCGATTTATAATATCGCCACACACACACACACACACACACACACTTTTGTGAGTGAAGAAGATTTTTAGATACCTATATAAAAAGGTTTGAAATTGTTGAATACTTTTGAAATTGAATATTGATGATGATTTTTCGCTTTATCAGAAAAAAACGTATTCCCCTCATTTCTTCCCGAATAATGCATATAGAGCTATTTTAAATAGTTCATACCATGTTCATACCCGCATTATACCGGGAGTAACCGAAAGGGAATAACAAGCCGAAAGGAGGTCAAGGTACTCATGAAACTGAACAACTTTCCCTATGGAACATGGGTTGAAATGTGAAAAAAAATTTGGACCTCCAATACAAAATCGCCAATCTGATTATTTACTGTGAGAGGTCCAAATTATTCCCTTTGTTCCCTTCGCGGCCATTATTTATAATATCTACGTCGGTTCAATGGTGAACCACCTTTGAACTTTGCTCGGATAACGCCAACAGGATTGTTGTTGTGAATATTTTTTTCGATTTATAATATCGCCACACACACACACTTTCGTGAGTAAAGAAGATTTTTAGATACCTATTTAAAAAAGTTTGAAATTGTTGAATACTCGAGTGATGACGATTTTCCGCTTTTTCAGAAAAAAACGTACTCTCCTGATTTCTTCCCGAACAAAACAATGCATATAGAGCTATTTTGAATAGAGTACGTAGAGTTCATACCATGTTTATACCCACAGTATAGCCATTCGATAAGCCATATTTGACACGGGTCAAAATCATGTCAATGCTATGATATAAGCCCAATATAAGCCTTTTCTTTGTCGTTTAGTGTGGGTTTGAAAACTGACAAATATGACTGTTAGAGCGTCGGTATTTAAAATACTCTACCTACATTACGTATTATTACAGCAGAGGATAAAGGTTGAATCAGTTTCATAGCACCACTTCTATTCCCATATCTACTTACAAAATAGTAATGTATGTTTTTACCTATTTCAATATAGGTACTCATAACCCGTAACACTTCCTAAACAGAAACGGGAGCAACAGCTTCCAAAATAAAGATGTAATGTTACCGTTGACCCAAAACATCCAATCAGAATGA
The DNA here is from genome assembly GCA_024500475.1 of Phthorimaea operculella. Lineage (NCBI taxonomy): Eukaryota > Metazoa > Arthropoda > Insecta > Lepidoptera > Gelechiidae > Phthorimaea > Phthorimaea operculella. The sequence goes on from JANFCV010000241.1 coordinate 568,722, forward strand.
TTACACTGCTTCTGATGTGGTTTTTGATGTCTGATCTATGCCACAGATAAAATAATGCTGAGATGGTGAATACATTTGCTAAATGCGAGTAGCACAGGTCTATTTCAGGTCAGGTCAAGCTGGAGGAATAAATATTTATGATTATGATTTATGTTTTGTGCTATCAGCTCATGTAATTTTAAGGAATCAAGATATACTGGTTTCCCATACAGTTACCATGTTACTGAGTGTAACCAGTCTTGGTTGGTCCTTTAAATAGGCAGCTCGGATGCTTTTGATGAACCGACCGATATACCTACTTATACCCAACCTTTACCCCTTACCTTACCTTTACAGCTACAACAGTCCACTGCTGGACATGGGCTTCCCGGGTATTCCCAAGATGTTTTTAATTTGTAGGCCAACGACCTGTTGAAGCCTCATGTCATTTACCTTATAAACTACTAAGCGGAATGAGCTTAAATTGATACGAAAATAGAAGCCCTACAAACAAGAGTTAAGCGATAGCACATCAACCTTCCTATAATTACTTTATAAATACCTACTAAAAAAAACAGTAGGTACACGTTTATTGGGATAGTACTTAATGCCTTCACAGTGCTATACCGGGAGTAACGGAAAGGTTATCACAAGCCGAAAGAAAGTCAAGGTACTCATGAAACTGAACAACTTTCCCCATGGAACATAGGTCGAAATAAACAAAAATCGGACCACCCATACAAAATCGCCGATCAGTTAATTGATTTACTATGGGAGGTCCAATTTTATTTTCATATTTTGACCCATGTTCCATTGGGAAAGTTGTTCAGTTTCATGAGTACCTTGACCTCTGCATTCCTGGTGGAAAATTTGGTTCCCAAGTTCTTCTTTTATCGCGTGGAAGACCGATTCGAGCAACCCGATGAACCCTGGTGCCAGAGTTTTTCAACTACCTACCAACTACACTACTAGAGGTCTCAAAGTTATTTATCAAAGCCCTACAAACGAAAATTATTAGACAGCCTAGCTCGGTACTAGAAAGCGTATGAAATTGACAATGCAACGTTTCTGTAGTAAGTAGGTATGTAGCGTATGTAGTATATCTCTTTGCCGACATATCTCTTTGTGCCTCTGCACTCCTAGTGGAAAATGCAAAGCGGTTTAACAGAGAAATCCTATTTCCTCTGTTACTTGTTTCAGTAGAATATACAATTTAACAGGAGCACAACGGTTTATAAAGCTGACAGTATTTCTTTATTAAAAGGAAGTTAGATAGAAGGCATAATTTCTTGTATCGAGTCGATGACATGCCAATTGATGCCAATTAAATTTAATCTCAAAAATCATTAGCTCAGTACCTACCTACCCTATTATATCACCCTCACCGCAGCACTTTTGGAAATGCTACCCTTAATCAAAGTTGAATGCGAAGTACCAGCTACCTACCTGTCTACCTAACCTGAATTCAGAAAATTTACGCCATTTTGAAATCGCAATGTCAAATACCTTAGACAAGATAGATTCCAATTTCAAAATACAACTCTAAAGCATTATTGGTGGCCAGTATCATTTTGTACTTTATGTATGAGAAATTGAGAAAGCTAAATATTTTCTTGCTTTTACCTACCTACCTACACATTATTATATCTCTCGTTTCTCTCAAAATAATTTGCCTTTTAATAATTTAAGAGGTGCCCACTGTTTAATTTACGATGTATGCTCGTATTTCATGCCAGGAGCGTCCCGAAGTAACGAAGTTATGCTACGCTACATCTTGTTCAAACTTGAGAACTTCATATCGTAACAATGTAGATGTCGCTTTCATAACATGAAATGAGATTACAACATTGAATTACAACGTTGATTACATACAACCGTTGTGAAAATGCTTTTGCAACCCACCCTTCGAAGGGGCCAACTTATACTGGTTTTTCATACAAATACTAAGTTAAATCAGTATAAGGTGATCCCTTCAATTTTAGGTTGATGTGCTGGCAATTACTGAAGTGGTTGGGTGCGTAATATGTGCGTAAGCACAATACGGGTAAATACTATAACCATCTATAACTCTCTTTCTTTTTCTGATAAGCGTGAGAAGAGACAAACTTGTCGAAAATTCTGCCCAAAGCCAAGATAATCTACCAGGATCTCATAACATAAACAAGATCGGGTCGCAGTTCGCGGTATAGTAATCCTATCTGAATCCTATGAATACGAGACCGCGGGTCGTCGCCCTGAGCCCCAAAACAATGACGCGAACGAACACATGTTTATTGAACTGCTACTGTTTTATGCGCGCCTGGTACGAGTTCGCTGAAAACGCGGTTTGTTCTTTTATTTTTGTTTTGTTTGTCGCATTGTTTGAATGCATGGTGCTTTTTTATGTCGTGACGTGACTAGTGCGTGAACAATTTGTTTGTTCACAATCAGGAAAAGCTGGGCTTGGAAAAATTCGTTTGATGAATTCGGTCTTTACTGGAAAAATAACCTCATTACATTTTGCTAAGTAGGTACCTATTCCTATTTGCGACTATTTGGTCCCGGTAGGTAGGTGAATTTGGTGGCGATAGTAAGTACATGGCCCAAAAAATAAAACTGCCCGATGTTGTCGTATTTGCTTTAAGTTAGACGTGGTTAGACTCAAGTTGTTCTAAGTTTTGTGAAGTTAGACACAAACCGGAAAAGTATGTACTTTGCGGATCCTAACTTTCTGGAGAGTTAGACAGAAAATAAATGAAACTATAGTCCGACAGCTTCGTGCGCGACCCTCCTGCGGGGTACAGACGGTCGGGGGGCAAGGAAGCACGTCATTTTAATATGACGCGTCTCCCTTCCCCGCTACACCTCCCGCTACCCGCTGACATCTCCCCCCTCAACGTCTGTCACCCCTAGGGAAGGTCGCGCACGAACTTGTCGGACTATAATATTAACTCTAGTGTTAGAAATGGCCGTATTTTTACAGCCGTTAGCACTCTGCCTACACTGCAAGAGATAAAGACGTGATATTTTGTATGTCTATTTATGTATGTCAGAAATGAAACGGAAAATTACCGCTATGTAAGATTTGGGGCGAATAGAGATTCATGGGAAGGTTTGGGTAGATCGGGGACAAATGGCGTCTAGGAAACGGACTTGGGTCGCCAAGTGTAAGTGACAGGGTCCTGAATACTATAAGTGTGTCATCTACATCATCATCTGCCTGCCCTTATCCCAATTTATTTAAGGTCGGCGCAACATACCCTTCCATGTACTAAAATTGGTTTTCATCTCAAATAGGGGTAGATAAGCAACGAGGTCTATTACTATAGAGCGGACACCAATCTCCACCACGGAGTTTCAATCCACTGGATCCAAATAGGCCCAGCACACTCAGTTTGTTGCTAGCCTTGAAGCTTGTTGGTCTCGTTTGTTTTGAGCTGATTTTTATACAAAATCTCACGAAATCTTTTTGAAAATGCCGTCGTGCGTATAACGATATTGCAATAATAATGCAAAGAACACTTCTAACTGCAGAGGAATAAGTTTTTATCGATGAGTAGCTAGAAAATCATTTGAAAACTTTATTCGAAAATAATATTTAGCGTAGACGCCATGTTGCGTCATTTGTCATAGATGAAATATTCAGAAGTTTCATTGTGTACGCAACAAAATGTACCTACGTAGGTAGTGTAAGTTGATATTTCCTTTCATAGCGAAATGTAATATTAATATACACTATTTAGATTAGAAAATTATTGTCTTCTGTAACAAAATAAAATCTTCAGTAAAGATGACGAAAACTGCGATTTTTGTTGGGAATGCTTATTTTGTTTTAAGGTACGATGGGACGTAAGAGACAGTGTACTAAAATTCTGCTATAAAACAACTGCTTTTTATATGTAAGCGGTATTACTAGGTAAATGAAAAAGATCTACTGTAGGTAAAATATATATTCCCATTCAGTTGAATGAAACTCGAAAGAATAAATCCCGAATAAAGGTCCTAAAGTTTTTGGTGCACCATCTCTTACACCCGGTATAAGAATTATTAGGTATCGATGAATAACAAGCATAATTTAATTTATTTTACAACGTCACCGTAGGTATTAAACATACTAAACCTACATAAGGAAAAATATAAACGAAGTGTCGCGTCTATGACGGTGACATCGAATCTTTGTTTCATAACTTCCCCGTGGACCCCAACCCCCCGCTTGCTGCTCCGGCTTTTGTTAGTACCAGCGCTTCTAGGACGTAAGTTCATATTAGTTCGATGTAGATAAGGCACAAAATCTAGTGGCAAATTATTTCCTACGTCTGACTAAGGGTTCAAACGAGCTTCCTTCCTCATGTGGCTGCTCCCTACATTAGCCTATTTTCCCGGACGTACCCTGAGGAGAGTGGGGTAATTATGACATGCTTGAATCACTGCCGACGTAGTATCGGCAGCAAATCCAACTACCCTTATAAGGTATCAACTAATACTGGTTTTCCTTAGTTTTTGGATCACAACCACTATAAGTTGGTCTCTTAAACGCACTAGTAATTTCCAATTAGATGAAATGATCAAAATTCTTTACCATTTGTATGAAAAACCAATATAACTTTGTCCTTTAAATGGGTTAGGTGGATTTTCTGGCGATAGTACTTTACAGATGACAGTTTCAAGCTATAGTAGATCTTAAGTGGTGGGAAAAGGGTTCATATTGCAGTGGCTAGGGAAATTATGAGATACGTAAATCACAGCATGTTGTATCATGTCATGGAAGGAAAGTGTAATGTTACAGAATTTTGTTTTATAACAGAGTTCGACAAATTGTTCTGTGTGTTTTAGGCTTGTTAAAGTGGTTCAATTTTCTTCAGTCTAATTATCAAATGTTAACCTTTTTGTACTTTACATGAAGCATAATATACGTTTTTGAACTCAAATATGAAGACTAGCTCGACGCGCTTGATATTATTAAAAGTAGGTATTGACCAAAAACTTATACAGACTTATTTTGTGTGTCATAATTACAAACAAAAGTAATCAAATGTACCAGTTCTGATTTTAGTTTTAGTTGGTTAGGTCACTTTATGTTAAATAATTCAAGTAGTAAGTTGTATATTAGACATGAGTTGGATGGATTCCAAGCGTACTACTTTATTGTCTCTGTTAGGAAGTAGAACAAAGGAAAATCCTAGAAAATAATCACCAATGTTGAAGTCATTGACCTTTTAAGTACAAGCTGTCCGTCTGTTTTTTATTACAACAGACTTTGCTAGATCTCGGGACTAGATCATTCTGAGACAATAACCACCATTAACTAAGTTATCTACCATTAGGCGAGAGTCATACGTAAAAGTATATTGCTCTGCTACTTTAGCGATATGTAACGCATGCGTTAGAAAAATGCTATTATCCACCTTATTTTCAGGTAAATACGGTTTACAGAGTGACTAACTATTGAGTCTAGTTATCCACGCTGAAAGAAAAACTCTGTTATTTATTTTTTAAGATTTCTTTCTCTTCACTTCTTTGAGAGTTTAGAAAATACTGTTGCACTCACCCGGAATTCAAACACTGGTCAGTTGGTTTCCGACTTCACTTTGCCATTTTACCACAGATTAAATAAATATACTGACAACAATGCTATCGGTTCATGTTTCACGCTTTTCTTTGCTACACGCGCCGCGGCTCTGTGAAGGCGCCGTTTTGCCCCACCCTCCCCTAGTTCAACCTCCCCCTGGTTCACCCGACCCCGGTCTCCCCTTGTGACCGACTTAGCGCGTTTACTCGACTGATTAAACTTCTTCACCCGATTAGTTTAATAGAGATAATTATAGATTACTGGAAATACTTAGGGTCAAGTGGGCTACAGTGGATCACTTTTTCCGATGCTCATTGCTCAGCAATGGATAAACGTAGAAAGTTGAAATTAAGTATGTGGATAGTGTATTGAATCTATTTTTCATATTTGATATTGTCTTTCGCCTTTATGTTATAGAATAGGAAATAATGGCGGTTATTGCAAAAGTCAGAAATGAGCCACTGTGAACTAGGGGGTGGGTACAGTGGCTCGGCCTGATTGATATAGTGGATCACGGCAAATAAATAAAGATAATTAAAAGTTAATTAAACAAATCAGCCCAATTAATAACTATTTAAATTAGTCAAAAATATAGAAATCATTCTCAATTGTTTCAAGCTTAAGATAATGTAAATATGATAAAATTTCAAAAAAATAAATTATTAGTGAATCCAACAAGTTTATAGGAATTAAACATTACGATAAGTATTTTTATGATATTTTTTGGCATTTACTGTTTTTTAACAACTTTTATTTGTTATAATTTTAACCTGCCTACCCTCTTTCAAAATTTTCATACAATTAATTCGATCCACTGTGTACCTTTGAGGTATGCGCCACTGTGGCAACCGAAGCCCATTTGGAATCAATAATGTGGCATGCAATAATTCAAGTGGATTTGTCATTGGTTTTTACGTTAATCCATCTTGGATTAAACATAGGTTAACAAAAATATCTCCATGCCATAAATATACTCAGTAATGTAGTAAGAACATAAAAGTGCACCGAAAAAACTTGACTTTGACCCCAAAAACTTTTAACCTCTCAGAATAAAAAAATGCTTTGGAGGCGCCCACGTTACTATGCCAATAATGTTTGTATGCCTAGATCTTCCAATAACTAATAAAAACAATAAGATATGTCTGTTCCTTCAACACAAAACCTTACTGAGCCAGTGTTCCCGCCCTAGCCAACGTGTACCACATGACCCTATCTATTATCGCATAGTCTGTCTATTACCGCGGAAAAATAAATAATAATTGTTAACATGTTTTGCCGCAAAATCGGGTTCAAGATTAGAATTCTAAAGCCATTTTGATCTCACCGACGAATGAATACTCACTCTAGGGTCAAAATTATCCTGGTTTTTCTGAGTATTTGTATGAAAAATCTGCATAAGTTGGTCCCTTACACGGGTATCTAGGTTAACGTGCTGGCTGTGACCTACCATCCTAACCTAGCATCAAACTACATAGGAATCAACTTATACTAGGTTTTCTTCGTATTTACATAAAAATAAAAGTCGGTTCCTTACACGGGTAGGTCTATGTACTGGCGATTATTTTATTATCTTATCTAGCCTAGGTATGTCATCCCATGCTGGGCAAAGTCCTCCCTCTTCTCTCTCCATCTAGTTCAGTCCTAGGCCTCCGCTCGTCGCGCCACCTACAACGGGGTCTAAAGCGGCGTCTGTTTGCAGTTGGTGGTTTCTATACAGTAGCTGTTTTTGCCCATAGGTCATCTGGCATGCGGCGGATGACCGATTATACCTACTGGTTTAACCAAATTCACAGACAAAAACCTTCTAACTAAACTGTAAACATAGCCCGAATATTCACACGTCAATGCCAAAACGTACACACCAGTGTAGGTACACAGAGAATGTTGAATTGATTGGAGAATCCAAATCCAATTGATGTATTCTGAGACATAAACTGCACACGGACAGAAATAGCTGCCACAGATATAGCAGACAGCTCGACTCGAGAACTGCGTTTTCCCGCTATTCTGCGAACAATATTCACTTCTTGTGTAACCTACCCACTGCAAAAACATTTCTCATTTGTGTAGTTCAGAGCAATTTCGTACTACTTTCGATCCGAAACCCGTAAAAATATGGTCCGAAGTAGCCGTAGAACTATTTCTATGCTAAAACTAATAAGCGCCTTCGGTTTTTTCAGGGTGTAAATAAAACTGAAACTTATTTCAAGCGGGGTACCAATTGATGAAACTGAACTACCTACTTTCACTATGAAAAATAGATCCAAACAACGTTGCCCAAAATAATGATAATATTTGGAACTTTCCTGTAGACAAATATGTCTAAACAGGGACATACCTAGTCATCTTGGCATACTTACCTACGACCAGCAACTTATTTCAGTTGTTATTCTTTGGGTAAATACGAAACACGAAACTCCCCACTAGTTCACGATCGAACAATCTAACTAGTCAGAACAAAGAAAGTTGAACAGTGTTATAGGCTACTTACTGAAGACGGGAATCACACTTGAATCCGTTGCTTGCATCGTTAAGGGCATCTGTTATGCATAAATCTGATAGATGATGCAAAGAAATTTCAACTTCTCTATAGTCGTTGACTAATAAGCTTCCGTTTTTCGATGGGTCTGACAACATGCCTTTTTATTATGGGGAACTACCTACTACTAATACAGCCATATCAGTCCATTACTGGACTACTCACCACGCTTGGCAGGCGGATTGGCGAGATTGCAGAACGTACTGCCCATCTGCCTATTTCTATTCAGTCGCCTTTTACGCACCCACGGGTAGAAATGGGATGATGCTTTTCTAAGCGCGCACCACACAGCTAGGGGAACATAGGGAACTAATTAGATTTTTTTTATTTGACAGACGCACGCGTTACGAATGCGTTAAAGCAACGAACATCAACAGTGGGAGCCACTTAACAAGCGTGGAAAAGCATTATCTAGCTAGAAAATGCATGTTCCTTTCAAGACTGTTACTTTATTCAGCTGGTGTTCTGGCTTTTATGGGGCGTTACTTATTCATGGCGTTGACATTTTACTGGGCCTTACATTTGAATAGATAACTATAATGGAATGTTTACTAAATGAGAATAACAAAATGGGTTACAATAAAATTATAAACGAGTCTACAATTTAATTAGGATTTTTGTAATTTTAGCGGCCGTTAGCGGTTTCACCCGCTGCAACTTCTTATCCCGGGGGAAAAGGCATTTTCCCGGCATAGGTACAAACCTTCCTATTGAATTACTCTATCTTTTACAAAAAACTGCATCAAAATCCGTTGTGTAGCTTGGGACGAGTTGGAGAATTCCACTACAGACAGACAGAAAGAAACGCAAAAAGCGACTTCCTTTTATACTCTTTATATTGATACAGATATAAATCGAGGTCAATTTTGGGGTAGCCAGGGCAAGAGCCGTAAATAACAGTGGTATAGATACGGACGCCTGCAGTCGAGGACGGGATCAGGCCACTCTACAGTTGACTGTACAAAAAGATATTTCTTCGCAACTCGATTTTAACCATGCATCAAATACCTGATCACAATAACTGTCTCGCGCCTGAAGGTTTAACCACCATACCACAGAGGCTGGCAACAAAGCATAAAAAATATCAATGGGTTACGAGCAAAAGTCTGTTCATAATATGGGTTAAGGGTTGGGCTCACTCAAGTGTTTACATTTGTTACGAACCCAGCAATATGGAGGGTTGCCAACTTTCAGATTCGTCTATTCCTCAACTTGTCATTTCGAAAAGTCAAAAAATATCTCAACACAAATCTTAAATCGCTTTACGCTTTTCTTTTGACCCGTCTGGAAAAAGTAAATTAGGCCTCGCATATAACTTAGAGAGCGGACGTTACACAACCATGCATGTCAAATGCCCGCTGCTAGTAGCAGGCGGTTAAAAAACTCTGACATCAGGGTTCATAGGGTCTTTGAACGACTCGGTGTCCCACACAAAAAGAATGATCGTAAATAAGATGAGATCGTTTTTGGGAAGGCAGAGAGTTCATAGATTTTCGCACACTTGTGTTTCTTGAAGGTAAATAAGAAAGACACAAGCAGAGTACTGAAAAAAAACTGACTGCGGTAATTTCAAAGTTATACAGGGAATAACAGAAAGGGTATAACAAGCCGAAAGGAGGTAGGTACTCATGAAACTGAACAACTTTCCCCATGGAAAATGGGGCGAAATTAAAAAAAAAAATTGGGCCTCCCATACAAAATCGCCGATCAGCTAATTGATTTACTATGGGAGGTCCAAATATTTTTTTTCATTGTTCCATGGGGAAAGTTGTTCAGTTTCATGAGTACCTTGACCTCCTTTCGGCTTGTTATACCCTTTCCGTTACTCCCGGTATATTTTGCGATAAAAATCCGCCATCTTGTATTTGTAAAATTTTATTATAGCCAGTGTCACTTGCGATGCTCAGACGAATCTAACGACACCTCACATGACAAGATCCGCCCAGCCGTACATACATACAAACTCTCGAAAAACATAACCCTCCTGAGGCAGTCGGGTAAAAATATTAGGCACTGAAGCTAGCAACATTATTATTGGGGCCACAACATGTCACCCTTTTCTGACACAATTCCGCGAGCAGGCAAATACGGTTTGTTGTTTTTATTGGGCAAATATGAAACGGGTGATATTTTTCGCGGAAGTTGCGATGACAAATAAAATCGTTGGGCGAGTAATTTTTTGCGGCCGGATTGTTTAATGAAACTGTCTCTTTCACTTCCGGTCGGCTGAACAATTGTTTACTGTGAACAATTTTGGGGTATTCAATTGCGTCGATATTTCAATCACTTTTCGGAGTAATTTCTACAATAAAATAGGTAATAATATACTATAGATCAATGAAACATGGTTCGCTGATGGACAATCAACAAAAAGCCACACCGCGTACTATTCTATAGGTAGGTAGGTGGGCATTTGGGATTTTCACCACGCTTGGCATTGGTGAGCGCAGTATAATGTGCTGTATCCACGGGGAATGATGTCCATTCCTGTATACTCCTTTTCCGAACCCCAGTCGCAAATGGGATGATGTTATTCTAAACCAGCACCACATCAAGTTTCGTGGACGTCGTAAAGGCAATATCACGTGCGAAACACCGTTACCAGCCACCAGGGAGGCAGAAGCAATTAGCAAACACCTGCCACGCCTACAACCATGTAGCTAAGCCCAGTCACCTTTGACGTGGTTGCTTGTCAATACACCGTCTAAGGCCAAGTCAATACAGGCGCGTTGGCAAATATCGAGCGTACCTAGCGAGCAGAACCTACGATGCTATGCTGCCCTGGTACTTGGCATTTCCACATGCATTTGGCATTCTCACCACCCTTGGCATTGGCGAGCGCAGTACAAGGTGCTGTATCCACAGAGAACGACACCCACAAATGGGGCGATGTTATTCTAAACCAGCACCACACCACGTCTCGTGGACGTCGTAAAGGCAATATCACGTGCGAAACACCGTTACGAGCCACCAGGGAGACAGAAGCAATTAGCAAACACCTGACACGCCTACAGCCCTGTAGCTAAGCCCAGTCACCTTTGAGGTGGTTGCTTGTCAATACACCGTCTAAGGCCGAGTCAATACAGGCGCGTTGGCAAATATTGAGCGTACCTAGCAAGCCCAACCTACGATGCTATGCCGCCCTGGTACTTGGCATTGCCCCCTGTATTTGGCATTCTCACCACCCTTGGCATTAGCGAGCGCAGTACAAGGTGCTGTATCTACAGAGAACGATGCCCATTCATTTATACTCCTTTCAAGAACCACAGTCACAAATAGGGTGATGTTATTCTAAACCAGCACCACACCACGTCTCGTGGACGTCGTAAAGGCAATATCACATGCGAAACACCGTTACGAGCCACCAGGGAGACAGAAGCAATTAGCAAACACCTGACACGCCTACAGCCCTGTAGCTAAGCCCAGTCACCTTTGAGGTGGTTGCTTGTCAATACACCGTCTAAGGCCGAGTCAATACAGGCGCGTTGGCAAATATTGAGCGCACCTAGCGAGCCGATCGTACAAAGCTATGCTGCCCTGGTATTTGGCATTGCCCCCTGCATTTGGCATTCTCACCACCCTTGGCTTTAGCGAGCGCAGCAGAAGGTGCTGTATCCGTGTATCCACAGAGAACGATGTCCATACCTCTGTACTCCTTTTACAAAATGGGGTGATGTTATTCTAAACCAGCACCACACCACGTCTCGTAAAGCTAATATCACGTGCGAACTACCGTTACGAGCCACCAGGGAGACAGAAGCAATTAGCAAACACCTGACACGCCCACAGCCCTGTAGCTAAGCCCAGTCACCTTTGAGGTGGTTGCTTGTCAATACACCGTCTAAGGCCAAGTAAGGGCCAAGTCAATACAGGCGCGTTGGCAAATATTGAGCGTACCTAGCGAGCCGAACCTACAATGTTATGCTGCCCTGGTACTTGGGCGTGTAAGGTCGCGCTGCCCTTTAGGAGTCAAGGTCATTTTTTGCCCGCGTTCCGTTTTTACGAGGTTTAGGAATTTCCCCGCTCAGTTCTAGAACAAACACAAATATTCTGGGTAGGTAACTTTAATTAAGGTCACGTACACTTTCGAACTCTACTTCGACAAGTCGTTATTTCCCTGTCTGTGATTGACTACATAATAGGTAAGTAATTTTCTCCCAATTTGTTTTTTACCTATAAATAACACAGAGAATATAATCAGGTAGGTATACTCGTAGAAGATACTTTCTTTAATCCTTAGTCCCTACTAGAGGCCCGCCAGTTTCACCAGCTGCAACTCATTTTCCCCGGGAAAAAACGCTTTTACGGCATGTATTATTGAAACCTTCTTCATAAATTACCTACATTTTGTATGAGAGGTAAATAACCTCATATTTTGACCTATGTTCATTAGGAAAACTTGTTCAGTTTCATGGTTTCACCCCTTAAAACATTTGCCCTGAAATACCTTCATCTGCCTGCCCTATCCCAATTTATTTGGGGTCGGCGCAACATGTCTTTTTCTTCCATTCATCTCTATCAGCCGTCAAATCCCTGAAAGACCCTGTATGGACTAAATCCGTACACTAGACTGGGCGTGAAGCCACGAGGCTTTCCTCAAGGCAGCCGGCCGGCGGACGTGACGCCGGGACATATTGATTGACCCTGACAAGTGGATGTCGTGACATAATGTCAAAGTCAAGGAAATATGATGTCAGCGGCTGTATTTCGTAGGCTACGATGCTACGATCAAAGCTACGATATGATACCGTACGTAGCACTTCTACGCCATGACGCGAAAAAGAAACACTTTCTCATCAGAGGCCTTAGATGGCGTTAAAAATGAAATCGTTTTTTAAATCAGTCCAAGAATGGACCTCATTCTCTTAGTAACACGACAATGCATAGCTAGCAAGTTTATTTATAGGTATTTTTTGTTTTCTAATCATGCACTTCTTATACATATACCTACACAACTCAACATTGCTTACAAGGCTTTTCTTTACTACAATGTAAGTACTTGAAAATCTATGCATTTTTTACTAACGTTATAAAAAGCTAGAAATACAAGTCACGAAAGTAAAAACAAATGTTTGAGTACTTAAAATAGTTCAGTAAATACGACCTTTGCTTTTATAAACAGTGAACAGCTAAAATTAGCCTTTACCAGGCGAGTCGTTTTTAATAATGAATTCTAAATTTGATGTTCCTTTGTAGCACTATTTTTGCCTTACCCATAAAAAATTTAAACGTAAAACCGAAAGTAAGACTAGACTACAGCGGCGGTTAAATTCGACTAGGATTTATTTTAATTTTTTAGGAGTTCCCTTACTAATTCTAAACCTACCCTAAAGCTATGACACCCGTTTTAATGAACACTCTGTATAACTAGTCGCAAGACAGCCGATATGTGGCGCAGTGGTTAGTATGCCTGCCTGCTACGCAGAAGGTTCCTGGTTCAATTCCCGGTGGGGTCGCTCACAAAGTGGATATTTATCACTTTGTGAATGTATTCCCAGTCTAGCTTGTTTTTTATAGGGAAGGCTTGTATGGGAACGTATATTTTTTTGCGTAGAGCAAAGCCCTATAGGTACGGGTATTGTATACATCTACCTGAGCCAAAAACGCCCGGTAGCCGGATTCAACACCGTGAAGGGAGGGGGGGAGGGGGGGTTAAAGTACAGTCCTCCCGGCGCTCAGAAAAAAAAAATCTGTTGGATTATTTTGGAACTTTGAGACAAGTTTGGTGTCATTTTCAGGTATTTAAATGATGCCCGATTCATTCCCCATACCAGTTTTTTAGGGTTCCGTAGCAAAATAAGTCGCAATACTTAAGATAATAAATTTTTTGCAGTTACAAAATGTAAACAAACCAGCATATTTTGATATTTTTGTATGCAACTTGCTTTATAAAAAATACTGTCTGAAAGCCCATTTAATGCAGATTATTTAAACATTAACATTATTTATATTTTCAATTATTTTCTGCGTTAAAAAAAAATAATCCTACACGTACCTAACTGATTCCTGTGGGCGGGGCGCAGGTTTCGCTCGGTTTTCTGCTGGGAAATAGTATAAGATTTTGAAGTAAATCAACACTATTTAATTAAAATTTATTATTTTAAGTATTGCGACTTATTTTGCTACGGAACCCTAAAAAACTGGTATGGGGCATCATCTAATTACCTGAAAATGACACCAAACTTGTCTCAAAGGTCCAAAATAATCCAACAGATTTTTTTTCTAAGCGGAGGGAGGACTGTACTTTAACCCCCCCTCCCTGCACGGTGTTGAATCCGGCTACCGGGCGTTTTTGGCTCAGGTAGATGTATAGAATACCCGTACCTAGTCTGTTGAGCAAGCTTCCAGCGTACGGCATACCCACTGGCTTCTGTAGCTGGGTGGCTGACTTCCTGAGTGAACGGTCGATCCGAGTGGTCATAGACGGCTGCTCCTCTGACCTCAAGGCTATTGACGCCGGAGTTCCTCAGGGTCTGTACTCTCCGCGACGCTTTTCCTGCTGCACATCAATGACCTTCTATCTTCAGGAATTGTTGGGTACGCAGATGACAGTACTGTCACCGAGAAATATCTGTCCGGCGCAGGAGCCAGTGGTGATGAAATCCAAAGATTGAGAAAGGCTATGATTGAGCGTACGAGCCTGACGTTAAGTAACGTCTCCCAGTGGGGCGAAGACAATCTCGTCAGCTTCAATGCTTCAAAAACGCAGGCGTGTCTTTTCTCCGCACAAAGGAGTCCTTTCACCTTTTCTCCTACTTTTCGGGGTACATCTGTTCCAGTGACCAACACTCTTCAACTCCTTGGCATGGAGTTGTCCTCTGACCTCAACTTCGGCACCACCATCGAGTCCAAGGCTCAAATTGCAGCTAGAAAGTTGGGCGTCCTGAATAAAGTCAAGCGGTACTTCACGCCTGAACAGCTTCTAACTCTTTATAAAGCTCAAGTCCGATCTTGCATGGAGTACTGCTGTCACCTTTGGGATGGCTCGGCTAAATACCAACTTGCTGCACTGGATTCGGTGGAACGCAGAGCCAAGAGATTAATAGGCGATAAAAAACTGGTGGCGACCAAGCTTCACAGCCTGGCTCACCGCCGCAAGGTTGCTTGCCTATCGGTCTTCTACAGATTGTACTTCGGAGAGTGTGCGCGTGAGCTGCATGAGCTCATACCACCGTCTCCTTTCTTCCATCGGACATCCAGACGCACGGCCGGCTACCATCCGTTCTTAGTTGATATACCCACATTTCGCACTAAGCGCTTCAAATCATCTTTCATTATGCGCACGGCTAAAGAATGGAATTCCCTGCCTGCGTCTGTATTTCCAGTGCATATAACCTGAATCTCTTTAAGTCTAGAGTGAATAGGCATCTTCTGGGCAAGCTCGCTCCACCGTAGATCCCATCTCTGCTCTAGGGTAAGATTGGGGTCAAGAGTAAGCCCATCATAGATAAAAAAAAAAAAACCTATAGGGCTTTGCTCTACGCAAAAAAAAGTACCTTTTCCCGATAAAAAACAAGCTAGTCTGGTTAGGACATTGCAGGCTGAACCACCTGATTGTCCGAAAAGTAAGATGGTTCCGTGCTTCGGATGGGCACGTTAAGCCGTCGGTCCCGGTTGCTGTCTATGATGGCGGTCGTTACACAACCATGTCATAGGCCTGCTACTTGTAGTAGGCGGTTGAAAAACTCTGACACCAGGGATCATTGGGTCGTTGAACGACTCGGTGTCCCACACGAAGAAAGAACTAGTCGTGTTGTTGGCTGAGAAAACGGGAGATCGTGCCTACGACGTACTCGTACCTTTGGAGAGGGCTACGTCCAGCAGTGGACGGCGATAGACAGATGTGATGTGAGTAGTCCTCATCTTGTCACTTTATTAACTGTATCAAGAGTAAGAGTACGTTTAATTTAAAAACAACAACAGCTAATAAGTAGGAATCACAGACAAATGAAACCTTTTTCGCGCAGCGCTACTAGACACGCCTTTTGTCAAAATTTCATACAAGACAAGCCTGTCATTTTTGAATGTTTTTGAACGAGTTTGTCATTTGAGGCAATTTGAGGTGATAGTTCATTTAACCGTTCCGTACGCGTCATATTTTGAAATATTGTATGAAATTCTATGCCACTTAGGGTGCTGTGCGTACGGTTCGGAACAGAGTGCGTTCACCCTAAAGTGTTGCCACAACCGTCTTTTCAAAATACACATATCCGTCGCCAAAACCTAAATTTGGAGTGTATGAGATTGAATAAAAAAGGACTGAAAATGGCCCTTCATCCCCGTGGTCCCTCCTGGTCCACCTGGTGGACCACGGGTACGTTATTTTCCCTGTGGTCCAGGACAGGTGTCAGCTGTCACACAAAAAAGTGGTTTATATCGGAAACTATGCATGCTAGACTATTAGTTTCTTTGGAAAATTTGTAGGCCTTAACAAGATCTACATGACAGGTGTCAGCTGTCACACTAAAAAGTCGTTTAAATCAGAAACTATGCGTGCTAAACTTAAATCGTTTTTCATAGTTAATAGTAGTTTATGCAATTGCCTTATAATGAGAGGCTTTAGGATGTGAGTGTCTGTTTATCACACGAGGCGCAGCCTAGTGTGATAATAGTTTGACACGAGCATTCTAAAGCCTACTTATATGCAGTTGCATACACTATTTTATCTACACTTTACATGTTAAACTATGAAAATAATTCAAACCTCCGCACTGTGGCGATTGCAAGCCTATCTACTGAACCACCAACTGAACGACTTTTGTATATACGAGGGGCGTTCAAGGTATTCTCGGTATAGCCATGAAAGAAAAGTCGGAATAATTTGGAAAAATTCTATTTTTTAATATAGTTCCCTACAACCTCAAAACACTTATGAGATCGGGGTACAAGTTTCTCAAAACCCTTTAAAAAATATTCTACCGCATTGTCTTCAAAATGTGCATCAATTGCTGCCTTCAGCTCTTCATCGTCGGTAAATCGTTTACCACGAAGATCTTTTTTTAAATTTGGAAAGAGACAATAGTCACTAGGGGCTAAGTCTGGGCTGTAAGGGGGGTGATTAATTTTTTCGAAGCCACAGTCACGTTCAGCAGCCTTCGCCACGCGGGCCGTGTGGACCGGCGCATTGTCCTGAAGCAGCAATACACCCGCCGTGAGTTTTCCTCGCCTTTTTTCTTTGATTGCTTGCTTTTAACTACGCAAAGTGGTTGCGTATGATGCTTCCGTTATACTTTGACTCTTTTTGGTATACTTGATTAATAAAATTCCATTAGAATCCCAAAAAACCGTTGCCATATTTTTTCCGGCCGATGGGTGACTTTGAATTTCTTTGGGTGCTCTGTACCCTTTTTATGGCACTGCATGGATTCTTGTTTGCTTTCAGGGTCATAGTAATGAACCCACGTCTCATCTATAGTAACCATCCGATCAAAAACTTTCCCAAGATATTCACCACAGAGCTCCAAAAACTCCTTATAGCACTCAACTCGCGTTTGTTTCTGTTGCGCGGTGAGCATTCGTGACGCCCATCTTGCACTGACCTTAGAAAGATTAAGATGGTCATGAAGAATAGAGTGTATGGTACCCACGGATAGGTTGGTAATCTATGCTAACATTTTTATTATTATTTATGCATCTTCCAGTACAAGTTTCTCGAATTTTTTAACGTTTTCTTCATTGGTGGCGCTCACAGGTCCACCTGAGCGGGGATCGTCTTCAATGCTCTCTCTGCCTCTTTTAAATTCACTTGACCACTTTTGAACGGTAGATAATGACGGAGCAGAGTCTAGGTAAACAGCAGACATCTCTTCGTAAATGATTTTTTAGCTTTTTCCCTGCTTGGTGAGGAACTTAATGACCGCGCGATGCTCGATTTTACTCATCATTGTAGCATCAGTCATTCTAGGCGTCTTCGATTAAGGATAACTTGAAAACTAATGACAATAATTTAATAAAATTTGGTATTTATACTTTCAGTTAATGTATTTAGTAAATGACATAATAAAATTACCCACATTATAAGTTAATGACCACAATACCGAGAATACATTGAACGCCCCTCCTAAGTAACTTTTTAACTAAACGTTAAAATGGAGGCTCGTAAAAACTGAACAACTTTTAAAATTAAAAGCATTTATCGGTAAATTTAAATTGAAAATGATTTGAAGCAAAGATTTAATAATAAATAAGTCCTCATTATTTCAAGTGTCGTCCCGCCCGGGTGAAATTTGTTTTATTTTTATTTAACTTACTGTTGGCCAGTGTTGGCTCAGGAAATAAAAAAGCGGAATATTCGTTTAGTTTTTTTTTAAATACTAGACATCACGTTTAGTACAGCATGTTTTATTGTATCATAAGTATTAGAGTAAGGGCGATTTACAAACAAAATGGTAAAATTACAAATAACACGTGGGAGTCAAAAAAGGACGTCAAGTTCGAGAAATATAAGCTGGTGGCAACACTGGGAATGGCAATTCGGTAAACCAAATTGGCAGGCTATATTGCTCAAAGGGCGTCTCTATCGGAGACCGCGAATGACGTTTTGGTTCTCTGTGGTAGGAATACTCTTTTTATGAGACACATAAATACCTACTTGTACAGTCACCTACAGAGTTTCCTGACCCCATGTCTTTCCAACAAAGTGTCCATCATGTAACCAATTGATCATCCTATCTTGCTCAAAGTTCGTATATTACTTGTCATATTAGCTGTCCTCCAGAAAAAGCCGGCAGCCCATCAATCATAGAGGAAATAAGGAATATTGGGACCGCGGGAAAAAGACATTCCTTATTTCCTTATAAACGCGAGTCAATCTGGAGACACTTGGTTTGATTTAGGTAACATTTGAATAAGGAATGTCTTTTTCCCGCGTCTCTATCCGCACAGCTATTTTATATAAGGTCCTATTAAATTCACTGCAAATATTTTAGGGGCAGATTAAATAAAATATAAGCATGTTTATGGCAAATTTTCAAAAAATCTACACGCTAGTTTTCGAGAAAATTGCATTTAACTAAAAAAAGTTTAAAACGAAAAAAGTTCACCCTGTTTGTCCTAGAAACAAACCGCACCAATCACCACTTCGGTAATTACGCGCCAAAATTAAAATAAGTGCTGTGATTGGTTGGTCCTTGGTGTGCATGTCGCGTATGTGAATCCTGCCTACGTGGAGGAAGGTCAATCAAAGGATATTCACGTAATAAATAAAAAAAAAGTTTTTTCGTCGGTGCGGTAATTTCAGTGTGTTTAAAATAAAACGAGAAAAAATACGCGCTATATAAGGTCCAATTAAATTCACTGCAAATATTTTAAGGGCATGCGTAAATATGTAAAAGAAAAACATCTAAGACATTTAAAAAAAATCGATACGCTAGAATTTAATAGGACCTTATATAGCGCGTATTTTGTTTCGTTTTTTTTAAACACACGGAAATTACCACACCGACGAAAAAACTTCGCTGTGCGGACAGAGCCTGAGTAAAGTTATATGTCGCTCAAGTTTTAGTTACATAGATGCAAACAGAAAACTTATGATTCCACTGACCGAGTTAAAACACATGAAGATAGTTCAGCAGTTGCATCGATTTTATACCTCTATTCTATACAAATCGACCTAATATTGTCTTAAATATTTCGATTTATGTTTCTTTCGAAAAGAAATTCAGTTTCAGGGGCTAGTTCTGACACCAGCGTTCATCAGGTCATTGGACGACTTGGTGTCCCACTCGAAGAAGAAGAAGGGGCTAGTAATGTAGTTAGTGATGAGTTCAGCTGTTTTTTTACATACTGTAGAAATTCCTATATACAATAGCCATGGTGAGAGTTCCGGTCCAAGGGTTCCGTAGTTTATTAGCATTTGGGAGCCTTGTTTCTTGTCTACAAGGCGCTGACTTGGCGTTTCATCAATCACTTTCTTCTGCTACACCAACACAATCCCTATCTGGGATGTGTTTATTCAGTAGGTACATTTTGTGTGCGTATACATTATTGCCTAGGCAATTTTCCATCCCTTTTCTCTCATTTCTAGTACGTAATATTTATTTATCTTATTACACCTTGTACAGTAGAGCTGTATATTCCAATATAATCGCAAAAACCCCGCAGCATGCTTCAAGACAATCACATTATTCCGTGGCGATAACTTTTTATCACTGTTCAACACAGAGAGCTAAACCGTTTCTCTATACATACATACATAAATCACGCCTTTATCCCTTGCGAGGTAGGCAGAGCAGCCGTAAAAATACACTCGTTATCGCCACGTCTGACAAATAGTTGAGGGCAGTTTTAGCTTTTTTCGTGTGTCACTATAGTGACAGGTTGTCAGCCTGGCGCCTAAAATAACAATTCCTTCGAGCAACTCATCTTCCGTCCCGTTCCGGCCGGAACAATACACATGAAATCCTCGAGTCGCTTTGCTTTATAATAACCCCTAGTCATAAACTAAGCTACTACTACTACGTAGCAAATCGTAGCAGAGACCGCTACGATAAGCTAGAGTTCGTAGCAATTGGTTCGTAGCAGAAGGAGCCATTTTGTGGTTTAAACAAATATGCATTTACATGGTTAAACAATTTATATACACAGCTGAAATCATCATAAGCATTATATATAATAAAACTAAGTTGATAAAATGTATGTGCCGATAAAACTTTAAAAGGATTCCCGGTACGATAAAAGGACTTATATAGTGCAATAGCCCTTCATCTCCCCTCGAACAAGAAAGTTCCCGTTTTAACATATAGGGTGTATTTTTAAAGATGTAAGGGCTTTTTCAATCCCTCAAGCAATGGCGCCATCTATTGTCGAGTAGTCGAACTCCACCGTTCGTGATCTTTGATGCAATCTGTTACAAAATTTTGGATTTTAAATGCAATGTATTAAAACTTTTTTATTAGACCAAACAGATAATACCGCGAGTGAAACCGCGGGCGGAAAGCTAGTAATATTATAAAACTTCCGTGTTTGTTTACTAGATTAACAGTCTTTTTTGAATAAGAATAAATTATCCACGAACTTATTCCGAATTCGTAGCTCGGAAATTCAATACAACAACAGCCAACGTGCACTCCAAAGCACAACGATAAAAGCATTTCCTTTTCATTTTCAAACAAAGAGTCAAGTTAAACGGATTAACCGGGGGTCAGCGAGTTCCAACAAAAACCGATCCATCAAAGATCGTATTTACCAGCTATAAGGCGGATATCACATTTACATTTTGACGTCCGTCGTTTTTTTAACGCAGCGTAAAGGTTTCCAGACTGAGCTTAACACGACGCGATGATGTGGTGCGCCGTCAAAAGTACTGGTTTGTATGTGTTCCATCCAACTATGAACGGCGCTGTCACGTTGACGGCGCACTACGACGCCGCCACGTTAGGTCTTTATTTTTGAAAAGGTTAATTTCCATTTTATTCCCATACAAATACGGCGAATGTCATATGGTTTGACAGACGCAGCGTTACGCGTAACGTTTGACAATCACCAAATTCGTATCAAATTCGTGAATTCGCCTTTTCTATGCTTTTTTCGCAAGCGTTACGCTGCTTTAAAATGCGCAGTAACGGACATCAAATGTGATACGTGCCTTAGTGGAATCACACACCTGACGTTTATTGGTGCAAAAGAGAAAGGTATATTGCGTGCGTATCACGTAAAAAAGACCGCACACTATCACCCTAGTCGGGGTCAGGTAATTCTACACGTGACTGTACCTTAAACATACGCTAAAAATGCGCAGCAACGGCCACCAAGTGTGAGACCCACAATATCGTCCAAGTAGACGCGACTCGCCATCAATCATGCCGGGTTGGCGAGCGCGCGGTGAAAACGACCATTTCCGCATGCCGATAAACTTTCATTAAAATGCCACGGATTTTTCCCTAAAGATGAATTCGATAAGCAAGTGTCATGGTTATTATAATGATGAATGACTTATTTACTTATTACTTGCGATCCTAAGAATACTGCCACCCCTAGTCCACTCAGGGTGTTTCGTAAAAGGCGACGTAAAGTCTCGGTCGAATATGGTCGACTACGGTTAACCGCATGGTGGCACTGATGCCACCTACAATAGCCAGCCATTCCCAAAGAGGGTTGACGACTGGCAGGCTGCCGCGAATAAAACATGACCAAATCCTTTTGCCAATAAACAAACAATAATGTTGCTATTTCGGGATCCGTTAAATCCAGTATTACTATTTCTGAAATTATTAACCAAATAACTGAAACCTCAATTTTAAATACTTTTCCATACAAACGGCCGGTAGTACAGTTACCGGATCCGGAAACCGGACAACCGTGAGAGGACGGAAGTTACAATCACCGCGGCGCGATAACCGCTTCCGGGCGCCGGCAGGTGGCGGGTGTGACGCGACCTTTATTTACGCACCTATAGCGAAAGAGTTTTACAGATTTTTATTAAATTTAATGAGTCAAGATTACTGAGCCCATGCCCAACCTGTAATGTCCTAACCATACTGGGAACTAATTCACAAAGTGATATGATACCTAAATATCAACTTTGTTATTGATCCCACCGGGAATCCAACCCAGGCATTGCGCCACATCGGCTGTTGTAATGCTATTGGCACATCCTGTATTAGTAGGAAGTAATAATAACAACAAGAAAATAAGTAGGTAATTGAATGAGCATCAATAGGTTTATGATCCAGCAATCCTCAAAGGGATACGGTTCCATTTGTCCTGGCACTACTCCAGACCAAATAGCTATAGCCAATAGCTATTGGTACTGATATTTGGCATGGACAAACAAACGACTAAGCATTTCGGTTTTACTATATTTCGTCACGGACCATTGGAACGCCGTCGTGACCATGTCGTGGCTTTTATTACCATTTACTGGTTTAAAATTGAAATAATTGGCTCGTTAGGTATTGCTTTGTTCCAAAATACCTACGTAGATTATGCGACGTATTTCGAGATTATACCTAGATAGTATTAGTACCATAAATGGCCTTGTGGTAGCGGCTAAGAATACTGCCACCCCTAGTCCGCTCAGGGTGTTTTGTAGAAGGCGACGTAGAGTTTTGACCTCGACTGAACATCTGTCGACTATGGTCAAACGCATGGTAGTGGTGATACCAAGGATTTAGTATAGGTAGTTAGATTACGCTTTTTAAGTTGAACTCATAAACCTATCTTTATTTCTTTCACGCCTTACGAACCTTTTTCGTGAGAAAAAAAGTGACGACTATGACGTCAGTGATTGACTTGAAACGTCGCGCGCCACCAGCCGGATCAAGGTCAAACTGAGTGTAACCAGATGATTACAAACATTGGATTTTTATTTTTACTATTTTCTGGTGAAAAATAATTATAAATCTTGGGATTTTTCTAAAGTGAATGGACGCAACTGTTTTTAAACATGTCGTGTGTGGTTCCTGGCTGCAAGAGCCACGCAAGTGAACCAAATGATGAAAACGGAAAAAAGTCATTTCACCGGTAAGTTTTCTACTCCAAATACTCCGCGATAAATAAACTAATCCTTACTTAAATGCATCCTTTGAAGTCATTGAAACAATACATTTACGTCGCAGGTTCTTATTAGGTGAATAATTTAGATTATTTAATACAAATATTATTTACTAATTCCCAGCGCCGGTATTTGACATGTTACCTACTCATAAATTCTGCAAAAGTGCGTTCAATCGATATCGATAAAATATTTACATTTTGTACTGCATAAGTGCAGTATTGCTATTAATAGGACCCAAATGGAATAAATTCGTATATTAATTTTGAATAATATATCAATTTAATAAAATTAATAATCATTCCAGATTCCCAGTTGATCCCGAACTAAAAAGAAGTGGATAATATAAGAAGAGCCAAACAAGCGAAACAACGGAAAAGGCTGTTATAGTAGTTGAAGTGGATAAATAATATAAGAAGAGCGAAACAAGCGAAACAACGAAAAAGGCTGTTATAGTAGTTGTAGTAAATTATTGTAAATTCTGTACATTTTGTAGGTTACATAAAGTTGTAAAAATTTCTGCTTTTGTGTATAGCTGTAAATAGGGTATATTCTGTACAATTTTGTAAATAAAACAATGTTTTAAAAACACAAACAAATTGAACAATTGTAAATCAATGGTGAGTAATTAAACTTTGTAAGTATGTAGTTGCAGCTTTTTACTTTTCCTTATCATGTCGCAAAACCCTGTACAGTCTTGCAAACATCCCGCATCTTACCGCAAGCCCCATTCTATCCCGTACTATCCGCACCATCTCGCAAGCATACTACACCATTCAGCAAGCATCTTGCACCAAACCGCAAATGCCACGCATCTGGTTGGTATTTGTGTCATACACTTCCATACATTACAACTGGTGCCAGGCGTGCACGCACGCACGCATGCTGCACCCGGTCTGCGCTATGTTTCAATCTGCTTCAATAGATGCTTGATTCGGGCAGTTTGATTAGGTACAGAATAATTTTTCTTTGAATTTCCCGCGAAAAGTTATCGATATTGCACATTGCACAACACTAGTGCTATATACCTAAATAAATGTGTATATATAGACAAAGTGGCGACACTGGAGTATTTGAAGCTGTCAAAGTAGCTATAGCTGCTTCTTCTTTTCTTATGACGTAATACATCTGTGTAAAAAGGATTCATATATCTAAAAAGTTCAACTTTAAAAAGCTCCATCTAACTACCCTATACTACTATCTTTGGGTGATACCACCTACAAAAGCATTCCCAAAGAGGCTTGACGTAAGGCAGGCGGCCTATTACAAAACATTGCCAAATCCTTTTGCTACCTCCGTGGCAATGTTTTATGATGACCGGCCGAATGCCTGACGTCAACCCTCTTTGGAATCGCTATTGAAGGTGGTGTCATCGCCACCATGCGGTTGACCATAGTTGACAGATACCGTTTCAGTCAAGGTCAAAAAATCTACATACCTATATATAATAAACACCCTGAGTGTAATAGGGGCGGCAGTATCGCCAGCCGCTACCGCACGGCAGCTACCAATCACTGCAAAAAGGCTCAGTCGAGAGTGGCCTTCCATAGTTCCTCGTTAATGTATTTCATATTTTTGTACAGCTTATGAACTTTCTGAAGCTAATATAGCTTAACATAAAACACCACAAGTATGTTACCCAAACCGCGGCAAAAATATCCCCGATTATTTCCCACAAACCGTAAAACAATGGTTATATTTAGCATCTCCACGTGAACCAGCAATAAACATGAGTTTGGCATCACGTCATCGATACACATTCTGATCAGAAAGTCGTAAATTTTCCGACCTGTGATCATGAGCCAGTATTAGGCGCTTCCCATACTTGTCGTTTGTTGCTGCGCATTTTTCGGAAAACTCAAAAGCCGGATTTGCTTTTGTGTTTTGTTTTTCCGTCAGTGGTTTCACCCGCTACAACCTCTTTTCCCGTGGGAATAATACGTTTTCCCGGCATGTTCATACGTACTATACGTAGGCATGGTATGAATCTTCCTCTTGAATCACTCCATCTATTAAAAACCCCATTAACATCTTTTGCGTGGTTTAGGAGGAGTATACGAATCTTTTGAATCACGTCAGCGCATATTGTGTTTTCATTCAGCCCAGCGCCTGCGGTCCATCAACTGCCAGTTTCTCAACCCGCCTTGTGGATGCGCTGCCGATTGATCTCACCGGAATAGATATCATTTCCCGTGGGAATAATACGTTTCCCCGGCATGTTCATACAATACTACTCCGGTACTATACGTAGGCATGGTATGAACCTTTCTCTCGAATCACTCCATCTATTAAGAACCGCATTAAAATCCTTTACGTGGTTTCTGGAGTATACATCTTTTGAATCACGTCAGCACGTATTGTGTTTTCATTCAGCCCAGCTGTGGTCTATCAACTGCCAGTTTCTCAACCATCCATTGTGAATGCGCTGACGATTGATCTCACCGGAATAGATATTTACTACTGAACATGCTGGGAGAACATAAATACGCGTCCATTGTTTGATTATGAACTGATGACGGCAAGCGTAGCGACCTGAGACGGGTTTCATTTTCAAGCTCACTAAAAAGTTCCTAAGTTCATAACATCACCAGCCTATATCAGTCTACCTGCACTACGTATGTCTTCTCCAGGGTAGGTTCACCTCCATTTACAACCAGCCGCCCTCTTAAAGACATCGGACCATATTATGTTTAGATTTTTTCCAATGTGAATTGATTAGGTACTTAGATGTCCCTGAATAAGTAGGTATATGGCTGTATTGTAGGTGTGTAGTTTCGGTTACCAGACATCAGACGGACCATATTTTGTAAAAAAATTGCAAAGAGTCTTTGTTTCACAATTTTCGCCTGTCATTCAATAGCTTCGGATTCAATTTCCAGTAATAGTATGGCTCTAGCTCTAGGCGACGCGACGTCGTCTAAGCAAATGCTCTAGTCTGACAATGTGTCGTAAAATAGTTACGATTTGTTTAACGTGCATTCCGATCCTAACGACTTGTCGTGTTGAGCCGCAAAGATTACTCGTGTCTCAAATTCATCAGCTTGTCATGAAAATTGGAAAAACTAGTTGACTAGTGACATAACAACTCGTTAACAGCCACATCAGTCCGCTACTGGACGTGGGCCTTCCCCTTTTGGGGGTGTTGCCATGATCACCACGCTTGGCAGACGGATTGGCGAGCGCAGTGCAAGAAAAAGTATTTACAGGGAACTTTGCAACACATTTCCGGGATAACTATTCGCTTTTAACGACACACATAATAATAATATAACAAAATTGAGGTGGTGCAAGGCGTACTAGCACTTAAAAACTTTGGTCTTTAAACTAGGCGGTTAACACCGAAAAACCAATCAACGAAGGGTTTCTTATTTCCATCTTTTTTAATTGCAAATGAAGTAAATATCAAAGTGCATTCTACCAGGCGATCATGAGTCACGGAGAGTTGTTCCATGAAACACAAACACTCAAAAACCAGACGGAACGTCGGGACTGGTTCACTCGATAATTGAAATGATTCATAGACTGTAAAAGCTTTCAGTTTTCAGAACTTTAACGACCATTTTGTAGGTAATCACGATAATGAATCATTTCAGCGAATTTCGCGTCTATTGTTTACAATTTTTAGCCCCATTCACTGGCAAAGGTGCAACCGAAAGAAGTACCTAGGTAGTAGGTATTGAATTCGGTTTCGAACCTCAGTTTTTTTTCCGCTATCCAACCTTTATCCAACTCACATCCAACTACACGTCGTTGCAGAAAATTAGGCAGTATTTCAGAGTTGGGTGGGAAATTAGAAATTTCCCATTATATTCATAACTAGCTGCCCGTCAGCGGTTTCACCCGCTGCAACCTATTATTCCGCGGCAAGAAAGCATTATTCGCCAAGAGATGTCGCTGTTAGTTTTCGCCGAAAACGTTTAAAGCGCGAATCGGCTCGGTCACGCCACCTATTTCAAAAATATTGGAAAATGCGTGATCCCGTGGGAATGAGACATTTTTCCGTGGTAAAAAGTATCCTATGTGTTATTCCAGATGCCCTTTTATATTTCTGCAAAGTTTCATGTCAATCTAATCAGCCGTTTTTGCGTGATGTCGTA
Organism: Phthorimaea operculella; assembly: GCA_024500475.1. NCBI lineage: Eukaryota > Metazoa > Arthropoda > Insecta > Lepidoptera > Gelechiidae > Phthorimaea > Phthorimaea operculella. Next base: position 596,378 of record JANFCV010000241.1, read on the forward strand.
ACAAACACATACACAAACATCCGCCTTTATAATATTAGTAGGATTTCAAATTACCATTCTTCATCTTTCGTATTAGACACCGAATCGACGATGGAAAAGGAATCAACGAAATCGTTCTAGTAGCCCACATACTAACAACATACAAACTGATAGCCTCACTTTTTGAAGTCGGTCGGTACAGCCTAATATTGCCATAATTTATTCACCACAACATTTACTACCGGATAAATAAATAACTAGTCTATCAATCTAAATAAACCAGGGTACTAGGGCTGCATAAGTCCGCAGGAGAGAAATAAAAACCATACGTTATGCTTTCTAGAGCTCATAACTCTTCAGATAGTTTATGGAGTTGTGAGAGTTTATTGCTTCGAGCACTTCCGCAGAAATTATCGTCTGGTATAGTAGACATGGTAAATGAAGTGCAGTATGTACTAGAAACATACATATATGGCAATAGAGAACAGTTTACAGAAATCACCCAAATATGTATCAACACAGCGGAAGAAACTAAATACAGGTCGGCTTCAAGAACAGTAAAGTACGGAGTGCCTCAGGGCAGCGTTTTGGGGCCTTTACTGTTCTTAATGTATATAAATGACATGCCAAAACATAGTCGTTATCCAATTGTGCTCTTTGCAGATGACTCCACATTAATAATAGAAAACAAAAATATACAAAATTTTGAACGCGAGATTAACTTAACTTTGGAAGACATCATCAATTGGGTTGATACAAATAATTTGCATATTAATTTGGAAAAAACTAAAATTATGCAATTTAGTCAAAGAAAAAAAGCTCCTCCCATTAATATTTCATATAACGGAACACCTATTGAATCTGTAGATATCACAAAATTTTTAGGAATAAACATCGACAAGGGTTTATCCTGGGAAGCACACTCCAAAGAAGTTTGTAACAAACTTTACAGACATTCCTATTTACTGTACAAATTAGCTAAGACAGTAGATCGCGACACAGTGTTATCGGCATATCATGGCTTTGTAGGTTCTGTTTTGAGGTTTGGTGTCATATTTTGGGGAAACTCGGCTTACAGGGAGGTTATATTCAGAGCACAAAAACGCTGCGTAAGGGCTATCTGCGGCATGAAACCTACAGACAGTTGCCGTCCCCAATTTAAAGCTCTAAGATTGCTCACATTTCCATGTCTGTACATTTTAGAATGTGCCATGTTTGTTAAATGTAACCCAAACCTTTTTAAAGAAAAATCTCAACCTGTGGGCTTCAATTTTAGAAAACGTAATTACAAGATACAGACTAAAATGTGTAAAACTGCGCTCATGAGAAAAAGTGTAATAGAGATGGCTCCAAAAATATTTAATAATTTACCTGAAACCTTTAAATGCCTTGACGTTAATAAATTTAGAAATGCATTGACAAAATTTTTAATCGACAAATGTTTTTACTCGGTGAATGAATATTTTAATGAAAAGCACTGATAAGGCTATTTTTGTTTATTATCCCAAAATTTCTTCTTTTACCTGCTATTATTTTTTATCACAGAATGATGTATTTGCAATTAATTAATTTATGATCTCATGTTTTACTTATATTTTAATGTAATTTTGACGATTTTTTTTTTATAATCCTGCATAGTTTTAGTTTTTGTTTGTATAATGATTTATTTTATGTTTGAATGTGATTTATTATTATTGTTTTTATTTTTGTGACATTTGTCATTTGATTTTATTGACCCTGATTTTGTTATTTTGTTATTTTAATTGTATTTAAAGGCTGATTTCTTATTTAACTATTATATGCCCATTATTGGCGGGTCACAGAGAACTTTCTGAAAATTATTGTAACACTTATATTACCTGTGTACCATAATAAACATATTTGATTGATTGATTGATTGATTGATTGATATATCACGACTATATTCCTTGCGGGGTACCTAGGAAGAGTGAAAATGCAGAAGCTAAAAATAATGCAGCTCGATTTAACGCGGCCAGCCAAGTTAACCTCAGAATAACCTCGGCTCATCAAAGAACTAGATAAACAGGCTAAATCGAAAATTGAGCTCTAGATGAGAAATGAGAACGAAATTATCGATTATTCCGACGTAAAGTCCGATCGACACTAAACAGAGGCGAGCAAGGCTTACCCAGAGTGAGAACGATGCCAATAAACAGTGTTTGATGACAGTCGTCAAAGGACGGCTAAATGGGAAAGCTAGTTGAAGCTACAGAGATACTACAGAAGGTGCCATTTCATAAAGTAATGCCTGAATAACTAGTCTCCAAGTATACTTATCTAGGATGATAGAAACAGAACCGAGCAAGGCTTACTTTACTTATCCAGAAAGAGAACGATGCCAGTATAAACAGAGGCGAGCAAGGCTTACCCAGATTGAGAACGATGCCAATAAACAGCGTTTGATGAGCGTTGTCAAAGGACGGCCAAATGGGAAAGCTAGTTGAAGCTACAGAGATAGTACAGAAGGTGCCATTTCGTAAAGTGATGTCTGAATAACTAGTCTCTCTCTAGGATGATAGAAACAGAACCGAGCAAGGCTTACTTTTCTTATCCAGAAAGAGAACGATGCCAGTAAATAGCGTCTGATGAGTGTCGTCAAAGAACGGCCAAATGGGAAAGCTAGTTGAAGCTGCAGAGATAGTACAGAAGGTGCCATTTCATAAAGTGATGCCTGAATAACTAGTCTCCAAGCATTCTTCTCTAGGATGATAGAAATAGAACCGAGCAAGGCTTACTTTATTTATCCAGAAAGAGAACGATGCCAGTAAATAGCGTTTGATGAGCGTCGTCAAAGAACGGCCAAAATGGGCAGGCTAGTTGAACATAGAAACTATAGTTGGTATAGAAGGTGCATTTGAAATAGTGATGCCACAAAAACTAGTTGAAGAGCTTTCGCCAAAGAAGGAGGCAAATGGGCGGTCTAGTTAAAGCTAAATTATAAAATAGATAGCACCATTTATGAAAAGACGCTATGAAAACTAGTCTTTATTTTCAAAACAAAACATAATTTTGTGTTGAACATGGCTCTTCCACAGATTTCTATACCTATGTAGAGGTATAGACTAGCAATCTTCTACTTCCTATACTACCATGGATTCTTTCACGGATGGTAGTGCTATTCTAAGACGGCATCACACGATGACGGTGATATATAGACACGAACAAAAGTATTTTAGGGTTGGTACCACTACCCCTGCAAAGACTGCTCATAAATCTTCTAGCGTGCAGACAAAGTGCAGGTTAGAGGCACACACATTCAAGTAGAAGTGTACCGTACGTTCAAGTAGTTAGGTTATACACTGTTTTAGGTGTGTACGAGTATATAGATAGAAAGGAAGCGTGTTTCGATGTACTGCTGTACTGCTTTCGGAAAAGATATGAATTTTCAGCAGTATTCTCCGTGAATCTTGCTTGTTAAACATCATGCACTACCAAGTGCGGTGAGTTGAGCGGGAAATGAGTAACAAGTTTGACAGCTGTCACATAAAATGTAGGTCTTGCCAATATTTACAACTTTCTTACAGAAACTAGGAGCCTAGCATGCATAGTTTACGAGATAAACGAGTAACAAGTTTGACAGCTGTCACGTAATATTTAGAGCTCGTCATGAGAGGCAAAGGCATTGCCTCCTTCAGTAACGAAAGGTTGGCATCGCTTCCTCTACCTCGTTATTGATCTGAGGATAGTCTAGTTTATATTTATCTTTCTGTTGTAGATAGGGTTCGGAAAACTGGGAACGGATATGATGCGGGAACGCAATATCGGCGATAAATGTTATCTACGATGAAGAACCTTCCTCCATCTTCCTAGAGTAGGTAAAATTCTCTACTGAGAATGTGCGTGCTGATGGTATGTAGGTACCTAGCCCTAGGTAGGGATACATACATTATGTACTTACATTACGCCTTTTTTCCGAAGGAGTAAGCAGAGGCTACATCCTTCCACTTGCTACGACCCTGGGACACCTCTTTCGCTTGTTCAACGTTCAGCAATCTTTTCATGCACGCTCGTCGGTACCTACTAGGGCAGGTAGGTACCTATAACTACGTTAAGTAACTACATGGCTTGTTTAAAACGTAAATTTTAATCACGAGGTAGAAAGTTGGTGGTAGGTTACCAGCTATGCATAAATTTTATTTAATTAGCGTGCTGCATAGTTGCTAATTAGTTATATGGTTAAGTATAGTTAAGTGCTCATAACCATAATTAATTTGGTCCTAATACCGTAGTAAACCCCTGTAATAATATTGATCTAGGTAAAAGTTAGATGCCTATACTCAGCAGTGGGTACATGTAGGCTATAATATATTCTATTATGAACAACTAGTAGTAGTAGTAAATGTTAGTCATAGTTAGCTCACAATTTTTTTGGAAACTGATTTCAAATAATAATTTGTCAGTCGTGGCGGTAGCGACTGTATTTAACAGCCATTAACGCTTCGCTTACCCCGCAAGGGATAAAATAAAGGCGTGATTGATATGTATCCTCGCACTTGCCAGTATCTCGGCGTATGCGACTAAGAGGCGCATATTTCAGGATGGTAATGAACTCGTGCGCGTACTGTATGTGTGTATTTATGTCGAATAGTAGCTACAGCCACCTACCTATAGCTAGCGGCTCGACAAACAGCATTGGCAAGCTGTAACGAGCTGAACACAAACAAAACTGGAGTCGAGCTGATAAATCAATAGCTCTCTGCACCCGGCGACCGCGTAAATACACACAGGGGCGCATTCAGGACGTACTTCACAATGCTTTTGATTCGGAGATTATATACATATGTCACGCCCATATCCCTTGCGGGGCAGGCAGAGCGTAAACGACTGATTCGGACAGGAGTTTTGCTTAAATAGACTATTCTGGTAACTTTATAAGTACCTATCTAATTTTAAATCAAGTACTGTTCAATAAATCTATAGATCACAATCATAATAATGCTTTTGAGCTGGGCGGGACTTTTGTTTCAATCTTCAGTATTAATACGCTGTCCGTCTGTCGGTCAATCCGTCATGAAAATTGCTATCACCTTTTAAACCACGTAACGGATTTTGATGCGGTTTTTCTAAATAGATAAAGTAAAGGTTTATATGTAAGTGGTATTATTCATGCCGGGAAAACGTTTTATGCCTATGGAAAAGATATGCAGCGGTTGCAACCGCTGGGCGGGCCGATAGTAACTTATAACTAGGTAGGATGTCAACAAATAATATTTACAGTTTTCGATAACTGATCCATAATCAAATACAATGAACTATACACGCTACACGCTACATAACAAAATCTTTTATTCAATCAACCCATGCGAAATACGGTATTTCGAGCAGGTAACCGAACCCAAACCAATTAGCTCCCTAATTCCGTCCCTGAATTATTTACCTTATGAAATTCAGTGCAGTCGCGCGCTATAAATACCAAGCGGTATTGCCGCTGAGTAATTCTACTAATGTACTTACTACCTATTTCAAGGGATCAAAATAAAATGTTTCACTTACAGTGACAAGGAATAATCAGAGAAGATGATAGATAGATATCTATTAAATAAACCACTATTTGATGACAAAACAACGATATGATTTATTTTAAAATGCGAGTTTGAGGGTGAATGCTTAGAGCAATAAATACTGAAAATATGAATGTAATGTAGTTGACCTAGTAACTAGAATAATAGTTGAGCATTCCTCTTATGTTTAACGCCATCTGTTAGCGTAAAAAAGGCGTCATCATTTTATTCGGTAAACAAAAGGTCTCATTCCATCCCTGAATTATTATTTACCTTATGAAATTCAGTGCAGTCGCGCGCTATAAATACCAACCGACGGTATTCCCGCCGAGTAATTCTACTAATGTTCCTTTACCTACTGTTTTAAGGGAACAAAATAATAGTGGTCTGCCGTAAGTTATACATATCTACATACATATATCACGCCTTTATCGCTTGTGGTTAAGGAAATATAATTTGGCCCTATGAGTGTTATCTCTAAATGACTCCTGAACAAAAGGTTCTACTGTGCTCATCTTTTGTTCTATTATACCCTCATGTCTATCGTGCTTTCGCTAAGCCAAATCGGGCCAAATTATATAAACTACTGATCTATACAAGAAGGAACCAAAATATTTACGCACGCGTTAAGGTGCCTGCAGACGTACCTAGCTATAGATATGCCAGTGTTGTGGTAAATATTTTCCTCAATCATCGACAAAGATCTACAGTTACAAAAGAACCTAAAGACGTATAATATCAAATAACTCGATGAGTAGAATAATAAAAAAAATGAAACGTGCAAATATAACAAGTTTTTAAAATATCTGGCATGGCACTTTTCTAGAATCTATTGTCTTTGATCTATCGAACGGCAACATCACTAGCGATTTATAACCCACGTCTGTGGGCATCTAAGTTAGCGTTTTTCCACATTACCACAGAATATTTATATGTACCCAAATACGGTGCGATGTGTTAAAAATGCGCGGTTGTTGCAGATGTCAAAAGAAATCCCCGCCTATGTCTTTGTACTAATCTACTTAGAGCACTAGTGAAAAAGACACCATTATTTCCATTGGTCGAGGAATACAATAGCAGTAGGCCAGTAGACCAGAAAACGTCTAGAAAACTACGAAATACAGGCTGAAACAAAACTCTGCTAGAAAAGCAAAATTCTCAAACAAAGCCCAAACTACAGACAGACAGAGGTATAATTTTCTACGTGTACACCTCAGAACTAGTATATTTTTCAGAGGGAACTTAATGATCAACCAGGGTCCCGATTCTATAATTTTTTTGCCATTGTAACACCAGTGGTTTTGTCTACTCCTAACTGTTAGTACACTACGAAACTACTAAAACCATCCAACTGGCAATGCTATGAAAACACAACTTATACGATTTTAATTTAGCAGACTCCGGTCCCGAAATACAAACATGAAAAACTAGCTAGCGTATTTAAAAAAGCAGATTTTGAGAACTTCCTAGCAATGATAAGCTAGATGACATCATTATTAATGATCTTATCTAAATTAGGTGTCACGGAGGAAGTAGTTTTCTAGTAGAATGCAGAATAAGTAAAGAATACGGGAAACAAATACTTAGTAACTATATTCTGAACAAAAACCCATTTGATTACCTAAAATCGGCCTTGAAAGTAGTAGACCAGTTTGACCTTTGTTTGTACAAAACTCGCGTCAAGACTGTTTGTGACAATTTTTTATGGCCTCACACTAGTTGTTTGTAGTTTGTAAGTTTTCCTCTGAAAACAGTACCTTCCTCTGATGTGTAAACACCTGCATACCTATACCTGTCTGTATATGTATAGGTATGTATATTGCTGGGCTCCCATTACGACAATGGAAGCGACAACCTCCCGTCAGGTCTAATTCCTGATCAAACACAACGCTAATGCGAAATTCGCGGTACTGTGTTTGCTGTGGTATAGTAGGTAACTACTTTTAGCCTTAGGAAATCTATACATGGATTACAGGTTCATTTTCTGTGTGGTACCGGCTTAGAATAGCGAGCCATTTCTACCCGTGGGTGTCGAACGAATAGGCGACGTTCCCTGTCTACAATATTTTGCACTGCGCTCGCCAATCCGCCTGCCAAGAGTGGTGAGTATGAAAATACTCCTCAAATAACTGTGGACTGTTGTGTCTAGATAAGGCAAGTCAAGGATAGATTTTGGGAAGGTTGAATAAGTAATAAGTAAGTACTATATTGGTTTTATTTAAGGTTTTATATGTATGGGATTGTCAATAAAAATAATTATTTTATGGTATATCGAACATGATACTCAAAGGAAAATAGGTAAATATTTCATAAATGAATTGATGATAGTAAGATTTTTTTTCCATTTTGGTTTAGTATTCGAGCAAAATGGTTTGGGATCGTTACTTTAGCCTTAGGCGAGGAACACACGCAACGTCGGTTTGTGCGTCGTTTGTTCGATTTTCCACCTTATTTTTATACGAATACGGTTTATGTCAAACGATTTGACAGACAACGCAGCGTTGTGCGATGCCGTTTGACACAAACCGTATTCATATGCAGGTAGGGTGGAGAATCGAATGAATGACGCACAAACCGACGTTGCGTGTGTTCCTCGCCTTACAAGAAATAATCTACTCAGTACAGTCTACGAGCTAACTAAGTAATTGAGTATTTCCCAGGGGATCAGAAGGGAAAATGGCGCGTTTCAGGGGAAGTAGGGGAAAATTCCCTAATTGCAATCCCAAAACGGTACCCCGGCTCCATTACAACGTGCCACTTAGACATGTAATCGTGCATACGAAATTCGACCCAAAAGTCAATTCATAGAATACTAAAATTGCATACGTTTCAATACTTTCCATCGATTAATCTTTGGGTGTGCATACAAAATTGGACCTAAATAGCTATGTTTTAGTTACAGAACCAGTTAAACCAAACTCTGTAAAAGGGTTGTCAATAAAAAGTAGGTAATATCAGTAAAAAAATTATCGATTTACGAAAAACGCGATTAGATGATTTGATTTTCGAAAAGGCTATGGTAGGTACTCGCGAAACCCAACCGTATTAGGTATTTTAAGTTATTTTTGACGAAAGAAGTTTGTCACACTTTTGTTCCTATGGTGTCTGTCAACTCATTATCATGAACCATGTGATTCACGTAAAAGCTGTCTGAAAGTGATAAACCTCTGTTTATTGAAAGGCAGTCATTGAGCCATAATAACACGAATCTCACACAATGAGTTATCGACTCGCATGTGCATATTGCGTCGTATTTCGCGATACACATCATTAAATATGAAAGCCAATACTCAGTGGCGGGGTTATTGTTTTTTCATTGTGATAAATAGCGGTTTCGCTGCTTTTAACTCATGGAATGAATTTTTGGAAAAGTTGCAAAATTTACCACCGCAGGCATGATTTAATCCTGTACTGCCGACGGCCTTAACAACCTGGGCTACCGCGTTCAATCTTAGCCTGCGAAATAGTGCATATGCCAGAGTTTGAGTTTTGACCTACGTTCTTGGGAAAGTTATTCCTTATTTTTGCTATCGGTCACTAAAGTGCGGCTATTCGAATAGGCCACATTTGACAGTTGACAAACCCATACTAGAAGACATGTCAACAAAGCAAAATAGACTTTATGTCAAAGCATTTACATGATTTTGACAGCTGGCAAATACCTACCTATGGGTTATTCGAACAGCCGTACTGTTGTAGTAACTTTCACCCTTTATCATTTTAAAAATTGATGCACTAAAGATAAGTTGTACTTGTTTACTTATCTAGTAAGCGTGAATAAAGTAGGTAAAGGTAAAAAGAAGAAGAAGGTAAGTAAAAAGTATTCACAATTTGTAATGTTTTTGCACTGTGAGTGAAAAACGGTTGTGTATGTATATATTTGCTTCTCCATTAAAAATTCGGTTTAATTTTTGTAACATGACGGCTTGTTTCCGCCTGTGGTCAAATTTCAATTACAACTAAAGAAAAACATTAAAATATCTTCAAACATAATGAAATGACACAGTCATAGCTTTGATTCAGCATTCATATCAACCGTAAATCTTACAAATAAACTTTATTGTAAACAAATTACATCCGCATTTCAAATGATGTTTACATCGTTAGCGCTTGTTGTGTTATATTTACATTCAACAAAACGAAGTTACCTACATTAATAAACGTATTTCACATGTATAATGAGAAGCAACTCATTATACATTCTGAAGCACATCAATCTACATTTAAGGGATAAACTGACAGCCAGCTACTTGTACCTAGTAGGCGGTTAAAAACTCTGACACCAGGGTTCATCAGGTCGTTGGACGACTTAGTGTCCTACTCGAAGAAGAAGAAGGGATAAACTTATACTGGTTATCCTTGAAAACTGTAAAAAACCATCACTAGTTGGTCCCTTATAGGGTAGGTTGAAACCTAGGTATAAACCAAACCTAGGTAGGTCCCTTATGGGGCAGCTGAAATTTGGGGTGTAAGGGACGGTGGTGTGACGAAAATTTTGCAGTCATGCCCAGACTATGAAACTGAACAACTTTCTCACAGTTATAAAGCTTTTTAACTTCAAATCCGAAAGTTACGAGAAAATAATCATGATTGTGACCTGTTACTGTGGTGATATACCTACAGTCTTCTGAATGACTCTCAATCTATTGTCAGACGTGGTGTAAATGGCCGTTTTTAAAGCCGTTTGCGCTCTGCCTACCCTGCAGGGGATATAGGCGTGATATATTTATGTATGAACATTGTTTTTACACAGACCATATTAAAAGTTTTAGAAACTATGTAATTATGATAGGTAACTCAAAGTGCTGCCAATATTACCCATCGCCTTAATGCCCAATGACGTCATAATAATAAAGTAGGTATTACACCGGGTGCATTGTTTTTAAAGTGGACATATCAAAAGTTTTAGTAACTATAATACTATGATGGATAATTCAAGTTGCTGCCGATAGTAACTTCCCATCGCCTTAATGTCAAATGACGTCATAATTATAAAGTAGGCATTACACTGGGTGCATTGTTTTTACAGTGGCCATATCAAAATGGTACCTAACTCAAGTTGCTGCCGATAGTACCCATCACTTTAATGCCCAATGACGTCATAATAATAAAGTAGGTATTATACTGGGTGCATTGTTTTTACAGTGCAAAAGTTTCACAAATGGTGATACGAATGGGTAACTCAAAGTGCTGCCAATATTACCCATCGTCTTAATGCATGACGTCATAATAATAAAGTAGGCATTGCACTGAGTGCATTTTTTTTAAAGTGGACATATCAAAAGTTTTAGTAACTATAATACTATGATGGATAACTCAAGTTGCTGCCGATAGCACCCATCGCCTTAATGCCGAATGACGTCACAATAATAAAGTAGGAATTAAGCTGGGTGCATTGTTTTTACAAAGACCATATCAAAAGTTTAAGAAACCATGTTATTATGAAAAGTAACTCAAAGTGCTGTCAATAGTACCCATCGTCTTAATGTCGAACTCGGATGTCGAATGATGTCATAATAATAATAAAGTAGTATTAAGCTGGGTGCATTGTTTTTACAGAAGCCATAACAAAAGTTTTAGAAATGGTGATATGAATGGATGATTCAAGTTGCTGCCGATAGTAACCATCGTCTTAATGCCTAATGACGTCATAATAATAAAGTAGGTATTAAGCTGGATGCATGTTTTTACAGTGGCCATGTCACAAGCTTTAGAAATGGTGATAAGAATGGGTAACTCAAGTTGCTGCCGATAGAACCCATCGCTTTAACGCCCAATGACGTCATAATAATAAAGTAGGCATTACACCGGGTGCATTGTTTTTACAGTGACCATCAAGAGTTTATGGGGCGAGCTAATCGGCGCCGAGAGGACGGACAAGGACGGACGAGAGAAAACTACCTATAAGAAACTTATTAAAAACATAATATTGATGTAGGTAATATCGACAAAAAGACACTCGATGAATAGGGTTTCGTAATGGCGTAGGAAACCCACCTAACATCGAAAGTAATCACATCATAACATCACCTTTTTGCAGTTCAGTTCACTGTTGGACGTAGGTCACAACTCCCGTTTTTACCCAACTGCCTCAAAAGGAGGGTTATGTTTTTCGAGAGTATGTATGTATGTGGACAAGAAAATTCTTTTTCACGGGCTACAGCCCAAACGGATAGGTAGTTGAATTTTGTCATAATTATGAGGTATCGTTAGATTCGTCTCAGCAGCGCGAGTGACACTGGCTATATTTAAAAAGTTATAGATTCAAGATGGCGGATTGTTACAGCAAAATACTACTTTAAAATTACCGCAGTCGGGTTTTTTTGTTTTTTAACACATCTATTTGTTGCCATCCAGTTGCTACCAGCCTCCTTTTGTCAGGTTGGCGAGTGTCCATCACTCCACTCGAGAACCCGCTTACTCCACACTTACTCTACCGTTTATCGGACAGATGTGAACAGTAGGTGTTAAGCCGAGTGCATTGTTTTTACAGTGGCCATCAAGAGTTTATGGGGCGAGCTAATCGGCGCCGAGAGGACGGACAAGGACGGACGAGAGAAAACTACCTACTATATTTTTTTTTTTTTTTCGTGTGGGACACCGAGTCGTTCAACGACCCGATGAACCCTGGTGTCAGAGTTTTTCAACCGCCTACTACAAGTAGCAGGCCTCTGACATGGCTGTGTAACGACCGCCATCATAGACAGCAACCGGGACCGACGGCTTAACGCCCATCCGAAGCACGGAACCATCTTACTTGCGGACAATCAGGTGGTTCAGCCTGCAATGTCCTAACCAGACTGAGAACAAATTCACAAAGTGATAAATATCAACTTTGTGAGTGACCCCACCGGGAATTGAACCCGGAACCTTTGCGTGGCAGGCAGGCATGCTAACCACTGCGCCACATCGGTATAAGTAGGTAGGTACGGAGGTACCTATCTTACGTACTTCATTAGTCTGTATGGACGCAGGACCTATGTATAGGTATGTGGGTGCCCACAATAGTGTTATTGGTTAAGTAAGGTTATTCGCACTCGCACCGGACAATTAGAGGTACAAAAATGACAACCTGGGGCATCCACAGGCGGCGACATATCCGGTCTTTGTATTGGATTTCGTCAAATTTCGCAAACCTTTCGTCAATATGCCGGATCTGGAAAAACACCGGAATGCGTGGTAAAATCAACTCAAGGACGGTATTTACCGATTTGTTTTCAATTTTAAAACAATGAAAAACAACAATTATTCTTGGCTAACGTAAAAATCTTACAAAAGTTTTATCCGAAGAAATCGGAATCTTTGCTACGTCGTAGAGGCCACAGCGTAGCCGGCTACGACGCCTACGACGTAGCCGCGTTGCACGAGGCAGGATGACGTCACGTCCCAATCCGATGCCTATTTTTTTTTACCCGAAAGCTTCAGAAGGAAGATTATGTTTTTCGGGAATATGTATGTATGTTTAGTAGATAAGATGGGTAATATGCGTTATATTGCATATAAAATTATGAGTAGCCACGAATGTAAACAATTATGAAACCCTGCACTTAAAAATCAGCATAATTTCATAGGATGCTAAAATTTGCGTTGCAAATGGAATAAATAATAAAAATTCGGCTCTGTTCATAAAAAGTGCCATCAAATCACCATTACGGGGCCGGACTGGGCATCAATATCTCGTTTAGTATTTATTAACGCGAATTTATCAAAAACCGATCTTCTCTGGCAGTTATCACGAAATTTCATGAAATACCATAAAATGTGCCAACTCTTTAAAAATTTACAGGACGGGATAAGTACCTATAACAGCAATGTGAAAATTAAGCCGTTTAGAATAGCATCACCCCATATCTTTCCCGTGGGTGTCGTAAGAAGTGACTAAGGTAATTAAGAGTTGATGTGTTTTACAATTTTAAGGCGACAGACTGACAACCTGCCACTATAGTGATAAACATACTTCTGAATGACTCTCAAACTAAACGGTTGTTTTTACAGCCGTTTACGCTTTGTTTGACGAACCCGTAAGATATAGGCGTGACATAAGTAGGTATGTGTAAAAATTAGGGCAAAACAAAGGCATGAAAAAGATACTTACCATAAAATCACAGAAAAGATAAGTTGGTTTTTTAAAAACAAAATATATTCTTCTGGGTATATGCTTATTCTTGATTGAAGTGCAGGTAGGTATCAAAAGCAAACAATATAATTTAAATTCAACCTTGTTAAATTGTGCTAAAAATAACTCTCAAGTTGCATGTCTGTGTCGGTTTGCGGACACTAATTCCCATTTTACGTGCTAAACGTACATGTGCATACGTAGCACGTTTGTACCTCTAGATAGGTCAGTACATATACCCACTCATTGAAGAGGTCTACTTATACTGGTTTAACATATCAACACAAAGACGCTTTATACAAATACCCGCTTCGACGTTATTTTTGCGCTGCGTTATCGCAGCGTTAGGTAGGGCGTTTGTGCACTACAAGGAATTCCTGGTAGTGCACAAACACCCTTAGGAAAATCTCATACTCGTACAGGTAAATACGACGACGCATGCTCGCCCAATGGTGCGTTGACGGATGCGTCTGTCAAACTGGTTATTCTGGTCGAACTGGTTTGACAGACGCATCCGTCAACGCATCTTTGGGCATGCGTCGTCGTATTTATATGGAGTCAAGGAAGAAGAAGAAGATCGCACTTTATAACGCTGCGATAGCGCAGCGCAAAAATAACGTCGATACAGAAGTTAAGTGTGAAAATAGCCTAAGAAAAACTTGTATCAGTTGATTATTCGAATAGGTACGTTGATATGCTGGCGATAAGCTACCTGTGTAACAGTCTTTCCTCATATTTTCACAAATTGCGCAATTTTGCGCAAAATACACCAAGAAAGCTTAGGTACAAAATATATTGCGGTCTGCGGAATACTGAGCTTATAAAAAACGTTTAATATCGCTGTACATTGTATGTAGGTATGTACGTGCCCATTTAATAGATCTACTTGTACTGGTTGTAATTCAAATACTAAGAAAAACCATTTTTTTTTTCCTTTTTTGTAAAAGTAGTTGTCATCTATCGCATGGTTTTCCGGCATTTTATCGTGTTTGTTTATTTTGACGAATGGAGTGTAAACTCTGATTTCGTACCTCGCCCCACAAACCTGCGGTTGTCACTGTTTTACCGCATTATCATACGGTGCGTGAATATTGAATCCCGGGAATGGACAGCTGCGTTCACTGTGAATATCTACAACACTTTGCATTGCGCTCGCCAATCCGTCTAGCTTGAAGATTATGGCCAAGACTAGCAGTGTACTATTTTGGCTGTTTTAGTAGTTGTAGGTAATTGGCAGGTACTTTAATAATAATTAAATCGGTAGGTGGATTTGCTGGCGATAGCTAGTACTATTATATATTCTGTGGCGATAGTACGTATGGACTGTTGTGGCTGTTTTAGTAATAGGTAGTAGTTGTTGTAGTTGAAAGCAAGTACCTATATGTAAATTCGTTTTACGTTTGTAGTGGAATTTCTTTTACAAGTACTTATTAACCCTGGGTGCGAGGTCGATGCACTTTTTCTAGGTAAACCGAGTCCCGTATAGTTCGTTTTTACTGCCAATAATGTTTCTGTTTGCTTTCGAAACAAAGGTAATAAAACTACGAATAAAATAAACAGTTTCAAATTAGTACAGTTGTGTTATGAGAAATGTAAATTACGAAATTAATACTTTAAAGGTTAAAGGTCAAAACCTACCTGGGTACCTACTACGTTTTATAAAATAGAGAATTACTGAAAAATGTGCTTAAATTTCCTGAAAATGATAGAAAAGGTATGTATTGCCGGTGATTTTGTGCTCTAACAAAACATGTTGCGCCAACCCCAACTGATTTGGGATAAAGGTGGGCAGGTGATGATAAATAGAATAGGTGTTACCCTTAAAAGTTGCTGTTATTAGTACCTATGTAGGTACCTACATACTTAATGAGATCCATTTTCATTTTCGACCCAGGTAGGTACAATGCCTACGTTCCGTTCAGAAAATACCTACCCATAGGTACCTACTTACATACCTACTTAGTTAAAAGATGGTAGTTCATCCCTAGAAATCATTGCCTTGAAATGTTTTCTGTTGTCTCTTGTGTTCAATGTAAATAAAAATCAAGTGTTAAATTTAAAGTGAGGGTAGTCAACAATTTACGCATGTTATTATTATGATCATCAAATCAAAATATTTTGTCGTGTTTTTGACAAAAATAAACAGTAAGTAATCCGCTTAGATCGGCACATCGTTTTCGCCTACCTCCCTATTGCGTCACAAGAAAACCGAATAAGTAAAACAAAGACAGGTATCTACACAGGGTAGGTAGCTACCTCAATTTACCCCCTGTGGGTAGTGGGTACCCCCTATGGGGCCTACCAAAGAAAATTGCGCGAAAATCTCGCCGCACGCGACGCAATTCACTGCTAGTTTATTTACCCATACATCGACGGCATCACAATGCCGAAATGCATCTAAAACACAAATTCATTGACTGAAAATTCCAAAAAAACTGTTATATTCACCTGGAGTTGTCTGTTTAGTGGTGGCGGGCGGTATCCGCCAGCATTTCGGAGTTTCGGATCACTAGCACTGAGGGCGGTCCACGGGCGGTGTTGTCCTGGGCGGCTGCGGTGCGTTAGTCGCGCGGGAGACGCGCGTCTGGCACGGGGCGCGGCCGGGACTGCCCGCGAGCCCGACACGCAGTGTTGCCAACCACTAGTAAAAGAAACTGCCCAATCTGTGGCCTATACAAATCTTCAGGCTACAATTCTACAGGCGAAGTTCGATGTACATTGCGTAGCTGGTTTAATAATCAGATCATAATGGCTAACCGGCTACGCAATGTACATTGAATAACGCCTGTAGAATTTTAGCCTGTAGATTCGTTGCATAGGCCACTGGGGGGGACTGAAGACTTCAGCCTGAAGTAGCCTAAAGGAGCCGCCGATTTATACCCACGAAGGAACGGAAACAGTATACGGTTTTGGGATGAGAAAATGTATGTGTGATTGTGCAAACCTACTAGTTGGATTTTTATGCAGTTTTCAGTGATAGATGAAGATTGGACCGGGGAATGTTCTTAGATAGCTGTTACACGAACAAACCACCAGGGAGCGCTGCAGTAAACTGTCGTGGGTTTCTTCAATTTTTTTTTTGTTTTCACTTGTTTGATGATGTAGCCTGAACTACCCAGTGGCGTAGGTGCCTTGTCAAGGCCCTGTATAAAAGCTAGTTTTGGCGGCCCTATGAAAGGTAAATATTTCTAACAAAAAAAGAAGTTATGGACTCCGCTAATGGACCCAAAAGCCGGCTACGCTAGCATTATAGTGGGTCCAACAATTTCAAACTTTATCCATGCGAAATCGGGTCCTTTCCATAGCTCTCCGAGTGACGTTTAGGTAGCATCTAAGAAGTAGATTTTTTCGTCGCCGGTCCACCCACGTCTCGATAAGTCTACGACAAAAAGGCGATAAACCGTCTACGCTGGCAACACCGCCGCCCGCTGCTCGGCCGGTCGATACGGCCGTAACAACAGGTTATAATCCGGCACGGTCGGAACGGGCGTCCTGCTTCCTCTCGCCGAGGTGTGGATGAGCGAGCGAGAGAGAAGATCCGGCCCGGAGGACAGCCAGCCGGCAGCAGCGGGGTTGCGTGCGCCGGGACGCGTATTTGCGATTGAGGGTTCAGCAGGAGGCAGTGCTGCCTCGAAATCCGCACAGGTTTTGTAACGTTCACTCTCTACACAGGGTGTAAAGGACAGCTCTCTGAATGCTGATATTTATTTATTTATTAAACTTAATGCACAAACTGTACAATGGCGGACTTAACGCCGATGGCGTTATCTCCCAGTCTACCTTAGGGCATGTGGAAAATAACAGGGCAGGTGCAGTTAAAGTATTTAACTTTACATAGCAGACAGGTACAAGTCTAATAAGATGCATTCAGACCATAAAACTGAAAGGAAAAAAAAAACAGGCAGGAGACTTAAAAAATTTTTGACTTCCCATAGTAAATGCAATCGTAATTTTGTATGGGAAGTCAAAAAAAACTTTACGTCTACTGAAATATTTTCCAATGGAAAATTGTTCAGTTTCATAGTCTGATTGCACCCTATCAGTATTCGGAGAGCTGTCCCTAACACCGCGTATACACCCGTGCACAATACAATAATTACCCCGCGACTAATACAGCTAACACCGCGACGGTTACGAATTACCTACTGATAGTCGCAGAGTCAGCTGTAACAGCCAGCCAGTTACTAATAAATAATGGCCAAGGGATTAACTGCCACGAATTATTTTTTTACATCACGGGGTAAATTCTACTATCGCCAGCAAATCCACCTACCCATTTAATAGACTTACATATTTAATACTGGTTTTCTTGTATTTGTATGATGAACCGATTTGCTGGCAATTAGTACCTAACCCTAACCTGCACCTGTCATTATGACACGGAGGTAATTTGTAACATCGCGTGGTCAGTTTTAGAAAAAGTTTCTATCGATTAAGCTCAAAATTACTGCCCCCTATTCAAGGGAAATGCTCTTCGCAAATTAGTGCGCGATTAAAGAATTCATGGGTTGTATTGTACCCTGGTTTGTAAAGAGAGTTAGCGTTAGAAACCCGTACTGGTTTCGACGCAGTACTGCCTCCTACTAAACACGAAAACGGAAATACGCCGCCGGGATGTAAACACGGGCCGAACGCTCCCGACTCCTGATGGAAAGGGCAGCTCAGGATGTAGATATTTGTAACCGCAAATACTGTCTACGCAACTTTTTATTTATATAAAAAAACCGGCCAAGAGCGTGTCAGACACGCCCACAAATAGGGTTTCGTAGTCAACGTTTAAATATCAGATTTTTCAGCATTACAAACTTAATTTGTTGCTGGTTTGTTTAGCAGCAGTATGATGACCAACCGCAAATAGAAAACTCAATTTTTCTGAAACCTTTAAAGGTACAATATTCAAGTTATAGTTTCATTGTAACTTCAGATTGTAAGCTATATTCCATATTTATTTCAAATTTTTGCGTTTATACTTTAGAAGTTACAGCTGGAACAAATTATGGGTCAAAACGCCCTTTAAAAGCAAATATCTCGTGACAGAAACATTTTAGTGACTTTGTTTCAAAGAAAGCCCACCTTAGTTTTAAAAGACCTATTCAACGATGCTCTACTCAATACGCAGAGAAAAAAATTTTGCCCCCTTTCACTTGTATGGAGGGTCCAAAACATTTAAATATATTTTCTTAACATTTCTTTATTTGGGTCAACACGATCTATCTTCTCACCAAATTTCATGTCGTGATAGCTCTAAAACTGACGAAGATATGAGGCGCGGCATACAGACAGACAGACAGACAGACAGACAGACAGACAGACAGACAGACAGACAGACAGACAGACAGACAGACAGACAGACATGACGAAACTATAAGGGTTTCTAGTAGACTACGAAACCCTAAAAACTAGCTAAAACCCGCCCGCGTGCTCATAGGGAAATAATAAAGTGATTTGAACTTCGTTTTATGACTTGATGCACATAAATACAAACACCGTAACACCTTACCATCCGTTTTTTTAAAAAGAACATACATACATATATATGTATACATCACGCCTTTATCCCTTGCGGGGTAGGCAGAGCGTCAACGACCGTAAAAGTACGGTCGTTATCGCTACGTCTGACACATATTTGAGGGTCGTTTTAGCTATTGTCGTGTATCGCTATAGTGACAGGTTGTCAGCCTGTCGCCTAAAATTGCAATACACATGATACCCTCGAGTCCTTTAGTCGCTTCTTACGACACCCACAGGAAAGAAATGGGGTGATGCTATTCTAAGCCGGCATCACACGGCCAAATTTAAAAAGAAGCATAATATAAAACGCTTAGCCGTGTGGTGCCGGCAGAGTAGAATAGCACCACCCCTTCTCTTCCCGTGGGGGTCGTAAGAGCCGACCGAGGGATTTATTCCGACCCAAGTGGACCAGGGTCCTGGAGAAGGAAAACCTGCCACTAAACCCGGAATGGGGTCTCCGTCAGGTGCGATTAAGTCATATATATCGTGCGGCAGACTCCTTTGAGCCGACCTGGCTCGCACGTATCGACTCGTCGTTCCGTGGAGTCAGCCAGGAAGGCGAGAGGGTGGCGCAGGTCCTGGGCACCTGCGTTTTCCATAATTGCGTCCCAGGCAACGCAGTGTCTGTGGAGAGGAAACTTCACCCGCGTCTCGCGGATAACAACACAGGAAGTGGCGGTGACCGGTTATAAGTCTGCACGTATGGGCGTAAGTGCCGGGCGCCGCTTCCATTAGTGGGAGGGTCCATCGTAGACCCACTGATCAGTTACCGCCTGCTCCAAGTTGGGCAGCCCCCAACCAATAAGGTACTGATCCGCCCTGCTGGCTTGCTCTTTTAGGGTGTAGAGAGCACCAGCCTCAACTGGACAATCGGCGCTGATACATTGTACACCTGCGACTAACAGGCATAAAAATATTACAACCAACCCCGCTTATCCATGCGATTTGCAACATGGAATGTCCGTACTATGAGGACAGGCCTCCTGACACCTGTGGAGGTTCTTCTACTGACGCACAAGATCTGCGTAAAACTGCCGTAATCGACGCCGAACTACACAGACTGAACATTGCTGTTTGCGCTTTACAAGAGACCAGACTCCCTGACGAGGTTCCTTGCGTGAGACACATTACATTCTACTGGAAAGGCGACAGCAGCGCTGTGCGCGAGTATGGTGTTGGCTTTGCCATACGCAACGACCTCTTAACATCTATAGAGGCTCCTTGCGGCATCTC